>CAWUFW010003246.1:1200000-1883612 GCA_963921515.1 Calotriton arnoldi
CCCTCCTGTGAGGAGGCGACAGCTTCAGCTGGACCCTTGCGATCCTCCGGGTCCAGCCACGAAGGTCCTGCCACCTCTTCTGGCAGTTGCGGATCCGGCGCTTGTAGACCCCCACGGATCGGACTGCCCGGACGATGTCCAGCCAGATGTTCTGCTTCCGATGGGCATCAACCTGTGAGGATGAGAAAGTGAAAAGGCCATTACTACACATGCAACATATCCGTGGTCTCAATCACAGGGGCATATGATGTACACAGGCAGTGCAACGAGGGCTATGGACAGTTTGCCAGCAGTTACTACATGGTATCATTGCATGGGTAGTGAACCTTGTTTGAATGCACTGTCACTCCACTGTACCTGTTCAGTGCAAGTGACTACACACTTTGGGGGTGCAAACTACTCAGTGGGCATGCTAGCCAGTGGTGTGCACACTGTAAATCCTGCTAGTCAGGCAACATGCACAATTAGTGAGGCAGTGGACAGCACACTCACCTGCTCCCCTGGTGTCCCATACAGCTTGCTGTACTGTGGAAGGAGGCTGTCCAGCAGGGCCTGGTTCTCCTCATGGGTGAAGGCTGGGGTTCTCTCCACAGTACGTGCCATTGCAGCAGCCAGAGGATGCAGAGACAGCAGCAGTGTAGTGGCAGATGTCGTCCAGGAGCATGTAGTGCAGGCAAGTGAGCTCTCAGGGGAACAGCCAGCATTATATGTGTGCTGCAGAGGCAGATACTGTCCCATGTGTCCAAAGTGATAGGTCCAAGTCGGTAGCATCTTCTGAATCTGGCCAATCCATGGAATAGCAGCTCCAATACACGCCCACAGCATCCTTCAAATATTCAACTTCATGACACCCATGAATTTGCAACATTGTTGTGGCTGGCCAACTGAATTCACTGCATCAGACTCATTGTAAATTCAAAAACCGCATCCGTTGCCATGCCAGGCCCCAGCCAATGCGTGCACACCGATCGGACCATTGCTGTACAACGCGTACCCGCGATACAACGCGTACCCGCTCACATTCAATGCAATGGTCCGAGCGGGCACACCGATCGGACCATTGCTGTACAATGCGTACCCGCTCACATGCAATGCAATGGTCCGAGCGGGCACACCGATCGGACCATTGCTGTACAACGCGTACCCGCAATACAACGCGTACCCGCTCACATGCAATGCAATGGTCCGAGCGGGCACACCGATCGGACCAATGCTGTACAACGCGTACCCGCAATACAACGCGTACCCGCTCACATGCAATGCAATGATCCGAGCGGGCACACCGATCGGACATTTGCTGTACAACGGGTACCCGCTCACATGCAATGCAATGGTCCGAGCGGGCACACCGATCGGACCATTGCTGTACAACGCGTACCCGCGATACAACGCGTACCCGCTCACATGCAATGCAATGGTCCGAGCGGGCACACCGATCGGACCATTGCTGTACAACGCGTACCTGCAATACAACGCGTACCCGCTCACATTCAATGCAATGGTCCGAGCGGGCACACCGATCGGACCATTGCTGTACAACGCGTACCCGCAATACAACGCGTACCCGCTCACATGCAATGCAATGGTCCGAGCGGGCACACCGATCGGACCATTGCTGTACAACATGTCCCTGTACAGGTCACACGCATGTGTCACCATGCTGGTCAATGGTGAACCTATGCCAGCCACATATACTTTCCAGGGACTCTGGGGCACACCTACTACACCACACCCAGTCCACACTGTATCTAAGGCATGTGTGGCAGCATGACCTTATCTGTGTATGGGTGTGTACATGTTGTTATTGGGCTGGCACTTGGGGGCAGACACACCCAGGCTGTGCACATGTTTATGGGGACAGGGTCATTTGTGTGTCGTGCACATGACCACTGGGATGTGCAACTGTTCATTTTTGGAGCATGTTGCATGGTCACATTTCCAGGTTGTGTATATGTATGACATGTCACATACCCCAAGGCTCATGTGGGAAAGCATGTACATCACAGGGTGGCCCATTGCCACAATAGTCATGTCCCTCCGCAGTCTGTGTGCATGTTGTGTTTCACATGTCTGACTCCATGTGCACAATGGGAGACAGTCTCCACATCCACGTTGTTTGTGCATGGACTTAGATGTTGTGTGTGTGTCTCACTGACGTCCATGTCTGTCCTGCAGAGGCTACAGGGGGCACTACCTGTGGGAGTCATGTTTGATTGTTCTGACGTGTACATGATACGCCATGTCATGCCAGTGTCCATGTGGCAAGACAGGCTCCCTGGGAATTTACCTGTCAATGAGTTGAGATGCCTGTGGCGCATCTGTCTAGACGTCACTGTGATATGTGTGTGGAATGTGAGTGCAGTAAATGGGTACTGTGACACAGCCAAATGGTTTCACATAGCACACCCTGGGACCTGTTGTCCACACATGTTGAACAGAGATGTTACATGATGTCCATGTGGGTGCCATATGTGTCCAAACAGAACGAGACACACATCAAGTATTAGTGTTTGCTGATGATGTAGCATGTGAATACAGTATGGTGAATGGCACATATGTGGGGTGACTGACAATCTTGACTTCTTCACCTCTGCACTGCAGGGCTCCTGCTGTCCATCGACCATTCCCAGACCTGGCAACGATGGTGGAACGTGACAGCATCCGACGGTACCGCTTCACCAGGCAGCTGATTGAGGATTTGGCAGTGCGGTTGGACCCACATTTGCAGCCTGGCCGGCCGTATCCGACAGCGCTGACCCCCAAGGTGAAGGTGATGGCAGCCCTACACTTCTTTGCCACCGGTACCTTTCAACACACTGTGGCATCTACTGGTGGTATGTCACAGACTATGTTCAGCCGTGTGCTACGCGATGTTTTGGTGGCGATGTTGAGATGCCTTAACCAGTTCATCTATTTCCCACAACGTCACCGACTCACTGACGTCAAGAGTGACTTCTATGCCCTGGGGAGGATGCCACATGTCATTGGCTCCATTGATGGGACACATGTGGCTTTGGTACCACCACAGGCACATGAGCAGGCATACAGGAACAGGAAACATTACCATTCTGTCAATGCTCTGGTGGTATGTCTTGCAAACATGACCATCACACATGTTTGTGCCCATTTCCCCGGTTCTGCACACGATGCCTACGTGATGAGGAGTAGTCGCATCCCGAGGATGATGTCACAGATGCCGAACCAGCGTGCTTGGCTTGTCGGTGTGTACTGACTTTGTACCATTGTGTGTGTTGTGCTATGTTGCTTTCCGCACACTTTTCAATGTTGGCTAATGTGCAATTGTCTGTCTGTAGGTGACTCGGGATACCCCAACATGCCGTGGTTGCTGACACCCCTCAGGAACCCTGTGACACCAGCCCAGATGCGCTACAATGAGGCACATGATCGGACCAGGAGGGTGATTGAGCGGACCTTTGGTCTCCTGAAGAGCCGCTTCCGCTGCCTGGACAAGACAGGAGGCGCCCTCCCATATGCCCCAGCAAAGGTGTGCAAGATTATCATCGTCTGCTGCATGCTCCACAACCTGGCAGTGCGGAAGGAGTTGCCTCTCATCCTGGATGACGATGACCAACATCCGCCACCTGTGGAGGATCCAGGCCTGGGCCACGATGCCAGTGATGATGATGATGATGGTGATGGTGATGTCCGCACACAGCTCATCACCAACTTCTTCAGCTGAATGTGAGTATCCAGAGTGTTGTACTATCAATGAATTTGATTTGCATGATATGTGTGTGTGGGGCTCTGGTGCTGTTTGAGTGTGGCCATGTGCAACTTGACTGGATGCATGCGGAGATGTGTCCTTGCAGGTGGTCTGTACTTGCCAACAGTGTAGACATGCTGGGCCTGATTCACAGAACTAACTTACGTCAAAAACGTAAAGTTAGTACTTTTTGGTATTCACAGAATACACTTACTCATTTTGGTATTCACAGAATGAATTTACTCATTTCGGTATTCACAGAAGTTAGTAGTCCTAACTTTAGGACTCCTAAATGCCTTCTGTGAATACCGAAAGTCTTAAAGTTAGGATTTTTCTCAGTTTAGGAGTAGTAGAGTTAGGACTCCTAACTTTACTACTCCTAAACTGAGAAAAATCCTAACTTTAAGACTTTCGCTATTCACAGAAGGCATTTAGGAGTCCTAAAGTTAGGAGTCCTAACTTTACTACTCCTAAACTGAGAAAAATCCTAACTTTAAGACTTTCGCTATTCACAGAAGGCATTTAGGAGTCCTAAAGTTAGGAGTCCTAACTTTACTACTCCTAAATTGAGAAAAATCCTAACTTTAAGACTTTCGGTATTCACAGAAGGCATTTAGGAGTCCTAAAGTTAGGACTACTAACTTCTGTGAATACCGAAATGAGTAAGTTCATTCTGTGAATACCAAAATGATTAAGTGTATTCTGTGAATACCAAAAAGTACTAACTTTACGTTTTTGACGTAAGTTAGTTCTGTGAATCAGGCCCCTTAACTTGCTTTTGTGTATTTAACTTGTGCCAGGTATTAGACATGAGTATTGCCATTCTGTGCTGTTCTTCTGTGCTTTTGAGTGTGTGTCATGTCTGTCCTTCACAGGGTGCTGCTGGAGTTGTTAGAACAACTTGGATCCCCCGAATCAATGATTCAACTTCCAAGGTGGCAGCAGTTGTTCCCCTACAGGTGATGTGCCACACACCCCTGGACTTTCTATCTTCTGCATTGTTTGACTTTGTGGCCACAGCCAGGTGGGATTAGCTTGCATTTGTAGTGGAAACAACATGTAGCAAATGTGTAATAAACCTGTTCTACATTTTGGGGTGTGCGTTGTCCGTAGTCACACATCTGTGTGACATTTGCTTACTGCACCTGTGTTGTAGTTGACACAGACTGTGAATATGTGTGGTGTCTGTGCATTGCACTGTATTTCCAGGCAACATCAGTGTAGGGGATGAGTCATATGGCCCTGGTGTGTATGTGTTGTGTGGCCCTAGTGGTGTGTCTCCCTCATATGTGTCACGTCGCCATGACTGCCATGACGGTGTTGGACTTGCTGTAGCAGTCAGCATGCACAGTGTCATATTTCTGATCACCATCTCCATGACAGAGACCACGTTGGAATCACAACAGAGGCAGATATGGTTTTTTGGTGAGTTTATTTACAAAAGGTGTGGGGATGGTGCACAGGATGGTGGGTGCTGTACATAGCAATTGGAATCCAAAGTTCCCATGTGAATTGGAAGTCCTGGTAGATGGAATGTCCAGGGTATAGTCCACAGTCATCTGATGAATTTGTACAACTAGAGCTCCCCATGTCATGTGGGCGAGTTGGGTTGCCATCGACAGGGCGTGCAGTTTGCACACAGAGGAAAAGTTCCAGAACAGGTGTTGGCTTCCTGGGGGATGTAGCTGGCCATCGGCCTCTCAGTTTGGCCTCCACGGACGGCCCCTCTTCTTGGGGGGATCCTCAGGTGCAGGCTGCCGCGGTGCAGGGTACTCTCCGCCAGAGTCCTCCTCCCTCCCTGTGGCTGTTGCGGATGTAGTGGCAACAGATGTTGTGGGCGCACAGGGAGGTGAGGGCATGTTGGTGCTGATCTGGCGGAGGCATGTCAGTATGTCCCTATGCACCGCTGTGAGTTCTTGCAATGTGTCCCACTTGGACTCCATGCAAGACATGTGTGTCTCGACACGGGACATGTGGGAGTCCAAGCGGGCATGATGGGCAGCCTACTGCTGTTGTATGTCCTTGAGGATCCCCACTACCTGGGTGACCTCTCCTGTGCTGGTCTGGTACGCATCTGCAATGCGTGCCAGTTGTGGGTCATCACGCAGTCCTGACCCCTCAGCAAATAGCGACCTGTGTCTCCCACCCCTCCCACCACCCCTGGCAACACGTGCAGGGCCTGCGGTGCCACGCACAGGTGACCGTGTGCCCACTTGGGTGTTGTTAGTGGGCTCGATGGCAGCGGCTCCAGTTTGGTCCTGGGTCCCTGCGCTGTTGTCACCTGTGGTCCTTGGTGTGTCCGTGTTGGCAGGGGTGGCCTGTGTGTTGGCAGTTGTTGGAGGGGTGGGTGCAGGGGTGCAGATGTTGGTCCTGCTGGTGCTGCATCATGACTGGCACCGGAGGGTCCAGCTTGTTGTTCGCCATCCGAGGAGTGCAGAGGCTGATCCACACCAGTGAGCTCTGTGTCCCCCGGAGCCTGGGACAGGGACTCCTCCTCATCTGCTGCTGAGTCCCCATCTTCACCTGTTTTGGGGAGAGACACAGATTGTATGGTATGTTTCTACAGGCATCAATTGTTAAAACACCGGACAGTTGTGACTGTACCTCTGGATGCGGCCCTGGACAATGCATTCTACTCAGTTATGACAGTCAGTGAGTGATATTGGTGTAGCACATTGTCCTGCCAACCTGTGGCATGTCAATGTGAATGTTGAGGTGTGTGCCTGACCAGCATTGGTGGTATTTGGTTGCCATCCGGGCCGACTTCTCCCCCCAGCCCAAATATCCCACCATGGAACATGCTTCCATTGCAGGGAGTGCAAGTTGTCTTTCAGGATGTCAGTCAGTGGTGTCCTGCTGTTGGTTGTTGCACAGTTGCCTGCAGGGCCTTGTGCTCCCCCAGCAGTACCCAGTGTCAGCCATCTTGTGAGTCATTTTCCACTCCCTGTGATGTGGGCATGGTTCAGGGTGGTGTTGATGGGCCAATTGTGAGGCTGAGCAACATCTGTGACTGTCACTCCCATCATGCTATTGCCTCCACCCCCTTCCCAGCATGCCCATCCTTCCTTCCTTTTGAGTGGACTTCAGTGTGTGTGAGTGTGAGAGCAATGGCAAGATGGCTGACAATGTGGTCGTGTTGTTTGTTGGTGCACAGTTGCCTGCAGGGCCTTGTGTTCCCCCAGCAGTGCCCTGTGTCAGCCATCTTGTGAGTCCTTTTCCACTCCCTGTGATGTGAGCATGGTTCAGGGTGGTGTTGATGGGCCAATTGTGAGGCTGAGCAGCATCTGTGACTACCACTCCCATCATGCTATTGCCTCCACCCCCCTTCCCAGCATGCCCATCCTTCCTTCCTTTTGAGTGGACTTCAGTGTGTGTGAGTGTGAGAGCAATGGCAAGATGGCTGACAATGTGGTCGTGTTGTTTGTTGGTGCACAGTTGCCTGCAGGGCCTTGTGTTCCCCCAGCAGTGCCCTGTGTCAGCCATCTTGTGAGTCATTTTCCACTCCCTGTGATGTGAGCATGGTTCAGGGTGGTGTTGATGGGCCAATTGTGAGGCTGAGCAACATCTGTGACTACCACTCCCATCATGCTATTGCCTCCACCCCCTTCCCAGCATGCCCATCCTTCCTTCCTTTTGAGTGGACTTCAGTGTGTGTGAGAGCAATGGCAAGATGGCTGACAATGTGGTTGTGTTGTTTGTTGGTGCACAGTTGCCTGCAGGGCCTTGTGTTCCCCAGCAGTGCCCTGTGTCAGCCATCTTGTGAGTCCTTTTCCACTCCCTGTGATGTGAGCATGGTTCAGGGTGGTGTTGATGGGCCAATTGTGAGGCTGAGCAACATCTGTGACTACCACTCCCATCATGCTATTGCCTCCACCCCCTTCCCAGCATGCCCATCCTTCCTTCCTTTTGACTCTGCTTCCCTGTGGGGTGGGGTGCCTGTGCTGACAGGTTGGCTGAGAGTGTTCTCCTTGCGGTTGTTTGGCTACCAGTCCCAAGAGTGTCCCTGTGCTTCACACAGTATGAGCCCGGCTGGTTGGTATTTGTGGGATCTTGAGTTAGAATGTGAGGCATTGCATTCTCCCAGGTGGGTTCTGTGGAGTTAGTGTTGGGGTGTGTGTGAGGGGAGGTGCTTGTGACTATGGTCAGTGCTGTGAGTCCTCCTTCCCACCCAGCCAGATATCCCACCATGGAACATGCTTCCATTGCAAGGAGTGCAAGTTGTCTTTCAGGATGTCAGTCAGTGGTGTCCTGCTGTTGGTTGTTGCACAGTTGCCTGCAGGGCCTTGTGCTCCCCCCAGCAGTACCCAATGTCAGCCATCTTGTGAGTCCTTTTCCACTCCCTGTGATGTAAGCATGGTTCAGGGTGGTGTTGATGGGCCAATTGTGAGGCTGAGCAATATCTATGACTCCAATTCCCATGATGCTATTGGCTACACTGACTTTACCAGCATACACAGAATTCCTTCCTTTCAGTGATCTTCCCTGTGAGGTGGTGTTCTAGTGATGTCAATATATCTGGGAGTGTTTGTTGGTTCTATTTGTGCCACTGCCTTGCTGTATTTGTTGTTAGGTTTGTACATGTCATGACACAGTTAGATGTCACCATGAGATGGCAGGTATTGTGTTTGTCTGACTGGCATTCACATCTTGGGATGAGTATGTTTTGTTTGCTGTGTATTTGGTGAGGGTGCATGGTTTGCCTATCTCTTTGAGGGTGCTGTGTGTGTATTGTCACACCATATTGGGTATATAAGTTGTGTACTCACCAGGCTCTGCGATGTCTGTTAGTCCATATACGCTCACTGGTGGTAGGATGGCCCGCACCTTCTCCTCCCAGGGCCTGAGGTATATTGGTTTTGCAGGAGGGCCACTGCCGGTGCGCTGGCTGATGATGTAGTCCTTTCTGAGTAGGTCCCGGACCCTCCTGCGCACATCATACCACCTGTTCTGGATGTCTTCCTTTGTGCGCAAACATGGTGATTGCGCATTCACCCTGTCGACAATCCTTGCCCACATCTTGGTTTTCTGCGACATGGGGGTCTGTTGTACCAATGTACCAAACAACTGTGGCTCTACCCTGAGTATCTCGCCTACCAGGACTTCCAATTCACAATCTAGGAACTTGTGGTTCTTCTTTGGGGGCATGGTGATGGGTGGTGGTGGTGATTGATGTGTGTGTGCAAGTGGGGGTGTGTGAGTGTAGGTTTAGCTGGGTGTGTGTGAGGGTGCTATTTGTAAGTGTGGTAATGGTGTGTGGCTTGTGTGATGCATGAGCTGTGAGTGTATCTGTGGTTGTTGTGTGATGGTGTTGTTTGCTGGCAGGTCTGTGGAATTTGCAAAGGCTCATGGTAGGGATTTGTAACCTTTATGCAGGTGGGGTTGGGGGTGTGTCCTTGTTCCATTTTTTCACCCACCCCCAGTATTTATTGGCTTTGTGGTAGCTTGTTTGGCCTTTTTTAAAAACTTTTTTCCCTTGGTGCTTTGGGTGCATGCAGGAGTCGTTCTTGTGTCTGAGTCGGACGCTGCTGTTGTCTGATGCGATGTTGTCCGACTCGTTCCCGCTGTGTTTCAGGTTGGTTTCATGTGCGGCGTACGAGTCGGTCGCGGAGTATTGGGTTGATTCGGCTGGGTTTTGTGTGTGTGTGGTCGTATGGCTTGTGCTCCGTGCGAGTCGGTCGTGTTTCACACGCATAGCATCGTACTACGCGGGTCGGAGTTCGCGGGTACGTTTCGTTCGGTCGCTATCCGGGTGCGTGTCGGTCTGTTAGTTTCGAGTGTTTTTCCGGCCGGATGGCTTGTTTCCGTCCGGCTCGGTCATTCGTTTTGTATTCCGTCCGAGACGGTCGGGTTTCACATGCATTTCATCGTACTACCCGGGTCGGACGGCGCCGGTTTGTGTCGGTCGGAATAAATTCCCGCACCGAGTCGGTCGGTACGTTTTCCGGCCCGAATCGGAATCGACCCCTAAGTGTTACAAACAAGCAAGTCTTTTTTAACGAAATAAATGTGTATGATATATAAGCAAGCCTTTTTTAAAAAAAAAAATGTATGTGATTCTCCTGTGTCTAGTTTTAACAATCATGAATAAAATTTAAATTCTGAATTTTATATGTTTTTTTGCATTATTGTCTTTGATATTATCAGTAGATATTTTTCTGTCCCAATTGGGTATTTTACAATCATTATACATTGTTATACTGTTCTGTTTTTGCAATCAACACATGATCCACAACCTCTGGTTAGGGACCTTAAGAATGAAGTGGTAGCATTCATCTCCGCCATATGGCCTGTTTCAGCTTGGTTCTGCCCTCTGCATCATGCCCTGGAATAACACCTTCCACTGTCCCCCTATACACTCAGCGACACTCACCTTGGACCTCGACATGGACTGCCATATTTTGATTGGTTACCAATGACACAGCAATCACACTGCAGACTGAAGTCTCCCTCTTCTGATGAACTTGTCAAGCCCTAAAGGACTCTGGCTGGCCCTCCACGGGACAACAATGTAAAGTGGGGTTCACATGGCCCTGTACTGCTCCAGCTTCAACACTCCACTGAATGTGAATAAAACATTCTAATTCACACAGATGTGTCGTGGCTATGAGAAATCAAGTATGAAAGTATGGATGAATGTAGGGACAGTGATTCCACAAAAAGGTACTCCCTGGGTAATGCTATCAATGCGCATGTATGGCCGTGACCCAGATAGGCAGTGAGACACACATTGTCATTCAAATCAACACTCATCACAGTTGAATACAAGTGAAGGTGCGTAGACTTTATTTGCATATGCGTGTCAGTACGGGCAAGATAAGTGCCACAACATGCAGACCAATGCAGCAGTATGTCAGGATGAGGAACGTTGCCAAGTGCCGCTGTCCACTCCGGGGGAGTGCCTCACCTTTCACAGGTGTGTGTCAACCCGCGTTGTTGTCCGCTCATGTATTCGAAGTCCAGGCGAATGCAGCCATGTCCACTGTTGCCGTGGGACATGTGACCAGATCTCCAAGATGCAACAAGGTGTTGGGACATGTGCAATGGGTTCCAATCTGTTGTGGCTGCAGGTACGTAGTTACTCATCCATGAAAGCGATTGCAGCTTCGTAGGCTATCATTTCCAACATGAGCTTGTTGTCGACTTCATCAAACAGTACGGCGAGGAAATCCATTAGCAGGTCCGGACGGATGTGCTGCGTCCACCCCCTTTCACCAATTAGCACTACAGCCCAATAGGGGAGCAGTTCAATGTGGTCACTGCACACAAGGAGTTGTGCAATCTCCCAGGTCCAGCTGCCAGCATGTATGCTAAGTATCAAGGCATCCCATAAACGGGTATCACTGTGACACTCCTGGTCGTGGGCCAACAGGGGGTGCACACACATGTCAAAATCCAGTTCAGCCACCGTACTGTTGGATAGGCAGACATCCATGGACCACTCGAATATGCACGATCGACAATGCAACACAGGCTGAACGCAGGTGACGTTGGCAAGGCGGAAGCTTAGCCGGTAACTGATCCGCAGCACTGCCAATGGCAGTGCCCCCAGTAAATGCAGCATACGTGCACCGTACAGTTCCACCTGACAGGGGTTGTGCATGTGTCCGGGATGTTCTGCCATTGCGTTAGTGGCTCTGGTTGAAGCGGCACTGTTCTGACCTGCACCAGTTCTGTGGATGAATTGCCACAGCTTGGATCAATGAGTTGTTTTAGTGTGCAACGGTTGTACGCCTCGGATGGTGTGGGAGTAAGTGTGAAGGCCATTCCATGCAAGATAACTTTGAGCAAGGACTTCTGTGTGTGGGGTGTGTATACGTTGGTCTTTCGTCGGGCTGTGCGTAGTGTGGGAGTCGTCATCAGCTGCTGTAGTATGTGTCAGGGGGTGCCAGACACATGCAATTCCGAGGTCGGATGTGCAGATGTGCTTCCGCCTGATAGTTCAGACAAAGGAGCTTTCATCCCTAATGCTAGTTTCTCATCTGCTTGCATTCAGGAAATTTGAAGTGGCTTGTTGGGGGTGGGGTGGGATGTGTGCGACTTTGGGATTCATGTTTGACATGTCTTGCATGTGGCAAATGAGCCGCATCACTGTGTGTTACATTGCCTCACAGCTGCTCCTCCCTCCCCTGAGCCTATTTACTTGTGTGCGCTGCGCGGTTGCATTACTTGCACTCCTACGGCACACCATTGTCATGCCTGTCTGCGCATGTCTACAAGCCTGACAACAACACTGTGATGTTGGCTGTTGAAGGTGGGCGGCCACGTGAGTGTAGGCCTGTGGGAAGGATAGGGCGGACACAGATGTAGAGTTCATGCCTGGCTGAACTTGCGCTGCGATTAAGGCTAGGCATTTGGCTCATGCTGCGGCAATACAGATACACACAACACTTGGCATTTATGAGCCAAGACACCCAGCGGTCTTGCGCTCCTTCATTTCTCCGTTCGTGCGAGGCCGCCCTCCGGGTGCATGCTACATTGCAACATTGTCGATTGCGGGCTGGGTGGCGCCGACACTACAACAGTGACACACTCATTAGTTACTTCCTTGTCCAGGCCAGAACTGAACCACGCCCAGAGGCCCGGGCATATCCTTCACACCCCTACGCTGGCCTGGCATACGCCGGCCCAGCCCACTCCGCTTACGCTTACAGGGGGGGACGACAGAGCTACGTGTCCAAGGTCTTAGACACTGCCTGAGGTGACATGGTTGCGTCCGCAGTCCACAGCACAAGGTAAGGTGGTAGGGCCCTGGCCCATCATGCATACATAATGACCACAAGGACATACTTAGATAGATAGTGGAACTGGCTACGGGCACGTGCGCCCGGCCACTTTTTATTGCCAGGGTCACATGTCCAGTGACGCCTGTGCTGGATGGGTGTGGGGTGAGTGTAAGCCAGCACTCAGGGAGTGGTTGGTGCTTGCAACAACTAGAACATTGATGTTCGTATTACACACACAGATTCAATTATAAAGGGTCCATGCACTGAGTTGGTGGCTCCTGAAGCGCTCAGAGGGTGCACAGCCTGCTATGATGCATCGTCCGGGCGGGCCACACTGATAGCAATGTTTGTTGCCTACTGGACTGCGCCATTAATAAATCAAGTCTCAATTTGAATTGTGAGCCCTGCTGACTGTAGTGTAGGCTGGAGGCAGCAGTCAGAAAGGGCCCACAGCCATGTGATGATGACTTGTGTTGCACTGAGTTGGTGGCACCTGAAGCGCTCAGCAGGTGTGCAGCCAGAGATGATGGCGTGTCCTCGCAGGTCAGGATTGGATTCGATTTGTGAGCCCTGCTGACCGCAGTGTAGGCAGGAGGCAGCGGTCAGAAAGGGCCCACAGCCACGTGATGATGACTTGTGGTGCACTGAGTTGGTGGCGCCTGAAGCGCTCAGCGGGTGTGCAGCCAGAGATGATAGCGTGTCCTCGCAGGTCAGGATTGGATTTGATTTGTGAGCCCTGCTGACCGCATTGTAGGCCGGAGGCAACGGTCAGAAAGGGCCCACAGCCACGTGATGATGACTTGTGGTGCACTGAGTTGGTGGCACCTGAAGCGCTCAGCGGGTGTGCAGCCAGAGATGATGGCGTGTCCTCGCAGGTCAAGATTGGATTTGATTTGTGAGCCCTGCTGACCGCAGTGTAGGCCGGAGGCAGCAGTCAGAAAGGGCCCACAGCCACGTGATGATGACTTCTGGTGCACTGAGTTGGTGGCACCTGAAGCGCTCAGCAGGTGTGCATCCAGAGATGATGGCGTGTCCTCGCAGGTCAGGATTGGATTTGATTTGAGTGCCCTGCTGACCGCAGTGTAGGCCACAGACAGTAGTCAGCACACACATAACTCCGCGGTGCTGTGCCGCTGGGTGCACTGGGGGCCTGTGTTGCGGACGCCAGCGATCAGCTGAGGAGGCTGGCGGTAGTGGCGGCGGACTCGTGGCAGGGTGAGGGGTGCCTCCCTGGCAGACGCGTTGGCCATCCGGGAAGTGAACCACGCCCAGAGCCCCGGCCTATTTATTCGCACTCCTACGCTGGCCTGGCGTACACCAGCCCAGCCCACTCCGCTTACGCTTACAGGGAGGGACGACACGGATACATGACCGGGGTCTTCCCCACTTCCTGAGGTAACAAGGTTGCGTCCACTGTCCACAACACTACAAACACCAGCAGTATATGTCCACATGGACATGTCTGTGCTCTGCATACTGTAGTCTGTCCAGCACATCACCGCCACACTTGGCATTGTGTACATTCTTATTCATGGGTAACTTGCCTCCTTCACACATACTTGGTTCTCACCTCTCCCCACATTCTGCAATTGTGTGGCTGTGGGGCCATGCCGTTTTGGGAAGGTCAGCTGTCTTGTTCTGTTCTGCCTCGGTGGTAGTCAGGGGGGGTCCTGGGGGTGGTGGCGGTGGCTGTTGTGGCCCTCTTGGGTCTCCGAGCTGCATGGTCAGTAGCTCCATGACATGTGTTGGTCTTCAGATGTGGCTCTGGGCTGGGCTCCCTTTCATGCTGCAGGTTGTCGTCCTGCTTTACACCTGTAAAAGGCAGGTGTTATATCCCTGCTGCTAACGCGCCTTATCACCTGTTTTTGGGTCGCATCGCGGATCTGGCTGGTGGTTGAGAATATCGCGAAGTGGTGTTTTCGTGTATTTTTGCACGGGAACGCCTACTCTGCATATCATTAGTGTTAGTTGTCGCTCTCATCCGTGGCGATGTTTTTTGTGGAGGATATCGCTGGGAAACTGGCGATATCGGCAATTTGCACCAGCTTGAGAATAGGGCGATAAGTCGATCGCCACTTTTGCGGCGCTAAAGTGCCGGTAAGTCGGCGATAAGTCCTTGAGAATATGCCCCTCAGTCTTAACACTTAAAATTATTATAAAGCTTCTCGAATGACCTTCTGCAATACTTCCTGTTACAGGCTACTTATATCTTAAGTTCTTAATTTTGGAATGTAAAGATTTCCAAATTAAATCTCCAACTGCTGCTGAGAAATCCTCCTATTACTCGGTTAGCCTTAAATAAATGCATTCAAATCCATGAACTGTATGATCCGCAAAACCAATTAGGAATCGGATAATTTAATCCAATATAATACGAGTAATGTAATCAATCTAATTCACTGTATGGTAATTGTGTTCCTTTCATTTGCACTTGGCATTTAAACATAGAATGTTCAACGACTTAAAATGTCCATGTTCTGCCGAAAATAAGCAATAGATATTTTGTGTCCTTTAAGGCTTGGAAGTCACTTAAATTAGTGAGATCTGTGGTCCTCCAGGGGCCGGACCATCAGGGTCTTAGCTGGCACAGTGCAGATCAGAGTGCCTGTTTATATGGGCCTGCAGTGCGTAAACAGAATTCAAAACCTCAAAGTTAGTGCTTTATTTTCAGACAACACACATAAGAAATATAAAGTAGCAGACCTGTTTACTTGTGTTTAGTTTACATGAAGAGGTCTAAATGTTATAATTTAACTATATTTGACAAAGCTTTTCAAGTTGATGTGACAAGGTTTAAAATCCACTTGCATTTTGTTGCATATTGCACATTTTAAAATGTACACGTTTTCTCCTTTTTCTGTCTGTGCAGCTGGAGTTAAAATGTGTTCTTCAGTATTTTTAAAAATTCTTCTAATTCAAGCAGCTTTACGGTCATGTTTTTATTTTATCTTAAAATATATTCTTCTTCGTGTTCCTGAAGCAAGCCTGCAGTAACTTTGCAAATGCTTAAATTGTTGTGGCTTGCTGGTTAACCTGTGCTCCATTCATTTTTTAAGTACTTTAATGTTCAGTAGTTTAATGTAAATTGTCCCTTGCATGTGAATTAGAGGTTCTAATTTATTCTTAATTTTGGGGCGGTTTCTAAAGTGGTCTGTTGTTGGAAATGACCATCTTTTGTATATTTGTATTATATTACCCACAGATTTTTGCCTTCAGTTGCTGAATCCGTTTTGTTGGCCATAGGACTCTCTACACATGACTCATGTTAACCAGTGGTAATGTGCTTGTGCTCACCCTTTAAACATGGTAAAATTGAAATATTCCTAATTAGTGCATTTCATTTACCTGTAAGTCCAAATATACGATTCTACATGTACTCAGGGCCGAAATATTAAATGCTACTAGTGTGCTGCAGTACGTATTGTTCTACTCATTAAAACAGCACTACAAAAAACGTTTGAATGACTGCCCTAAACCCTCAGTATGCAGTTTTAAACTGCCACTTCGACCTGGAAAAATAAACCTTTTGCCAGGCTTAAACCTTTCATTTTAATACATTTAAGTCATCCCTAAGTTGGGCCCTAAACGCCCATAGGGTAGGATGCATGAGGGCTTATTTACAAGCCCATTGCGAGTCAGGTGTGTCACTTTTTTATGATGAACCGGCGGCGCAGTGGGTTTGCCCACACATAAAGCCACACTGTGTGACTTTTCTTGGCCTTGTAAATATGGGCCCCTTTCACACATTACTCTGCGGGAAAGGGTGCGTTCCATGGGTGTTGCTGGGGATGTTCCCAAACAACATCCATGGAACTTGATGCATTCCCAGATTTACAACATTTTGTAAAACTGGGAATGTGTCAAAATCCTACGCTTCTCCGGGGGAGGTGTAGGAATGGTGCAACGTAGAGAAATACTTTTATTTCTCCTCGTTTTTTCCTCTGTCTATCCATTCTGCATTATGCAACATGCATAGAAAGAGGAAAATGCCGTCAATTATTGTTTTTGTGCACCTGATTCCTGCAAAAAAAAAAAATCATCCGCGCAGGCACCCTTGCAAAATGATGCAAGGGTGCCCTGCACTGGAACATGGCAGTCAATTTTGCACCAGCACAGGGGAAAGCACAGAGATGGTTCGTGTTGTTGTTAATGCAATGCATCCCTGTGCTTTGAAACTGACGCAGCACGTTGCAGCTAAATGGCTTGTGGTGTAACGCTGTATCATTTCCTTGTAGATGAGGCACATGGTATTTAAAAAGGAGTACATTACTATTTAATGTTTCAAATGGCGTGGTAGTGTAAAACTTTCAAAGTTATTTTTCACTGTGGCAAGGCTGGCTCTCCCATAGGAAACACTGGGTTACACTGTAAAAATATATGGTGCTAAAATCCAGTTTGGGAGCTGATGGATTCAAGGACTCATTTTAATAGTAATTTCTAATCCAACTCTAATGGTCAAGCAAATTTTATAATACTATTTTGAAAATGACACTTTCAAAATTTGTCATTTTCCTTCCTAAGTGAAATGGCTTTCCTGTAGTGAGATTTTGATTTCTCACAGACAATGGAAGAAGGGGTTGGGTGTGGAGAGGTGTTTTTCTTCCCTCAGCAAGATGGCCCGGAGCTGTGTGCAGTCCTTTCGTGAGCTTGAAAGGAGCCTACTCTTTCATTGGCAGATGTAGCTCACACCAAGGCCTGCCTCCCTTTTATCTTGCTAGCCAGTTTGACTTCAAACATAGTGTGAGAGGAAGCTCTCCCGGGACAGGTTTGGAATGACCACACAGGAGGGTTTGCTCATAATCATAGCCAACTCTCTGGGTGGGCACAGGGGGCTCTGTACATAGGAAAAACGTTTCTGCTATGCTGGTTTTAGGTAGAGAGGGGCACTGTGATATAGGTGACAGTGAAACACACAGGAAGGGCTGAAAAGGGAGTAGGGGCACCCTTAGGAGCTTTTATTCTATTGGTTGGGGAGTGGCCAGTAGTCCCCCCCACCCACAGACTGGCATTGGCATAAATGTGGCAGTCTCAGTATCACATAGGAAACACTTGAACTTGTGGAAGACAGAAGAACAACTTACTGTTTAACCTGTGGAGTAAAACCCCAAGGTCTTGACTTGCTTGCCACTTGCACCCAGGACAGAATTGTTGGCTCTAAGGGCTAGTTGGCCAGCCTTCTGTTAAGTTCCAGGAACACAAAAGCTGCAAGCAGCCTAAATGTCTGCTGAGCTCAGCTAACCAGTTACAACTGGTTTGCCCGGGACCCTGCTGATGTCTTCTGTTTTCTATATCCCCCTCCAAACTGCAAGACTGGACACTTTGGATCTTTTTCTGTACTTTTTACAAAAAGAACCAGAGCCTACCATGGGACCACTGCTGAGCTGCAATTGCCGAAGTCAGAATTGTCAGATGGATCCATCTTGTCACTTTGCCCCTCTAAAAGAATCTCAACTTTCTGAAAAGGTTTGAAGTCTGAACACAAAGGACTTCACCGGTACCAACGCTGAGCACCACCCCATCAATGATGATACTTCCCTGGTCCCAGACTTCGCCCTCTCAGAGATTTTCCACCATCAACCTTGAGACACTTGACCTTCCTGCTTCTGCTGAGATCCTCCCCTTCAGCTGGCTGCGGTTGCAATTCCCTCTATTGATCTAGCCTGAAGTCAGACCCACTGACAACCCTGTCCACAGTGACTTTTCTCCAGAAGACGACTCATGTCTGGTACTTGCACCTGAACCGCACTACACTGTAGTCAACCTTAACTTATGATTTTGACCTGGTCTAATGCATAGTTGGAGCTTTGCACTTTTTGATGCTAAAATTACCTAAAAGTTTAGAAATAATATCTCTGGCTCCCTGCATCAGATTTTTGTTGTTGTGGTGGCTATCTGGTCATTAAAGTTTATTCCATTTTTATTAATTGGAGTGGGATTTTTATTGTGTTGTGTTTTCTATCTTTTAACTATTTTGATACTGATAAATGCTATACACCTTTCTCCTAAGTTTAGCTCGTCTATGTTGTGCTCAGTTACAGCTTTCTCATGCTTGGCTCTACTGGTTTCTGTGTGATTCCATTGAAGTTCCTTTGAGCATTCTGGTGTGGTGTCTAACCTACTTTTCGCTAAGGGTGGAGTAGATTTAAACCAGGTGGGTCTGTGGTAGTAATTGAGTGCATGTGGGAGTAATGTTTGTGAATTGGGTCTTATACTTTTTGTAGGTGTGTTATGGGATTTGCTAGGCTCTCCCTGTGCCCCACCTTGATTTTTCTCTTGCCTCTCCCATTTTGGAGAAGTTATTCAACATTTCTTCTCTTGCCATTCCCACACTAACACTACAGTAATGGGTGACTTGATCCATAGACAAGGGTTAGAAAAGGAAGGCGCATAAATCTACAACAGGGCGATAATGAATTGTCATTTGGGAGTACATAATCTACTACTAGAGTAGTAATATTCATCATGCTCATAACTGACTTTGTTAATTTGGAGTTAACTCTCATTATTTTCTAAGGCAACAAATGTATATAATTCAAAACAAAGGGCCTGATTATGATGTTGGTCAGAAATCCTCCGACCACTGGTAGATTTCAACTCTGACCGCTGCATTACAATGACAGCTGTTGGAGTTGAGTCCGGCCGGGGAATCTGACTAGATTCCAACAGGCTCAAGGAGCCCGTTGGCCAGCTGAAAGGGCCTTATAATAACTAACGGACGGCGTTTCCGCCGTCGGGATTATGATGGCACTTTCCTAGAGCAGTTCCATGTCGGCCTTTCTGACATGGAATTGCTGTTGGAAAGTGACTATGAGGGCCCCTTAGCAGGGCCCCCTTCTCCCCTAGCCCTCTGGTTTTGGCCCTGGGGGCACCTATGGTGCCCCCCTTCACATCCTTGCACCGTAGGCCACATGGTGCAGGGATGTACAAAAACATCCATTTTACAATGGGAGCTTGTGCTGCGGGCGGTTTTGTCCTGCCGCACAAGTCTCATTGTAAAATGGAAGTTTGCGGTTGCATCCTAATTGCGGTACCAGGACCGCCAACCGGAGGTCAGTCAGTTCCGCATCCACAGCTATGTCGGTCGGAGTTGCCTCTTAACCAGACCCATAGTAAAGAAAGTTTAGGTAAATTCAATTCTTCATGACATAAATGTTATGATTAAGGGTGGGCAGCAAACTCTGCTCTGCTGATGGAGTTTTTGCAGTGTTGCCACTCGGCACTTCGTTTGGAGCATGGAATTAGGCGCAAAAACTCCAACTACTGCTGGCGGAGTGGAGTTCACCAGCGTGCTCCAGTCACCGGTCACCGATCATCCCTACATCTTCATCTGGTCTGTCTAATCGGGAGCCAGCTGCTAACCCTTGACATATGCTTTCTATAGGCGGCCCTGGGACTGGGTGCATTTGCTGCTGCCTACATAGATCCTAATTCAGCCCCCGGGCTCCACTGCTCCACGAACCACACTGCCCTGCCAACACTGCCCCTGTGCCCGGGCCCATCAGGAGCCCGGGTCGCCCGCACGCTGCCTAGGCAAGCACTTCAGCCAGGGAAGCTAGTGTGCGCATGGGTGGCAATGAATGTTTCATGGTGACGTCCATTTTAGGGTCAGGCAACCCTATTAGTAGTGACTAATAGTTACTAATAGGGTTGCCTGACCCTAAGATGGTTGTCACCCCGAGGCATTCACTTCTCACTCATATGCAGACTAGCTACCCTGGTTAAGGCTGTAGAGAGGAGGGAGTCTGGTTACGGTTTCGCCCTTTCCAGAGGGATTTTGAGGCCGGAGTTGGCTGGCCGGTTACTGGCACTGAGGGGCTGCCTCAGCCAGATGACCTCTGCTGATCTCCTTATACTCCGCTGGTCAGTGGTCACCCCGACTGTGTGCCTGTTGGTTGGTGCTACCGCCCTGCTGTAGAGAGACTGTCATCGTCGTGATCTGGGGGACCGTGTTTGCTTTCGGTGACGGCAAGGTGTTCAAGGTAAGCCCATTCTGCACACCCTGTACTCCTGACTGCATTTCTGGCTCTGCCCAATATAGTCAACAGTGGATCTCATGGCAGGCATTCAAGTACTCCCTCCTGTTACCTCCAGGAAGTCCCACACAGTTGGATTGCTAAGAGGTTGTCAGAGGCCACGCCTCCTTTCCACCACTCTGCAAAAGCAGCTCCTGGCACACTACTGGTTGGGGGGAAAAAGTCCACTTTAGTCCTGAGGCCCTCAGGAGTAAAGTGATATTCATTTCCCAACCAGCAGTGCGCCAAGACGCGTGTTTGCAGAATGGTGGAGAAAGGGGATTGACTTCCGAGGACCTCTCAGCAGTACCGCTGTGTGGGACTTTCTGGGGTAACAGGAGGGCTTGTTGGCCCCCAAGGACCCTCTGGACCCAAGAGGACTTAATCCCCCAACTGGCAGTGCACCAGGAGGAGCGTTTGCAGAGTGGTGGTGGTGAAGGTGGTGTGGTCTCCAGAGACTTGCCAGAGGTATTTTTTCCATTTATCTTTTTTTTCTTTCTTTTTTAAGGGAGGGGGGCTGCTTGGCCCCCTGTCCCTGGGCCATTTTCGTCCCGGGGACCCCATTACCCTAGACACTGTCTTTTTATTTTACATCAAAATAAGGAGAGGGGCCAGCACGGCCCCCTTCCTGAGCCAATTTTGATCCTGGGGACCCTATCCTCTGGGGCCTGCCCTCCATTTTGGGTGCCCTGGTCCCACCAACGGCACCCATTGACACTTGTTAGGCACTGCGGGAGGAGCCTCAAGGCACCCACTGTCCTTGCCGGCTCCCCACATTCTGCAGGAGCCGGCATTGATTTCACAGACAGGAAGCTGTGGGAAAGGCAGCTCCCTGCCTGTGAAACCAATTCTGCTCCACTTTTAACAAGCAAGATCATTTTGCTGAAAGTAGAGCAGTGTTTGCATACAATATCAGTGGTTCAGCACTCAAAATTTAACATTTATAAAATAATTTACATTTCAACATGTATCTTTAGCCTTTGCACAACATAAGCATTCTTATCCACTGAATATCATGCATATGACAAACGCATATCACAAAATGTTCTTCATTCAAATATTCTTTATTTGTTTTCTTCTTTTTAAAAGGTCATGCCAACAGACAGTAGCCAACGCTAAGCCGAATGCGAAGCAGACGTCACATATGCCTCTCATCGTGGAGCATATGAACTTTAACATTGATACTTTTTAACGGATGACCAAATCCTTGTTCTTCGTTATACAATAACATTGCAAAGAATCATCACTGATGTATGCATACAATTCAGAGCCCTGAAGAAGTCCTTGTAGGACAAAACGAGTTGGCTACTGTCTGTTGGCGTTTAAAAAGAAGAAAACGAATAAAGATTATTTGAATAAAGAAACTTTCGTGATATGCATTTGTCATATGCATGATATTCAGTGGATAAGAATACTTATGTTGTGCATAGGCTAAAGATACATGTTGAAATGTAAATAATTTTATAATTGTTACATTTTGAGTGCTGAACCACTGATATTGTATGTTGTTTGGAAATTCATGTTTCCTTTAGGAGTGTAGAGGGGCTGTACTCCGGGTTCATTACACCATTAGGGACTTTGCCTACAACTGGTGTTGACAAGTGCAGGAGTTTTTGTGCCTGACCCCTCTCTATGTATTTGTAAAAAAAAAAAAAAATATATATATATATATATATATATATATATATATATATGCACAATTTTCCCATCTGTGAAAAGATCCTCAATCTGGAACTCGCAAGAAGGAAACGGACTCCTGTTTCTCAGTGCAATGCAGATTTATTTGGTGCAAATGTCGCCATAACGCGTTTCGGGATATGCAGCCCTTGATCACATGACCTATACATATATATATTTATATATATATATATATGTGTATATATATATATATATATATATATATATATATATATATATATATATATATATATATATATATATATAAATATATATTCATCCACATGCACAGCGGTTCCAGTAGCGTAAACAGGAGAGCACTCGCAGGTCCTTATTAGAGATATTTATTCGTGCACAAACCCCCCGCACTGACAGACGCGTTTCGGCAATCTGCCTTTCTCGATGTCAATTTCCCCAAGTGTATGACACATTTTTAAAGTGCTGAACGTGAATTACGTAAATGAAAAAGAAAAAGAAACATAGAAATCAACGATGGCCTCGTATAGTCACCGCATGATGCAGAATACATGGCGGCCATCTTAGTACCTGTTCCAGAGTTAATATAGGTTCACAGTAAATCAGTACTCCAAAGTTATATATCAATATATATAACTATTTATATGTGATTTGAGAAAAGAGAAAATATATACATATATATACACATTTCATGATTAGAAGATCCAAAATTTAAACATGATTAGAAAAAATTGCATATTATTGTGGGATCATTCTATCGAATCAGTCAGTCTTGGAAGTGGTGGCTTATGGAAGGGGTAAATACCTCTAGTAAACCTGAATGGGTATTCATTATTGACGCTTAATTACCACTAAAATAATGGCTCACTGACTTTATTATGCCCTGGATGGGCAAACCACTCGGAGTACTGGTAGGTGAACAAAATTGCGCCCTGAATGGGCATGCCAGCAAAACTATAAACGTGAAGAAAGGCCTGAAAATAGTCAATTTTTACAATCATTACAGGGATTAAGAACTCTAAATTAATCGTCTCATTTGCCTAAGGGATGATAGAAAAAGAGGAAACGCGGAAAAGAGAACAGCAAAAACAGAAAGGATTTCTCACCAATTATTCTAAGTGAGCCCATAACTCCTCATCAATATTGAGGCCTAGGGGGACTCTAGTTTGGAGATCTATTATGTGTTTAGATTCTAGGGCCCTGAGAGTAGGCCTGAGCGGAAAACTACGTACGCTCGCGTAGTTTGCGTAGTTTGCGCAACTACGGGCTACGCAAATTGCACGTAGCACAGTGCAAAAACGCATAGCGTAGCGGGCATTTTTTGCTTGCTTGCGGTCCTCAACGTCAAGTTGGCGACCGCGAGCGAGCAAAATGACATCCCGGCAAGACTTTTTCCTCGTTCGCGATCAGCAACATCAAGTTGCCGATCGTGAGCGTGGAAAATAAACCTCCCGGCGAGATTCTCAACACGGGGAGGTCAGGTTTCTCATTGCGAGTGGCCGCGTATGCTCGCGACCGCTCGCGATGAGAAACTACCAGTCCGCGTTGAGAAAACTGCCGCTCGAGTACAAATCTACACGAGCTGCAAAAAACGACTGCTTGCACTGTGCAAGATGCCGTTTGCAATGATTGCACAGTGCGGACAAGCATCCGGCACTGTGCAATCGTGCGAACAGCATTTCCTACCGCACTACGCAGTTCGCGTAGTGCTACGCGTAGCTCGCGTAGTGCGAAGTGCACTCCGTGTAGCTACGCGTAGCGCTACTACACGAACTACACCCAGGGTTACCTCAGAGCCCTTGTCCTGTCCCCTCCCCTTTCACTCTTTGCTACCTGATCAATGCAAAAGAATTTTAGTTGTTTTGGATCACTCTTATGCATATGTTCGAAATGGCGAGCCATCGAATAGGTCTGATCTTTCTTAGTGATGGCTCGCATGTGCTCCAGTATCCGTTTTTTGCTGGGTGGATGGTGCTGCCCACGTATCTTTTTGGACACAGGCATTCTAATACATATACAGTATATTCAGAGTTGCAATTCAACAGCCGATTGATCTTTCTTATTTTTCTAGTTTTTGCCCCACTCTCCAGGATTACATAATCCAGTACTTTGTGGCTTTGTTTGCAAGCCTTACAATTAAGGCATGGAAAAAACCCTCTCAACATATTCGTTTGTGGTATCGGTAACTGGAAGTGGCTATGTACAAGATGATCGCCTATCGATTTGCCACTACTATATGTAATCAACGGATATTCTGGAATTGCTTTTTTAAAAATGGTATCTGTTCGAAGAATATGCCAATTTCTCTTAAAAATTTGAACCACTTCTGGAGATTTGACATTGTAGCGTGTGATCATTCTCACTGGGGTGACTGTGAATGTATTTTCAGGTTTAGATGTTTTGGGTATCAGTAGCTGCAATCTATCTATTTTTTCTGTTTTTTGGGAAGCCTCATGTAAAATACCCGGGGAGTAACCTCTATGTCTAAACCTCTGGAGAGTCTCATCTTTAGCCTTCTCATACTCTCCAGAGGTTGTGCAATTTTTTTTTAGACGGATGAGTTCCCCATAAGGGATGTTGTTAACCATACTCCTCGGGTGGGCACTTCTGGTGTGAAGCAGGGCATTGCCCGCTGTGGGCTTTCTATATAGGCGAGTCGAGATTTTAGAATTGTCTATATAGACTTCCACATCAAGGTAGCAGACACTGGTGTTGCTAATTTGACCACTGAAGTTCAAAATTGAGGTTATTGCAGTTCAAGAAAGCAACATACTCTTCTGCAGCAAGATGGGTGCCCTTCCACACGATGAACAAGTCATCAATGTAGTGGGCCCATAATACGATGTGGTCTAACCATCGTGCGGGTGAATCCCGCCAGTCCACGTGCTTCTCCTACCAGCCAATGAAAAGATTCGCATAGCTGGGGGGGAAGCACGTGCCCATCGCCGTCCCCGTTGTTGTTTGTATAGTTGGCCTGAGAAGATAAAGATGTTATTCTCAAGGCAAAAGGTAAGCATGGCCAAAAGCATCTCATTGTGCTTAACGTATTTCAGGGGTCGCTTGTTCAGGAACCACTTGACTGCCTCCACACCATCCTTATGATTAATACATGTGCAGAGGCTGGTGATGTCTAATGTGATGAGGAGCATGTCCTCCTCCCAGGTGACGCCCTCAATTGTTCTAAAAAATCACCCGTGTCCTTTATGTAGGAGCTAAGATCTCTGACCCATGGTGCCAGAAAGAAATCTATATAAGTAGAGCAATTCTCCAATAAACTGTTGATAGATGCAACAATAGGTCGCCCTGGTGGTCTACTGGTGTTTTTATGGATTTTAGGGAGGTGATAGAACGTGGGGACTACAGGATATTCACAGAATAAAAAAGTTATATTCATCTGTATCAATCAAACCCTCCTTCCTCCAAATCATCAGTAGTTGATGAAAAGTCTTTATACAATTTGCATAAACAGTTCTAGTCGTTGGCATATAGTAATCTGTGTCTCCCAACTGGCTTAAGGCTTCTGTAACATAGTGCTCTTGAGAGAAAACAACAATGTTACCGCCCTTGTCTGAGGGCTTTATTACGATTGAATCATCATTACTGAGTGATTGAATAGCCTGCCATTTTTCAATTGGAATATTGTAATCTTTATTATTTTTGTTAGATTTATCATTTCTCAATTTCTTAAGGTCAGTGACAACAGCGTCACTGAAGACATCGATTGCATCGAACGCTGTTTGCGGTATTCTTCTAGACTTTCTCTTTCAGACCACTTTTGCCGCCAGTCTGTGTAATGCCCGCTATTTGTAGAACAGTATCATTAACTGGCTGTTGGAAGGTGTCAATGTCTGATTCAGAGGTTTCTAGGAGTTGCAAAGTCAAAAGGGTATCTAAGTCAGAGCCAATGAGTAAGTCCATGTCATTAGTTGGAACAGTCTCTTGATTTGGAGTCATTTGAGGACGTAGTAGATGTATTTTTGTAACTTCAGTTTTCGGATATATTTAAACAGGTCCACTCTCGTTTCAACAAAGTCAAAATCCGCGGTGGGGCAGAAAGTCAATCCTAAATGTAGTACTTGTGTTTCTGCTTCACTAAGTACTCTGTCTGAGAGGTTGATAACTGTTTTCGTTGTTACCATCTGCCTCGCTTGCCCTTGCTTCTGGTGACTCTGGGAGATGGTGCCTCTTCGACTGCTTTTCCTGCCCCTTCTCGTTTTTCACTTCTTTTTGACTGCTGGACTGGTGGATGAGTTCGTTGAGCCGGTCTCTGGTGGTTTTCCCGAATTAATTTGTATTCCTGAAAATAAGTGGACCCAGAGGCTGAATGGCTGTCCTCCGCAGATACTTGTTCTCCCTCCGAGACTTCCACCTCTGACTCCGAGGTGTCTTTGTTGCTTGCTGTCCCTCGATTTTGTTGTTGAGTGAGGTTTTTTCTGGGGCTATCATACTTGCGAGCAAACGTTAGGATGCGCCCGGTAAGATAATCTTGCTCGTCCCGCTGGAACTTTGTTTGTTTGCGTTTACAAATCCTGCTTTCATAATCTTTCAGCCTCCTCATCATTGCAGCTTTTAGGTCTTCATTCTGTTTTAAGTCTTTAGATTTACTGATCGTTTCTTCTAGCCTTTTGATTTCCTCTAATAGCTTTGTTTGTTCACTCCAGGCATATTTTATCAGGATTCTGACCACTCCTTTTGCGGACTCAGTTGTGTGCTCAGACCAGTCCTTTAATAGCTCCGGATCTGGGTTCTCATATGATGGGACTATGAAGATACGCAGGCCCCTTGGAATACGGTCAACTTGCAAGTATATCTCCAAAGATGTTGCCTCCCACCATTTACGAATTTCTTTTTCGTGTGCTTTTTCCAGGCTTTGATAAAGTATTTTTAAATTACATATAGGAACAGGCAGTGCACTGAGTTCTTTCGGATCCCTTCCGGGTCTTCCGATTCCCTGTTTAAAAATATCCATAGCGGCCTCTTCACGTTCAGTAATGGAGGACATAATGACTCCGCAAAAGACACTGGTGTCAGCTAACTTGACAGCAGGGGCATGCACTTCTATTTTATACGACAGGACCTTCGAGGCAGACGTTGGAACAATACATAGCAAGGAGCCGAAGAGAGAGAACAAAGCACTCACCGGGAAGACGGTATCGGAGCTGCGCGCCCGCGGTCACTCGATAGTATCACACGGGAATGCAAAGTCTCCTCCAGGTGATTCTCCCGTAGTTTTGCTCGTTTTCGGTGCTGTCAGCAACACGAAAGCTCAAATCCTCAAACGTCGGGGCCGGCGACCAAAAGTACGGAGTACTGCCACACACAGGTTCACCGTCGCCGCTCCTCCTTCCTCGGATGCAATCTCCGCGGTGGTGAGACGCTTTCTATTCATCCACACGCACAGCGGTTCCAGTAGCGTAAACAGGAGAGCACTCGCAGGTCCTTATTAGAGATATTTAATCGTGCACAAACCCCCCCGCACTGACAGACGCGTTTCAGCAATCTGCCTTTCTTGATGTCAGTTTCCCCAAGTGTATGACACATTTTTAAAGTGCTGAACGTGAATTATGTAAATGAAAAAGAAAAAGAAACATAGACATCAACGATGGCCTCGTATAGTCACTGCATGATGCAGAATACATAGCGGCCATCTTAGTACCTGTTCCAGAGTTAATATAGGTTCACAGTAAATCAGTACTCCAAAGTTATATATCAATATATATAACTATTTATATGTGATTTGAGAAAAGAGAAAATATATACATATATATACACATTTCATGATTAGAAGATCCAAAATTTAAACATGATTAGAAAAATTGCATATTATTGTGGGATCATTCTATCGAATCAGTCAGTCTTGGAAGTGGTGGCTTATGGAAGGGGTAAATACCTCTAGTAAACCTGAATGGGTATTCATTATTGACGCTTAATTACCACTAAAATAATGGCTCACTGACTTTATTATGCCCTGGATGGGCAAACCACTCGGAGTACTGGTAGGTGAACAAAATTGCGCCCTGAATGGGCATGCCAGCAAAACTATAAACGTGAAGAAAGGCCTGAAAATAGTCAATTTTTACAATCATTACAGGGATTAAGAACTCTAAATTAATCGTCTCATTTGCCTAAGGGATGATAGAAAAAGAGGAAACGCGGAAAAGAGAACAGCAAAAACAGAAAGGATTTCTCTCCAATTATTCTAAGTGAGCCCATAACTCCTCATCAATATTGAGGCCTAGGGGGACTCTAGTTTGGAGATCTATTATGTGTTTAGATTCTAGGGCCCTCAGAGTAGGCCTGAGCGGAAAACTACATACGCTCGCGTAGTTTGCGTAGTTTGCGCAACTACGGGCTACGCAAATTGCACGTAGCACAGTGCAAAAACGCATAGCGTAGCGGGCATTTTTTGCTTGCTTGCGGTCCTCAACGTCAAGTTGGCGACCGCGAGCGAGCAAAATGACATCCCGGCAAGACTTTTTCCTCGTTCGCGATCAGCAACATCAAGTTGCCGATCGTGAGCGTGGAAAATAAACCTCCCGGTGAGATTCTCAACACGGGGAGGTCAGGTTTCTCATTGCGAGTGGCCGCGTATGCTCGCGACCGCTCGCGATGAGAAACTACCAGTCCGCGTTGAGAAAACTGCCGCTCGAGTACAAATCTACACGAGCTGCAGAAAACGACTGCTTGCACTGTGCAAGATGCCGTTTGCAATGATTGCACAGTGCGGACAAGCATCCGGCACTGTGCAATCATTGCGAACAGCATTTCCTACCGCACTACGCAGTTCGCGTAGTGCTACGCGTAGCTCGCGTAGTGCGAAGTGCACTTCGTGTAGCTACGCGTAGCGCTACTACACAAACTACACCCAGGGTTACCTCAGAGCCCTTGTCCTGTCCCCTCCCCTTTCACTCTTTGCTACCTGATCAATGCAAAAGAATTTTAGTTGTTTTGGATCACTCTTATGCATATGTTCGAAATGGCGAGCCATCGAATAGGTCTGATCTTTCTTAGTGATGGCTCGCATGTGCTCCAGTATCCGTTTTTTTGCTGGGTGGATGGTGCTGCCCACGTATCTTTTTGGACACAGGCATTCTAATACATATACAGTATATTCAGAGTTGCAATTCAACAGCCGATTGATCTTTCTTATTTTTCTAGTTTTTGCCCCACTCTCCAGGATTACATAATCCAGTACTTTGTGGCTTTGTTTGCAAGCCTTACAATTAAGGCATGGAAAAAACCCTCTCAACATATTCGTTTGTGGTATCGGTAACTGGAAGTGGCTATGTACAAGATGATCGCCTATCGATTTGCCACTACTATATGTAATCAACGGATATTCTGGAATTGCTTTTTAAAAATGGTATCTGTTCGAAGAATATGCCAATTTCTCTTAAAAATTTGAACCACTTCTGGAGATTTGACATTGTAGCGTGTGATCATTCTCACTGGGGTGACTGTGAATGTATTTTCAGGTTTAGATGTTTTGGGTATCAGTAGCTGCAATCTATCTATTTTTCTGTTTTTTGGGAAGCCTCATGTAAAATACCCGGGGAGTAACCTCTATGTCTAAACCTCTGGAGAGTCTCATCTTTAGCCTTCTCATACTCTCCAGAGGGTTGTGCAATTTTTTTTTAGACGGATGAGTTCCCCATAAGGGATGTTGTTAACCATACTCCTCGGGTGGGCACTTCTGGTGTGAAGCAGGGCATTGCCCGCTGTGGGCTTTCTATATAGGCGAGTCGAGATTTTAGAATTGTCTATATAGACTTCCACATCAAGGTAGCAGACACTGGTGTTGCTAATTTGACCACTGAAGTTCAAAATTGAGGTTATTGCAGTTCAAGAAAGCAACATACTCTTCTGCAGCAAGATGGGTGCCCTTCCACACGATGAACAAGTCATCAATGTAGTGGGCCCATAATACGATGTGGTCTAACCATCGTGCGGGTGAATCCCGCCAGGCCACGTGCTTCTCCTACCAGCCAATGAAAAGATTTGCATAGCTGGGGGGGAAGCACGTGCCCATCGCCGTCCCCGTTGTTGTTTGTATAGTTGGCCTGAGAAGATAAAGATGTTATTCTCAAGGCAAAAGGTAAGCATGGCCAAAAGCATCTCATTGTGCTTAACGTATTTCAGGGGTCGCTTGTTCAGGAACCACTTGACTGCCTCCACACCATCCTTATGATTAATACATGTGCAGAGGCTGGTGATGTCTAATGTGATGAGGAGCATGTCCTCCTCCCAGGTGACGCCCTCAATTGTTCTAAAAAATCACCCGTGTCCTTTATGTAGGAGCTAAGATCTCTGACCCATGGTGCCAGAAAGAAATCTATATAAGTAGAGCAATTCTCCAATAAACTGTTGATAGATGCAACAATAGGTCGCCCTGGTGGTCTACTGGTGTTTTTATGGATTTTAGGGAGGTGATAGAACGTGGGGACTACAGGATATTCACAGAATAAAAAAGTTATATTCATCTGTATCAATCAAACCCTCCTTCCTCCAAATCATCAGTAGTTGATGAAAAGTCTTTATACAATTTGCATAAGCAGTTCTAGTCGTTGGCATATAGTAATCTGTGTCTCCCAACTGGCTTAAGGCTTCTGTAACATAGTGCTCTTGAGAGAAAACAACAATGTTACCGCCCTTGTCTGAGGGCTTTATTACGATTGAATCATCATTACTGAGTGATTGAATAGCCTGCCATTTTTCAATTGGAATATTGTAATCTTTATTATTTTTGTTAGATTTATCATTTCTCAATTTCTTAAGGTCAGTGACAACAGCGTCACTGAAGACATCGATTGCATCGAACGCTGTTTGCGGTATTCTTCTAGACTTTCTCTTCAGACCACTTTTGCCGCCAGTCTGTGTAATGCCCGCTATTTGTAGAACAGTATCATTAACTGGCTGTTGGAAGGTGTCAATGTCTGATTCAGAGGTTTCTAGGAGTTGCAAAGTCAAAAGGGTATCTAAGTCAGAGCCAATGAGTAAGTCCATGTCATTAGTTGGAACAGTCTCTTGATTTGGAGTCATTTGAGGACGTAGTAGATGTATTTTTTGTAACTTCAGTTTTCGGATATATTTAAACAGGTCCACTCTCGTTTCAACAAAGTCAAAATCCGCGGTGGGGCAGAAAGTCAATCCTAAATGTAGTACTTGTGTTTCTGCTTCACTAAGTACTCTGTCTGAGAGGTTGATAACTGTTTTCGTTGTTACCATCTGCCTCGCTTGCCCTTGCTTCTGGTGACTCTGGGAGATGGTGCCTCTTCGACTGCTTTTCCTGCCCCTTCTCGTTTTTCACTTCTTTTTGACTGCTGGACTGGTGGATGAGTTCGTTGCGCCGGTCTCTGGTGGTTTTCCCGAATTAATTTGTATTCCTGAAAATAAGTGGACCCAGAGGCTGAATGGCTGTCCTCCGCAGATACTTGTTCTCCCTCCGAGACTTCCACCTCTGACTCCGAGGTGTCTTTGTTGCTTGCTGTCCCTCGATTTTGTTGTTGAGTGAGGTTTTTCTGGGGCTATCATACTTGCGAGCAAACGTTAGGATGCGCCCGGTAAGATAATCTTGCTCGTCCCGCTGGAACTTTGTTTGTTTGCGTTTACAAATCCTGCTTTCATAATCTTTCAGCCTCCTCATCATTGCAGCTTTTAGGTCTTCATTCTGTTTTAAGTCTTTAGATTTACTGATCGTTTCTTCTAGCCTTTTGATTTCCTCTAATAGCTTTGTTTGTTCACTCCAGGCATATTTTATCAGGATTCTGACCACTCCTTTTGCGGACTCAGTTGTGTGCTCAGACCAGTCCTTTAATAGCTCCGGATCTGGGTTCTCATATGATGGGACTATGAAGATATGCAGGCCCCTTGGAATACGGTCAACTTGCAAGTATATCTCCAAAAATGTTGCCTCCCACCATTTACGAATTTCTTTTTCGTGTGCTTTTTCCAGGCTTTGATAAAGTATTTTTAAATTACATATAGGAACAGGCAGTGCACTGAGTTCTTTCGGATCCCTTCCGGGTCTTCCGATTCCCTGTTTAAAAATATCCATAGCGGCCTCTTCACGTTCAGTAATGGAGGACATAATGACTCCGCAAAAGACACTGGTGTCAGCTAACTTGGCAGCAGGGGCATGCACTTCTATTTTATACGACAGGACCTTCGAGGCAGACGTTGGAACAATACATAGCAAGGAGCCGAAGAGAGAGAACAAAGCACTCACCGGGAAGACGGTATCGGAGCTGCACGCCCGCGGTCACTCGATAGTATCACACGGGAATGCAAAGTCTCCTCCAGGTGATTCTCCCGTAGTTTTGCTCGTTTTCGGTGCTGTCAGCAACACGAAAGCTCAAATCCTCAAACGTCGGGGCCGGCAACCAAAAGTACGGAGTACTGCCACACACAGGTTCACCGTCGCCGCTCCTCCTTCCTCGGATGCAATCTCCGCGGTGGTGAGACGCTTTCTATTCATCCACACGCACAGCGGTTCCAGTAGCGTAAACAGGAGAGCACTCGCAGGTCCTTATTAGAGATATTTAATCGTGCACAAACCCCCCCGCACTGACAGACGCGTTTCGGCAATCTGCCTTTCTTGATGTCAGTTTCCCCAAGTGTATGACACATTTTTAAAGTGCTGAACGTGAATTATGTAAATGAAAAAGAAAAAGAAACATAGACATCAACGATGGCCTCGTATAGTTACTGCATGATGCAGAATACATAGAGGCCATCTTAGTACCTGTTCCAGAGTTAATATAGGTTCACAGTAAATCAGTACTCCAAAGTTATATATCAATATATACAACTATTTACATGTGATTTGAGAAAAGAGAAAATATATACATATAAATATATACACATTTCATGATTAGAAGATCCAAAATGTAAACATGATTAGAAAAATTGCATATTATTGTGGGATCATTCTATCGAATCAGTCAGTACTGGAAGTGGCGGCTTATGGAAAGGGTAAATACCTCTAGTCAACCTAAATGGGTATTCATTATTGACGCTTAATTACCACTAAAATAATGGCTCACTGACTTTATTATGCCCTGGATGGGCAAACCGCTCGGAGTACTGGTAGGTGAACAGAATTGCGCCCTGAATGGGCATGCCAGCAAAACTATAAATGTGAAGAAAGGCCTGAAAATAGTCAATTTTTACAATCATTACAGGGATTAAGAACTCTAAATTAATCGTCTCATTTGCCTAAGGGATGATAGAAAAAGAGGAAACGCGGAAAAGAGAACAGGAAAAACAGAAAGGATTTCTCTCCAATTATTCCAAGTGAGCCCATAACTCCTCATCAATATTGAGGCCTAGGGGGACTCTAGTTTGGAGATCTAATATGTGTTTAGATTCTAGGGCCCTCAGAGCCCTTGTCCTGTCCCCTCCCCTTTCAATATATATATATATATATATATATATATTCACTGAAAAAAACCACAGGTTTCAGGGACGTTATAGTTAGTTGGACATTTCACTCGTACAAAACCAGAGAAATTCGGCCATTATATTTAGTTGAGCTAACTATAACTCGCGCCCTCGCAATGCACTGCTGATGACGTCACATATTACATCATTCATGACATGGTCAGTGACATCACTGTTGACATCACTGATGACATCTCAAATGACATCACTGATGACATCACTGATGACATCATCCACGTGATAATCTGATGCACCTCCTCACACCCTAATATAACCTTTGAAACACCCACTCTAAAATACAGACTACCATTTTCGAAACCATAGACACACCAATACGAGTTACTACATACCCACTCACTGATTCCTAGGTCTACACACACATCCACTCATTCACCCATACAGTCACTCATACATGCAGTCACTTATCAATACAGCACTATCATTTGCACTCATACACCTATACAGACACTCACACATCGCTACTCATCCATAGAGTTACTCACACACCTACTCAGTCATGCAAACAATCAATTACACTCCCATGTACTCACCTATATAGTTATACATACACACCCTACACTTATTCATACAGATACTAACACATACTTACTCTCTTATACAATCACTGATACAAGCACACACTCATCCATACAGCCACTCTCACAATCACTCACTCTCACATATAGTGATTTATATGCCCCAACACTCACATATACTGCCTTTCACATATGTAGTTACTCACACATGTACCACTGAGGCAACCATTCACTCACCAGCACACCCATACACACACTCACCCACCCCTATAGCCCTTCACAGATGCACTCTTGAACCCATACACCCAGTGAATTACCCACTCACACATCTATGCACAGAGTCACACAACACAGACACTCAGGCACACATACAGATACTCAGACAACCAATCAATAACCCATATAGACACTCGTGCAGCTACTCACCAACCCATGCAGCCGCTTACACACCAACTAACAGACTGATACAGTTATTCACACAGTTTAGTAACTAACCCATGCATTCAGTAAGATACGTTTAATCACTCACTTATACAGTCAGTCACACACCTATTAAATCATCCATTCAAACAGTCATACACCCACTCATTCTTCAATACACCTTGGGATATATATATATATAAAACATATTTAAACTTTACAGAAACACACAGTCACTGGATGATGTCATCAGTGATGTCATCAGTGATGTCATTTGAGATGTCATCAGTGATGTCATCAGTGATGTCACTGACCATGTCATGAATGATGTAATATGTGACATCATCAGCAGTGCATTGCGGGGGTGCAAGTTATAGTTAGCTCAACTAACTATAACGGCCGAATTTCTCTGGTCTTGTACGAGTGAAATGTTCAACTAACTATAACGTCCCTGAAACCTGTGGTTTTTTCAGTGAATATATATATATATATATATATATGCATCCACATTTCACACAAGGCAAAGATTGAATGTGCACTCACTCGGGATTTGCTTATATTTTCCTTTATTTGTGCAAAGGGGCCATTGCCATGCATGGGCCTGGCAATGCCCTCTTTGCACACATAAAGGAAAATATAAGCAAATCCCGAGTTAGTGCGCATTCAATCTTTGCCTTGTGCGAAATGTGGATGCATTAATTACTGGCTTGGCCCTGCCGCAGAAAGACGCACTGCCCCCAGGAAGAAGCGCTGACGCCCAATTGAGGGCTCAGAACGGAGTGTGTATATATATATATGCGAGGAATGGCATCCCAAAGGTCCCCAGTTCGAAACTGGCTAGACACAAGAACAAATAAAGAGTAACGGACCTTTGGGGGCAAAGTATTTTTATTCTTATTTTTGTGTGCACACAGTACCTTTCCTTCCAAGTGTTGTTTTGATTAAGTGCGTCTTGGTAAATATGAAATGGTCATTTTTAAGGTGTAGTTTACATACTGTTGGGAGATGTGTCTCCCACTTGCCTTTCATGAAAAATGTGTTAAAAAATGTTACACTCCGGTTATTTTGTTTATACATTTACACATCTAGCTGGAATGGGATTTGGATAGCTGCAACAGTGCGGACTCAGCAGTTGGGATCCGACACTTATCTTTTGGTATTTTACCGGAGGTCCCCTTTGCTGAAAATGTCTTCATGTAAGTTATGGCATTTTACCATACCTGCGCGATATTGTGTATGCCAATAAGAACGAAGGAGTTATTTAGCCATCCTTAGCATTTTTAAGTGGAGGGCAGTGACTTTGACATATTTCTTCTATGCCTATGTACCACGTGTTTTTTACAGTGAATAAATTGAGTGTTTTAATGGCGCCTGCCAAGTTTGAAAAAGGCTGATCTCGCAGCTGAAACGCGTCACTTGGCAAGCGGTTCTGATTTGAATCAATAAATGCCAGAAGATTCCGTGGTGTGTCGGCCCTGCTGTTTTATTTTGGAGTAGGAATGTTTCTCCGAGAAGGCTGACACTGGATACCGACGCTACCCACGTTAAGGTGCACCGTGTTTTGTCAGCAAACAAGGGACTTTGTGTAAAAACACAACGCGGAGCCCCCCATTCCGAGAGGTAACCTTAAGCCAGAGTGTTGGAGGATGCAAGAGTCTTGAGGTGTGCACTTGATGCCAAAGCATTCAACAGCAAATGGGAGAGGGGTGGCAGCATGTTTCAATTCAACAGTTTGTTAGTTAATTGCACTGAAGGAAGGCGGTGGTGTCAAAAGAAGACATGGAAATTCGCCTCTGCAATGGTGTCTGCGCCTTAAACGTTGAATGGAAAATATGTTTGTGGGACTCTGAACTCGTGGAGTCAATTAATTGACTGAGTAAGAATTTGAAGAGACAAGAAACAACATGATAGTTTGGCTCAACCGTTGCATGCGAGGAATCGCATCCAAAAGGTCCCCGGTTCGAAACTGGCTAGACACAAGAACAAATAAAGAGTAACGGACCTTTGGGGGCAAACTATTTTTATTCTTATTTTTGTGTGCACACCGTACCTTTCCTTCCAAGTGTTGTTTTGATTAAGTGCGCCTTGGTAAATATGAAATGGTCATATTTTAGGTGTAGTTTACATTCTGTTGGGAGATGTGTCTCCCACTTGCCTTTTATGAAAAAAGTGTTAAAAAATGTTACACTCCGGTTATTTTGTTTATACATTTACACATCTAGCTGGAATGGGATTTGGGTAGCTGCAACAGTGTGGACTCAGCAGTTGGGATCCGACACTTGTCTTTTGGTATTTTACCGGAGGTCCCCTTTGCTGAAAATGTCTTCATGTAAGTTATGGCATTTTACCATACCTGCAAGATATTGTGTATGCCAATTTGAACGAAGGAGTTATTTTGCCATCCTTAGCATTTTTAAGTGGAGGGCAGTGACTTCGACATATTTCTTCTAAGCCTATGTACCACGTGTTTTTTACAATGAATAAATTGAGTGTTTTAATGGCGCCCACCAAGTTTGAAAAAGGCTGATCTCGCTGCCGAAACGCGTCACTTGGCAAGCTGTTCTGATTTGAATTAATAAATACCAGAAGATTCTGTGATGTGTTGGCCCGCTGTTTTATTTTGGAGTAGGAATGGTATGAATATATATATATATATATACATATATATATATATATATATATATATATATATATATATATTCACTGAAAAAACCATAGATTTTAGGGACAGTTATAGTTAGTTGGACATTGCACTCGTACAAAACCCGTGAAATTCCCCTGTTATAGTTAGTTCAGCTAACTATAACTCGCGCCCCCGCAATGCACTGCTGATGATGTCACATATTACATCACTCATGACATGGTCAGTGACATCACTGATGACATCTCAAATGACATCACTGATGACATCACTGATGACATCATCCAGTGACTGTGTGTTTCTGTAAAGTTTAAATATGTTTAATATATATAGGGAAAGGCGTATTGAAGAATGAGTGGGTGTATAAGTGTCTGAATGGATGATTTAGTACGTGAGTGACTGACTCTACAAGTGAGTGATTAAACGTATCTTACTGAATGCATGGGTTAGTGACTAAACTGTGTGAATGTCTGTATCCGTCTGTTTGTTGGTGTGTAAGTGGATGCATGGATTTGCGAATAGCTACATGAGTGTCTATATGGGTTATTGATTGGTTCTCTGAGTATCTGTATGGCTGCCTGAGTGTTTGTGTGGGTGGGGTGTGTGTGACTCTATACATAGATGTGTGAGTGGGTGATTCACTGGGTGCATGATTTCAAGAGTGCATCTGTGATGGACTGCTTGGGTGGGTGAGTGTGTGTGTATGGGTGTGTTAGTGATTGAATGTATATCTCAGTGGTACATGTGCGAGTAACTACATATGTAAAAGGCAGTATATATGTGTGTTAGAGTATTTAAATGGCTATAAGTGAGAGTGTGTTATTGTGAGAGTGGCTGTATGGATGCGTGTGTGCTTGTATCAGTTATTGTATAAGAGCGTAAGAATGTGCTAGTATTTGTATGAGTAAGTGAGCTGGTGTGTGAATAACTGTATAGGTGAGTAAATGGGTGTGTGATTAATTTTTTGCATGACTGACTAGGTGTGTGAGTACCTCTATGGATGAGTGGAGGTGTGTGAGTATTTATATAGGTGTATGAGAGCATATGATAGTCCTGTACTGAGTGACTGTAAGTATGAGTGACTGTACAGGTGAGTGAGTGGATGTGTGTGTAGACCTAAGAATCAGTGAGTGGGTATGTAGTTTTTGGTGTTGGAGTGTCTATGGTTTTGAGAATGGCAGTCTGTAATTTAGAGTGGATGTATCAAAAGTTATATTAGGGTGTGAGAAGATGCATGAAATTATCACATGGATGATGTCATCAGTGATGTCATTTGAGATGTCATCAGTGATGTCATCAGTGATGTCACTGACCATGTCATGAGTGATGTAATATGTGACGTCATCAGCAGTGCATTGCGGGGCGCGAGTTATAGTTAGCTGAACTAACTATAACAGGGGAATTTCACGGGTTTTGTACGAGTGCAATGTCCAACTAACTATAACTGTCCCTAAAACCTATGGTTTTTTCAGTGAATTTCAAAGGTTTTTTAAATGCTAATTTCTAACTATAACGTGTCTGAAACCTATGGTTTTTTCAGTGAATTTCAAAGGTTTTTTAAATGCTAATTTCAAACTATAACGTGCCTGAAACCTATGGTTTTTTCAGTGAATTTCAAAGGTTTTTTAAATGCTAATTTCTAACTATTACGTGCCTGAAACCTATGGTTTTTTCAGTGAATTTCAAAGGTTTTTTAAATGCTAGTTTCTAACTATGCCAACAGAGGTAGGACATGTGAAGAAAGAAGAAAAAACGCACAGAAAGAAGCAAAAGATGTGCAGAAAGAACCAACAGAGGAGCAGAAAGAGGCCTTGTTGCAAAATCATCCTGTGCCCACAACTTTTTCAGACAGGTACTGGTGGTAACTGACTCTGACTAACCAGAGCCAGTGCGCGTTTGCACAATGGTGAAGGGAGGGGGCCTGAGGTGACATGTGTGTAAACGCGCCCCGTGGCGCGTTTTAAGTTACGGGATTAAGTCCCCTTGAATCCTGAGGGTCCCTGGGGCCCAACTAGCCCCCAGGTACCTACAGTTAGGACCACAGAGCTGAGTTGCAGAGAGGCGTTCCGAGGCCACGCACCTTTTTTCACCTCTCTGCAACGCAACTCTGTTGTGCTTACTGAAGGTACCTGGTGGGCTAGTTGGCCCCCAGGATTCAAAGGAATTAACTCCCCAACTTAAAACGCACCACAGGGCGTGTTTGCGCACATGTCACCTGAGGCCCCGCCCTCTCCCTTCACCACTGTGCAAACGCACCCCGTGGCGCGTTTTAAGTTGGGGGATTAGGTCACCTTGAATCCTGAGAGTCCCTGGGGCCCAACTAGCCCACCAGGTACTTCCAGTAAGCACCACAGGCCTGCGTTGCAACGCCTGTAACAAATTGTGCAGTTGTGTTTAGGTAGTGAAGAGGGTCGTGCTGGGGGTAGTGTTTTAAGGTTTAGGGTAGTGCAGTGGTGTTTGTGTAGTGTAGGGGGTCATGCTGGGGGTAGATTTAGGGTTTAGGGTAGTGCAGTGGTGTTTGGGTAGTGTAGGGAGTCGTGCTGGGGGGAGTGTTTTAGAGTTTAGGGTAGTACAGTGGTGTTTGGCTAGTGTAGGGGGTCGTGCTGGGGTTAGTGTTTTAGGGTTTTAGGGTTTAGGGTAGTGCAATGGTGTTTGAGTAGCGTAGGGGGTACTGCTGGGGGTAGTGTTTTAGGGTTTAGGGTAGTGCAGTGGTGTTTGGGTAGCGTAGGGGGTACTGCTGGGGGTAGTGTTTTATGGTTTAGGATAGTGCAGTGGTGTTTGGGTAGTGTAGGGGTTCGTGCTGGGGGTAGTTTTTAGGGTTTAGGGTAGTGCAGTGGTGTTTGTGTAGTGTAGGAGGTCGTGTTTTAGGGTTTAGGGTAGTGCAGTGGTCTTTGGGTAGTGTAGGGAGTCATGCGGGGGTATTGTTTTAGAGTTTAGGGTAGTGCAGTGGTCTTTGGGTAGTGTAGGGGGTTGTGCGGGGGTAGTGTTTTAGGGATTAGGGTAGTGCATTGGTATTTGGGTAGTGTAGGGGGTCATGCGGGGGTAGTGTTTTAGGGTTTAGGGCAGTGCAGTGGTGTTTAGGTAGTGTAGGGGGTCGTGCTGGGAGGAGTGTTTTAGGGTTTAGGGCAGTGCAGTGGTGTTCGGGTAGTGTAGGGGGTCGTGCTGGGGGAGTGTTTTAGGGTTTAGGGCAGTGCAGTCGTGTTCGGGTAGTGTAGGGGGTCGTGCTGGGGGAGTATTTTAGGGTTTAGGGTAGTGCAGTGGTGTTCGGGTAGTGTAGGGGGTCATGCTGGGGGTAGTGTTCTAGGGTTTAGGGCAGTGCAGTGGTGTTCGGGCAGTGTAGGGGGTCGTGCTGGGGGTGGTGTTTTAGGGTTTAGGGCAGTGCAGTGGTGTTTGGGCAGTGTAGGGGGTCGTGCTGGGGGTGGTGTTTCAGGGTTTAGGGCAGTGCAGTGGTGTTCAGGCAGTGTAGGGGGTCGTGCAGGGGGTGGTGTTTCAGGGTTTAGGGCAGTGCAGTGGTGTTCGGGCAGTGTATGGGGTCGTGCAGGGGTGGTGTTTCAGGGTTTAGGGCAGTGGTGTTCGGGCAGTGTAGGGGATCATGCTGGGGGTGGTGTTTCAGGGTTTGGGGCAGTGCAGTGGTGTTCGAGCAGTAAAGGGGGTCATGCTGGGGGTGGTGTTTCAGGGTTTAGGGCAGTGCAGTGGTGTTCGGGCAGTGTAGGGGGCGGTGCAGGGGGTGGTGTTTCAGGGTTTAGGGCAGTGCAGTTGTGTTCGGGCAGTGTAGGGGGTGGTGCAGGGGGTGGTGTTTCAGGGTTTAGGGCAGTGCAGTGGTGTTCGGGCAGTGTAGGGGGTCGTGCAGGGGGTGGTGTTTCAGTGTTTAGGGCAGTGCAGTGGTGTTCGGGCAGTGTAGGGGGCGGTGCAGGGGGTGGTGTTTCAGGGTTTAGGGCAGTACAGTGGTGTTCGGGCATTGTAGGGGGTGGTGCTGGGGCTGGTGTTTCAGGGTCTAGGGCAGTGCAGTGGTGTTCGGGCAGTGTAGGGGGTCGTGCTGGGGCTGGTGTTTCAGGGTTTAGGGTAGTGCAGTGGTGTTCTGGGCAGTGTAGGGGGTCGTGCTGGGGCTGGTGTTTCAGGGTTTAGGGCAGTGCAGTGGTGTTCGGGCAGTGTAGGGGGTCATGCTGGGGCTGGTGTTTCAGGGTTTAGGGCAATGCAGTGGTGTTCGGGCAGTGTAGGGGGTCTTGCTGGGGCTGGTGTTTCAGGGTTTAGGGCAGTGCAGTCGTGTTCGGGCAGTGTAGGGGGTCGTGCTGGGGCTAGTGTTTCAGGGTTTAGGGCAGAGCAATGGTGCTCAGGCAGTGTAGGGGGTTGTGCTGGGGGTGATGTTTCAGGGTTTAGGGCAGTGCAGTGGTGTTAGGGCAGTGTAGGGGGTCGTGCTGGGGGTGGTGTTTCAGGGTTTAGGGCAGTGCAGTGGTGTTCCGGCAGTGTAGGGGGTCGTGCAGGGGGTGGTGTTTCAGGGTTTAGTGCAGTGGTGTTCGGGCAGTGTAGGGGTCGTGCTGGGGTGGTGTTTCAGGGTTTAGGGCAGTGCAGTGGTGTTCGGGCAGTGTAGGGTGTCGTGCTGAGGGGTGGTGTTTCAGGGTTTAGGGCAGTGCAGTAGTGTTTGGGCAGTGTAGGGGGTCGTGCAGGGGGTGGTGTTTCAGGGTTTAGGGCAGTGCAGTGGTGTTCGGCCAGTGTAGGTAGTCTTGCTGGGGGTGGTGTTTCAGGGTTTAGGGCAGTGCAGTAGTTTTCGGGCAGTGTAGGCGGTCGTGCTGGGGCTGGTGTTTCAGGGTTTAGGGCAGTGCAGTGGTGTTCGGGCAGTGTACGGGGTTGTGCTGGGGCTGGTGTTTCAGGGTTTAGGGCAGTGCAGTGGTGTGCGGGCAGTGTACGGGGTTGTGCTGGGGCTGGTGTTTCAGGGTTTAGGGCAGTGCAGTGGTGTTCGGGCAGTGTAGGGGGTCGTGCTGGGGCTGGTGTTTCAGGGTTTAGGGCAGTGCAGTGGTGTTCGGGCAGTGTAGGGGGTCGTGCTGGGGCTGGTGTTTCAGGGTTTTGGGCAGAGCAGTGGTGTTCGGGCAGTGTAGGGGGTCGTGCTGGGGGTGGTGTTTCAGGGTTTAGGGCAGTGCAGTGGTGTTCGGGCAGTGTAGGGGGTCTTGCTCGGGGTGGTGTTTCAGGGTTTAGGGCAGTGCAGTGGTGTTCAGGCAGTGTAGGGGGTCTTGCTGTGGGTGGTGTTTCAGGGTTTAGGGCAGTGGTGTTTGGGCAGTGCAGGGGTTCTTGCTGGGGGTGATGTTTCAGGGTTTAGGGCAGTGCAGTGGTGTTCGGGCAGTGTAGGGGGTCTTGCTGGGGGTAGTGTTTCAGGGTTTAGGGCGGTGCAGTGGTGTTCGTGCAGTGTAGGGGGTCGTGCTGGGGGTGGTGTTTCAGGGTTTAGGGCAGTGCAGTAGTGTTCGGGCAGTGTAGGGGGTCGGGTAGGGGGTGGTGTTTCAGGGTTTAGGGCAGTGCAGTGGTGTTCTGGCAGTGTAGGGGGTCATGCTGGGGGTGGGGTTTCAGGGTTTAGGGCAGTACAGTGGTGTTCTGGCAGTGTAGGGGGTCATGCTGGGGGTGGGGTTTCAGGGTTTAGGGCAGTGCAGTGGTGTTCGGGCAGTGTAGGGGGTCTTGCTGGGGGTGGTGTTTCAGGGTTGAGGGCAGTGGTGTTCGGGCAGTGTAGGGGGTCTTGCTGGGGGTGATGTTTCAGGGTTTAGGGCAGTGCAGTGGTGTTCGGGCAGTGTAGGGGGTCTTGCTGGGGGTAGTGTTTCAGGGTTTAGGGCAGTGCAGTGGTGTTCGGGCAGTGTAGGGGGTCGTGCTGGGGATGGTGTTTCTGGGTTTAGGGCAGTGCAGTAGTGTTCGAGCAGTGTAGGGGGTTGTGCAGGGGGTGGTGTTTCAGGGTTTAGGGCAGTGCAGTGGTGTTCGGGCAGTGTAGGGGGTCACGCTGGGGGTGGTGTTTCAGGGTTTAGGGCAGTGTAGTGGTGTTCGGGCAGTGTAGGGGGTCGTGCTAGGGGTGGTGTTTCAGGGTTTAGGGCAGTGCAGTGGTGTTCGGGCAGTGTAGGGGGTCGTGCTGGGGCTAGTGTTTTAGGGTTTAGGGCAGTGCAGTGGTGCTTGTGTCAGTGTAGGGGGTCGTGCTGGGGTAGTGTTTTAGGGTTTAGGGTAGTGCAGTGGTGTTTGTGTAGTGTAGGGGGTCAGTGTTTTCAGGGTAGTGCAGTGGTGTTTGGGTAGTGTAGGGGGTCATGCTGGGGGTAGTGTTTTAGGATTTAGGTTAGTGCAGTGGTGTTTGGGTAATGTAGGGGGTCGTGCTGGGGGTAGTGTTTTAGGGTTTAGGGTAGTGCAGTGGTGTTCAGGCAGTGTAGGGTGTCGTGCTGGGGCTGGTGTTTCAGGGTTCAGGGCAGTGCAGTGGTGTTCAGGCAGTGTAGGGGGTCGTGCTGAGGCTGGTGTTTCACAGTTTAGGGCAGTGCAGTGGTGTTCGGGCAGTGTAGGGGGTCGTGCTGGGGCTGGTGTTTCAGGGTTTAGGGCAGTGCAGTGGTGTTCGGGCAGTGTAGGGGGTCATGCTGGGGGTGGTGTTTCAGGGTTTAGTGCAGTGCAGTGGTGTTCGGGCAGTGTAGGGGGTCGTGAAGGGGGTGGTGTTTCAGGGTTTAGGGCAGTGCAGTGGTGTTCGGGCAGTGTAGGGGGTCGTGCTAGGGGTGGTGTTTCAGGGTTTAGGGCAGTGCAGTGGTGTTCGGGCAGTGTAGGGGGTCATGCAGGGGCTGGTGTTTCAGGGTTTAGGGCAGTGCAGTGGTGTTCGGGCAGTGTAGGGGGTCGTGCTGGGGGTAGTGTTTTATGGTTTAGGGTAGTGCAGTGGTGCTTGTGTAGTGTAGGGGGTCGTGCTGGGGGTAGTGTTTTAGGGTTTAGGGTAGTGCAGTGGTGTTTGTGTAGTGTAGGGGGTCATGTTTTAGGGTAGTGCAGTGGTGTTTGGGTAGTGTAGGGGGTCGTGCTGGGGGTAGTGTTTTAGGATTTAGGTTAGTGCAGTGGTGTTTGGGTAATGTAGGGGGTCGTGCTGGGGGTAGTGTTGTAGGGTTTAGGGTAGTGCAGTGGTGTTTGTGTAGTGTAGGGGGTCGTGCTGGGGGTAGTGTTTTAGGGTTTAGGGTAGTGCAGTGGTGTTTGTGTAGTGTAGGGGGTCATGTTTTAGGGTAGTGCAGTGGTGTTTGGGTAGTGTAGGGGGTCGTGCTGGTGGTAGTGTTTTAGGATTTAGGTTAGTGCAGTGGTGTTTGGGTAGTGTAGGGGGTCGTGCTGGGGGTAGTGTTTTAGGGTTTAGGATAGTGCAGTGGTGTTTGGGTAGTGTAGGGGGTCGTGCTGGGGGTAGTGTTTTAGGGTTTAGGATAGTGCAGTGGTGCTTGTGTAGTGTAGGGGGTCGTGCTGGGGGTAGTGTTTTAGGGTTTAAGGTAGTGCAGTGGTGTTTTTGTAGTGTAGGGGGGTCATGTTTTAAGATGCAATGCTCCAATACCTGACCAGTCTGCACTACATAAAACTGCAAAAAAACTAAAAATAAAAAGTGTTTTGCACACTTTTGTCATTGGGCTATATGTGGGCTACATCTGGGTAATATTTGTGCTACATTTGGGCTCTTTTTTCACTGGTGGCCATCTTGGAAGACTTCTTTGTTATGAAGTTTCCTAACTTCTTCATTTACTGCAGTCTCCTCAGTAGGAAATGCTTTCAGTTGTTTACTTTGATTCCATCAAGAAGGCATTCAGATGTGACTCACATCTGCCATAAATTCAGAATGTTAGCACTCTAGTTGCTCATTAGATCACTGGAGTAAAGCTACTGCTCACCAGGGAGTTAACTGGTAGTCTGCTGCTGGTATTGAAAGTGATTGTTTCAGTCTGCATGTCAGAATGTTCTAATGAAATAGAAGAGGATTTGAGATCTCACTTAAAACATGCCCTAATTTTTCTTTCTGCAGCACTAACCATAATTTCTATTTCAAAAAGAACCCCTCATTTTGTTCCTTTTTAAATTAAATGTTTTAAGTGTTACTGGTTTATTCCAATCAAGATGGCTTCAGGTGTGCCATACTTTTGTCATAAGTAAGGCTGTTAGCGCTCTAGTTGTTCTTTAGAACACTCTGGGAAGCTGCAGTAGAACACAAAGGCATCAACTGGCAGTCTGCTCCTGTTGAAATATAACAGGAAGATATTTGAGATCACACTTGAAATATGTCCTAATTTTTCTTTCTACAGCACTAACCATAATTTCTATGACAAAATGAACCCCATCATTTTGTTCCTTTTTAAATTAAATGTTTTAAGTGTTACCAGTTTATTCCAATCAAGATGGCTTCAGGTGTGCCATACTTTTGTCATAAGTAAGGCTGTTAGCACTCTAGTTGTTCTTTAGAACACTCTGGGAACCTGCAGTAGAACACAAAGGCATCAACTGGCAGGCTGCTCCTGTTGAAATATAACAGGAAGATATTTGAGATCACACTTGAAACATGTCCTAATTTTTCTTTCTACAGCACTAACCTTAATTTCTATGACAAAATGAACCCCATCATTTTGTTCCTTTTTAAATTAAATTGTTTAAGTGTTACCAGTTTATTCCAATCAAGATGGCTTCAGGTGTGCCATACCTTTGTCATAAGGAAGGCTGTTAGCACTCTAGTTGTTCTTTAGAACACTCTGGGAAGCTGCAGTAGAACACAAAGGAATCAACTGACAGTCTCTGCCCTTGTTGGATGTACATGTTTTACTGAGAATGTCAGACTTCATTCTCACATGAGTGAGAAAGATAATGTGAATTTACAGAAAATATGCTCTCATTTTAGCTTCTGGAGCACCTTCCAAACCTCCATGGGACAAGCATGAGAAAATAGTGTTCTCTCAAACATGATTCATGATATCCCAGCAGAAGGTTTTTCACATGGTAAAATCACCTTAGAATACACCACAATTCCTAAAATTAGTATGGTACCATCAACAAATAAATTCTCATGTAACTAAAGCCTGTTATCACCCTTTATAGTTCTCCTTTTGGTGACCCTCAAAATCTTCTATTCACTACAATGCATTTCAATGAGGTACTATCATTTATATTGGTCCCAAGATGGCTGCCAGCAATTCCAGGATGAAGTGCTGACAGCCAATCAGATCTCACGATGACATGGGTGGTTAGGCTCCGCCCAGATATATATGTGACTTTACTTTTGATTTTCTCAGGAACTACTGAACGGATTTACACCATTTAAGCAAAAGGCATGACACTGAACCAAGGGCTACCTCTTTGCCAAATTTGGTGTAATTCCGTTCAGCAGTTTGGGCTGTAGCTGCGACTAAAGGTTCCTATGGAAAAATGAATGGGGAAAACGCGTTTTGGGACCCCCCTTTTTTCTCGGCCCCCACTTGACGTATCACCCCGAGACTTTCAGGATAGGAGCGGACCGGAGTGCCCCAACAAGTTGGAAACTTTTGCGAAGATTCATCAACCGGCGCCAACGTTATTTCAAATAGAATGTCGCGGATTTCCTATGGATAATAGGTTTTAACTATAACTATCTACTGGCGACCGCCAGTAGATAATATATATATATCAAGGGGCTCGAATGGAAGAAGGAATACCTTTTGCTATCTCTGGACGTCAACAGTCTATACACCAACATCCCCTATGAGTTAGGAATTAAAGCCTGTAGACATTTTTTTAAGGACAGGTCCTTATCTTATTTGTTCCATACAGAAATGTTATTGGACATGGTATATACGTGTCTCACGCAGAATTTCTTTACATTTGATGGACAGATTTTCAAACAGATCCTTGGGACCGCGATGGGCACTTGCTTCGCCCCCAGTTTTGCGTGTCTTTACCTTGGCTGGTGGGATGAGCAGGTAGTCAGCGGACTCCCTATGTATAGAGAGCATGTTAAACTATGGGCTAGATATATAGACGACATTTTTTGTGTATGGGATGGTGACATAAATGAGGCCATTGTCTTTGTTAATGAATTGAATGAAAATACATTGAATCTCCAATTCAGTTGTGAGATGCATCATGATGAGATTGAATTCCTCGACCTGAAAATTAAGGTTATTAATAATCAATTGGAAACCTTTTTGTTCAGAAAGGCTACAGCAGGAAATAGCCTTCTCCACGCTGAAAGTGGTCATCCCACAAGCTTGATCAGAAGTATCCCTTATGGGGAACTTCTGCGTGCCAAACGTAATTGTAGTACTAGTGAAGGATTTGAGCGAGAAAAAAAAAACATGCTACAAAGATTTAAAGCGAGAGGGTACTCTAGTCAAAACATTCAAGAAGCTTGTACAAAAGTGGAAGAACGGGACAGAAATAGCTTACTTTGGCAAAATACTGATAAAAAAAGTGCAGAAGATCCCAAAGTTAAATTCATCACCACGTTTAACAAACAGTCACATGAAGTGCGTAGGGCTCTTGGCAAGTTTTGGAATGTTTTAAAAACAGATGTTGATGTGGTGAAATACATTGGTGAGTTCCCTTCGATTACTTATCAAAAGGCAAGATCGATTAGGGACAGCATTTGCCGCACCGTGACTACTAAGAAAAACAGGCAAAGTTCAATACAGGGTTTCTATACCTGCGGCAACTGTAAAGCCTGCAAATATAGTTTTAATTGTAAATCTGTTGGTCTGTCCAGTGTCATGAAACCATTTATAATCAAAAAACATTTGTCCTGCAACTCTGACCATGTTGTGTATGCCCTCAGATGCCCATGCAATAAATATTATGTGGGAAGCACCATACATAAAGCTAAAAGAGAGTGCTTGAACATCTGAGGGCGATAAAGAACAATGATAGACAGTACCCGATTGCACGACATTTTAAAAGTGAACATAATCAAAATAGTGATCTCTTGTCCTTGATCAAATACCAGTAAGAGAAAGAGGAGGGGACAGGGTTCTGGAATTAAGAAGGCGTGAGTCTAGGATAATTATTGAATATCGAACCATGTACCCTGAAGGACATAATAGTGATGAAGCCCTGTCTGTACACCTAGGATGAACAACTGCAATTTTTTTAATGTTTTTGATTGACTGAACAAGAGTACAAGTAATGATTAAGTTGTTGATTTTTAATAATGAGTAAATACATGTTTTATGTTTTTTTTTTCACAGTTTTTAGTATAAGGGATATTTTGGGATGTGACACAATACGTTTTTTGATCTTATTTGATGGTAATTATGTTTTTATGTTTTTACAGACTTTGAATTAAAAATTCCACGAAAGAGGAACGCAAAAGCCAGCTCTAAAATATCTTCATCTTGTAAGAGCCCACTGTGGTGTGATTTGTTGGGTGTTAATTGTTTTTGCCCACTTGGGCTTGACGGATTTTTGGTTTGAGATTTTGATCACTTTATGATGAGGTACATTACAAATATTTGCTAAAGTGTAAAAATATTTCCATGGCATTTGATATAAAAGATATAGTACTACATTACTGTTTGCAATGAAAAGAGGCATAAACAATGCTACATTGAAGATTTGAACCGAAGTGACAGCAAGGGCAATGAATGAGTATGCTCTTTACCTTTGGTGTGTATGAGCAATAAAGTTTTGTTGATATAGCAACATCAGATAAATTCGGGAATGCATCAGACATGTAAAGTAATATTGTTGCCATAATAGTGGAATTACAAATAATTGTGATTTATTTGTATAGAGCTATGTGTTATATGGTTTGGCTTTTTCCCTTTGTAAAATACGAACAACAAACGAGTGGCGTTTTTGTAGACCTTCAAGTCTGTTTTCTATGTTGTATACCATGATCACATGTTTGTTTAAAAACACGGTGTTGTTCACGCCCAATTACTCGTGAACAAGGAGTTAAGGCTCCGAAACGCGTTGGGTGGTGGTGCCATGAAATAAACCACGTTGGATTTAAGCGAAGGGCTGTGGTGTTGTTTTTTCAAACAGTTTACGACATTCCGTTGGATTATCAGGGGTTCGCGAATCCCGCCACGGCCCGCTGTCACGAAAGAGGCTCGGATCGGTTCGCGAAACTGTGTGTTGGATATATATATATATATATATATATATATCCCAAGGAAATGCAAATCCAATAAAAAGATCCACACCACACAAGCCTACTCGGTCAGTTTAGCAGGTTTATTTTCGATACAGCAGAAAAGGACGACGCGTTTCAACCACATGCGTGGTCTTCGTCACATGACCACCGCCTCCATTACGTGATATTTAAAGGTATGTGCACATTTGAGATCATGAACATAAAGAAAATGTTAAGGCACATAATTGAAATTGTGACAACAAAAAAGGAAAAAACAGACGCAGCTGTTTAGTACATCAATGTACAGTACTGCTAGACTTCAGTAACTCAAGTAAATTAACGTCTTAAGTCTCAAAAACAGTTTATAAACTATAACGGCATCAAAGTGATGATCTGTGAGGCCACTGATGTTAGAGTGCATAATTTTGCCATGTACGGAAATATAGGGTCTAGTGCCCTATTTCCTAAAGGTTGCTTGTGCAGTGGTGTGACTAGTCCTCGTGAGTAGGATTAAACGTAGTTCATAAGCTGTTGGTTGATACTTCATATTCAGTGGAAGTGGAGATATAGTACCCAGGGCATGCACAAAACAGTGACTAGGAGCAAGAGGGGAGAGTCCGCCAATAAACTCCAGTGCGCATATTCCTATCACGAACATGTAGTTCAATGTGATTCTTAACAGCAGTCCTCTGCAAGATTTAAAGATACAATAACATTAGCAACATAAAAATCTATTGTCAGACTTCAGCAATAAATGGCAAAAATTTACTTTAAATGTTGTTTGTTCTGATGAGACTTCCCATAATATGGAAACAAGATTCAAAGTGTTAAAATTAAAGAAAAATGTGCGTTTGAAAACTAGGAAGAGAAGGAAGAAGTGGGGTGTGAGTAGGCCACCATGGCAATAGTGCGACTTTGAAGTTTATAAAATATATATATATATATATTGCAGTTGTCAGTAGGTAGTCATAGGTCGGACCATGCTTCCATAGGAAAATCATTTTTTTGCTTGCCTATCATTTGATGAATCTTCACCAGATTTTTGCCCAGAAAAAGTGTGACGATGATTCTAGTTGTGCATAAAAAGTTTTGGGGTGATTCGTAAAGCAGGGGGGTAAAAAAGTGTGTTTTCTCGTGTTAATTGCTGTAGGGATTTTAGACAAGACTACAGCCCAAATTGCTAGATGGAATTACATCAGATTTGGCAGAAAGCTAGCTCTTGGTCCAGAAAGAGTGTGTTTTGTTATTGGTGTAAATCCGCTAGTTTTAAAGTTCTTTAAAGAAAACCAAATTTGTATATTTAGGTATGTGGATCCTCTGAGAATCTGACAGTCCCTGTGCTGAAATCTGATTGGCTGCCAACACTTTGAACCAGGAAGTATTGGCAGCCATTCTGGGACTTGGCTTAAAAAAAAAAAGTTGAAAAAACGAAAAGGGGGCAGGGTATGAATACCCTGATGCCCTAGCTCTGGTCCTGGGGTTCCTCTGGGACCCTGCAAGGGCAAATAAAGTATTTTTTTTTCAGTGGGAATGGCGGCCAGATCCATGACTCCTGCCAAAAAATCAAGCCCATCCGTGGGACAGATCTTGGGGCATACTTTTTTACTTTATTTTTGGAGGGTGGTGCATATAAATATATGTATATTACCAACTGGCGGTCACTAGTTGGTAGTTATAGTTAGGGCTTTGATGACGTTTGATGGATCTTCAAGAAAATTTCAAAACTAGTATGCCAGTCACTTCAGCTGCTCTCTGGAAGGTTTTGGCATGATTCGTCAATCAGGGGCTGAGAAAAAATGGGGGTCCCAAACGTGTTTTCCCCTTGCAATTTCCCATAGGATATTTGAACACGACTGCGGCTCGAACCGCTGAATGGAATTGCACCTAATTTGCGAGAAAGCTTGATCTTTGTCAAGAAGGATCTCTTTTTGTAATATGGTGTAAATAAATTCAGTGGTCTTGGAGTTATTAAAGAAAAAAGATTTATAGATATCTAGGGACTCGGATCCGACAAATCTCATTGTGAAATCCGATTGACTGTGAACACTTCCACCAGGAAGTGTTGGCAGCCATGATGTGACTCGAGACTCATCCCAAGCCCCCCCAAAAAAATGCAAACAAAAACAAAAGGTGGCAAGGTAAAAATGCCTTGTCCCCTTTAGGGGTGGTGGGGACCCCACAGTGGGCCAAAAATGTTTTTAGAAACATTTTTGCCACAAATTCGTGGAGTATTCATGGCAAAAATGTGCATGTTTTTTCATTGGCCCCCGGGTGGGCCAGGTCTGGGGGAATTTTTATTATGCATTGGGGTAAAGGGGCGCACACACCTCCCATCCCAGGCTGCTTTAAATCCAGGGATCGCCACCCTCCAGGGCCCATCTGTCTCTCACTATATTAGATGGGGTGCACATGCCATGTTTAGTCCCAGGACCACATCCCCCGGGGCCTGGCCATGCATCTTATGGTGAGAGGGGCCATGCTGCCCCTCTCTTGGAGCCATTAATGGCCCTGGGGACTCCATCCCCCAGGGCCGACTCCAGCTATGTCCTGGGTTGTTCACCCCCGGTACATATCTGTGTTTACTCTTGCTTGGCGGGAGCAATTTAAAAGCTCCCGCCAAGCAAAAGCAAAAACTTAAGGCCTCATTTAGATCTTGGTGGGACTCCCATTGTCCCTCTATGTTGGAGTTTACAAGTATCCATGAAGTTGACGGATTCCCACCCGTCTTGTTTAAATGTGGGCTGGCTGATCCTCCGTCCATGTTGTCACAGTGTTTTCCATCACCACCTCACCTCTTTTTTTAAAAAATGTGTCTTTTTATTAACATTGTTCAGTCATACATCAGTGCGATAGAAAGATACATTAAATTGTCATATTACATAATACATTCATAATGTCCCAAGCTTGGTGTATCCTTTCACCCTCTACCCTTGTCATATTCCCTGACAGAGTATCCTTGCCCGTGTCTATTGAATTCTCTCGTGGGCGAGACACATAACTCCCCTCTATGTGTATTCCACTTTCCCCGTTTTTTATCCCATTTTCTAGGACACCCTATGTTTTTGTAAACATCTTTCTTGGCAATCATGCATCTATCCATATCATTTTCCCATCTCTTCAATGTCAGTACTTCTCCAGCTCCCCACTTCTGTGCAATATTACGTTTTGCCAAAGTCATTCCTAGTGTAACCCAGGATTGTTCCATGGTGTTTAAATCAGTGTCCTCCCCTATGTTAAGCAAACACAGTGTGGGTGTTGGGAGGATCTCTTTTTCACACACTGGCTGCATCTCTGAAGTTATCGCCCCTCAGAATGGTCGGATACCTGGGCATTCCCAGATGGTGTGGTAAAGTGTACCTTCTATCATACACATCCTCAGACAACTTGAGTCCTCTCCAGAGAGATAGGTTCTGTGTAGGATCTTAAGTTGGATTAATCTAAGTTTCAGTGGGATAGCTGCCTCCCGTGGGGAGGCCAGTGCCTTCTGCCAATCCTCCTCTTCCAGATTGCTGTCACCTTGCCAGCTCTCCCCCAGTTGTTGGAGTGGGTCTGGTAGGTTATTACTTAATTTTTGATAAATCATAGAGATTGCCTTACGGTGCATGGGCTCTGTTAGGAGTCTATCTTCTAACGGGGACGACTCAAGTACATACCTCACCTCTAGGAATTTGCACTGTCAAGGCATGCCGGATTTGTAGGTACCTATATGTTTCCTGGTTTGTCATTTTATATTCTTTCTGCAGCTCTGCAAATGAGAACACCTTTCCTTTTTTCCAGAAATCGCCTACCACCGAGATGCCGATAGTGTCCCATTTGTCAAACCCAGGGTATCTGTTTAGGTTACCTAATTGTTCTGCTTCCCATAGGGGCATTGCTTGCGTCACTTTTCTCTGCCAGCCTAATTTCTTTGTTGCCTGGTGCCATATAGCTACTGTTTGTGCAGTTGGGCCCGTGAGTTTTTGGCGTTTAGGACTTCAATACAGTGCTGCCTTGCACCCTCCTGGACCCATTGAAAGTTTATCCAACTGGTAAGCGGGGTCATCAAGGGTGGTAAATCCAGCGATTAACGACCACCAATTGAGATGCCCAGTAGTTTAATCTAATATTGGGGAGTGCGATTCCACCCTCATACCAGCTTCTTGTTAATTCCTGTGTGGCTATACATGGGGGTTTCCCATCCCATAATAACAGTATCACTTCGCTCTCTATACTTGAAAAGCAAGTCTCAGGGACCTTGTTTGGGGTGTTTTGTAGTGCATATAAGAAGCGTGGCAGTGCCAGCATTTTGAACAGCCCTGCTCGACCCAGTAGGGACAATAGCAATGTTCTCCAGTGATGCACCTATTTTTGTAAGCAATTCAATGGAGCCAGTAGATTGTTTGTAGAGAATAGGGCTGGATCAGGCGTAATGAAAATCCCCAAGTACCAAAAGCCTTCCTTCGCTATTGATGCCCGGCAACCAGGTGGCAATGTTGGTGGTGATCCATACAATATGGATACAATTGATTTGGACCAATTTATGCTAAAGCCAGAGTATTTACCGAAAATGATGAAAATGTGGAGCATTCTGTTAATGGCGGTCTGGGAGACGCAACGTATAGTAGTATATCGTCTGCGTATAGAGACATTTTATCTTCATATGCCTCCGCCCATTTTAGCCCTCTTATCATTGGATCGCACCTCACCTAGGTTGCTAGGGGTTCTAACATTAATGCAAAAATTTGTGGTGAGAGAGGACAGCCCTGTATTATGAAAGGAAAGTTTTTATGGATTAGGATTCCTCTCCCCCTGGAGCCTAAGGTAAACCCTGCATGTGCTACCAATTTGTGTCCTCATCTGTCCAGGGTTTTACAGGTGTTGCTGACCAAATGAGTTTCTTGTGATAATACAATGTCTGGTGTTTGACGTTTTATAAACTGCATTACGATCCCCCTTTTTAGTTTGTCTCCCAATCCGTTTACATTCCAGGTTAGGATTCGGATTGCAACCTCGGCATTGTTATCAGTCATATGTATCATGGTGTCTATGTATTTTTGCTATCCGGATCCTGTCTCCCCGTGCCTTACAGGTGCGCATAGGGTGCCTCGCATTATTTTTGTGATAGCAGCTCTTAGAATAATAACGGTCTCTAGTACATGAATCTGTTTTTTGGAGTGGAATACATAGATAGTAGGACAGAATGTCTTTACCCCCTAACCCTCTGACTGAACTATTGTCAACCCTCAGAATCCCCCCAAACTTGGATAAACTTGACCCCCCTCCCTGCTCCCCTACATGACAACATGTAATCTTCCCGCCTCCCCAACTTTGCAGAGTGCCTGTCGCCCTCATCCAGAAAATCAATGGTTCGTGGCCACACTGGTCCCCCCTCTCTCACATGCTGCATTTTAATCACCTGATGTGACTTTAAGGATTAACAACCATAGATCAGAACCCTAAAAACAAACTCTTATCCTGTGCAGTCTATCCATGTCTCCTTCTCTTTACAGCTGGTTCATTTGCTTTGCTGTCAGCACGTGCAGCCAGTTCGGGCATTCAACATTTGGCTGTTCTTTACCTCTATAGTCTCAATGTTCATTATGCTTCTTGTCTGTTACGTTCACTCCGGCAGTCATGCCTTCTGAGGCGCTGTGCGGTTGGGTCCGATGGGTCTGCTTTCCTCGTTTTCCGCTTGGCATTTTATTTCTTGCGTGCCCCCACCCGTCCAACCACTCCCATACTTCGTCGGGAGTAGTAAAGAACCAGGTTTTACCTTTAGCGCCCACTCTGAGTTTTGCAGGGAACAACATAGCGTATTTGATTTATTTTTCCCTCAGGGTTCTCTTGACTTCCATGAAACTCTGTTGTTGTCTCTGCACTTTTACAGTGAAATCGGGGAAAAATTTGATATTACTATTTTTGAAGGAGAGTGGTGGAGCACTCTGGGCCATTTGCAGGATTAATCCCTGTTGCGAAAATTAAACACTCTTCCGGGTAGAGGTCTAGGGGGCGCCCCCAGTCTCGACCTTCCTCCTGGGACTCTCTGGGCTCTTTCTATGGAGAAGTAGTTTGAGAGGCCTTGTGGTTGCAAGTGCTTTGTGATTAACTCTTCCACAAAAAGATCTGGTGACGGGCCTTCTGCGCGTTCAGGTACCCCAAGAATTTGTACGTTATTTTGACATGCCCTACCTTCGTAGTTGTCTAATTGCACCTCCAGGAGTTTACTTTTGGTGTGTAAGTCCTTGACTTGCTGTTTGAGGCTGGACGTTTCCATTGTAATGGAGTGCGTAGTTCCTTCCACTTCCTTGACCTTCTTATACATGTTGCGTAGGTTGGCTCTGACCAGGGTGAGTTCTGTGGAGACTGTGTCAAGTCTCGCTTCCAGTGATGTCCCCACTTTGTTTATGGCCGCCATTATGTCTTCGAGGGTAGGTTCTATGTGTTCTGCGGAAGCCTAGCTCTGTGGCTGGGTCGCGGTCATTGTGTTGCCTTGTGAGTCCACACCTTTCTGCCAAGCATACTTGTCTAATTTTGTTTGGCGAGCAGCACGTCCACTCTTACCACCCGACATTGCAGTAGGTTGGGCGGAGCTGTATGTCAGGAATCAGAAACCGCTTGGTGGTCCCCGCCGCTTGCACTCGGGCTGGTTGCCCTATTCGGCCTGTCGGGTCCTGCCTGTGCGGCTCTCTTCCTGTTGCTTCTGTGCCCACGCTGGTGAATGCGCGATTTGAGCCCTGAATGGGCTGCGCTGAGAATGTCTTGGAGTGTACTTGCGATAAGCTACTAATGTCAATTAGCCCTCACCAGTGTTTATCTTTTGATTCGCCCAGTGTGGAGCTTCGCTCTCAGCATATAGGGCTCTTACTGTGCACAGTTGCTGCCTACCCGGACACTGCTTCTCTCTCCTCCAGGCTTCTGGTTGTAGGTTTGCAGTCCTTCTTCTCCCCGCTCACCTTCGTTAGTTGTCGGTCGTGTTAGCACCACACGAGCTCGGTCCCTTTATCCTGCACTCCAAGCATTCATTTGTTGAATCACCACTCAACCACCCCTCGCTCTCCTCCCCGGTGCTGCTGAGCCTTGGCTCTCCCCTTCTATCTTGCAGGCAGCTGTTCAACGGTGTTCGGTCCTTTCACAATGCGCTCACTCCTTCATGCTACGCCGGTGCCGTGTTGGGCCTTGCTCTTCATTAAGGCTGCCAGATCCACCTCAGAGGTGCGGTAGTCGACCCTGCGCCTCCCAAGTCTTGCTCGCTTGCACCGTCAGCAACAGACAGTTCCCACTCCCCGATAGCAGCTCACCTGTGGCCCGCCGCAGAATCAACCGCAGGGGCTCGATCATCCGTGCGGCCCACAGATGTGCCTCTTCTTCGGACGAGGGCCGCAAAGCCTTACAGCAATGACTGCAGCCCTTCCCAGTGTGCGTTCTTGAGCTTTTTTCCCACTTCAAACACCAAACAGGGGTCGCCCATTCGTTTTGATCGGGGATCGGGTCGCCGCTATCTTTTCTTTCCACTGTGCATGTTGGCCATGATCTGGACGGGCTGTTTTCTAGCCCGATTTCTCTCTTAGCCAGTGCCAAGTTAAGATTTCCTCGTTTCACTGGCTACTGGTAGTAAGCCCAGTGCAAAATAATCCAGATTTTGTGACGGATGTTGCGGGATTAAGGGAGCGGGATTCCGGAGCCACATTAGTGTGCGGCCAGTCTTGTTGGCTGCTAGCCACGCCCCACCTCACCTCTTTTGACGCAGTGGACTCCTCTGCTGGCTTACATACCTCCATAGCCTCCAGGGTGATGGGATTGCTCCAAGCCCATTTAGATTTCTCAGTTGTGTTCGCCTTGTCCTAGCTGCAGATTCCTGATGGCAGGATTCCATCATGGGATGCGTTCAACATGGTACTATTCTTGTGGCTTTTGGATGGATGCTAGCATCACACACCTGATGTGTTTGGCTAATTGTTTTCACCTGCATACCACATTATAAAACACACTCCCTTTCAGACCATGATCCTTTGTCATTCCACTGTAGCAGAACATTGTTCATGGGAACTTTTTTAGTGAAGGCAATTTTTTCTTGCTTTGTCTGTTTCTTGTTAATTGGTTCTTTTTTTATTTCTTTTTCTTTTAGGTTATCACATTTATTTGAGTTAATTATTTGATAATGACAGAGAGGATAAATCCCCATTTTATTGTGAAAGAATTGTCAGTCATGGTGGATGAAATTATTAGTAGAGCCAAAGTACAAAATACAACTATTGCTCAGAAAAGGCAAATGTTGGCCAGAATAGTTGACAGAGTGAATGCTGTAGCAAACAACCTATGCACACAGGAGGAAATAAGGAAGAGGTGGAACGACCTGCAGGGGAGAGTGTATTCCCTAGCCTCCAAGTGTCACCTGGAGGCCCAGAGGACTGGTGGTGGTCCTCCTAGCCCCCCTTTACAACTATATCCCTGGGATGAGAAGGTAATGCAGATCCTACATCCTAAAGGCTTGAAAGGAATCTCTGTTTGAGGGAAAACTGGTAAGTTATATTTTATAATGTGTCACTAAACCTATATGTAGTTTTTGCTTTTAATTTAGCTGTTGCTTATGTATCTTGCAGCTTTTTTATGGATCAATTCTGTGTATCATGTTGCCGCCTAAATTAATACACAGCTTGTCACCTACAACCCCAGGGGGTTGGTCGCGCTCAAAAGTAAACAGCCAGAGTAGTGACAGCTTTCGCCTACAATCCTGGGGCGGGCAGCGTGGTACAGGCATATAAAAACAAAACAAACAAGCATAAAAGTAAAACCAGACCCTTCCCCCTGCCTTCCTATTCTCATACGATATTGTGGTGGAATGATCAAATATGCAGAAACAATACTAGGGGGATGTACTTATAATTGGCATATGAACTGAAAGGATTAATCTAAGTCTCAGACGAGGTTATCCCTGGGATCAGTCGTAGTAATGGTGGGTAGACAATGCAGGTTAACTCATGGAATTCAGAGGAAAGAATTTGAATAAAGGGGCCCACATGTCCAGGTAGTAGGTGTGAGAAGTTGGCCTGGCATATGCTGTCCACTAATTATAGTGGGCACCTTGCACCAGTCCAAACAACCCCTTATTGGAGATAGGTTAAAGACAACCTTATTGAAAGCTATCCTAGTGGTAGCTATGGAGAGCAGCCTTCAGGCTAAGTCTTGAAGGAATGTAAAGCAGCTTGTTTTACCAGTCTATAATCTCTTGAGTGATCAAATGAAAGAGCACCACACCAGGTATATATTCAAAATATATGTATTTATTGCTAAACACACCCCTCTAGTCTCTTTATGAGGCTAGAGTTCGAAATACATAAGTTAGAAGTTATTAAATCACAGTAATAGCACAAATACACGTTTGGGCCCTAGGGGCGTACCAAACCATATACCAATAAAGTGGTATGCGAACCACGACTGAACTAGACACTAGGCCTAGAGCCTCTAGAAGTGCTTGGACCACAAGGAACCACCCAAGGTAGTGACACAGGGGACCCACGGGAGACGCGTGCAGTGTAAATACACAACCGCGATACGCCGTTGACTTCTATGGAGAAAGTCGGGATCGGGAAATTAGAGAAAAGGGACACTTAAAAGAGGACTAGAACAAAACCCTTTGAGATCTAGGACTTTGAAGAGTCTCTACCCACGGGAGCACCGGAGTACTCGTGTTACCTCACCCAGGGAAGCCGGGTGCATAGGTGCCTTTCGGGGTCGGGTTTCAGTCAGTCGATTCGAATGGCGATCTGCTGCAAAGTGCTGCTGGCGGCCAAGAGAAAAGTGTCCGGGTGGATCCAAGAGTGGATCGGAGTTCTGAAGAACCTGAAAGCAGAGGGGACAGAGTCTGGGTCACTAGCCAGTGACCAGGAAGGCGATGGACAGATGCCCACCCGATGTCGAGTGCTTCAGGTACGTTGACGGTCATTTTGACTCTTCAGCCACGAGGTCCAGGAGGCGTTGTCGGCGACCAGGAGCAGGATTCGGGCTGGTACACGATGTCTGTCGAGTGCTGAGGTGTCGGCGACCGGATTGGACCCAACAAGCCTTGGCAACGGCAAGTCTCGGTGAAGATGTAGATCGTCGATGGTGCAGACCAGCAAGGTCTGTGGAACTCACCCAGCGAGGGTAAGTGAGGGCAGGCCTGGCGCAACCAGGAGCCAAGATAGAAAAGGATTGGCCTTCGTTAAGGGCTACTAGCCAACGGGCTAGCGACCGCAAAGGAGCCTCGTGACGCCGCACGTGGATCTGGCTTACAGGACACTCGTGGAGTGGGGGCCAGTGATCTTCGGTGCAGGTGGTACTGGAGGCTAGGGCTACTAGGAGCCCAAAGCACGACTTCTTGGGAGACCCAGAAGAGGATGCACTTGCAAATGTGCTCGGTGTCCAGGGGTCACGGTCTCAAGTCACCCACGATAGCCACGGGCCTCAGCTTTGCTGGGAACTCAGGGTAGCCTCGGTGAAGTCTGAGAATCCACCTCTGGTGATGCGATGACTTCGGCGTCCGACAGGAGCTTCAGAAATGCGAACTGGACAGATGCTTCTTTGGTGCCTGCCAAGCAGGGAGTCACTCCTTGACCCCAAGGAGATTCTTCTGTCCTCTAATCGTGAGTAGAGCGTCGAAGGTCCAGGATTCAGTTACAGAGTTTCGTCCAGGGATAATCTAAAGTCCTAAGGACTGGGTTCCTACCTTTATACTAAAGATAGGGGTTGGACTACTCTGTGGCCCCACCTATGGGTGGGTCAGGGCAGAGGGTGGCTACACCCCTTTCCCTTTGTCCAGTTCGCGCCAAAGCAGGGGCTGCAAGCCCCTGATCCGGTTTGAACTGGGGTATGCACAGGGACACCAAATGTGCCCCCAGTGCAGGACTTCAAAGCACCGAAAGTGCTCCCGCCCAGCCCCAATACACATTATCCTGTCTGGGGAGGTGGTCACACCTCCCTGGGACAGGAAACCTATTGTCCAGGCCTCCCCTGCTGGAGTTTCGTCCAGCAGCAGGAGGCCAGACTCGTGTCTGTGGCAGCAGCATCCATTTTGTGATGCCAGGGCTCTGGAAAGAAGTTACCGGACTAGTCAGAGTTAACATGTCTTTCCCTCTAGAAGGGTGGAATGCTACCCCCGCCGCCAGGATTGGCGGGGGGTAGTATTCAAGATGTTTAACACCAAACACGACATGTTTAGGTGCAGCCATTCCAAAGTTAGCATTTTACCGCGAGGATATAATGCGCTTAAGAGTATATGGTCAGGCTGCACTACAAACAGCATCAGAGATGGTCTCGAACGCTGCAGAGGGGCCCTGCTCATGCAGGGCACCCTCTCACATAGGAACCATGCACTCTGCCTTTAGGATTGATAAGGCCTGCCTTAGGAGTGACTTATAGGTTTATATGTGTGTATGTATTTAGTGATAAAGGTAACCTATATCACAGTAAGGGGTGCATGCACCACCTTACCCAGGCTGCAGTAGCAGACCTGTGGTGTCAGTTTGGATGGCCTTCCAGGGGTGGCATAAGACATGCTGCAGCCCCTGGCAGGCCTCTGAGGTACCTATGCCCTTGGTACATAGTATACCATATACTAGGGACTTATAAGGGCACTCCAGATCCCAATCAGTGATGTGCCTAAGGCACATGGAAACCATTTTAGAGAGGGAAGCAGCTAGGCTGGGGTTCTGATTAGCAGGGCCCCAGCCAGACTAATGTCGAAAAACAGTGAAGCATCAGCAAAAAGTGGGGGTACCCATGTGAAGCAGATCCTACTCTCCTACACAACCCCCCCAAACGTAGGGACATTAAACTAACCTTGCCCAGTTAAGTCTTCATGTTCTAAGTGGAAATACCTAGAGAGTCCATCTGCATTCGCATGTTTACTCCCAGGCCTATGTTCCACTGTAAAGTCCATCCCCTGTAGGGAAATGGACCACCTAAGCAGTTTGGGGTTTTCACCCTTCATTTGTTTTAGCCATAAGAGGGGCTTATGGTCTGTCTGAACCAGGAAGTGTGTACCAAACAAGTATGGCCTCAACTTCTTCAGAGCCCAGACCACAGCAAAGGCCTCCCTCTCTATGGCTGACCAACGTTTCTCTCTAGGGGTCAGCCTTCTGCTAATGAAAGCTACTGGCTGATCCTGACCTTCTTCATTCAATTGTGACAGTACAGCCCCTACCCCCAATTCAGATGCATCAGTTTGAACAATGAACTTCTTGGAGTAATCAGGACTCTGCAGAATTGGAGCAGTGCACATGGCCTGCTTGAGGTCATCAAATGCCTTTTGACAGCTAACTGTCCACTGAACCTTTTGGGCATTTTCTTAGAAGTTAAGTCATTCAGGGGTGTCACTATTGATCCATACCCCTTGACAAATCTCCTATAGTACCCAGTCAGGCCTAAGAAGGCTCTCACCTGAGTCTGGGTAGTGGGAGCAGTCCAGTCCATGATGGTCTGGATCTTGCTCTGCAAAGGTTGAACCTGGCCTCCACCCACAAGGTGGCCCAGGTACACAACCTGACTCTGCCCTATCTGGCACTTAGTGGCCTTGATAGTCAGGCCTGCCTTTTGCAGGGCCGGTAAAACATTCCTGAGGTGGACCAGGTGATCCTCCCAGGTGGAGCTAAAGACAGGAATATCATCTAGACATGCTGCACTATAGGCTTCCAGACCTGTGAGAACTGTATTCACCAGCCTCTGGAAAGTGGCAGGTGCATTCTTCAGACCAAAGGGCATTACCACAAATTGATAATGCCCACTAGGGGTTGAGAATGCTGTTTTGGGCTTTGCAGTATCAGCTAGTCTGATCTGCCAGTAGCCAGCTGTTAGGTCAAATGTGCTGAGATATTTGGCAGAGGCCAAAGTATCTATGAGCTCATCTGCCCTGGGTATTGGATGGGCATCAGTCCTAGTGACTGCATTGAGACCCCTGTAGTCCACACAAAACCTCATCTCTCTTTTTCCACCACTGGTGTGAGGTTTTGGTACAAGGACCACTGGACTAGCCCAAGGGCTATCTGAGGGTTCAATAACTCCCAATTCCAACATTTTCTGGACTTCAGTCCTGATACAGTCCCTGACATGGTCAGGTTGCCTATAAATCTTGTTTTTAATAGGCAGACTGTCCCCAGTGTCCACTTCATGAGTGCACCAGGTGGTCTGACTGGGTGTCAGTGAAAACATATGTCTAAACTGATTGAGGACTTGCCTGCAATCAGTTTGTTGCTAGGTAGTGAGGCTGCCTGCCAAGGCTACACCATCAACTGACCCGTCGTCAGGGTTCTGTGAGAGCAGGTCAGGGAGTGGGTCACTCTCTTCCTCCTGCCCTTCATCAGTAGCCATGAGCAAGCCCATGTCTGCCCTGTCCACATATGGTTTTAACCTGTTGACATGGAGAACCCTGTGGGGACTCCTGGGTGTTGCTAGGTCTACTAAATAAGTGACCTCACCCTTCTGCTCAACAATAGTGTGGGGTCCACTCCATTTTGTCTTGGAGAGCTGCTGGGGCCACTGGCTCCAACACCCACACCTTCTGTCCTGGCTGGTAAACAGTCAGAACAGCCTTTGGTCATGCCAGGCCTTTTGAAGTTCCTGGCTAGCCTCCAAGGTTTTTGGTTGCCTTTTTCATGTACTCAGCCATCCTGGAGCGGAGACCAAGTACATAGTCCACTATATCTTGCTTTGGGGGCTTGAGAGGTAACTCCCATCCTTCCTTCACCAAGCACAGTGGACCCCTCACAGGGTGGCCAAACAGAAGTTCAAAAGGGCTGTAACCAACCCCCTTCTGAGGCACCTCCCTATATGCGAATAAAAGGCAGGGCAAGAGTATGTCCCATCTACGCCTAAGCTTTTCTGGGAGCCCTTTAATCATGCCCTTCAAGGTTTTGTTGAATCTCTCAACTAAACCATTGCATTGTGGGTGATAGGGTGTGGTGAACTTATAAGTCACTCCACACTCCTTCCACATTGCTTTTAAGTACCCAGACATGAAGTTAGCACCCCTGTCTGAGACTACCTCCTTAGGAAAGCCCACTCTTGAGAAAATTCCCAGGAGGGCCCTTGCCACCACAGGTGCTGTAGTGGTCCTGAGGGGAATAGCTTCTGGGTACCTGGTGGCATGATCCACTACCACCAGGATAAACCTGTGCCCAGAGGCTGTTTGGGGATCCATGGGACCAACAATGTCAATCCCTACCCTTTCAAAGGGCACCCCCACCACAGGTAGTGGTATCAGGGGGGCCTTTGTAGTGCCACCTGCCTTGCCACTGGCTTGGCAGGTTACACAGGAGTGACAAAACTCCTTACTGTCTTCAGACATGTGGGGCCAGTGAAAGTGAGGGACAATTCTGTCCCAGGTCTTGTTCTGGCCCAGGTGACCTGCTAAGGGAATATCATGGGCTAGGGTCAATAGGAAGCCCCTGAACTTCAGAGGTATTACCAACCTCCTGGTAGCACCAGGCTTGGGGTCTCTACTCTCTGAGTACAGGAGTCCATCATCCCAATACACTGTATGGGGACCACTAGCTTTCCCAGCAGCCTCAGCAGCAGCTTGCTGTCTGAGGGGTTCAAGGGAGGGGCAGCTCTGCTGCTCCTGGCTCAGATCTGCCCTAGAAGGTCCCCCTGTCCCCAAGAACTCAACCTGGTCAGGTTCAAGTTCCTCTGGGACAGTTCCTTCTTCAGGGCTGAGATCATCCCCCTCAAGGGACTGATCTTCCTCCTGAGCCAAGGGGGAAGGCACTGCCTTAACCCTACTACTCCTCCTCTTGGAAGGCACTTGGTCCATTCTTCCAGAATCCAAGGCCTGTTCAGTGCTAGACATTTTGGCTTGTGACCTGGTCACAGCAAACACATCTGCAGGGATCCCCAGCATTTCTGCATGGGTCCTGAGCTCCACTTCTGCCCAAGCAGAAGTCTCTAAGTCATTGCCAAGCAAGCATTCGACTGGTAGGTTTGCACTTACCACAACCTTCTTAAGGCCAGTTACCCCTCCCCAGGAGAAGTTAACAACTGCCAGAGTATGGTCTGTTCTGACATTGCTAGCATTGGTCACTTGGTACATCTCACCAAGTATAACTTGCCCAGGATTCACAAGGTCTTGTGTCACCATTGTGACACTTGCCCCTGTGTCCCTAAATGCCAAAGCCTCACGTCCATTGATTAAAGGCTGTTGTCTGTACTTGCCCAGATTACTGGGACTGACAGTGGAGGTCACATCCATGCCTCCATCACAGACTAACACAGCCTGAGTCAGTTCTCTGACTAGGTCAGAGCCCAACTCAGTACCCAGGGTGAACCCTACTAAACCCTTGGCTGGAGCACTCGCACCAACTGTACTAGGGGGAACAGGTGCCTTAGGGGCATTGGTGGGGGCTGGACTGGAGTCTTTGGACTTGGTGCAATCACTGGTCCAGTGGGTCTTTTGCTTACAGACCTTGCACCATGGTTTTCTTTGGCCTTTCCCTTTGGTAGACTGTGAATCCCCACCAGAAGAAGATGTTTGGGGGCCTGATGAAGACTTTTGATCTTTACCCTTCTCCCCACCCTTGTCAGAGTTCTTAGCATCTTGCTTCTTGGTTTCCCCACCTTGGTTCTGTACCTTCTGCTTCACCCTGGTTCTGACCCATTTGTCTGCCTTCTTTACCAATTCTTGGGGAGAGGTCAGATCAGAGTCTACCAGGTATTGATGCAACAGCTGATTTTGACAGTTATTAAGAATCTGCTCCCTCATTATCAGATTGTACAATCCTGAGAAGTCACACACCTTACTGCCCATCAACCAGCCTTCCAGAGCCTTGGCAGAACAATCCACATAGTCTACCCAGTCTTGAGTCTGTGCTTTTTGGGTATCTCTGAACTTCAACCTGTACTGTTCAGTGGTTAGGCCAAACCCATCAATAAAAGCACTCTTCAAGACCTTGTAATTATCAGCATCCTCCTCTCTAACAGTGAGGAGCTTATCTCTACTTTTGTCAGCAAAGGAGAGCCACAAGATTGCTGCCCACTGCTCCTGAGGGACCTTCTGTACCTTACAGGCCCTCTCTAATGCAGTTATCCATTTGTGGATGTCATCCCCACTCTGGTAGGGAGGGACAATCTTGCTCAGGTTCCTATGGTCATAGGACCTTTCCCTGTCTCTAGGGACATGGCTGCCACCATGGGACTCTAGTCCCAACTTTCTTCTCTCTCTAAGGAGATCTAGGGATTCCCTATCTAAAGCCAATTGCTTTTTTCTGATTTCCAGCTGAGTTTCCTCATACTGGACCAGTCTGTCTCTTCTCTCATGAGAGGATTCCCTCCTGTGAGAGGAGATAGAGCTCCCTATGGAGGTGCCAGAGTGGTTAGACTCCTGAGAAGGAGATCTAGACTTCCTGGGCACACTCTTAATCCTTCCTGGGGGGACAAAGAGGGCATCATTCTGATCATCCTCATCATCTTCCACAGGAGGGATTGGGTTATCCAGGTCAGGGTCATTGTCACCCTCCTGGCCAGTCTCAGAGGGGGGGCTGGGGGTATTGGCACCCCTGGCCTCCTCCTCTTCCTCTGCCCCACCCTCAGCTCCTACCCCTTCAGTCCCCAAGGGCTTACTAAGGTCATAAGCCACCAACAACTCCTTGAGGTGTTGGGTGGTGAGGCTTTGGCCTGTCCTTATTTTTCTCAAGTTGCATAAAGCTCTCAATTCCAAGAATGGGAGTGTATCATACTTGGAGGGTGGAAGCTCAATGGCTTCCTGCAAGGATTCTTTAGATCCTACCCTTAAAGACATTACTAGTGTGGTGTGGTGTATGCACTACCTACTCTAGTGTGGCCTACTAAACTCTCTTGAGTTGTAGAAAGGGTTGTGCTATCCCTTAACACACAACTCTAAGTTCAGTAGAACTTACTGTATTCTAAGCTTAAATTATATGTACCTTAGGTACCTTTAGTGATTTTCAGTTGATCAATTCAATTGAGATTATCTGGTAAAACAATAGCAAGCTGGAATCCCACACGCTGCACACCAATGTAAGAAGTTGGCCTGGCATATGCTGTCCACTAATTATAGTGGGCACCTTGCACCAGTCCAAACAACCCCTTATTGGAGATAGGTTAAAGACAACCTTATTGAAAGCTATCCTAGTGGTAGCTATGGAGAGCAGCCTTCAGGCTAAGTCTTGAAGGAATGTAAAGCAGCTTGTTTTACCAGTCTATAATCTCTTGAGTGATCAAATGAAAGAGCACCACACCAGGTATATATTCAAAATATATGTATTTATTGCTAAACACACCCCTCTAGTCTCTTTATGAGGCTAGAGTTCGAAGTACATAAGTTAGAAGTTATTAAATCACAGTAATAGCACAAATACACGTTTGGGCCCTAGGGGCGTACTCAAACCATATACCAATAAAGTGGTATGCGAACCACGACTGAACTAGACACTAGGCCTAGAGCCTCTAGAAGTGCTTGGACCACAAGGAACCACCCAAGGTAGTGACACAGGGGACCCACGGGAGACGCGTGCAGTGTAAATACACAACCGCGATACGCCGTTGACTTCTATGGAGAAAGTCGGGATCGGGAAATTAGAGAAAAGGGACACTTAAAAGAGGACTAGGACAAAACCCTTTGAGATCTAGGACTTTGAAGAGTCTCTACCCACGGGAGCACTGGAGTACTCGTGTTACCTCACCCAGGGAAGCCGGGTGCATAGGTGCCTTTCGGGGTCGGGTTTCGTCGTCGATTCGAATGGCGATCTGCTGCAAAGTGCTGCTGGCGGCCAAGAGAAAAGTGTCCGGGTGGATCCAAGAGTGGATCGGAGTTCTGAAGAACCTGAAAGCAGAGGGGACAGAGTCTGGGTCACTAGCCAGTGACCAGGAAGGCGATGGACAGATGCCCACCGATGTCGAGTGCTTCAGGTACGTTGACGATCGTCTTGACTCTTCAGCCACGAGGTCCAGGAGGCGTTGTCGGTGACCAGGAGCAGGATTCGGGCTGGTACATAATGTCTGTCGAGTGCTGAGGTGTCGGCGACCGGATTGGACCCAACAAGCCTTGGCAGCGGCAAGTCTCGGTGAAGATGTAGATCGTCGATGGTGCAGACCAGCAAGGTCTGTGGAACTCACCCCGCAAGGGTAAGTGAGGGCAGGCCTGGAGCAACCAGGATGCCAAGTTAGAAAAGGATTGGCCTTCGTTAAGGGCTACTAGCCAACGGGCTAGCGACCGCGAAGGAGCCTCGTGACGCCGCACGTGGATCTGGCTTACAGGACACTTGTGGAGTGGGGGCCAGTGATCTTCTGTGCAGATAGTGCTGGAGGATAGGGCTACTCAGAGGCCAAAGCACGACTTCCTGGGAGACCCAGAAGAGGATGCACTTGCAAATGTGCTCGGTGTCCAGGGGTCACGGTCTCAAGTCACCCACGATAGCCACGGGCCTCAGCTTTGCTGGGGACTCAGGGTAGCCTCGGGAAATCTGAGAATCCACCTCTGGTGATGCGATGACTTCGGCGTCCGACGGGAGCTTCAGAAATGCGAACTGGACAGATGCTTCTTTGGTGCCTGCCAAGCAGGGGAGTCACTCCTTGACCCCAAGGGAGATTCTTCTGTCCTCTAATCGTGAGTAGAGCGTCGAAGGTCCAGGATTCAGTTACAGAGTTTCGTCCAGGGATAATCTAAAGTCCTAAGGACTGGGTTCCTACCTTTATACTAAAGATAGGGGTTGGACTACTCTGTGGCCCCACCTATGGGTGGGTCAGGGCAGAGGGGTGGCTACACCCCTTTCCTTTGTCCAGTTCGCGCCAAAGCAGGGGCTGCAAGCCCCTGATCCGGTTTGAACTGGGGTATGCACAGGGACACCAAATGTGCCCCCAGTGCAGGACTTCAAAGCACCCGAAAGTGCTCCCGCCCAGCCCCAATACACATTATCCTGTCTGGGGAGGTGGTCACACCTCCCTGGGACAGGAAACCTATTGTCCAGGCCTTCCCTTCCGGAGTTTCGTCCAGCAGCAGGAGGCCAGACTCGTGTCTGTGGCAGCAGCATCCATTTTGTGATGCCAGGGCTCTGGAAAGAAGTTACCGGACTAGTCAGAGTTAACATGTCTTTCCCTCTAGAAGGGTGGAATGCTACCCCCGCCGCCAGGATTGGCGGGGGTAGTATTCCAAGATGTTTGACACCAAACACGACATGTTTAGGTGCAGCCATTCCAAAGTTAGCATTTTACCGCGAGGATATAATGCGCTTAAGAGTATATGGTCAGGCTGCACTACAAACAGCATCAGAGATGGTCTCCGAACGCTGCAGAGGGGCCCTGCTCATGCAGGGGCACCCTCTCACATAGGAACTATGCACTCTGCCTTTAGGATTGATAAGGCCTGCCTTAGGAGTGACTTATAGGTTTATATGTGTGTATGTATTTAGTGATATAGGTAACCTATATCACAGTAAGGGGTGCATGCACCACCTTACCCAGGCTGCAGTAGCAGACCTGTGGTGTCAGTTTGGATGGCCTTCCAGGGGTGGCATAAGACATGCTGCAGCCCCTGGCAGGCCTCTGAGGTACCTATGCCCTTGGTACATAGTATACCATATACTAGGGACTTATAAGGGCACTCCAGATCCCAATCAGTGATGTGCCTAAGGCACATGGAAACCATTTTAGAGAGGAAGCAGCTAGGCTGGGGTTCTGATTAGCAGGGCCCCAGCCAGACTAATGTCGAAAAACAGTGAAGCATCAGCAAAAAGTGGGGGTACCCATGTGAAGCAGATCCTACTCTCCTACAGTAGGAATGGCTTGGAATTGTTGCTATGAAAAGCTTCTCCATCCCCAGGATAAAGCACAATTTATGCAACCAAGAGATGTGGTCCAGAGTCCTAGTGTACCCCGGAGAGAGAGTATGACCTGTTGGGCTGCTCCTAAACGAGGGCCATTTGCCTCCCCCTGTTGAGTGCAATGGGTAAGTCAATGGATTTGAAAGTCCCAGAATGGTATAAGCGGGAAACCTCGGGATGGAAGTATTGAAAGCAGAATCAATATCGTCTAAAACCTGGTTCCAGTATCAAGTAAGCTTCGGACAGTGCCATAAGAGATGGAGTAGTGTTCCTGTGCCTCCACAACCTTGCCAACAATCCCCTGAGAACCCAGCATTCCACCTTTGAAGTCTCGCCATTGTGAGATACCAATAGGAAGCAATTTTGTACACAGATTCAGTACTAGCTATATTATGGCTGTGTGACATACCTGATAGAATGTCTTCCCATTCCTTAGTAGAAAGAGATCTACCCAATTTGGTCTCCCATCTAAGCTGCCCTCTGGATTTAATTTGGGATGTCCTAACATCCATTAAGGAGCAAAGCTCCGTTATAAGATGTCTGTCATCCAATTTAGGAAATAGTCACTTCTCAAATGGAATTGTTAGCCGTACCGCACCCTGGAGCATCTGAGATCCTAACAACCAATGTTGCAGTTGTAAGTATGAGATGAGGTCCAAATCAGTTAAGGACTAATCAGATTGAATTTGGTCAAAGGTGATGAGCCCGTGTGTGTCAATAAAGCATCCCATACGTTTACAACCCCGTCAATCAATGGTCGGAACTTCTCAGGTTGTAGACCAGTAGTAAAATCGAGATTAGCAAAGATTGGAGACATCGGGGCAGGAAAGGTGGTCAGGCCTACTTTGAGTGCAACGAGTCCAAAACTTTGAGTGTAGTGCTTGTTACTGTGGAGGAGTAGAGACCCCATGCTCTATATTTATGGGGAAGGAAAACCTCCTTCCGTATATTCGTACCCACAATGGACTGATCCATAAAGGACCAGTGTTTCTCAGAGAGCTGGCTGTTCCATTCCACCAGAATTCGAAGTTGGGTAGCTTGGTAATGCAAAGTAGCTGGTTCACTACTAAACCTCAGTCTCGTTTCGAGCAATACATAAGGTATTTATGATAGCGAGGGTTCTCCCCATCCCAAATACATTTATTGATATTCAATTGAAGAGCGCGGATAGCATTTGGCGGTGGAGACAGGGGTAAAGCCTGAAATAAATAACGGATGCATGGGAGAATAGACATCTTAAACACCATGATTTGTCCCATCCATGAGAGGCGAAGGTGGCTTCAAGATGACAGTTCTTTGTGAGTTTGAGTGGTGAGGGAAGTATAGTTAGTAGCTAATGTATTAGGGATAGTCCGAGCCAAGGAGATACATGGATACGGAATAGCATTGGTTGCCCTGGTAAAGGAAAATTAGGAATGCAGAGCAGTCTCATGCGCAGGCATAACAGAAAGGTTCAGGTTCTGGGACTTTTGCATGTTTGCCTCAAATCCCAAGACCTTCCTGAAGGTCTGATGTTCAGTGATCAGGGCAGTAAGCAAGGCCATGGGCTCTGTTATGGATAAAATGACATTGTCAGCATATAAACTAATCAGAAGCTGATAATCCCTAAATCGAATCCCCATGATGTTTGGGTTGTCCCTCAACCGTTGCGCAAAGGGCACTATATATAGAGCGAACAAAAGTGGGGAGAGGGACAACCATGGCACATGCCTCATCAGATGAAATATGGAAGAGACGAAATGTCATTAACCCTGACCGAAGCACGGGGAGTGCTATAAATGCTCTGTACCCAGTTGTAGCACCTTTAGCCAGTGCCAAATATCTTCAATGTCACAAAGAGGTAAGGCCAATGGACATGATTAAACGCCTTTTCAGCGTCAATAGAGAGAAGCAAAGCCTTGTTACGTGACCATTGTATTCTACCCATGAGGTGGAGTAGGCACTTTGGGGTCGATTCCGATTCGGGCCGGAAAAAGCACCGACCGACTCGGATCCCGAAATAATACCGACCGACACGTACCCGTGGCGCCCGACACGACAAGTACGATGCAAGGCGTGAAAAATCCGACCGACACGTGCCGAAACCAAGTCGACCGACCGAGCCGCACGGAAAACAGCAATCCGGCCGGAAAAACACGCAAATCCAACCGACCGACACGCACCCGGAACAAATCCGACCGAAACGTACACGCGAACTCCAAACCGCAAAGTACGATGCAAGGCGCGAAAACCATGAGCGAGTCGGACGGAGGCCAAGCCGTACGACCGACACGCATACAAAACCGAGCTGAAGCAACACAAAACACCGCGACCGACGCGTACGCAGCATAGAAAACTGCACAAACACAGCGTGAACGAAACGGAGAACACCGTACGAGACAAATGCAGGGTCCGACTCGGTCACAAGAACGTTTCCAACATACACAAACAGCACAAAGGAAAAATCACCCAAAAAAAGGCCAAACAAGCAATTACCAAGCCAATAAATACTGGGGGGTGGGGACAGAGAACAAAGACACACCCACAACTCCACCTATATAAAGGACACAAATCACAACCATGAGCCTTTGCAAATGCCATTCCACTGCCAGCACCCAAGAGAAAGCAACCACACACCCACAGCTCATCCCTCACACAAGCCACACACCATCAGCACACCAACAAATACCTACCTCACATACACCCAGCAAAACACACACTCACACACCCTCACCTGCACACCAACACACACATCACTCACCATCACCACCCATCACCATGCCCCCCAAGAAGAATCCCAAGTTCCTAGATAGTGAATTGGAAGTCATGGTAGACGAGATCCTCAGGCTAGAGCCACAGCTGTTTGGCACACTGGTCCAACAGACCCCATCTCCCAGAAAACCAAGATGTGGGAGAGGATCATCAACAGGGTGAACGCACAATCACCATGTCGGCGCACAAAGAGCGACATCCAGAACAGGTGGTATGACGTGCGCAGGAGGGTACGGGACCTGCTGAAGAAAGACTACATCAACAGCCAATACACCGGCAGTGGCCCTCCTGCCAAGCCAATATACCTCAGGCCCTGGGAGGAGAAGGTGCGGGCCATCCTTCCGCCAGTGAGCGTATATGGACTAGAGGACATCCCAGAGCCTGGTGAGTACACAACAAATGTACACAATATACTGCCACAAAACACACACATCACTGTCAAGGGAGAGTCAAACCATGCACTCATAGCAATTACACTGCAACCAGAACAGAATCATCCCAAAATGTGTGTGTCAGTCAGATAAACACAACACATGCCATCAAAAAAGTCACATCCAACTGTGCCAACACATGTACAAACACAACTACAACTACAGCTAGGCAGTGGCACAAATAGAACTAACAAACACATCCAGACATGTAGCCACCACAACAACACCAACACACAGTGAAGACCACTCAAAGGAAGGAATTCTGTGTATGATGGCCAAGTCAGTGTAGCCAATAGCATCATGGGAGTCGCAGTCACACATATTGCCCCCCACAACTGTCCCATCAACACCACCCTGAACCATGCTCACATCACAGGAAGTGGAGAAGGACTCACAAGATGGCTGACACTGGCTACTGCTGTGGGGAGCACAAGGCCCTGCTGGCAACTGTGCACCAACAAACAGCAGGACACCACTGACTGACATCCTGAGAGACAACTTCCACTCCCTGCAATGCAAGCACGTTCCATGGTGGGATATCTGGCTAGCTGGGTGGGAAGGAGGACTTGCAGCACTGACCATAGTCACAAGCACCTCCCCTCACACACACCCCAACACAAACTCCACAGAACCCACCTGGTAGAATGCAATGCCCCCCATCCTAACACAAGATCCCACAAAGAACCACCACCCTGGGTTATGTTGTGTGAAGCACAGGGACACTCTTGGGACTTCTAGCCAAACAACTGCCAGGACAACACTCCCAGCCATCCTGTCAGCACAGCCAGCCCACCCCACAGGGAAGCAGAGTCAAAAGGAAGGAAGCATGGGCATGCTGGGAAGGGGGAGGAGGCAATAGCATGATGGGAGTCGTAGTCACAGACATAGCTCACCCCCACAACTGTCCCATCAACACCACCCTGAACCATGCTCACATCACAGGAAGTGGAGAAGGACTCACAAGATGGCTGACACTGGCTACTGCTGTGGGGAGCACAAGGCCCTGCTGGCAACTGTGCACCAACAAACAGCAGGACACCACTGACTGACATCCTGAGAGACAACTTACACTCCTGCAATGCAAGCACGTTCCATGGTGGGATATCTGGCTAGCTGGGTGGGAAGGAGGACTTGCAGCACTGACCATAGTCACAAGCACCTCCCCTCACACACACCCCAACACAAACTCCACAGAACCCACCTGGTAGAATGCAATGCCCCCATCCTAACACAAGATCCCACAAAGAACCACCACCCTGGGTTATGTTGTGTGAAGCACAGGGACACTCTTGGGACTTCTAGCCAAACAACTGCCAGGACAACACTCCCAGCCATCCTGTCAGCACAGCCAGCCCACCCCACAGGGAAGCAGAGTCAAAAGGAAGGAAGCATGGGCATGCTGGGAAGGGGGGAGGAGGCAATAGCATGATGGGAGTCGTAGTCACAGCTCTACATCCCCCACCACATGGCCCAGCAAGCTCACACTAACGCATGCACATCCCACAGAGTGTGGAAAGGCCCATCAAAGATGTCTGACACTGTTGCTGTGTCGTGGGGAGCACAAGGGCATGCTGGGTACTGCACACCAACCAACAGCAGGACACCACTGTCAGCCATCTTGCCATTGCTCTCACACCCACACACACTGAACTCCCCACAAAAGCAAGTAAGTATGGGAATGCTGGGAAGTGGGGTGGAGGCAATAGCATGATGGGAGTCGTAGTCACAGACATAGCTCACCCCCACAACTGTCCCATCAACACCACCCTGAACCATGCTCACATCACAGGAAGTGGAGAAGGACTCACAAGATGGCTGACACTGGCTACTGCTGTGGGGAGCACAAGGCCCTGCTGGCAACTGTGCACCAACAAACAGCAGGACACCACTGACTGACATCCTGAGAGACAACTTACACTCCCTGCAACGCAAGCACGTTCCATGGTGGGATAACTGACTGGCTGGGTGGGTGGGAAGGAGGGCCGGCTGTCAACCAAACACAACCAATGCAGACCATGTTCACACCCCAGAAAATACATAGAAATGCCCAAATAATGCAGGACAATGTGCCACACCAATATCAACCCCTGACTGTGACGACTTAGGACAATGCAATGTACAGGCCCGCACCCAGAGGCACAGTCACAACTGTCATGTGTGTCAACCATTGATGCCTGCAGAAACATAACATACATTGTTTGTGTCTCCCAAAAACAGGTGATGATGGGGACACAGCAGCAGACGCTGAGGAGTCCCAGTCCCAGGCTCAAGAGGATGCGGAGCTCACTGGCGTCGTACAGCCTCTGTCCTCCTCGGACGATGAAGACAAACCTGGCACATCCGGTGCAAGTCAACATGCAGCACCAGCAGGACCACCAGCTGCAGCACCAGCAGGACCACCAGCTGCACCCCGTGCACCCACCCCTCCAACGACTGTCACCACGAATACCATCCCTGCCGACATGGACAGAACAAGGAGCAACACCAGCACAGGGACCCTGGACCAACCTGGGGCCATGGACACCACCACCACCACCAACCCCCAAGGTGGACCAGGGTTATCTGTGCATGCCACTGCACACACTGCACATGTCAGCAGGGGTGGTGGGAGGGGTGGGAGACAGAGGTCGCTGCTTGCAGACGTTGCTGGTGTGCATGATGACCCACAACTGGTACGCATAGCTGATGCGTACCAGTCCAGCACCGGAGAGCTCAGCCAGGTAGTGGGGCTCCTCAGAGACATGAAACAGCAGCAGGCTGCCCATCATGCCCGCTTGGACTCCCACATGTCCCACGTGGAGTCACACATGTCCCGCGTGGACTCACACATGTCCCGCGTGGAGTCCAAGTGGGATGCACTGCATGAGATGACGGCGGTGCACAGGGACATTTTACAATGCCTCCGCCAGATGAACAGCAACCAGTCCACACCTCCCTGTGTGCCAACAACATCTGGTGCTGAACAAACTGCAACTGCCACAGGGAGGGAGGAGGACTCTGGCGGAGAGTCCCCTGCACCGCAGCAGCCTGTACTTGAGGGCCCCCCCCAAGAAGAGGGGTCGTCCGAGGAGGGAAAAGTGAGAGGCCGATGGCCAAGCGCAACTCCCAGGAAGCCTGAACCTGTTCTGGATGTTCGCCTTTGTGCACAGACTGTTCACCCTGTTGACGGCAACACTACTCCCACACATTGCATGGGGAGTACAAGTTGGACCAATGTGTCAGACAACTGTGGCCCCGATACTGGGGATCCTGTCTACCAGGACTTTCAATTCACCTAGGAACTTCGGATTGCAAGATTTATGTACAGCACTACACATCCTATGCACTATTAACACAAATGTATCACAATAAACACACTAATACACCATACTTGCCTCTGTCGTGATTCCAACGTGGGTGCTGTTATGGGGATGATGAACTGCAAAATTACACTGTGTATGCGAACTGCAACAGCAAGGACAACACAGGCATGTGAGTACAGGCAACGTGACACACATGAGGGAGACACACCACCAGGGCTACACAACACATACACACCTAGGCCATCTGACTCATTGCCTACACTGATGTTGCCAGGGAAGACGGTGCAATGCACAGACACCACACCCATTCCCAGTTGTAGTCAAGTAGCCCACAGGTGCAGTAAGCAAATGGCAGTCAAATGTGTGACCACAGACAACGCACATCACAAAGTGAAGCACAGGTTTATTACACAGTTGCAACATGTCGTAACCACTACAGATGCAAGGTAATCCCACCTGGCAGCGGGCACACAGTCAACAACTGTAGACGGAAGGAAGTCCATGGGTGTGGCGCACATCACCTGTAGGGACACAACAGCTACCAGCCTGGATGTGCAATCACGTCGTCGGTGGACACAGTTGACCAAACGAATCTGAAAGTACCCTGTGAGGGACAGAAATGACACACAGTCAAAAGCAATGGAGTACAGGACAGAACAGAATAACTCATGCACAATACATGTTACAAGATACCCACCCAGAACCAAGTTAGCATGTCAACACTGTTGGGGAGTACAACCCACCTGTTAGCACACATCGCAACACACATCCAGTCAAGTAGCCCATGGACACACTCCAACAGCACCAGAGCACCACCCACACATCATGCCAACTCACATCATTGACATGACACCTCAGGATACTCACATTCAGCTAAAGAAGTTGGTGATGAGCTGTGTGCGGACATCACCATCATCATCATCATCATCATCGTCACTGGCATCGTGGTCCAGGGCAGGATCCTCCACAGGTGGCGGATGTTGGTCATTGTCATCCTGGATGAGAGGCAACTCCTTCCGCACTGCCAGGTTGTGGAGCATGCAGCAGACGATGATAATCTTGCACACTTTCGCAGGGGCATATGGGAGGGACCCTCCGGTCTTGTCCAGGCAGCGGAAGTGGCTCTTCATGAGACCAAATGTCCGCTCAATCACTCTCCTGGTCCGACCATGTGCCTCATTGTAGCGCATCTGGGCTGGTGTCACAGGGTTCCTGAGGGGTGTCAGCAACCACGGCATGTTGGGGTATCCCGAGTCACCCACGGACAGACAAGTGCACATTAGCTGACTTGGAAAAGTGGGCGGAATACTACAGATCAGATCACACACAATGGCACAAAGTCAGTACACACCGACAAGCCAGGCACGCTGGTTCTGCATCTGTGCCATCATCCTGGGGATGCGACTACTCCTCATCACAAAGGCATTGTGTGCTGAACCAGGGAAACGGGCACACACGTGTGTGATGGTCATGTCTGCAAGACACACCACCAGTGCATTGACCGAGTGGTAGTGCTTGCGGTTCCTGTAGGCCTGCTCCTGGGCCTGTGGTGGTACCAAAGCCACATGTGTCCCATCAATGGAGCCAATGACATGCGGCATCCTCCCCAGGGCATAAAAGTCACTCTTCACGTCAATGAGTCGTCGCAGTCTAGGGAAATAGATGTACCGGTTCAGGAATAGCAACATTGCCGCCAAAACATCGCGGAGCACACGGCTCAACATGGTCTGTGACATCCCACCAGCAGTCGCCACAGTATGTTGGAAGGTACCGGTGGCAAAGAAGTGTAGGGCTGCCATCACCTTCACCTTGGGGGTCAGCGCTGTAGGATACGGCCGGCCAGGCTGCAAATGTGGGGACAACTGCACTGCCAAATCCTCAATCAGCTGCCTGGTGAAGCGGTACCGTCGGATGCTGTCCCGTTCCACCATCGTTGCCAGGTCTGGGAATGGTCGATGGACAGCAGGAGCCCTGCAGTGCAGAGGAGAAGTAAGCAAGATTGTCAGTCACCCCACATATGAGGCATTGAACACACTCAAGATCCCAACATACATCATTATGAGGCACAACTACATGAAGTGTGCAGTTCTGGAAGGACATGTATGGTACATACATGGCCAACATCTGTCAACACGGTCCAACAGGTGGCATCAATTAGTCCCAGGTTGGCCCATTGGATATCATGAGGCCGTGTCACAGTTCCCATCTCCTGCTGCCGTGTCACAATAACCCCCACAGTGACATGTGAGGACAGATGTGCCCCAGGCACCACAGCTCAACGACAGGTACATTCCCAGGGACCCTGTATTGCCACATGGACACTGGCATTACATGGAGTATCATGTATACACCACAGCAAAACAACCATGACCCCCACAGGTAGTGGCCCCACTTGCCACGGCAGGACAGACATGGACGTCTGTGACACACACACGCACAACATCAAAGTCCATGCACACACAACGTGGATGTGGAGACTGTCTCCCATTGTGCACATGAAATCAGAGACATTGTAAACACTACATGCACAAAGACTGTGGAGGACCATCACTATTGTGCCACTGGGACACCCTGGCTCAAACATACCGTCCCACATGAGACTCACGGGGTATGTGACATGACATACACATACACCACCGTGAAATGTGACCATGGCACATGCACAGATATGAACAGTTGCACATCACAGTGGTCATGTACACGTAACACCCAGGATCCTGTCCCCATGAACACGTGCACAGCCTGGGGGTGGCTGCCCACAGGTGACACCCACAGGACAACATGTACACCAACATACACACAATAGGAAATGCAGCCTTACATGCCTTATGATAAAGTTTGGACAGGCTGTCGTGATGTAGGTGTGCCCCTCACTCCCTGGGAGCTATCTGTGGCTGGCATATGTCCATCTGAGACAGGCATGCTGACATATGCCAGTCACATGTACAGTGATGCGTTGTACTGCAATGGACCGATCGGTGCCTCCGGCCGGCCCATTGCATTCAATGTGTGCGGGTACGCGTTGTACCCCTGTACGCGTTGAACTGCAATGGACCGATCGGTGCCTCCGGCCGGCCCATTGCATTCAATGTGTGCGGGTACGCGTTGTACCCCTGTACGCGTTGTACTGCAATGGACCGATCGGTGCCTCCGGCCGGCCCATTGCATTCAATGTGTGCGGGTACGCGTTGTACCCCTGTACGCGTTGTACTGCAATGGACCGATCGGTGCCTCCGGCCGGCCCATTGCATTCAATGTGTGCGGGTACGCGTTGTACCCCTGTACGCGTTGAACTGCAATGGACTGATCGGTGCCTCCGGCCGGCCCATTGCATTCAATGTGTGCGGGTACGCGTTGTACCCCTGTACGCGTTGTACTGCAATGGACCGATCGGTGCCTCCGGCCGGCCCATTGCATTCAATGTGTGCGGGTACGCGTTGTGCCCCTGTACGCGTTGTACCGCAATGGACCGATCGGTGCGCACCCATTGACAATGGGCTTGCCTGGCAACGGACGCGTTTTCGAATTTTGAACGAGTCGGTTGCTGGAAAATCAGTTGGTCACCCACAACAATGTTGCAAAATCATGTATGTCATGAAGTTGAAGATTTGAAGGATGCTGTGGGCGTGTTTTGGTGCTGCTATTCCATGGATTGGCCAGATTCAGAAGATGCAAACGACTTGGACCTATCACTTTGGACACAAGGGACAGTATCTGCCTCTCCAGCACATATATATTGCTGGCTGTTCCCCTGAGAGCTCATTTGCCTGCACTACATGCTCCAGGACGACATCTGCCACTGCACTGCTGCTGTCTCTGCCCCTCTGGACCCTGCAATGGCACGTACTGTGGAGAGAGCCCCAGCCTTCAGCCTTGAAGAGAACCAGGCCCTGCTGGACAGCCTACTTCCACAGTACAGCAAGCTGTATGGGACACCAGGGGAGCAGGTGAGTGTTCTGTGCACTGCCTTTCTGAATGTGCATTTTGTGTGACTAGCAAGGCTGAAAGTCTGCACGCCACTGGCTAGAAGGCTCACTGAGTAGTTGTCACCCCCCATAGTGTGTAGTGACTTGCACTGGACAGGTATGGTGCAGTGACAGTGCATTTGAACATGGTTTTACTTCCCATGCAATGATACCATGTAGTGACGTCTGGCAAGTTGTCCATGGGCAGCTTTGCACTGCCTGTGTACATCATGTGCCCCTGTGATTGAGACATGTATATACAACTGTGTCATGCACGGATATGTTGCATGTGTGGTAATGGCCTTTTCACTTTGTCATCCTGACAGGTTAATGCCCATCGGAAGCAGGAGATCTGGAAGGACATCGTCCGGGCCGTCCGGTCCGTGGGGGTCTACAAGCGCCGGATCCGCAACTGCCAGAAGAGGTGGCAGGACCTTCGGGGCTGGACCCGGAGGATTGCACGGGTCCAGCTGAAGCTGTCGCCTCCTCGCAGGAGGGGCGGAACACGGACCCTGACCCCCACATGCTCCAGATCCTGGCGGTGGTGTTTCCAGACCTGGATGGGCAGCTGAAGGCCAGACAGCAGCAAGGAGGGGGTGAGTCAAAGACTGCACTGTGAACTCTGTATTACATGCTTTGTGCCCTCCTCTGGCCTGGTTCAACTGCCACAATGCAGCAGTCATGTTGTCCAGGAGCCATGTCCCTCTATTGTGCACTGCCCACTGCTCATCTGATACCCAGGTGTGGCCCTTACATTCAGGGAATTGTGTCACTTGGGACTGTGTCCTTGCAGTTTCCTTCACTAAAGGTGGGGGACAGCATCTGTTTCCCTAACTCTGTTGTGGGCATCATGGGTGGGTCCATTGTTCACACAACGCCTGTGTAAGGACATGTGATCTGTGTGTTGCTTTGATATGCGGTCCACTTGCTGAGCTGAGCCACCACATGTGCCTGGGGTATGTGGCACACGCCCATGCAGCGGGTGGGAACAATGTTTGGGCCCCAGGAGTGTGCAGATTACGTGTGTCACACATACATAGCCAGCTATCCACTGTCCAGGGCACATCCCTCATTCATGTGGAGCAGGACAGTCATGCCTACTCCAGGCCATGCAATGCACTCTGTACTCCCACTCCCGTGTATCAACTGACACATTGTGCACAGTGATTTGACCCCTCAGGTGTCTGCCTCTGTGTCAGTGTGCTGTGGATTAGTTGCCAGGACTGCTGGGGTGTTTCTTGGTAGGGGCTCAGCATGCCCCTGGAGATGTGACCATAGGAGACGATACTTGTGTGTCACATAGGTGTTTGATCAGCTGCGCGTGCAGACTGGGGTTTGCGAATGTGAAGTTCAGGCAGCTGTTCCCCATTCACAGCAAATTGTGAGGGGCTCAGGTTCAGAGGGTAGTGTCACAGGTCTCCCATATGTCCAATCGGTATGACCTGGACAGATGAGGGTTAAGATGATGTGTTGTGTGGGGGATGTACATGTGCACTTGTGCAGCTCCAGGACTTGCATTCCCCATGACCTACTATTGTGACACAGCGCATAGTGTTGTTGTCTGGCTGCCAAGTCATACATCACTGAGACAGTGATGTATGACTTAGCAGTCATGCCTCTGCCATGGCATGTGTCAACTTATTGGTGGTCCTGCAGGGGAGTGACATGTGCTACATGCACACCATTGTGGCGATGGCTATCAGGACATGGGTGCATCATGGTGTCTGTCGCTGGTATGCATCACATGCATTTCCTATTTGACTCTGGGCATCCCTTTCATCCGGAAACCTGTACTGACTCAGTGGCAAGAGCTGTGATGTGTGCATGTCCACATGCCACACCGTGTCCTCTGCACTGTCCAACTACTGTGTACTTGGTGCATGTGTCCACATTGGGGTGTTGCAATCCAACAGACACCAGACAGATGGGTGCAAGGCCATGTGGGATGTGAGTGCCATGCTTGGCATCAGACTGACAATTGGCTTCTCCTGTTCAGTTAGGGCACTTTTAGCAATGTACAACTAATGATGCCAGGGCTTGCTCTGTAATGTGCTGTGCTCACAGTGGTGTGTGCGTTTGGTGCAGGTGACTGATGTCTGTCTGTTTCCCCATTGTTTGCAGATACATCCACGGCCACGGAAGGGGACAGCTCCACGGACCAGGAGGAGCCAGAGAGCCAGACTGGGTCAGCAGCCGAGGAGTGGTCGGAGGGACCCAGTGGCACGGAGGGCGAGGGGAGCCACACCGAGGAGTCCTCAGCACCATCCACCTCAGCTGAGGACCAGAGCAACTCGGAGGATGACTCCCTTGTGGAGGCGGGTGTAAGCAGCCACCACACCCCAGCTAGTGTTGCTGTCCCCGCCACCACCAGCACCACCACCGCCCTCCCATCGGCTCCCATTCCCCAGGTCCGTGGAGGCTCCCATGTTCTGGAGCGTGTCTCCTTTGGGCCAGGCACCGCACCCCCTGCCCCTGTGTCCCCTACTGCCCTGAGTGAGGAGTCTGTGTACCTCCTTCGCCAGCTCCATGTAGGGCAGACAGCCATGCTGAGTGTCCTCCATGCGCACACCGCACTGTTGACTCAGCTGGTGTCGTTCATGGAGGGCATCTCATCGGGCATGTCTGACCTACTGAGGGGCAATAGGTCCATGGACTCCTCCCTGACGGCAGCAGTGTCCCTCCTCAGACAGTCCCTCACCCCTCCTGCCTCTGCTCCATCCACACTCCCCAGCACCTTACCCGTCCCAAGCACACACACACCGGCACAGGCACACACCAGCACACACACGTCCAGCACACAGACACACACGCCACAAACAAAACGCACACGCACGCACAGTCAGGGACTGAAACCAGACTCACAGGGGATGGGGCCCTGGTACACACACACGCATCCACGGGCACTGCGCAGTCCTCAGTTGCCTCTCCCTCCAAAGCACCCTCCCTTGCCTCACATGCAACCCCAAAGACCCAGCGCCTCTTCCTCAGTGACCTCGGCCTCTTCCCCTCCGATCCAGCTGCCCCAGCATCCAGGGGGAAGAGGAAGCCCCCACATGGAGCAGAGTGCCCCTCGCCCCCGGACACCCTCCCCCAGGCGCAGACAGACTGAGGCCCCCACCCGCAAGTCCCCCGGAGTGCTAAGAGCAAGACCCCGCCGCCGCCCTGCAGCTCAAGCACCAGGTCTCCTTCCTCCATCCCTCAGGCCCCCACTCCACAGTTGCCCCCACCACACCCTGCCCCAGGTTCCCCCACCCACAGATATACCATCCCCAAGAGGCTCCGGCCTTCTCCCCCTGCCACTTGCTCTCCCGGCACGACACCCCCCGCTGCGCTTGTCTGTGCCACTGATGTGGTGAGGGTGTCCTCCCCTCTGTCCAGCCCACCTTGCCTGTTCCCCATTCTCCTCCCCTGGTGGTAGGCACTGCAGTGGAGTCCACTACCACCCTGTCTGACTTGGGCACTGCAGTGGCGGACCTGTCCACTCCATCTGCAGGGTCCACTGCAGTCGTGCCGGCACCCACAACATCTGAGCCATGCCCCCCAGTTGTGCCGGCACACACCATGTCAGACACCTCCACTGCAGTTGTCAGTGGCTCTCCAGCACCCACCACCCCTTCCCTGATTCCTCCTGGTGAGCCCTGATCCTGTCCCTGCGGTGCCTGGCCTACTCCCCGGTTGCCCCTCCTAGTGGATTGTCCCTGGTTTTGTGCAGGCATGTGTAGGGTGGCATCTGCCACTGTCACCCACTTGTGACTTTGTTGATGGACTGGCCATTGGCCTTTGTTTATGTTCTACCGGACTTCTACTTTTAATGCCACATATACTGAATAAAGCAACTTTCTGTTCTCTAGTGCTTTTGCTTCTGATGTACATGATGTTGATGATGCTAACCATGCCCTTGCTGCAGTGATGGTGATATTTGGTCTCATGATAATGAAGTGTTACTGTGCAGGAACCCATGTGGTCCAGGGGGAATGTGTCCTATCCTGTGGTGTATCCATGTCATCCATTGCATGTGAGGGTGTCATGTGTTCAGTATTTGGCAATGGGATTTCCTACTTAGATTGGCTATTTCACATCTGTGGCTTCCACCCCTGCACATCTGTTGTGCCTGCCATTGTTCAATTCGTCTACTTCCCTGACCGTGTGGCCATCTCCAGTGGACATGCAGGTTTGGGCATCAATGGGGAAGGACTCATCTGTGTTGTCAGTGCAACATTGCTATACAAGTGTGTTGGATCTGTGCTGATGATTCCGTTGGCACTTCCATGACCAGGCTGATGTGACGGGAGCCCTCATTTGGTGCTAATTGTTGATTGTGTGACCAAGTGCTCAGCTGACATGGTGGGGCCCTACTGAGGCAACATATGGCACAGCTTTCCTCACACAGGAGTGGAGTCCCCTCATGGCAGTGTGTACTCCTGTGACATTGCCTGCGCCCAAGGTGTGTGTTGTATGTGCATGTCTGTGTGTTCACTTCCATTTAGCTGTGCATGCTGTGATCCCTAGTGTTGTACCTGTTTGTGATGCTAGCTGAGTTGAGCTATGTTCCCCCAAAGTCTTCTCCCTGGGTTCTCTGTGATGTGGGTGCATGGCACATTACTGGTCATCAGGGTGTCACCAATAGGTGTGCTTGCTGTCAGGGCTGAGTTTGTGTGCAGACGCAGATGGGTCACAGTCAGGTTTCCCCTTGGCACTTGTTGTTTGCCCCTGTCATGTGATTTCCAGTTTGTGTTATCTTTCAGTGATTGTGACACGTTGTGTGTGTGACTGCTGGCACTCCTCAGGGTCCGGGCTGCAATGTTGGTTGTTGTCTATGTGTGTTCTTTGTGGGTGACCTTGGCTTCTTCATTGGTGTGTGACTGTGGCTGTGATCCCATTGGTTGGTGTGGTATTGCCGTCATGTCCATGTACAGCGTAGTGTGCAGTGTGTCAGACATTCAGGAGTCTTGTTGAGTGTCCATGTGTGATGTGTTTCTGCACCTTGGTTCCCACCCACCACCCTGGAATAGTCATGGGTGCATGTGCAATGTCACCAGTGCATGTGTGCTTCACTGCTGCACATTGTTGGAGGTCGAGGGGTGTGGTGTTGAGTGTGTGCAGATGAGAGTTGTTGCCCAGCTAGGCCCCTGCCTCCATGTTGGCCTTGGCTTACTGGCCATGCTGTTTGATTTGTGCTTGTGTAGGTGTGATGGTAGTTAGTTGCTCAGTACACATGACTGTGGTTCACAGTGTGAACCACATTTAGCTTTGTCATCACAGTGGGATTGTAATGCAGCCCAGGGTCACCACATTGTGGGGGCCCTGGGGGTGGTGCTGTGTCTTGCTGTGTCAGTTGCTGTCCCTACGTGCCTGTGTGACATGTGTGATTTGTGCTCCCTCTCATCTGACAATGCCTGCTTGCCCACATAGGGGATTTGGATCCATGAGTTACCTTTGTGTGGCACTCTATGCACATCTGTATGATTGGTATTCAGGTCTCCTCATGTGTTGTGTGGTTGCCTGGGGACACTGGCACCCCCCCTCACCTGTTGTGTATTATGTGCAGTGTGGGTCTGCCTGTTTGTGTTTGTGCATCTGCACCACTGCATTGGCATATCTTGGGTGTGCCATTGGCTGTATGTAGTTTAGTGGCTTTCCCCTGCTGTCCCTGGGACTCCTAGGTCATCGGTCAGCACAATGATCATGGTTTGTGTGTCCCATTGCTGCCATGGTATGGTATCTGTTCACCTCACATCTGCAGTCTCCACAGGGTATCTGCATGTGTGTGCCCATTGGTGCAAATATGTGGGTCTGCATTCTGATGGTCACTTCTGTCATTGTGTCATTGATGATTGTTGACGGTGTCAGCCCCCATGGGTGTTGTTTGTCTGCACATGGCCAAAGGTATGTCTTATTTGCACTGCAGGATTTGGCTCCCCCAATTTATGTTGCAATGGGACACATACACTACTTTGCCACTGATGTGTTTGTTGTTCTGTGACCAGGAATCATCCATGCAGTTTGGCAGTTGCACCTCTTTCTTTGTCAACACTTACCTTTTGGTCACTGTGATGATGGGGGTTTGGACCCCATTGCCACAATGTTCGAAATGTGCTTCAGCTGTGGACCCCACACTTACATTTTGGTCACTGTGATGATGGGGGTTTGGACCCCATTGCCACAATGTTCGAAATGTACTTCAGCTATGGACCCCACACTTACATTTTGGTCACTGTGATGATGGGGGTTTGGACCCCATTGCCACAATGTTCAAAATGTGCTTCAGCTATGGACCCCACACTTACATTTTGGTCACTGTGATGATGGGGGTTTGGACCCCATTGCCACATTGTTCAAAGTGTGCTTCAGCTATGGACCCAACACTTACATTTTGGTCACTGTGATGATGGGGGTTTGGACCCCATTGCCACATTGTTCAAAGTGTGCTTCAGCTATGGACCCCACACTTACATTTTGGTCACTGTGATGATGGGGGTTTGGACCCCATTGCCACAATGGTCATGGCCTGCTTGCATTGTGGGTGCCACACACATATATGTGTGGCACATGTGCTAGGGGTCACATTGTATGTTCAAAGTCATGTTCGGTGTTGTAGGCATTTGACACAGTCTACACACGCTTGTCATGGTGTTGGGGGATGTCTTCTTCTTGCATTCCCTAGGTTGTGGTGTGCTGGTTGTGTCATGCATTGTCCATCCTATGAGTGGGGGTGGTAGTAGTGGTAGGCATCCAGCCCCCCCCTGGGTGAGGGTGGTAGTAGTGGTAGGCATCCAGCCCCCCCTTGCTAAGGGTGGTAGTAGTGGTAGGCATCCTGCCCCCCCTGGCTAAGGGTGGTAGTAGTGGTAGGCATCCTGCCCCCCCTGGGTAAGGGTGGTAGTAGTGGTAGGCATCCTGCCCCCCCTGGGTAAGGGTGGTAGTAGTGGTAGGCATCCTGCCCCCCCTGGGTGAGGGTGGTAGTGGTGGTAGGCATCCTGCCCCCCCTGGCTAAGGGTGGTGGTAGGCATCCAGCCCCCCTGGGTGAGGGTGGTAGTAGTGGTAGGCATCCTGCCCCCCTGGCTAAGGGTGGTAGTAGTGGTAGGCATCCTGACCCCCTGGCTAAGGGTGGTAGTAGTGGTAGGCATCCTGCCCCCTGGCTAAGGGTGGTGGTAGGCATCCAGCCCCCCTGGGTGAGGGTGGTAGTAGTGGTAGGCATCCTGCCCCACCTGGCTAAGGGTGGTAGTAGTGGTAGGCATCCTGCCCCCCATGGGTAAGGGTGGTAGTAGTGGTAGGCATCCTGCCCCCCCTGGGTGAGGGTGGTAGTAGTGGTAGGCATCCTGCCCCCCCTGGCTAAGGGTGGTAGTAGTGGTAGGCATCCAGCCCCCCCTGGGTGAACCAGCCCCCCCTGGGTGAGGTTGGTAGTAGTGGTAGGCATCCAGCCCCCCCTGGCTAAGGGTGGTAGTAGTGGTAGGCATCCAGCCCCCCCTGGGTGAGGGTGGTAGTAGTGGTAGGCATCCAGCCACCCCTGGGTGAGGGTGGTAGTAGTGGTAGGCATCCAGCCCCCCTGGCTAAGGGTGGTAGTAGTGGTAGTCATCCAGCCCCCCTGGGTGAGGGTGGTAGTAGTGGTAGGCATCCTGCCCCCTGGCTAAGGGTGGTAGTGGTGGTAGGCATCCAGCCCACCCTGGCTAAGGGTGGTAGTAGTGGTAGGCATCCAGCCCCCCTGGCTAAGGGTGGTAGTAGTGGTAGGCATCCTGCCCCCCTGGGTGAGGGTGGTAGTGGTGGTAGGCATCCAGCCCCCCTGGCTAAGGGTGGTAGTAGTGGTAGGCATCCTGCCCCCCTGGGTAAGGGTGGTAGTAGTGGTAGGCATCCTGCCCACCCTGGGTGAGGGTGGTAGTAGTGGTAGGCATCCAGCCCCCCCTGGCTCAGGGTGATAGTAGTGGTAGGCATCCAGCCCCCCCTGGCTAAGGGTGGTAGTAGTGGTAGGCATCCTGCCCCCCCTGGGTGAGGGTGGTAGTGGTGGTAGGCATCCAGCCCCCCTGGCTAAGGGTGGTAGTAGTGGTAGGCATCCAGCCCCCCTGGCTAAGGGTGGTAGTAGTGGTAGGCATCCTGCCCCCCCTGGGTGAGGGTGGTAGTGGTGGTAGGCATCCAGCCCCCCCTGGGTGAGGGTGGTAGTAGTGGTAGGCGTCCAGCCCCCCCTGGGTAGGGGTGGTGGTGCGCATTCAGGCCCCTGTGTGCATATGTGGCATTGGTGATGGGCATCCCGCCCCTATGGTGCTGCTGTTGCTGGTGTAAGTATATTCTGCATCCCTCTGTGTGTGTGTGATGTGTCGTGTACGTGTTGTATGTGTTTTGTGGTTGGTGTCTGGCTTACCTTCTGCGCCGTACGCGTCCGTGCCTGTTCCGGTAGTAAATGTAGAATATTGGTATGATCGGGACGAAGGGATTCATGGTTGGTTCGTGTCGTTCGTCCTTCTCGTTGCTTCGCGTCGTCCTCGTCGCTTCGCCTCGTCCTCGTCGCTTCGCGTCGTCCTCGTCGCTGCCGTGTTCGTCTCGGAGCCGTGGATCGTGTTGTGGCGCGAATCGGAGCTTATGTGCGCCTCTCCCGGATACTTTGACGTGCCGTGCGTAGCGACGGGTTCGGCGCATACGGAAAGCGCATCGTACTCGTTCGGCCGGACGGAGCTGCATTTTCCCTTCCGTGCGACTCGATTCAGCGTTTCCGGATTCGCCTCGGTCGGGGAACAGGACCTGGTTTGGGTGAGTACGGCTCGGCCGGATTCTTTGCTGTTGTGCGCATCGTACTTACTCGTTCGGTGTGCTGTACGGATCGGTCGGGAAACAGGCTTTCGCATGGCTTTTTTCCCGACCGAATGGTGTTGGGTACGCCTCCGACCGAGATCGGAATCGGCCCCTTTGTGTTATCACTACACTGGCGGGAGGGTATAAACCCAGATTGGTCTGGGTCGACCAATCCAGGCATTAACGAATTGAGACAATATGCTAGTAAATATCTTCACGTCTATGTTTAAGAGAGAAATAGGTCTATATGACCCACAGAGGGCCAGGTCTTTGCCAGGTTTGGGGATCACCGAAACACTGGCTTGCAACATTGGGGCTGATTACGATGCGTTAGGAAACGCATCATAATTTGTCAGTCGTATTCTTTTCCGACCAACCAATTTTGATGGTGTTGGTCGGAAAGGAATATGACCAGTCATTTTGACTGGCTTATTGTTTTTTCTCTCATTTTACTATTTGTTAATATGTGTAGTCAATGTGTGTTTTTCTCCATGTTTTTGTATTTTTTTTGCCTTTTTCGTTTGTTTGTTTGTATGTATTTTGTTGAATTTAAGATTACAGGTTTCAATCTCCATTACATTTCACATGATGTCTTGGTGTTTTATCACCTAATAACATATTTCTTATGTGGGTTTTGTATTCTAAATGTCTGTTTTTTCTTACTGCATATTTTTACTAGGTTTGTTTAACTTACAATTTTGCAAGTGTTGTTAGTGTTTAATTGAAATGACTACAACTACCACGATGCCTTTTTTTGATTTGTTAAAATAATATTGCAATGTTATTTTGGTCATTCTCTCTTTTCTTTCATATTTTCATAAGTGTTAAAGTGCTATATATTTACCAATCTCTATTTTATGCTGTTTTGAAATGTTCTTTTTTATTTTGTATGTTGTCCTTTTCTTATTATTTCATTGAATTGATGTTATTTGTTTCACAAAACAAAGTATGCTATTTTGTATGCTAAATATAAATTGTTTATAATTTAAACTGTTTTGTAATTTATTTTAATACTACTGAAAAATATAATAATTATATTAATTTTCTTTTTTCCTTTTAAGTTGCTTCATTTTTTTCTTCAAATTAATTTGCTGTATAATCCAGAATTTTTAAAGTCTATTTCTTTACAGGTTATTATAGGTCCAACACCCAGAGTACGTGGACAACCATCTGCCACTGCTACTGATGATACCTCCACTCCAGACCAGGAACAAGCCTTCAGTAAGGAATGTACTCCTGCAAGTCCGAATGATGAGGAGCAAGCTGGTCCATCTGGTCTGCCTGGGCAGCCAGCTACAGTGGGTCTCACTCTGCCTACACCTACACCTCCCACCCCAGCTGTTACTACACCTCAGCCTCTGGATACCTCCACTTCCTGGTCCAAAGGAACATCATGCTAATCTTGCACCCCCCCCAGTCTTGGCTGCTGTTGATCCAACACCACCACCGCCTCCAGTTCAGAAAAGACCCAGTGGAATGAGGCACACTGGGTCATGGGTGCAAAGACCCAGTGGAATGAGGCACACTGGGTCATGGGTGCAAGGTAGTGGGGGGGGGGTTCATGAGATGGAATTTGAGGGCCAGCAAAGTGAGGCCACTTGGTTCATTATCACCAGGTCACAATCAACTGACAGAACAAACCTTGATCCTAAGGAAAGAGAAACTTTTTTTTTTTTTTTTAAATCCTCATTTGCCTCAAACCTCAATTGACAAAAAAAGTAGGATGTCTATTACCGTTACTCGATTTTTAGGAGACGTAGGCATCAAAATTGGAACCAGGAACAACACCCGCCTACCGGTAAAGAACTATCCCACATAATGTCACTGTCCCCGTTTTTTAGTATAGAGGTAGGTCTCGCTCTCTTCTGATAACCTATGACCGGCGACTGTTTATGTTGGCCAGCTGAATGTAGGAGCTTCGGGGAGGGCCCAACACAGTCAAAGAGCATCCAGGAGGCTTAATCATAGGATCCAAGCAGTTTTTATTGAAGCAATTGATGCGGCTGAGACCACTTCACTAGACAGTCCCATATTACTTTTTTCCTACTACTCTGCAATCTGACCAGATCAATCTTAGAGGTCTTATATAGGGAGGACAGCCCTTCTGTGTGTGTAGGGGGTATGACCTCTACCCATTTCTTACAAATTTCTCTCCTGGCCAGCAATATTGCGTAGAACAGGAACCCCTAGCAGGCCCTGTTACTTCACTAGCTATACCGAAAATGACCAAAGGGAGAGAAAAGAGGACAGGGAGCCCCAAGATGTCTGATATAGTTATACCTACTTTCCTCCAATATTCAGTTATCGCAGGGCAGTCCTTGAACATATGGATATCTGAAGCATTTACCAGACTACACTTCTTACAGCAAACGGGAGGACCCTTCGCTATTTTAGATAATCGTGCTGGAGATAAGTAAGCCCTATGGGTGGTAAAATAGTGATTCCTTCTCAACCAAGCTGGTTTTACAATATCATATAGAATGTTGAAGGAGGTTTACCACAGATCTTCCAATTGTTCATTTGGCATGAAGGTTCCCCATTGTTCTTCAGCTAGTTTAAATTCTCCATCTACAGCTTCTTGTATGGCCCAATAAAAGAAGGAGACCTCCTTCCTCCCCACTGGCCTAGATACTAGTTGTTCCTCCAAGATGTTTCCTATGCCTATGGGTTTTTTAAGATTCTGGAACCAACTCTGCAGCTGTAGATATTTAAACCTAGACATACCTCCCTCTAATCTGTTATGGAGTGATAACCATGGTTTTAAGGTGCCATCAGAAGCCACATCCCTCCACACTTTTAATCCCGCTGTCCTGAGTGGTGTGGCTAGTTTGTCTTTTAGACAATCTGGAACCCCTGGAGAGTCCCACAAGGAAAGAGAAACTTACAAACGTAGTATTCAACTTTGCAAAGAAATGATTCATAAAGAAAAAGTCTGTTACTCTCACTGCTAAAATTTAAAATTCAAAGAATTCTCCCAAGGAACTGTTTACTACTATAAAGAGTCTCTCAAAACTACCTGAGACTAAAAACTATTTGGTTAACCAATCATTGTGTAATGCGTTTGCAAACTTTTTTCAAGAAAAGATTGAAGCAGTTTATGACATATTCTCGCCCAGCATTGAGCCTGCTCCTTCCCCGGCTGACAACGCCTTGACAGGTAATTCTGCGGCAGAGGAATCACCAGGCATTTGTCCTGTGGGAGGCACACATGTGGACGATAGGGTTCATATCTATCCTAACAATACAACAGCTTCTCCATCTGTTGCTAACCTCGTTACTTTCTCTATGTTTTTGCCACTATCCCGGGTACAAATTCAGGATTTGCTCAGGAAAATAAAGTCGGGTTCCCCCACAGACCCCTGTCCACCCAAAATCATGCATGCAGTAGAGGAAATTACAGCCATGCATCTTATGGAAATCTTTAATAGAATGTTCACTACTAGAGGGTTCACAAAAGAGTGGAAAAAAGCTTCCATTCTTCCTCTCTTAAAAAAAAAACATGGATGTTGCAGAGCCCAACAACTGTCGTCCAATCTCACGTCTTCCTTGGCAAGCCAAAATTGGTGAGAAAGCCATTAATTTGGAACAAACATCCTTTAATATTGACAACCATCATCTAGGCCTGACTCAAATTGGCTTCAGAAGTCAACATAGTGTGGAATTGACCCAGATCATATCGTCAAAGGAACTAAGACAGACCATTGATGATGGCGGAAATGCAGCTCTGATCTTATTAGACCTCACAGCAGCATTTGATGGGTACTCATTGACCGCCTTTTGTTCTTAGGTGTCAGGGTGAGGGACGTGTCTCTGCTAAAATCTTTTTTTACTGACAGAGATCAATTCGTTGCCATAGGCGATTTCATCTCTCCCTCCTTTTCACTACCATGTGAGGTTCCACAAGGCTCATCTTTGAGTCCAACGCTTTTTAATCTATATGTTACTCCCTTGGCTAGACTGATACAATTGTTTGGCTTCTCGTTGGTCTGATACGCTGATGACACCCAAATAGTGGTGTCAGTAGTCAGTAACCCAGTAACAACTGCATCCAGATCCCAGAATTGTATGTCTCAAATCAGGTGGTGGATGAATGACAACTGTATAAAGTTGAACGCCTCAAAATCCCTGGTACTTCTGCTTGGCAGAAATATTTCCTTCTGGTCTCCATCATGGTGGCCTCACAAACTTGACACACCCCCAACTCCGGCCACGAAAGTGAAAAATCTGAGTTCTTTTTTACTCCAAGCTGTCTTTTGAAGGCCACTTCAATTCTATCATTTCCTCTTCCTTTTTTACAATGACGCTGTTATCGAAAATTCTTCCATTTATTCCAAAGTAGTTGCAGAAATTGGTGGTCGCTGCCCTCATCATTTCAAAAATGGAATACTGCAATGCACTATTCACTAATATCTACAAAAGATTCCTCAACAAATTACAGATTTTGCAAAATGCGGCAGCTTACCTGCTTTTAGGTATCCCCAAACATGTCAGTGGCACAGGCTTTGGTCCACCTTCACTGGCTCCCAGTCAAGAAGCGCATCGATTTTAAAGCTCTTTGCATTTCCTTTAAAGCATTGCAAGGATCAGGACTTGAATTCCTCAGACATTGGTTTCATTTTTATTCTCCTACTAGCCTGCTGAGATCATCTTCTGCTTCTAACCTAGTCATCCCAAAATTCAAAAGATCCAAATGGGGTGGTAGGAGCTTTGTTACCCTCACCTCCAAATTGTGGAATTCTTTCCCACTGGATTTGAAGTTAAAGGCTGACTACCTGGCCTTTGGGAAGGCCTTGAAGACTTGGCTTTTTAACCACTAGGTCTTCTGCCCCTTCTCTTTGTCCGTACACCGAGGACAGTTCCCATTCTGTACATTAGTGCCTAGACACCACTGGTTAAGAGAGTGCTCTACAAATTTGATTTTCATTTCATTGACCAAGACTTAGAATCCCTCAATGAGTCCCAAGACATGATGGGCCAGGTCCTTACAGAGCTACGGAAATGAATCAGATGCAGAGGGAGCACAATGTTCAGATGGAAAATCTCCACTTAAATTTGGGCTCCCTGACTGGGGTGCTGCATGATTGTTCGACCCATATGTGCAGGGCTTTTCTAGCAATAGCTCTCCCTGTCTGTGGTCCAACAACATCTGGCCCTACTAAATCTGCCTCAGCCACAGAAAATGGAAGCCCTGCACAAGAGGAAACAACTGCACCTACCTCAGTCCTTGCAACTGTGGATCCATCCATCCCCCTCAGGAGGGCACTTTCATCCGGACCAGCAAGAGAGGATTACAACACCTCCTCCACTACCAGCAAGAGACGCAGAACCTACTTTCCTCCAGTGTGTGACTAGCATTCACTCTGTAGACTATTTTCTTGACACATTTACCTTTTTGATGCGAGTTGGATTTTGTACATTGAGTTTCACTCAATTTTGACTTTGATCTATTTTTTCTTATTTTTTGGCTGAAATAAATAAAAAATTACAACTTCAAAGACTGGTATTGTATTTCTTCTCACAATTTACTCAATTTTTTAGTTTCATCATACATTTTAAAATTGTAAAATAAAAAGATTGTCTATTCAAAAATAATTTACATATAGGTAATGTTTTTCACATTTTATAAAAATGACAAAAAATAACAAAAACGACAAATAGGAATAAATAATTGTTTTTCATATTTTTCAAACACATTAGAACCCCTGCATATTCAAATACTTTATGCTATATTTTCATTTACACTTCCAGACCTTGCCACCATGGAAGACTGCAATGTAATCAAAATATTCAGATTAAATATGCAAACAGTTACTGATATATGTCATCAGCTGGAGCCAGATATTCTGCCTCACAATAGAAATCCTACATCAATGACACCGATAAAAAAAATAATTGCAGTACTCCATTTTGTAGCCACAGGATCATTCCAATATACTGCTGCAGTATCTGGTGGAATGTCACAACCAACTTTCAGTGGTGTGCTACAAGAAGTTCTTTCTACAATGATGAGACATATCAACAGCTTCATACAGTTCCCAGAAATTGAGGCTTTTGCCTATGTGAAGGGTACCAAACAGTCCAAACGTTTTATTTGTGTCAGGTGTGATACTCCGTCACAATTGTGAAGGATCTTACGTTCCCTCTATTACAAGTGACATGGCATAAAATGCACTTATGATACAGTGGCTGTTCCAAACTTTACATTTGTGAGTTAGTATTATAAAAAATCATTATTAATCATGTGGGACAAAATGAGTGAAAACATAAGATTAAAAACATATTAAAGTTATGTTTTTAATAAAAAACTATTTAATTTATGTTACAAATTACAATTTTGCATGATGTTTTACTCATTTACAAATGTGCATGTAAGCCAGTCTGTTCATTGAAAAATGAATTCTATAGGCATACATTTTTGAAGAAAACAGACAGGAATGTGAAGACATTAGTGACTGGGTAACACATACTGAAAAAAAAAAAAATCTGTACTTGTTATGCCCAGATGAAAAATCAAGAATAAAAAAAATAGAATGCTTAAAGGGACATTTGCAGATAGAATGTTCCATCACAAATGAAACAGATATTTGTCTAACCTACTCCAAGGGCAATATTTTATAATGCACTTGGAATTTGACAGTTGGAAATTCTGTCACATATATGTAGGAGTATCCCCTCTGCAAAATTCAAAATCAGGCACAAAAATGACTCATTTAAGAATATTTGAAAGGCATCAAAGTTACAATTTTTTAAAATTCTGAGTTTTAATTTTAAATAATATATATGAATCTATGTGTTTAAAAGGTTACTGTAACGTACCAATTTTTGACTATATTGAAAGTCATAATATATATTTTTTTATTTTCACAATGATAAAACAAAGTAAAAATAACAAGATATTTTAGAGACATTTTTTGACTTTTTTCTTTCTGTACTAAAGTGGATTACATATTTTCTTATGCTGTAGTAGTAATTTAAAACAAAAAATAAATAGTATCTTTGGATTCCTTTACCAGAATAAGTAAATTAATAGGATGTGATACATAAATAAGCAACTTACATACTGAATCTAAAAATGAATTGTCAACATTTAAATAAACCTAAGTTAACTAAAGTAAGTTTTACCATTGTGGAAGGGCCCCAAAAAAACCCTGACTTCCAGTTTATACAAATATTGGTGCCGCCTTACAGTTAATATTAACCCGCGTAGATTCATATTTTTATTTTTTTAAATAAAAAATAAATTTGCTTTTTACACACAATGTACAAAGGGTTTTTTGTTTTATGTTGAATTTTAGTAACATAAATTCACTATTCAAAACAGGCAAATCAGAACCATTCAAATGTGCAAAACAGTTCCTGAGAGAATTGAAAATTGTTAAGAAAATTATCAAAAATAAGGGGCCTATTACGATGGCGGTCGGATGACTGCCTCCCGGCCGGCGGTGGCAACCGCCGGACCTGCGGCAGACATCCACCGCGATCGCAAGCCAGAAAACCGTCCGTCAGATTAGGATGGCGGTGGTGACCGCGGCGGTGGGAAGTTCCGACCGCTGCTTTTCCGCCGGTTGCCATCCGCACTCCTGCCCTGCGGACGGAGAAGGACCGGGATAATAGTGGCGGTGCGGGGCAGGCTCCGCTGGCACGATTATGATGCCGGCGGTAGCCAGCCTTTCCTCAGTGGTCAGACCGCCATGGAAAGGCATGCAGTGATTGTCTTCCGGGGGCCTGTTGCAGGCCCCCAATGTTTTGTGGGGGGTGTGGGTGCACTGGGGGGGTACCCATGGTCCCCCCCTACATGTCCCTCTACCAGGTGGCAGGCACTGTGCAGTGCCTGCCACGCAGTGCAGGGAAATGCAGGACATGCTCCTTTGGACATTGCGGCGGTGCTGCTGGCAGCAGCAACCGCCGCAATGTTAAGGCCCGCGATCCGACCGCCGCGGTCGGATTTCGAGCAAGGAACATCCTAATGCGACCGGCGGTTATGTCGCGGGCCTTGCGGGCGGTCTTTTCCCGTTACCATGGCGGTCGGGGAGGTTTTCCGACCGCCATCGTAATAGGCCCCTAAGATTGGAGCAATAATAGAAAATTACAAAACTGTGACCAAATGTTTTCTGTAGATGTTCCCTACAAGCAGGAGATAAAGATAAAAATAAACATGAAGTTTCAAGAGTCTTGAAGAAGGTGAAATATTATAGCCTTATAGCCCGCCGTAGTGGGCTATACCGGCTATTATAGGCCCGCTCCAGCGTTAAAGGCCCGAGCCGAAGGCGAGGGCCTTTAACAAGGGAGCGGGACTTTAATAGCCGGTATAGCCCAGCTACGAAGGGCAATAAGGCTATTAGAACATTCTGCCACTAGAGGGCAGAATGTTCTAACAAATAAAACAAAGGCTTCAGGGAGCGCGAGGGGATTGAAATCCCCTCAGGCTCCCTGAAGCCTTTGTTCACAGCTACAGCTGTGAACAAAGAAACATTGGAATGTTGGAGCTCCGGGCTTATACCAGCCATTATAAGCCCGGAGCTACTCCATTGTTTTCAATGGAGCTCCCAACATTCCAATGTTCTAAAAACATTTAGAAAGTGTTTTGAGAAAAAAACTTCATGATCAGTTATATTTACACTGATACAGGAGAAATATAAAAATTTAGAGAATGTTTTGAGGAAGAAACTTCATGATCAGTTATATTTACACTGATACAGGTGAAATATAAAAATGTAAAGAATGTTTTGAGAAAAAAACGTCATGATCAGTTATATTTACACCGATACGATTAAACATTGTATATGTCTTTACAGCATCTTCGAGAGCAGGCAAATGGGAAATTGGCCAAGAAGGTGGGGAAGTAGCTGGCCATTGTGTTGTGGGTGTTAAAACATCAGACACCAATGGATACAGAAGCATGGAGGGTGATGGGACTGGAATGGAGGGCACTACCTCGTCATCTTCATCGGAGGCCTCCACAAGTGACCAGTTCCTAGTGGTGGTGGACCCTACTGGAACTGTTACAACCTCATCCTTGTCACAACCATCACAACCACCACCACACCCACAAGCAACACAACCACCACCACTACCACACCCACAACCACCATCGCACCCACAACCACCATTACACCCACAACCACTACCACACCCACAACCATCACAACTACCACCGCACCAACACCAATCACTACACCCACAAGCACCACCACATCCACAACCACCACCACCACACCCAACCACAAGCCCCACAACGACACCAACCACCACAACAGCCCTCTCATCAAAATCAACACACTCACACAAAAGCACACCTACACACGAAACAACACCAAACAAAAGCAAATGCACACACTTACCAAAATATCAAACACCAGCCAAAAACACACATCCAAACATGCAGAACAAACACCATACCCACAGACAAATGACAAACATACAGACACAAGCACATCTCCCATTCCAGCTCCCTCTACCTCCAAAAGCCAATCCTCTACAACCACTCCTACCCTTCCTCCTCCTTCCAAATTCAACTTTTATCTGTCCTTAACCCCTACCAAACCTAAACCACCCCTTCCAAGAAAGATCCTTGGGGTGCCTACTTTGTGCCCAATAGATGCCCCTTCCTGAGGAGGTTACCCTTTGAACTATGTTAGGAGGCAAATTATCAAAGCCACAGTGTGTTATTGTGGGATACCCTTTTGTTCTGCTTCTTTTTTCAAATAAAAGTTAATGAGAGAAGTATCTCATTTATAAAGAAAAAATAATAATTTTACAAAGTTTGTCCTAAAATGATTATTCATTTACAATTCATTGATTATTAAAAATGTTAATGATGAAATGTGAAATACATATTCATACTTACATTTATAACAGAAAATACAAATGTTTTTTAAATGACATTTTTAAAGTCAAAATATTAGTAAATAAAAATAAGCAAGGTAAGTTAAATGTTTGTGCAAGCATTCATCATGATAATGGACACTTACAACAAAAAACATAATTTTTATTTTTTATTTTTAAGTGTTAATACAGTTGTGCTTATTTTAACTTCATAAGTGAAAAAATAAACACAAATACATTAAACATTAAAAAAGCTAAATAAAATGTAATAAAGTATAGAAAATGCACTAGACAAGGGGAATGTTACATATATAAATTAATAAAATAATTTAAGTTTAGAACTCACATTGATTTTACATTTTTTTTTTTTTAAATTACCTTGTCTGGTGCAATTACTAAATTATATAAAATTTAAATTATTCAATAAATGTTTAATGTATATGATTATAATTTGATAGTTAATGAATATTGATTAATGTCAAATTTTGTGTAAGTGTCCATTATCATGAAGGAAGCTTGTACAAATTAAAAAAAAAAAAAATGTTGGTGTGGTTCTTTAAACACACTACACAAACTAATATATGGAGGATATGATAATTGCCCATTAGGAAAAAAATAATATTATTAATTTTTATAGCAACATTGATTTGCTTTATTTCACTGTGGGCTTTATGTGTAGCTCAATCCTAATAAAAGTAGCAAGGAAGCCGAAAAAATAAGCTAAACTGCATATTTAAAGTTTCAGAATTACTTCATGAACAGCTAAAAGACACATTTATGGTCACATGATTATGTAAACCAATTAACAAATAAATAACAAATAAAAGAGATAAAAAGAATGACATTAAATCTGATTGACACTCTGTATTTATAGTTAGTATTCCCAAAGATAGGAATTCCTCAGATATTACTTCCCTAATAACGTTCTACCAATTTGATGAATCACAACGAAACTTTCCAGACCTATAGTATTGTCTACATTTTGAGATGATGTAATTTTTTGTGCTGAATTATTAAGGGGGTGAACAGATAAAAGGGAGTCCAAAAACGTGTTTTTCCACCAATACGTTTTCTATAGACTATTTAATTTGATGTAGCCCGAAAATAGCTGAATGGATTTACATAAAATTTGGCAGTATTATACATTAGGGTGCATGGTGCAGATATGATGCTTTTAGGGTACTGCAGTTAAGCAGGGTAAGCATTTTTTGAGTTATAAGGGATTCAAACTTAGTGATATCTGTCACTGCCGTACTTTTGATTAATTTCACAAACTTTTGTAAAAACTACCTCAGTACATGGTTGAAAACTCATTAAAAAATACATTAATAAATATAAATACGTTTCCCTACATATTTCCACTTTGATAAAGTGGGAATAGGTAGGCACCTACTACTTACCTATATCTAAAACCCTAACACTGAACACAGCCAAAGTGTAGCAAAAACAATATGGCTGCCTTTTCATTCTCTAACACCAGCCATTACCCAATTATATGCTGGCTTGTCATCACCAGGTACCACAGTATACTGCAAAATTATCACAATATACCATGGACCAAAATAAAAGTAAGGCCTACCTGTATTGTTGTATTGCTGTACCCTTCGGTTGCTCATGGTGTTGCATGGCCAATGCAATACTTAAGTCAGATCTAAAAAGCAATGCAAGGCCACCATGCTTGACCTTGCATTGATTGATAATTGCAATTTGCTGTTTTGCGTTACTCTACATACCATAATCTACATTGCTGCTCAATTTCACATACATCAATATGCTATACTACTGTAGCCATTCCACTATACACTATTACACTCAATGCCACTCCACTCTATGCCTTGCCACTGTATGATACTGCACTCTATGCTATTACACTGTATGCAACCACACTGTACGCCACTCTAGTCTACCTCATTCCACTGTATGCCACTCCACTGGATGCTACTCCACTATATGCTATTCTATTCTACGCCATTCTACTGTACGTCACTACACTCTACTCTATTCCACTGTAAGCCACCTCACTCTACAACACTCCACTGTATTCTACCCCACCGAATGTCACTCCACTCTACTCCACTCTATGCCACTCCATGGTATGGCAGTCCACTCTATGCCACTTCATGTAAGTCTATTTGATCGGACCACACTCTAATGTATGCCACTTCACTGTATGTTATTACATTCTACCCCACGCCACTGTACGCCACTCCAGTCTACACCACTCCATTATACGTCACTCCACTGTATGCTACTCCACTATACACTATTACACTCTACGTTACCCACTGTACAACACTCTGCTCTATGCCACTCTACTCTATGCTATTACACTGTACACAACTCCACTCTATGCCTGTCCACTCTATGCTATTATACTATATATAACTCCACTCTAATCCTCTTCAGTGTACACCACTCCACTGTATGCCACTCCGCTATACGCTACTCCAGTATATGTAATTCGACTCTAAGCCAGTCCACTGTATGCCACTAGACTCTATGCGACTCCACTCTACACCACTCCAATGTATTCCACTCAACTCCATTCTACACTATTCCATTAGATGCCCCTCCACTCTATGCCACACCAGTGTATTCCACTCCACTGTACCCTACCGAATTCTACACTATTCCATTGAATGCCCATCCACTGTATGCTACTCCACTGTATGCTATTACACACTTCCCCATTCCAGTGTATGCCACTCTAGTCTACACCACTTCACTGTATGCCATTGCACTGTGCGCTACTCCACTATATGCTATATGCTATTCCAGTCTATGCCACTCTACTGTACACCACTCCACTCTAAGCTATTCGAATGTTTGCCATTTCAGTACACCACTCCACTCTACATTATTCTACTCTATGCTATTCCACTCTACACCACTCCGAAGTGCTCCACTGAGTTCTATGCTATTACACTGTAAGCAACTTCAATCGTTTTCTACTGTATGCCACTCCACTGTATGCTGCTACAGTCCATCCCACCCCACAATACACCACTCCAGTCTAAACCACTTCACTGTATACCACTCCACTATATGCTACTACACTATACACTATTACATTTTGCGCCACTCCACTGTACGCTACTACACTATGAACTATTATACTTTATACCACTCCACTGTTTGCCACTCCAGTCTACGCTACTCCACTCAACACTATTCCACTTAATGCCACTCTGCTGTATGCAACTCCACTCCACGCCACTCCAGTGTACTCTCCTCGAAAAAATATAACTCCACTCTATAAAACTTTACTGCACTCTATGGCACTCTATTAGACCTTACTCCACTCTATCCCTGTACACTCTATTGCCCAAATTTGGAGTCAAATCTATGCCCATACCCTCTATTGTACAACACTCTACTCCACTATATGAAATTTCCAACACTGTACGACAGAGCACTCCAATCTACTGTATGAGACACCACTCCAATTTATAACAGTTTCCTCGACTCTACGCCATGCCACTTCAGTGTATTCCACCCCACTCTATGCTAACCCACTTTACCTTACTCCACTCTATGTCACTCCACTGTACACCATTCCACTCTATGCTATTCCACTCTACTCTTCTATGCTACACTGTATGCTATTCCGCTGTATGCTACTCCACTTCACGGTAATCCATTCTGCGCAACTACAGTGTACGTTCCATTGTATGACACTCTCCTCCACTCTATATAACTCCACTCTATAAAAGTCTATCGCACTTCATGTGACTCTACAAGATTCTACTCTACTCTATTTCCATACACTCCACTGTCTAACTCTATAGTCCACTCTATGCCCATACATTCCAATGTACAACACTCTATTCCACAATACAACACTTTTCTATATGACACAGCACTCCACTCAACTGTATGAGACCCTATTCCACTTTATAACAATTTACTACCTATGCTATGCCTTTACACTCCCCTCCATGCCACTCTACTCTACGACACACCAATACACTCTATTGTATTTTATTCCAAACTATGTTACACCACTCCACTCAACTTTACTCCACTGTACAAGACTTTACTGCATTCCACACTACTTTACAACCATCTACTCTACTCAGCTCCACTGTTTCACACACAACTGTACTCTATGCAACTCCATTCTACAACACTCTACTAGCTGGGTCTGGTGGCTCAGTGGACTAATGCATCCACTGCAGGGGCGTGTGTTCAACCTCATGGTCACAGGTTCAAATCCCGACGGGTTCATTCAGCCTTTCATCCATCTGAGGTTCATCAAATGACTACCATTGAGTTGGGTAACAATAAACATCTGTTATTCAGCACCAAGGCGCCTACAGGTGAACGTGCGCTTTACAAATACACATGTTATGTTATACTGTACAACACTCAACTCTACTCTATGATACTCTAGTTCACTATACAACACAGTACGCAACTCTTTTGTATGTCACTGCACCCCACTTTAAGAAACAGAGATCCACTCTAGGCTACTGTATGCCACTCCACCCTATGCCACTCAATTTCATTGTACCCTATAACACTGTATGCCAATCCACAGTACCACACTCTACAACACTGTACTGTACACAACTCTACTACACAAAAAATCAACTAGACTGTATGCCACTCTACTCTACTGTAGTCTCCATCACTTTCCAATACAGAAAGACACCCCACTACACCCTGCTGTACAACACGGTACTTTAACTTATGACACTTTACTTGACTGTATGTTACGCCACTCCACTCTATTGTACCACCATAGTCTACTGCACTCCATGCCACTATAGTGTATGACATGCTATTCCACTCTGGCACTTTATTCCACTCTACTACACCTTATTCCACTCTTCACCACTGTACTATATTCAGTTCTACGCCACTCAACTGTCCAACACTCTTCTTCACTGTATGCAACTCCACTCTACAACACTGTTCTACCCTAGATGTCACTCTGCGACTCTCTACTCCACTCTTTTTCATCCACTCTATGCCACTGTACTAAACTGCATGACACTTGAAGATACACTGCTCAACTTCTCTCTATGATATGCCACCCAAGTATATGACATGGCACACCACTCTATGACATTCTCCTCCACTGCGCTCTACGATACTCCACTTCACGATGCTCTGCACTTTGATGCTCTGCTTCACCCTTCTGCACTCTAAAATACTCTACTCCACTTTATGACAGCCTGCAACACCCTACCTTACTGTTCGACATGCCATTTCACTGTTCAACTCGCTGCTTCACTCCACTATATAAGACACCGTGCCGCTACACTATATCACACTTCACTGCACTGTACGATATGCTACTACACTCAACTATATTCCACTCGAATCCAATCTACAATACTCCAGTCAATGTCAATAGACTTTACAACATTCTCCTTCACTATTCTGTATGACACTCCACAATAACAACTCTTCATTTGTAACAAAGGACTGTACAATTTGAAACTCATTTTTTATTATTTGTTTTTAAAAAAACATTCAAATTCAATGACAAAACCAAAGGTTATATCTTAAATCTTAGTTATAGTTAGGAAAACGTATTTTCCCTATACAAACCAAGTTTAAACTACACAAACTTTAAAAATTCTAAAATTATAGTTCTAAATTTTATTTACAATTTATACACCATCTTCAAATTATTATAAGTAGTGGACCTCGTTACAACCTCATTTCAGCTTGTTAACCAGACGACACTAACCTTAAATCGCCACTCTACTGTGCACTGTATTGTGACAAATAATGTAATGTGAGAAGTTATATGTGTTATTATGAATGCTATGATTTCACATGCTATAAGTGATGTAGTATGCAAGGGTATACATTGTGTAGTTGAAACTTGGTTTCTATAGCGAAAACAAGGTTTCCTAACTATAAATAAGCTTTCACCTTTGTTTTTTATTGAATATATATATATATATATATATAGATATATATATATATATATATATATATATATATATATATATATATATCCCAAACGAACGCTCCTTCTGAACCGCTGAACCCAAGAAAGGTGGCGCAAACGCCAGCGGAGCAACTGGCAGCACAATCCAATGTACACAATCCAAAGTCAATGCGCTCTCAGAGAAACACACGTAGTCAAAGATAGGATGTAACCCAGTTTAATCACTACGCGTTTCGACTGTCTTCGCAGTCTTGCTCACGTGAGCAAGACTGCGAAGACAGTCGAAACGCGTAGTGATTAAACTGGGTTACATCCTATCTTTGACTACGTGTGTTTCTCTGAGAGCGCATTGACTTTGGATTGTGTACATTGGATATATATATATATATATATATATATATATATATATATATATATATATCTGTATATCTATAAATATATAGATATATATATCCTCAACTCGGTTGCTTCTTTATCGTTCCTCTCACAAACGGCACAGACCACAAGATTGGTGCAGAAATTTTATTTGAATGCAGCCATTATGCGTTTCGGCTCTTGCGAGCCGAGATATATATATATATATATATATATATATTACCTACTGGTGGTCGCCAGTAGGTAGTTATAGTTAGAACCTAGTTTCCATAGGAAAATCGTTTTTTGATTTGCCAATATCGTTGGCGCCGTTTGACGAATCTTCGCGAAATGTTGCTTCTTTCAGCAATTCTCTTGCCTCTTTCTGCACTTCTCTTGCTTGCTTCTGCACCTCTGTTGCATCTTTCTGCACCTCTGTTGCTTCTTTCTGCACTTCACTGGCCTCTTTTGGTACCTCTGTTGCTTCTTTCTGCACCTCTCCTGCCTCTTATGCACCCCTCTTCCCTCTTTGTGCAACTCTCTTGCCTCTTTCTACACCTCTCTTCCCTCTTTCTGCACCACTCTTGCCGCTTTCTGTACCTCTGTTGCTTCTTTCTGCAGTTCTCTTGCCTCTTTCTGCACTCCTCGTGCCTCTTTCTACACCTCAGTTGCTTCTTTCAGCAATTCTCTTGCCTCTTTCTGCACTTCTCTTGCCTGTTTCTGCACCCCTCTTGCCTCTTTCTGCACCCGTTTTCCCTCTTTGTGCAACTCTCTAGCCTCTTTCTACACCTCTCTTCCCTCTTTCTGCACCACTTTTGCCTCTTTTTGTACCTCTGTTTCTTCTTTCTGCACTTATATTGCCTCTTTTTGCACCCTTCGTGCCTCTTTCATCACCTCTATTGCTTCTTTCTGCACTTCTCTTCTTTCTTTCTGCACTCCTCGTGCCTCCTTCTGTACCTCTGTTGCTTCTTTCTGCACTTCTCTTGGTTCTTTCTGCACTGCTCTTGCCTCTTTCTGCATCCCTCTTGCCTCTTTGATCACCTCGTTTGCTTCTTTCTGCACTTCTCTCTCCTCTTTCTGCACCCCTCTTGCCTCTTTCTGCACCGCTGATGCTTCTTTCTGCACTTCTATTGCCTCTTTATGCACCTCTCTTGCTTCTTTCTGCAGCTGACTTGCCTCTTTCAGCACCTCTGTTGCTTTTTTCTGCAGATCTCTTGCCTCTTTCTGCATCTCACTTTCCTGTTTCAGCACCTCTGTTGCTTTTTTCAGCAGATCTCTTGCCTCTTTCTGCACCCCTCTTTTCTCTTTATGCACCTCTCTTGCCTCTTTCTGCACCCCTGTTCCCTCTTTCTACACCTCTCTTGCCTCTTTCTGTACCTCTGTTGTCTCTTTATGCACTTCTCTTGCTCTTTCTGCACCCTTCGCGCCTCTTTCAGCACCTCTGTTACTTCTTTCTGCACTTCTCTTCCTTCTTTCTGCACCTCTCTTGCTTCTTTCAGCACCTTACTTCCCTCTTTCAGCACCTCTGTTGCTTCTTTCAGCAATTCTCTTGCCTCTTTCTGCACTTCTCTTGCCTGTTTCTGCACCCCTCTTGCCTCTTTCTGCACCCGTCTTCCCTCTTTGTGCAACTCTCTAGCCTCTTTCTACACCTCTCTTCCCTCTTTCTGCACCACTCTTGCCTCTTTTTGTACCTCTGTTTCTTCTTTCTGCACTTCTCTTGCCTCTTTCTGCACCCTTCGTGCCTCTTTCAGCACCTCTATTGCTTCTTTCTGCACTTCTCTTCTTTCTTTCTGAACTTCTTGTGCCTCCTTCTGACCCTCTGTTGCTTCTTTCTGCACTTCTCTTGGTTCTTTCTGCACTGATCTTGCCTCTTTCTGCATCCCTCTTGCCTCTTTGAGCACCTCGTTTGCTTCTTTCTGCACTTCTCTCTCCTCTTTCTGCACCTCTGATGTTTCTTTCTGCACTTCCATTGCCTCTTTCTGCACCTCTCTTGCTTCTTTGTGCAGCTGACTTGCCTCTTTAAGCACCTCTGTTGCTTTTTTCCTGCAGATCTCTTGCCGCTTTCTGCACCTCACTTTCCTGTTTCAGCACCTCTGTTGCTTTTTTCTGCAGATCTCTTGCCTCTTTCTACACCCCTCTTTTCTCTTTCTGCACCTCTCTTGCCTCTTTCTGCACCCCTGTTCCTTCCTTCTGCACCTTTCTTGCCTCTTTCTGTACCTCTCTTGCCTCTTTCTGCAGTTCTCTTGCTCTTTCTGCACCCTTCACGCCTCATTCAGCACCTCTGTTTCTTGTTTATGTACTTCTCTTCCTTCTTTGTGCACCTCTCTTGCTTCTTTCTGCACCTCACTTGCCTCTTTCAACACCTGTTCCTTTTTTTAAGATCTCTTGCCTCTTTCTTCACCCCTCTTTTCTCTTTCTGTACCTCACTTGCCACTTTCTGCACATCTACTGCCTCTTTCTGCAGTTCTCTTGCCTCCTTCTTTACTTCACTTGCCTCTATCTGTAACTCTTGCCTCTTTGTGCACCTCTGTTCCTTCTTTCTTTACCTTTCTTGTCTCTTTCTGCACCCTTCGTGCCTCTTTCAGCACCTCTGTTGCTTCATTCTGCACTTTCCATGCTTCTTTCTGCACCTCTGCTGCTTCTTTCTCCACTTCTCTTGCCTCTTTCTGCAACTCTCTTGCCTCTTTCTACACCTCTCTTCCCTTTTTCTGCACCACTCTTGCCTCTTTCTGTACCTCTGTTCCTTCTTTCTTTACCTTTCTTGTCTCTTTCTGCACCCTTCGTGCCTCTTTCAGCACTTCTGTTGCTTCATTCTGCACTTTCTATGCTTCTTTCTGCACATCTGCTGCTTCTTTCTCCACTTCTCTTGCCTCTTTATGAACCTGACTTGCCTCTTTCAGTACCTCTGTTGCTCCTTTCTGTACTTCTATTGCCTCTTTCAGCACCTCTCTTGCTTCTTTCTGCACCTCACTTGCCGCTTTCAGCACTTCTCTTGCTTTTTTCTGCAGATCTCTTGCCTCTTTCTGCACCCCTGTTCCCTCTTTCTGCACATTTCCTTCCTGTTTCTGTACCTCTCTTGCCTCTTTCTGTACCTCTGTTGCCTCTTTCTGCACTTCTCTTTCTCTTTCTGCACCCTTCGCGCCTCTTTCAGCACCTCTGTTACTTCTTTCTGCCCTTCTCTTCCTTCTTTCTGCACCCCTCCTGCCTCTTTATGTACCTCTCTTGTCTCTTTGTGCACCCCTCCTACCTTTTTCTGCACCCATCTTGCTTCTTTTTGCACCTCTGTTGGTTCTTTCTGCACTGCTCTTGCTTCTTTCTGCATCTTTTCTTGCCTCTTTCTGCACTTTTCTTGCTTCTTTCTATACCTCTGTTGCTTCTTTCAGCAATTCTCTTGCCTCTTTCTGCACCCCTCTTGCCTCTTTCTGCACCTCTGATGTTTCTTTCTGCACTTCCATTGCCTCTTTCTGCACCTCTCTTGCTTCTTTCTGCAGCTGACTTGCCTCTTTAAGCACCTCTGTTGCTTTTTTCCTGCAGATCTCTTGCCGCTTTCTGCACCTCACTTTCCTGTTTCAGCACCTCTGTTGCTTTCTTCTGCAGATCTCTTGCCTCTTTCTGCACCCCTCTTTTCTCTTTCTGCACCTCTCTTGCCTCTTCCTGCACCCCTGTTCCTTCCTTCTGCACCTTTCTTGCCTCTTTCTGTACCTCTCTTGCCTCTTTCTGCAGTTCTCTTGCTCTTTCTGCACCCTTCACGCCTCATTCAGCACCTCTGTTTCTTGTTTCTGTACTACTCTTCCTTCTTTGTGCACCTCTCTTGCTTCTTTCTGCACCTCACTTGCCTCTTTCAACACCTGTTCCTTTTTTTAAGATCTCTTGCCTCTTTCTTCACCCCTCTTTTCTCTTTCTGTACCTCACTTGCCACTTTCTGCACATCTACTGCCTCTTTCTGCAGTTCTCTTGCCTCCTTCTTTACTTCACTTGCCTCTATCTGTAACTCTTGCCTCTTTGTGCACCTCTGTTCCTTCTTTCTTTACCTTTCTTGTCTCTTTCTGCACCCTTTGTGCCTCTTTCAGCACCTCTGTTGCTTCATTCTGCACTTTCCATGCTTCTTTCTGCACCTCTGCTGCTTCTTTCTCCACTTCTCTTGCCTCTTTCTGCAACTCTCTTGCCTCTTTCTACACCTCTCTTCCCTTTTTCTGCACCACTCTTGCCTCTTTCTGTACCTCTGTTCCTTCTTTCTTTACCTTTCTTGTCTCTTTCTGCACCCTTCGTGCCTCTTTCAGCACCTCTGTTGCTTCATTCTGCACTTTCCATGCTTCTTTCTGCAAATCTGCTGCTTCTTTCTCCACTTCTCTTGCCTCTTTATGCACCTCACTTGCCTCTTTCAGTACCTCTGTTGCTCCTTTCTGTACTTCTATTGCCTCTTTCAGCACCTCTCTTGCTTCGTTCTGCACCTCACTTGCCTCTTTCAGCACTTCTGTTGCTTTTTTCTGCAGATCTCTTGCCTCTTTCTGCACCCCTGTTCCCTCTTTCTGCACATTTCCTTCCTGTTTCTGTACCTCTCTTGCCTCTTTCTGTACCTCTGTTGCCTCTTCCTGCACTTCTCTTTCTCTTTCTGCACCCTTCGCGCCTCTTTCAGCAACTCTGTTACTTCTTTCTGCACTTCTCTTCCTTCTTTCTGCACCCCTCCTGCCTCTTTATGTACCTCTCTTGTCTCTTTGTGCACCCCTCCTACCTTTTTCTGCACCCATCCTGCTTCTTTTTGCACCTCTGTTGGTTCTTTCTGCACTGCTCTTGCTTCTTTCTGCATCTTACTTGCCTCTTTCTGCACTTTTCTTGCTTCTTTCTATACCTCTGTTGCTTCTTTCAGCAATTCTCTTGCCTCTTTCTGCACTTCTCTTGCTTGCTTCTGCACCTCTGTTGCGTATTTCTGTACCTCTGTTGCCTCTTTCTGCACTTCACTTGCCTCTTTTGTCACCTCTGTTGCTTCTTTCTGCACCCCTCCTGCCTCTTTCTACACCCCTTTTCCCTGTTTGTGCAACTCTCTTGCCTCTTTCTATAACTCTCTTCCCTCTTTCTGCACCACTCTTGCCTCTTTCTGTACCTCTGTTGCTTCTTTCTGCAGTTCTCTTGCCTCTTTCTGCACTCCTCGTGCCTCCTTCTGCAGTTCTGTTGCTTCTTTCTAGACATCTGTTGCTTCTTTCAGCAATTCTCTTGCCTCTTTCTGCACTTCTCTTGCCTGTTTCTGCACCCCTCTTGCCTCCTTATGCACCCGTCTTCCCTCTTTGTGCAACTCTCTAGCCTCTTTCAACACCTCTCTTCCCTCTTTCTGCACCACTATTGCCTCTTTGTGTACCTCTGTTTCTTGTTTCTGCACTTCTCTTGCCTCTTTCTGCACCCTTCGTGCCTCTTTCAGCACCTCTATTGCTTCTGTCTGCACTTCTCTACTTTATTTATGCACCCCTCGTGCCTCCTTCTGTACCTCTGTTGCTTCTTTCTGCACTTCTCTTGGTTCTTTCTGCACTGCTCTTGCCTCTTTCTGCATCCCTCTTGCCTCTTTGAGCACCTCATTTGCTTCTTTCTGCACTTCTCTCTCCTCTTTCTGCACCCCTCTTGCCTCTTTCTGCACCTCTGATGTTTCTTTCTGCACTTTTATTGCCTCTTTCTGCACCTCTCTTGCTTCTTTCTGCAGCTGACTTGCCTCTTCAGCACCTCTGTTGCTTTTTTCTGCATATCTCTTGCCTCTTTTTGCACCTCACTTTCCTGTTTCAGCACCTCTGTTGCTTTTTTCTGCAGATCTCTTGCCTCTTTCTGCACCCCTGTTCCCTCTTTCTGCACCTCTCTTGCCTCTTTCTGTACCTCTGTTGCCTCTTTCTGTACTTCTCTTGCTCTTTCTGCGCCCTTCACGCCTCATTCATCACCTCTGTTTCTTGTTTCTGTACTTCTCTTCCTTCTTTGTGCACCTCTCTTGCTTCTTTCTGCACCTCACTTGCCTCTTTCAACACCTGTTCCTTTTTTTTAAGATCTCTTGCCTCTTTCTTCACCCCTCTTTTCTCTTTCTGTACCTCACTTGCCTCTTTCTGCACATCTACTGCCTCTTTCTGTAGTTCTCTTGCCTCCTTCAGTACTTCACTTGCCTCTTTCTGTAACTCTTGCCTCTTTGTGCACCTCTGTTGCCTCTTTCTGCACCTCTCTTGCTTCTATTTGCACCCCTTTTCCCTGTTTATGCACCCCTCTTACCTCTTTGTGCAACTCTCTTGCCTCTTTCTACACCTCTCTTCCCTTTTTCTGCACCACTCTTGCCTCTTTCTGTACCTCTGTTCCTTCTTTCTTTACCTTTCAAGTCTCTTTCTCTACCCTTTGTTCCTCTTTCAGCACCTCTGTTGCTTCATTTTGCACTTTCCATGCTTCTTTCTGCACCTTTGCTGCTTCTTTCTCCACTTCTCTTGCCTCTTTCTGCACCTCACTTGCCTCTTTCAGTACCTCTGTTGCTCCTTTCTGCACTTCTATTGTCTCTTTCTGCACCTCTCTTGCTTCTTTCTGCACCTCACTTGCCTCTTTCAGCACCTCTGGTGCTTTTTTCTGCAGATCTCTTGCCTCTTTCTGCACCCCTGTTCCCTCTTTCTGCACCTTTCCTTCCTGTTTCTGCACCTCTCTTGCCTCTTTCTGTACCTCTGTTGCCTCTTTCTGCACTTCTCTTGCTCTTTCTGCACCCTTTGCGCCTCTTTCAGCACCTCTGTTACTTCTTTCTACACTTCTCTTCCTTCTTTCTGCACCCCTCCTGCCTCTTTATGTACCTCTCTTGTCTCTTTGTGCACCCCTCCTACCTTTTTCTGCACCCCTCTTGCCTCTTTTTGCACCTCTGTTGGGTATTTCTGCACTGCTCTTGCTTCTTTCTGCACCTTACTTGCCTCTTTCTGCACTTTTCTTGCTTTTTTCTATACCTCTGTTGCTTCTTTCAGCAATTCTCTTTCCTCTTTCTGCACTTCTCTTCCTTCTTTATGCGCCCCTCCTGCCTCTTTCTGTACCTCTCTTGCCTCTTTGTGCACCTCTCCTACCTCTTTCTGCACACCTCTTGCCTCTATTTGCAGCTCTGTTGGTTCTTTCTGCACTGCTCTTGCTTCTTTCTGCACCTCAGTTGCCTCTATTTGCACTTCACGTGGTTCTTTCAAAACCTCTGATGCTTCTTTCAGCAATTCTCTTGCCTCTTTTTACACTTCTCTTGCTTGCTTCTGCACCTCTGTTGCGTCTTTCTGCACCTCTGTTGCCTCTTTCTGCACTTCACTTGCTTCTTTTGGCACCTCTGTTGCTTCTTTCTGCACCCCTCCTGCCTCTTTCTGCACCCCTCTTCCCTCTTTGTGCAACTCTCTTGCCTCTTTCTACACCTCTCTTCAATCTTTCTGCACCACTCTTGCCTCTTTCTGTACCTCTGTTGCTTCTTTCTGCAGTTCTCTTGCCTCTTTCTGCACTCCTCGTGCCTCCTTCTGCACCTCTGTTGCTTCTTTCTAGACGTCTGTTGCTTCTTTCAGCAATTCTCTTGCCTCTTTCTGATCTTCTCTTGCCTGTTTCTGCACCCCTCTTGCCTCTTTATGCACCCATCTTCCCTCTTTGTGCAACTCTCTAGCCTCTTTCTACACCTCTCTTCCCTCTTTCTGCACCACTCTTGCCTCTTTTTGTACCTCTGTTTCTTCTTTGTGCACTTCTCTTGCCTCTTTCTGCACCCTTTGTGCCTCTTTCAGCACCTCTATTGCTTCTTTCTGCACTTCTCTTCTTTCTTTCTGCACTCCTCGTGCCTCCTTCTGTACCTCTGTTGCTTCTTTCTGCACTTCTCTTGGATCTTTCTGCACTGCTCTTGCCTCTTTCTGCATCCCTCTTGCCTCTTTGAGCACCTCATTTGATTCTTTCTGCACCTCTGATGTTTCTTTCTGCACTTCTATTGCCTCTTTCTGCACTTCTCTTGCTTCTTTCTGCAGCTGATTTGCCTCTGCACCTCTGTTGCTTTTTTCTGCAGATCTCTTGCCTCTTTCTGCACCTCACTTTCCTGTTTCAGCACCTCTGTTGCTTTTTTCTGCAGATCTCTTGCCTCTTTTTGCACCCCTCTTTTCTCTTTCTGTACCTCTCTTGACTCTTTCTGCACCCCTGTTCCCTCTTTCTTTACCTCTCTTGCCTCTTTCTGTACCTCTGTTGCCTCTTTCTGAACTTCTCTTGCCCTTTCTGCACCCTTCACACCTCATTCAGCACCTCTGTTTCTTGTTTCTGTACTACTCTTCCTTCTTTGTGCACCCCTCTTGCTTCTTTCTGCACCTCACTTGCCTCTTTCAACACCTGTTCCTTTTATCTTAAGATCTCTTGCCTCTTTCTGCACCCCTCTTTTCTCTTTCTGCACCTCTCTTGCCTCTTTCTGCACCCCTGTTCCCTCTTTCTGCACCTTTCCTGCCTGTTTCTGCACCTCTGTTGCCTCTTTCTGCACTTTTCTTGCCTCTTTCTGCACCCCTTTTGCCTCTTTCTGCACCTCTGTTGCTTCTTTCTGCACTTCTATTGTCTCTTTCTGTACCTCTCTTGCTTCTTTCTGCACATCACTTGCCTCTTTCAGCACCTCTGTTGCTTTTTTCTGCAGATCTCTTGCCCCTTTCTGCACCTCACTTGCCTCTTTCAGCACCTTTGTTGCTTTTTTCTGCAGATCTCTTTCCTCTTTCTGCACCTTTGCTGCCTGTTTCTGCACCTCTCTTGCATCTTTCTGTACCTCTGTTGCCTCTTTCTGCACTTCTCTTGCTCTTTCTGCACCCATTGCGCCTCTTTCAGCACCTCTGTTACTTCTTTCTGCACTCCTCTGACTTCTTTCTGCACCCCTCCTGCCTCTTTATGTACCTCTCTTGTCTCTTTGTGCACCCCTCCTACCTTTTTCTGCACCCCCTTGCCTCTTTTTGCACCTCTGTTGGTTCTTTCTGCACTGCTCTTGCTTCTTTCTGCACCTGACTTGCCTCTTTCTGCACTTTTCTTGCTTCTTTCTATACCTCTGTTGCTTCTTTCAGCAATTCTCTTGCCTCTTTCTGCACTTCTCTTCCTTCTTTCTGCGCCCCTCCTGCCTCTTTCTGTACCTCTCATGCCTCTTTGTGCACCTATCCTACCTCTTTCTGCACACCTCTTGACTCTTTTTGCACCTCTGTTGGTTTTTTCTGCACTGCTCTTGCTTCTTTCTGCACCTTAGTTGCCTCTATTTGCACTTCTCGTGGTTCTTTTGAAACCTCTGTTGCTTCTTTCAGCAATTCTCTTGCCTCTGTCTGCACTTCTCTTGCTTGCTTCTGCACCTCTGTTGCGTCTTTCTGCACCTCTGTTGCCTCTTTCTGCACTTCACTTGCTTCTTTTGGCACCTCTGTTGCTTCTTTCTGTACCCCTCCTGCCTCTTTCTGCACCCCTCTTCCCTCTTTGTGCAACTCAATTGCCTCTTTCTACACCTCTCTTCCCTCTTTCTGCACCACTCTTGCCTCTTTCTGTACCTCTGTTGCTTCTTTCAGCAATTCTCTTGCCTCTTTCTGCACTTTTCTTGCCTGTTTCTGTACCCCTCTTGCCTCTTTATGCACCCGTCTTCCCTCTTTGTGCAACTCTCTAGCCTCTTTCTACACCTCTCTTCCCTCTTTCTGCACCACTCTTCCCTCTTTTTGTACCTCTGTTTCTTCTTTCTGCACTTCTCTTGCCTCTTTCTGTACCCTTCGTGCCTCTTTCAGCACCTCTATTGCTTCTTTCTGCACTTCTCTTCTTTCTTTCTGCACTCCTCGTGCCTCCTTCTTTACCTCTGTTGCTTCTTTCTGCACTTCTCTTGGTTCTTTCTGCACTGCTCTTGCCTCTTTCTGCATCCCTCTTGCCTCTTTGAGCACCTCATTTGCTTCTTTCTGCACTTCTCTCTCCTCTTTCTGCACCCCTCTTTCCTCTTTCTGCACCCCTCTTGCCTCTTTCTGCACCTCTGATGTTTCTTTCTGCACTTCTATTGCCTCTTTCTGCATTTCTCTTGCTTCTTTCTGCAGCTGACTTGCCTCTTCAGGACCTCTGTTGCTTTTTTCTGCAGATCTCTTGCCTCTTTCTGCACCTTACTTTCCTGTTTCAGCACCTCTGTTGCTTTTTTCTGCAGATCTCTTGCCTCTTTCTGCACTCCTCTTTTCTCTTTCTGTACCTCTCTTGCCTCTTTCTGCACCCCTGTTCCCTCTCTCTGTACCTCTCTTGCCTCTTTCTGTACCTCTCTTGCCTCTTTCTCAACTTCTCTTGCTCTTTCTGCACCCTTCACGCCTCATTCAGCAACTCTGTTTCTTGTTTCTGTACTACTCTTCCTTCTTTGTGCACCCTTCTTGCTTCTTTCTGCACCTCACTTGCCTCTTTCAACACCTGTTCCTTTTTTCTTAAGATCTCTTGCCTCTTTCTGCACCCCTCTTTTCTCTTTCTGCACCTCTCTTGCCTCTTTCTGCACCCCTGTTCCCTCTTTCTGCACCTTACCTGCCTGTTTCTGCACCTCTGTTGCCTCTTTCTGCACTTTTCTTGCCTCTTTCTGCACCCCTTTTGCCTCTTTCTGCACCTCTGTTGCTTCTTTCTGCTCTTCTATTGTCTCTTTCTGTACCTCTCTTGCTTCTTTCTGCACATCACTTGCCTCTTTCAGCACCTTTGTTGCTTTTTTCTGCAGATCTCTTGCCTCTTTCTGCACCACTCTTTTCTCTTTCTGCACCTCTCTTGCCTCTATCTGCACTCCTGTTCCCTCTTTCTGCACCTTTCCTGCCTGTTTCTGCACCTCTCTTGCATCGTTCTGTACCTCTGTTGCCTCTTTCTGCACTTCTCTTGCTCTTTCTGCACCCGTTGCGCCTCTTTCAGCACCTCTGTTACTTCTTTCTGCACTCCTCTTCCTGTTTTCTGCATCCCTCCTGCCTCTTTATGTACCTCTCTTGTCTCTTTGTGCACCCCTCCTACCTTTTTCTGCACCCCTCTTGCCTCTCTTTGCACCTCTGTTGGTTCTTTCTGCACTGCTCTTGCTTCTTTCTGCACCTTACTTGCCTCTTTCTGCACTTTTCTTGCTTCTTTCTATACCTCTGTTGCTTCTTTCGGCAATTCTCTTGCCTCTTTCTGCACTTCTCTTCCTTCTTTCTGCGCCCCTCCTGCCTCTTTCTGTACCTCTCTTGCCTCTTTGTGCACCTCTCCTACCTCTTTCTGCACACCTCTTGCCTCTTTTTGCACCTCTGTTAGTTTTTTCTTCACTGCTCTTGCTTCTTTCTGCACCTCAGTTGCCTCTATTTGCACTTATCGTGGTTCTTTCGAAACCTCTGTTGCATCTTTCAGCAATTCTGTTGCCTCTTTCTGCACTTCTCTTGCTTGCTTCTGCACCTCTGTTACGTCTTTCTGCACCTCTGTTGCCTCTTTCTGCACTTCACTTGCTTCTTTTGGCACCTCTGTTGCTTCTTTCTGTACCCCTCCTGCCTCTTTCTGCACCCCTCTTCCCTCTTTGTGCAACTCTCTTGCCTCTTTCTACACCTCTCTTCCCTCTTTCTGCACCACTCTTGCCTCTTTTTGTACCTCTGTTGCTTCTTTCTGCAGTTCTCTTGCCTCTTTCTGCACTCCTCGTGCGTCATTCTGTACCTCTGTTGCTTCTTTCGAGACATCTGTTGCTTCTTTCAGCAATTCTCTTGCCTCTGTCTGCACTTCTCTTGCTTGCTTCTGCACCTCTGTTGCGTCTTTCTGCACCTCTGTTGCCTCTTTCTGCACTTCACTTGCTTCTTTTGGCACCTCTGTTGCTTCTTTCTGTACCCCTCCTGCCTCTTTCTGCACCCCTCTTCCCTCTTTGTGCAACTCTCTTGCCTCTTTCTACACCTCTCTTCCCTCTTTCTACACCACTCTTGCCTCTTTCTGTACCTCTGTTGCTTCTTTCTGAAGTTCTCTTGCCTCTTTCTGCACTCCTTGTGCCTCCTTCTGCACCTCTATTGCTTCTTTCTAGACGTCTGTTGCTTCTTTCAGCAATTCTCTTGCCTCTTTCTGCACTTTTCTTGCCTGTTTCTGTACCCCTCTTGCCTCTTTATGCACCCGTCTTCCCTTTTTGTGCAACTCTCTAGCCTCTTTCTACACCTCTCTTCCCTCTTTCTGCACCACTCTTCCCTCTTTTTGTACCTCTGTTTCTTCTTTCTGCACTTCTCTTGCCTCTTTCTGTACCCTTCGTGCCTCTTTCAGCACCTCTATTGCTTCTTTCTGCACTTCTCTTCTTTCTTTCTGCACTCCTCGTGCCTCCTTCTTTACCTCTGTTGCTTCTTTCTGCACTTCTCTTGGTTCTTTCTGCACTGCTCTTGCCTCTTTCTGCATCCCTCTTGCCTCTTTGAGCACCTCATTTGCTTCTTTCTGCACTTCTCTCTCCTCTTTCTGCACCCCTCTTTCCTCTTTCTGCACCCCTCTTGCCTCTTTCTGCACCTCTGATGTTTCTTTCTGCACTTCTATTGCCTCTTTCTGCATTTCTCTTGCTTCTTTCTGCAGCTGACTTGCCTCTTCAGGACCTCTGTTGCTTTTTTCTGCAGATCTCTTGCCTCTTTCTGCACCTCACTTTCCTGTTTCAGCACCTCTGTTGCTTTTTTCTGCAGATCTCTTGCCTCTTTCTGCACTCCTCTTTTCTCTTTCTGTACCTCTCTTGCCTCTTTCTGCACCCCTGTTCCCTCTATCTGTACCTCTCTTGCCTCTTTCTGTACCTCTGTTGCCTCTTTCTCAACTTCTCTTGCTCTTTCTGCACCCTTCACGCCTCATGCAGCACCTCTGTTTCTTGTTTCTGTACTACTCTTCCTTCTTTGTGCACCCTTCTTGCTTCTTTCTGCACCTCACTTGCCTCTTTCAACACCTGTTCCTTTTTTCTTAAGATCTCTTGCCTCTTTCTGCACCCCTCTTTTCTCTTTCTGCACCTCTCTTGCCTCTTTCTGCACCCCTGTTCCCTCTTTCTGCACCTTACCTGCCTGTTTCTGCACCTCTGTTGCCTCTTTCTGCACTTTTCTTGCCTCTTTCTGCACCCCTTTTGCCTCTTTCTGCACCTCTGTTGCTTCTTTCTGCTCTTCTATTGTCTCTTTCTGTACCTCTCTTGCTTCTTTCTGCACATCACTTGCCTCTTTCAGCACCTCTGTTGCTTTTTTCTGCAGATCTCTTGCCCCTTTCTGCACCTCACTTGCCTCTTTCAGCACCTTTGTTGCTTTTTTCTGCAGATCTCTTGCCTCTTTCTGCACCCCTCTTTTCTCTTTCTGCACCTCTCTTGCCTCTATCTGCACTCCTGTTCCCTCTTTCTGCACCTTTCCTGCCTGTTTCTGCACCTCTCTTGCATCGTTCTGTACCTCTGTTGCCTCTTTCTGCACTTCTCTTGCTCTTTCTGCACCCGTTGCGCCTCTTTCAGCACCTCTGTTACTTCTTTCTGCACTCCTCTTCCTGTTTTCTGCATCCCTCCTCCCTCTTTATGTACCTCTCTTGTCTCTTTGTGCACCCCTCCTACCTTTTTCTGCACCCCTCTTGCCTCTCTTTGCACCTCTGTTGGTTCTTTCTGCACTGCTCTTGCTTCTTTCTGCACCTTACTTGCCTCTTTCTGCACTTTTCTTGCTTCTTTCTATACCTCTGTTGCTTCTTTCAGCAATTCTCTTGCCTCTTTCTGCACTTCTCTTCCTTCTTTCTGCGCCCCTCCTGCCTCTTTCTGTACCTCTCTTGCCTCTTTGTGCACCTCTCCTACCTCTTTCTGCACACCTCTTGCCTCTTTTTGCACCTCTGTTAGTTTTTTCTTCACTGCTCTTGCTTCTTTCTGCACCTCAGTTGCCTCTATTTGCACTTATCGTGGTTCTTTCGAAACCTCTGTTGCATCTTTCAGCAATTCTGTTGCCTCTTTCTGCACTTCTCTTGCTTGCTTCTGCACCTCTGTTACGTCTTTCTGCACCTCTGTTGCCTCTTTCTGCACTTCACTTGCTTCTTTTGGCACCTCTGTTGCTTCTTTCTGTACCCCTCCTGCCTCTTTCTGCACCCCTCTTCCCTCTTTGTGCAACTCTCTTGCCTCTTTCTACACCTCTCTTCCCTCTTTCTGCACCACTCTTGCCTCTTTTTGTACCTCTGTTGCTTCTTTCTGCAGTTCTCTTGCCTCTTTCTGCACTCCTCGTGCGTCATTCTGTACCTCTGTTGCTTCTTTCGAGACATCTGTTGCTTCTTTCAGCAATTCTCTTGCCTCTGTCTGCACTTCTCTTGCTTGCTTCTGCACCTCTGTTGCGTCTTTCTGCACCTCTGTTGCCTCTTTCTGCACTTCACTTGCTTCTTTTGGCACCTCTGTTGCTTCTTTCTGTACCCCTCCTGCCTCTTTCTGCACCCCTCTTCCCTCTTTGTGCAACTCTCTTGCCTCTTTCTACACCTCTCTTCCCTCTTTCTGCACCACTCTTGCCTCTTTCTGTACCTCTGTTGCTTCTTTCTGAAGTTCTCTTGCCTCTTTCTGCACTCCTTGTGCCTCCTTCTGCACCTCTATTGCTTCTTTCTAGACGTCTGTTGCTTCTTTCAGCAATTCTCTTGCCTCTTTCTGTACTTTTCTTGCCTGTTTCTGTACCCCTCTTGCCTCTTTATGCACCCGTCTTCCCTCTTTGTGCAACTCTCTAGCCTCTTTCTACACCTCTCTTCCCTCTTTCTGCACCACTCTTCCCTCTTTTTGTACCTCTGTTTCTTCTTTCTGCACTTCTCTTGCCTCTTTCTGTACCCTTCGTGCCTCTTCCAGCACCTCTATTGCTTCTTTCTGCACTTCTCTTCTTTCTTTCTGCACTCCTCGTGCCTCTTTCTGTACCTCTGTTGCTTCTTTCTGCACTTCTCTTGGTTCTTTCTGCACTGCTCTTGCCTCTTTCTGCATCCCTCTTGCCTCTTTGAGCACCTTATTTGCTTCTTTCTGCACTTCTCTCTCCTCTTTCTGCACCCCTCTTTCCTCTTTCTGCACCCCTCTTGCCTCTTTCTGCACCTCTGATGTTTCTTTCTGCACTTCTATTGCCTCTTTCTGCATTTCTCTTGCTTCTTTCTGCAGCTGACTTGCCTCTTCAGGACCTCTGTTGCTTTTTTCTGCAGATCTCTTGCCTCTTTCTGCACCTCACTTTCCTGTTTCAGCACCTCTGTTGCTTTTTTCTGCAGATCTCTTGCCTCTTTCTGCACCCCTCTTTTCTCTTTCTGTACCTCTCTTGCCTCTTTCTGCACCCCTGTTCCCTCTTTCTGTACCTCTCTTGCCTCTTTCTGTACCTCTGTTGCCTCTTTCTGAACTTCTCTTGCTCTTTCTGCACCCTTCACGCCTCATTCATCACCTCTGTTTCTTGTTTCTGTACTACTCTTCCTTCTTTGTGCACCCTTCTTGCTTCTTTCTGCACCTCACTTGCCTCTTTCAACACCTGTTCCTTTTTTCTTAAGATCTCTTGCCTCTTTCTGCACCCCTCTTTCTCTTTCTGCACCTCTCTTGCCTCTTTCTGCACCCCTGTTCCCTCTTTCTGCACCTTACCTGCCTGTTTCTGCACCTCTGTTGCCTCTTTCTGCACTTTTCTTGCCTCTTTCTGCACCCCTTTTGCCTCTTTCTGCACCTCTGTTGCTTCTTTCTGCACTTCTATTGTCTCTTTCTGTACCTCTCTTGCTTCTTTGTGCACATCACTTGCCTCTTTCAGCACCTCTGTTGCTTTTTTCTGCAGATCTCTTGCCCCTTTCTGCACCTCACTTGCCTCTTTCAGCACCTTTGTTGCTTTTTTCTGCAGATTTCTTGCCTCTTTCTGCACCACTCTTTTCTCTTTCTGCACCTCTCTTGCCTCTATCTGCACTCCTGTTCCCTCTTTCTGCACCTTTCCTGCCTGTTTCTGCACCTCTCTTGCATCGTTCTGTACCTCTGTTGCCTCTTTCTGCACTTCTCTTGCTCTTTCTGCACCCGTTGCGCCTCTTTCAGCACCTCTGTTACTTCTTTCTGCACTCCTCTTCCTGTTTTCTGCATCCCTCCTGCCTCTTTATGTACCTCTCTTGTCTCTTTGTGCACCCCTCCTACCTTTTTCTGCACCCCTCTTGCCTCTCTTTGCACCTCTGTTGGTTCTTTCTGCACTGCTCTTGCTTCTTTCTGCACCTTACTTGCCTCTTTCTGCACTTTTCTTACTTCTTTCTATACCTCTGTTGCTTCTTTCAGCAATTCTCTTGCCTCTTTCTGGAGTTCTCTTCCTTCTTTCTGCGCCCCTCTTGCCTCTTTCTGTACCTCTCTTGCCTCTTTGTGCACCTCTCCTACCTCTTTCTGCACACCTCTTGCCTCTTTTTGCACCTCTGTTAGTTTTTTCTTCACTGCTCTTGCTTCTTTCTGCACCTCAGTTGCCTCTATTTGCACTTCTCGTGGTTCTTTCGAAACCTCTGTTGCATCTTTCAGCAATTCTGTTGCCTCTTTCTGCACTTCTCTTGCTTGCTTCTGCACCTCTGTTACGTCTTTCTGCACCTCTGTTGCCTCTTTCTGCACTTCACTTGCTTCTTTTGGCACCTCTGTTGCTTCTTTCTGTACCCCTCCTGCCTCTTTCTGCACCCTCTTCCCTCTTTGTGCAACTCTCTTGCCTCTTTCTACACCTCTCTTCCCTCTTTCTGCACCACTCTTGCCTCTTTCTGTACCTCTGTTGCTTCTTTCTGCAGTTCTCTTGCCTCTTTCTGCACTCCTCGTGCGTCATTCTGTACCTCTGTTGCTTCTTTCGAGACATCTGTTGCTTCTTTCAGCAATTCTCTTGCCTCTGTCTGCACTTCTCTTGCTTGCTTCTGCACCTCTGTTGCGTCTTTCTGCACCTCTGTTGCCTCTTTCTGCACTTCACTTGCTTCTTTTGGCACCTCTGTTGCTTCTTTGTGTACCCCTCCTGCCTCTTTCTGCACCCCTCTTCCCTCTTTGTGCAACTCTCTTGCCTCTTTCTACACCTCTCTTCCCTCTTTCTGCACCACTCTTACCTCTTTCTGTACCTCTGTTGCTTCTTTCTGAAGTTCTCTTGCCTCTTTTTGCACTCCTTGTGCCTCCTTCTGCACCTCTATTGCTTCTTTCTAGACGTCTGTTGCTTCTTTCAGCAATTCTCTTGCCTCTTTCTGCACTTTTCTTGCCTGTTTCTGTACCCCTCTTGCCTCTTTATGCACCCGTCTTCCCTCTTTGTGCAACTCTCTAGCCTCTTTCTACACCTCTCTTCCCTCTTTCTGCACCACTCTTCCCTCTTTTTGTACCTCTATTGCTTCTTTCTGCACTTCTCTTCTTTCTTTCTGCACTCCTCGTGCCTCCTTCTTTACCTCTGTTGCTTCTTTCTGCACTTCTCTTGGTTCTTTCTGCACTGCTCTTGCCTCTTTCTGCATCCCTCTTGCCTCTTTGAGCACCTCATTTGCTTCTTTCTGCACTTCTCTCTCCTCTTTCTGCACCCCTCTTTCCTCTTTCTGCACTCCTCTTGCCTCTTTGTGCACCTCTGATGTTTCTTTCTGCACTTCTATTGCCTCTTTCTGCATTTCTCTTGCTTCTTTCTGCAGCTGACTTGCCTCTTCAGGACCTCTGTTGCTTTTTTCTGCAGATCTATTGCCTCTTTCTGCACCTCACTTTCCTGTTTCAGCACCTCTGTTGCTTTTTTCTGCAGATCTCTTGCCTCTTTCTGCACCCCTCTTTTCTCTTTGTGTACCTCTCTTGCCTCTTTCTGCACCCCTGTTCCCTCTTTCTGTACCTCTCTTGCCTCTTTCTGTACCTCTGTTGCCTCTTTCTGAACTTCTCTTGCTCTTTCTGCACCCTTCACGCCTCATTCAGCACCTCTGTTTCTTGTTTCTGTACTACTCTTCCTTCTTTGTGCACCCTTCTTGCTTCTTTCTGCACCTCACTTGCCTCTTTCAACACCTGTTCCTTTTTTCTTCAGAGCTCTTGCCTCTTTCTGCACCCCTCTTTTCTCTTTCTGCACCTCTCTTGACTCTTTCTGCACCCCTGTTCCCTCTTTCTGCACCTTACCTGCCTGTTTCTGCACCTCTGTTGCCTCTTTCTGCACTTTTCTTGCCTCTTTCTGCACCCCTTTTGCCTCTTTCTGCACCTCTGTTGCTTCTTTCTGCACTTCTATTGTCTCTTTCTGTACCTCTCTTGCTTCTTTGTGCACATCACTTGCCTCTTTCAGCACCTCTGTTGCTTTTTTCTGCAGATCTCTTGCCCCTTTCTGCACCTCACTTGCCTCTTTCAGCACCTTTGTTGCTTTTTTCTGCAGATCTCTTGCCTCTTTCTGCACCACTCTTTTCTCTTTCTGCACCTCTCTTGCCTCTATCTGCACTCCTGTTCCCTCTTTCTGCACCTTTCCTGCCTGTTTCTGCACCTCTCTTGCATCGTTCTGTACCTCTGTTGCCTCTTTCTGCACTTCTCTTGCTCTTTCTGCACCCGTTGCGCCTCTTTCAGCACCTCTGTTACTTCTTTCTGCACTCCTCTTCCTGTTTTCTGCATCCCTCCTGCCTCTTTATGTACCTCTCTTGTCTCTTTGTGCACCCCTCCTACCTTTTTCTGCACCCCTCTTGCCTCTCTTTGCACCTCTGTTGGTTCTTTCTGCACTGCTCTTGCTTCTTTCTGCACCTTACTTGCCTCTTTCTGCACTTTTCTTGCTTCTTTCTATACCTCTGTTGCTTCTTTCAGCAATTCTCTTGCCTCTTTCTGCACTTCTCTTCCTTCTTTCTGCTCCCCTCCTGCCTCTTTCTGTACCTCTCTTGCCTCTTTGTGCACCTCTCCTACCTCTTTCTGCACACCTCTTGCCTCTTTTTGCACCTCTGTCAGTTTTTTCTTCACTGCTCTTGCTTCTTTCTGCACCTCAGTTGCCTCTATTTGCACTTCTCGTGGTTCTTTCGAAACCTCTGTTGCATCTTTCAGCAATTCTGTTGCCTCTTTCTGCACTTCTCTTGCTTGCTTCTGCACCTCTGTTACGTCTTTCTGCACCTCTGTTGCCTCTTTCTGCACTTCACTTGCTTCTTTTGGCACCTCTGTTGCTTCTTTCTGTACCCCTCCTGCCTCTTTCTGCACCCCTCTTCCCTCTTTGTGCAACTCTCTTGCCTCTTTCTACACCTCTCTTCCCTCTTTCTGCACCACTCTTGCCTCTTTCTGTACCTCTGTTGCTTCTTTCTGCAGTTCTCTTGCCTCTTTCTGCACTCCTCGTGCGTCATTCTGTACCTCTGTTGCTTCTTTCGAGACATTTGTTGCTTCTTTCAGCAATTCTCTTGCCTCTTTCTGCACTTTTCTTGCCTGTTTCTGTACCCCTCTTGCCTCATTATGCACCCGTCTTCCCTCTTTGTGCAACTCTCTAGCCTCTTTATACACCTCTCTTCCCTCTTTCTGCACCACTCTTGCCTCTTTCTGTACCTCTGTTGCCTCTTTCTGCACTTCTCTTGCTCTTTCTGCACCCTTCGCGCCTCTTTCAGCACCTCTGTAACTTCTTTCTGCACTTCTCTTCCTTCTTTCTGCACCCCTCCTGCCTCTTTCTGTACCTCTCTTGCCTCTTTGTGCACCCCTCCTTCCTTTTTTCTGCACCCCTCTTGCCTCTTTTTGTACCTCTGTTGGTTCTTTCTGCACTGTTCTTGCTTCTTTCGGCACCTTACTTGCCTCTTTCTGCACTTCTCTTGCTTCTTTCTACACCTCTGTTGCTTCTTTCAGCAATTCTCTTGCCTCTTTCTGCACTTTTCTTGCTTGTTTCTGCAACTCTCTTGCGTCTTTCTGCACCTCTGTTGCCTCTTTCTGCACTTCACTTGCTTCTTTCTGCACCTCTCTTGCCTCTTTTGGCACCTCTGTTGCTTCTTTCTGCACCCCTCCTGCCTCTTTCTGCACCCCTCTTCCTTCTTTGTGCAACTCTCTTGCCTCTTTCTACACCTCTCTTCCCTCTATCTGCACCACTCTTGCCTCTTTATGTACCTCTGTTGCTTCTTTCTGCACTTCTCTTGCCTCGTTCTGCACCCTTTGTCCCTCTTTCAGTACCTCTGTTGCTTCTTTCTGAACTTCTGTTGGTTCTTTCTGCACTGGTGTTGCCTCTTTCTGTATCCCTCGTGCCTCTTTGAGCACCTCTTTCGCTTCTTTCTGCACTTCTCTCTCCTCTTTCTGCACCCCTCTTGCCTCTTTGTGCACCTCTGATGCTTTTTTCTGCAGATCTCTTGCCTCTTTCTGCACCTCACTTGCCTCTTTCAGCATCTCTGTTGCTTTTTCTGCAGATCTCTTGCCTCTTTCTGCTCCCCTCTTTTCTCTTTCTGCACCTTTCTTGCCTCTTTCTTCACCCCTGTTCCCTCTTTCTGCACCTTTCCTGCCTGTTTCTGCATCTCTCTTGCCTCTTTCTGTACCTCTGTTGCCTCTTTCTGCACATTTCTTGCCTGTTTCTGCACCACTTTTGCCTCTTTCTGCACCTCTGTTGCTCCTTTCTGCACTTCTATTGCCTCTTTCTGCACCTCTCTTGCTTCTTTCTGCACCTCACTTGCCTCTTTCAGCACCTCTGTTGCTTTTTTCTGCAGATCTCTTGCCCCTTTCTTCACCTCACTTGCCTCTTTCAGCACCTCTGCTGCTTTTTTCTGCAGATCTCTTGCCTCTTTCTGCACCCCTGTTCCCTCTTTCTGCACCTTTCTTGCCTGTTTCTGCACCTCTCTTGCCTCTTTCTGTACCTCTGTTGCCTCTTTCTGCGCTTCTCTTGCTCTTTCTGCACCCTTTGTGCCTCTTTCAGCACCTCTGTTACTTCTTTCTGCACTTCTCTTCCTTCTTTCTACACCCCTCCTGCCTCTTTATGTACCTCTCTTGCCTCTTTTGGCATCTCTGTTGGTTCTTTCTGCACTGCTTTTGCTTCTTTCTGCACCTTATTTGCCTCTTTTTGCACTTCTCTTGGTTCTTTCTAAACCTCTGTTGCTTCTATGAGCAATTCTCTTGCCTCTTTCTGCACTTCTCTTGCTTGTTTCTGCACCTCTCTTGCGTCTTTCTGCAATTCTCTTGCCTCTTTCTGCACTTCACTTGCTTCTTTCTGCACCTCTCTTGCCTCTTTCAGCACCTCTGTTGCTTCTTTATGCACCCCTCCTGCCTCTTTCTGTATCCCTCTTGCCTCTTTTTGCACCTCTGTTGGTTCTTTCTGCATTGCTCTTGCTTCTTTCTGTACCTTATTTGCCTCTTTTTGCACTTCTCTTGGTTCTTTCTGAACCTCTGTTGCTTCTATGAGCAATTCTCTTGCCTCTTTCTGCACTTCTCTTGCTTGTTTCTACACCTCTCTTGCATCTTTCTGCACCTCTGTTGCCTCTTTATGCACTTCACTTGCTCCTTTCTGTACCTCTCTTGCCTCTTTCGGCACCTCTGTTGCTTCTTTATGCACCCCTCCTGCCTCTTTCTGTAACCCCCTCCCTCTTTTTGCAACTCTCTTGCCTCTTTCTACACCTCTCTTCCCTCTTTCTGCACCACTCTCGACTCTTTCTGTACCTCTGTTGCTTCTTTCTGCAGTTCTCTTGCCTCTTTATGCACTCCTCGTGCCTCCTTCTGCACCACTGTTGCTTCTTTCTACAACTCTGTTGCTTCCTTCAGCAATTCTCTTGCCTCTTTCTGCACTTCTCTTGCCTGTTTCTGCACCCCTCTTGCCTCTTTCTGCACCCATCTTCCCTCTTTGTGCTAGTCTCTAGCCTTTTTCTACACCTCTCTTCCCTCTTTCTGCACCACTCTTGCCTCTTTTTGTACCTCTGTTGCTTCTTTCTGCACTACTCTTGCCTCTTTCTGCACCCTTTGTGCCTCTTTCAGCACCTCTGTTGGTTCTTTCTGCACTGCTCTTGCCACTCTCTGTACCTCACTTGCCTCTTTTTGCACTTCTCTTGGTTCTTTCTAAACCTCTGTTGCTTCTTTGAGCAATTCTCTTGCCTCTTTCTGCACTTCTCTTGCTTGTTTCTGCACCTCTCCTATGTCTTTCTGCACCTCTGTTGCCTCTTTCTGCACTTCACTTGTTTCTTTCTGCACCTCTCTTGCCTCTTTTGGCACCTCTGTTGCTTCTTTATGCACCCCTCCTGCCTCTTTCTGCACCCCCCTCCCTCTTTGTGCAACTCTCTTGCCTCTTTCTACACCTCTCTTCCCTCTTTCTGCACCACTCTCGCCTCTTTCTGTACCTCTGTTGCTGCTCTCTGCAGTTCTCTTGCCTCTTTATGCACTCCTCGTGCCTCCTTCTGCACCTCTGTTGCTTCTTTCTACACCTCTGTTGCTTCCTTCAGCAAACCTCTTGCCTCTTTCTGCACTTCTCTTGCCTGTTTCTGCACCCCTCTTGCCTCTTTCTGCACCCGTCTTTCCTCTTTGTGCAACTCTCTAGCCTCTTTCTACACCTCTCTTCCCTCTTTCTGCACCACTCTTGCCTCTTTTTGTACCTCTGTTGCTTCTTTCTGCACTTCTCTTGCCTCTTTCTGCACCCTTCGTGCCTCTTTCAGCACCTCAGTTGGTTCTTTCTGCACTGCTCTTGCTTCTTTCTACACCTCTGTTGATTCTTTTAACAATTCTCTTGCCTCTTTCTGCACTTCTCTTCCTTCTTGCTGCACTACTCCTGCCTCTTTCTGTACCTCTCTTGCCTCTTTGTGCACCTCTCCTACCTCTTTCTGCACCCCTCTTGCCTCTTTTTGCACCTCTGTTGGTTCTTTCTGCACTGCTCTTGCTTCTTTCTGCACCTTACTTGCCTCTTTCTACACTTTCCTTGCTTCTTTCTACACCTCTGTTGCTTCTTTCAGCAATTCTCTTGCCTCTTTCTGCACTTCTCTTCCTTCTTTCTGCACCACTCCTGCCTCTTTCTATACCTCTGTTGCTTCTTTCTGCACTTCTCTTGCCTCTTTCTGCACCCTTCGTGCCTCTTTCAGCACCTCTGTTGGTTCTTTCTGCACTGCTCTTGCTTCTTTCTACACCTCTGTTGCTTCTTTTAACAATTCTCTTGCCTCTTTCTGCACTTCTCTTCCTTCTTTCTGCACCACTCCTGCCTCTTTCTGTACCTCTCTTGCCTCTTTGTGCACCTCTCCTACCTCTTTCTGCACCCCTCTTGCCTCTTTTTGCACCTCTGTTGGTTCTTTCTGCACTTCTCTTCCTTCTTTCTGCACCCCTTCTGCCTCTTTCTGTACCTCTCTTGCTTCTTTCTGCACCTCTGTTGCCTCTTTCTGCACTTCACTTGCTTGTTTCTGCACCTCTTTTGCTTCTTTTGGCTCCTCTGTTGCTTCTTTATGCACTTCTCTTTCCTCTTTCTGCACCTCTAACTTAGAGGTAGTTTTAATCCCCCTGCCCTATTATGTACTAGGGCCTTACAGGGGAGGTCATGGCAATCACAGGGGTACCCCAACCCATAGTGTACCCTAGTGTATGTAGGTGTTTTCACTGTATTCTAACTGTCTTTCAGCATAGCCGTGGCTCAGGGCCTGGTTAGTCAGAGTCAGTTACCACCAGTGCCAGTCAGCAAAAAGTTGGGGGCACAGGATGACTTTGCAACAAGGCCTCTTTCTGCACCTCTGTTGGTTCTTTCTGCATATCTCTTGCTTCTTTCTGCACATTTCTTCGTCTTTCTGGACTTCTGTTGCCTCTTTCTGTATTTCTCTTGCTTCTTTCTGCACCTTTCTTCCTCTTTCTGGACATGTCCTACCTCTGTAGGAATAGTTAGAAATTAGCATTTAAAAAACCTTTGAAATTCAATGAAAAAATCATAGGTTTCAGAGACGTTATAGTTAGAAATTAGCATTTAAAAAACCTTGGAAATTTACTGAAAAAACCACAGGTTTCAGGGACGTTATAGTTTGTTGGACATTTCACTCGTACAAAACCAGAGCTAACTATAACTCGCGCCCCCGCAATGCACTGCTGATGACGTCACATATTACATCATTCATGACATGGTCAGTGACATCACTGGTGACATCTCAAATGACATCACAGATGACATCACTGATGACATCATCCACGTGATAATCTGATGCACCTCCTCACACCCTAATATAACCTTTGATACACCCACTCTAAAATACAGACTACCATTTTCGAAACCATAGACACACCAATACCAGTTACTACATACCCACTCACTGATTCCTAGGTCAACACACACATCCACTCATTCACCCATACAGTCAATCATACATGCAGTCACTCATCAATATAGCACTATCATATGCACTCATACACCTATACAGACACTCACACAACCCCACTCATTTATAGAGTTACTCACACACCTAGTCAGTCATGCAAAGAATCAATCACACTCCCATTTACTCACCTATACAGGTATACACACACCATCTCACTTATTCATACAGATGCTAACACATACTTACTCTCTTATACAATCACTGATACAAGCACACACTCATCCATCCAGCCACTCTCACAATCACTCACTCTCACATATAGTGATTTATGTACTCCAATACTCACAAATACTACCTTTCACATATGTAGTTACTCACACATGTACCACTGAGACATCTATGCACTCACCAACACACCCATACACACACTCACCCACCCATACAGCCCTTCACACATGCAGTCTTGAACCCATACACCCAGTGAATCACCCACTCACACATCTATGCACAGAGTCACACACTCCCCACCCACCCACACAGACACTCAGGCACCCATACAGATACTCAGACAACCAATCAATAACCCATATAGACACTCATGTAGCTACTCACCAACCAATGCAGCCACTTACACACCAACTAACAGACTGATACAGAGATTCACACAGTTTAGTCACTAACCCATGCATTCAGTAGGACACGTTTAATCACTCACTTATACAGTCAGTCACGCTCCCACAAAGTCATCCATACAGACACTCATACACCCACTCATTCTTCAATACACCTTGGCATTTATATATATAAAACATATTTAAACTTTACAGAAACACACAGTCACTGGATGATGTCATCAGGGATATCATTTGAGATGTCATCAGTGATGTCATCAGTGATGTCACTGACCATGTCATGAATGATGTAATATGTGATGTCATCAGCAGTGCATTGCGGGGGCGCAAGTTATAGTTAGCTCAACTAACTATAACGGCCGAATTTCTCTGGTTTTGTACGAGTGAAATGTCCAACTAACTATAACGTCCCTGAAACCTGTGGTTTTTTCAGTGAATTTCTAAGGTTTTTTAAATGCTAATTTCTAACAATAACGTCCCTGAAACCTATGATTTTTCAGTGAATATATATATATATATATATCCATCAAAAAAGTTGCCTCTTTAGGGGTGCCCTCCCGGAAGGCTAGTCTCTGAAAACTGTGGACTGTAGTGAAAACAGCTCTGCCCTTGCATCCGATATCGTGGCAAAACGCGTTTCAGACCTGCGTCCTTTGTTAAGAGTCTCACACCAAGGAAGACGGCAAACATCAAGTAAGTAACATACAGCTGATTTTATTTGAACAAGCCCTGGTGGGCGTATGTCCCGCCCCAATGGGCGTATACCGTTAGGCATTCTGGTATTTGCGGTTCCTACTTGTAATATAAACCCCAGTGTCTGCTTGTCCATCTCCTCACTTTTGTACACTGATAAAAACCCCAGTGGGTTGGTGAAACTGACAGAAAGCTGCTGACGCTGCAATTCGATGTCTCACAGTCTGAGCCTTCCGCTCCAATCAGCAGTCAGGTTTCCAGCCGCTATGGATCCGCACCGAAGCAGCGGTTCACCACCTCGACCGGCAGGGCCAAATTACATCCATCAAAAAAGTTGCCTCTTTAGGGGTGCCCTCCCGGAAGGTTAGTCTCTGAAAACTGTGGACTGTAGTGAAAACAGCTCAGCCCTGGCATCCGATATCGTGGCTCAACGCGTTTCAGACCTGCTCCTTTGTCAAGAGCCTCACACCAAGGAAGACGGCAAACATCAAGTAAGTAACATACAGCTGATTTTATTTGAACAAGCCCTGGTGGGCGTATGTCCCGCCCCAATGGGCATATATCGTTAGGCATTTTGGTATTTGCGGTTCTTACTTGCAATATAAACCCCAGTGGGTGCTTGTCCTTCTCCTCACTTTTGTGCACTGATAAAAACCCCAGTGGGTTGGTGAAACTGACAGAAAGCTGCTGACGCTGCAATTCAATGTCTCACAGTCTGAGCCTTCTGCTCCAATCAGCAGCCAGGTTTCCAGCTGCTACAGATCCGCACCGAAGCAGCGGTTCACCCCCTCGACCGGCAAGGCCGAAATACATCCATCAAAAAAGTTGCCTCTTTAGGGGTGCCCTCCTGGAAGGTTAGTCTCTGAAAACTGTGGACTGTAGTGAAAACAGCCCTGCCCTTGCATCCGATATCGTGGCTCAACGCGTTTCAGACCTGCATCCTTTGTCAAGAGCCTCACACCAAGGAAGACGGCAAACATCAAGTAAGTAACATTCAGCTGATTTTATTTGAACAAGCCCTGGTGGGCGTATGTCCCGCCCCAATGGGCGTATACCATTAGGCATTCTGGTATTTGTGGTTCTTACTTGTAATATAAACCCCAGTGGGTGCTTGTCCATCTCCTCACTTTTGTGCACTGATAAAAACAACAGAAGGGTGGTGAAACTGACAGAAAGCTGCTGACGCTGCAATTCAATGTCTCACAGTCTGAGCCTTCTGCTCCAATCAGCAGCCAGGTTTCCAGCCGCTACGGATCCGCACCGAAGCGGCGGTTCACCCCCTTGACCGGCAGGGCCGAAATACAGGAGGGGAAACATGGTGGTAAGCTGACGCCGGTCACGGGAGCTCCCGGACCGAAGAGGGGATGTAGACAGAATTGAATAGGGGAGACGGCCAAAAATATAGTTACGGATTAGGCAGAAGGATAGGTAAGACTCACCCGAGTTTACCTGAGTTTAGGCTTCATGGACTTTGATGTAGAGGAGCAGCGTGGGACCTGGCAGCGAGCAGCAGGGCTCTGGCGGAGGACCCGAGCAGCAGCAGTGTTGGCCGGCTTCCGGGCCGGTAGGGGCAGAGACAGCACAAGACGTGGGCCACCGGAGGGGCAATGCAGAGGGAGTTGCAGCAGCAAGGAGGAGCAGTCCGAGTGTTGGATGCAAGTTGGGGGCTCTGAAGTGGTGGAAATTACTGGAAAAAGTGGGAGGAACAACAGACTACAGGTACGAGGGTTTACACAGGGAGCGCTGAGGCTGATGGAAAAAGAGACTTCCTCCAAGGTACTTTATCCAGATAAGAATGTAGGAAGGGGGAGGAGGAGAGTATTATTGGATCTGGCATCAACGTTTTGAGTGGCACATACATTTCAGATTGTAATTGTAATTGTAATTTACATTTATCGAGCGCGTTATCACCAACATGTCTCTAAGCGCTACCAGAGGGGACACCCCTCCTAGTTAGTGGGAGAGCGGCAGATGTTAAATGATGCCCCAGGCTTCTAAGAAAAGTACTGTCTTCAGCTTCTTTCTAAAGGGGAGGAGGTTCAGTTCCTTACATAAATTTACCGGGAGACTATTCCACAGCCGAGGTATTGCTGCTGAGAAGGCTCTTCCTCCAACAGAAGACAGATTAAAGCGGGGGCAAACCAGTAGGCAGGCCTCAGCTGACCGAAGCACCCTACTAGGGACATAGTTGGCTAGACGGTCTTTGATATAGCTTGGGGCTTGGCCATACATGGTTTTGTGGGCAATGGAGAGACCTTTAAACTTTATTCTCTGCCTGACCGGGAGCCAATGTAGCTCATATAGCAGAGAAGTGGCGTGTACTCGTCTCGGCTTTCTGAAAATTAGTCTAGCTGCGTCGTTCATAACAACCTGAAGTCTGGCCAACAGTTGTTGCGGCAGACCAATGTACAGGGAGTTACCATAGTCCAGGCGCGACAGTATCATTGCTGAGACTGCCCGTCTGAGTGTAGAAAAGGTGAGAAGTGGGGCCAGTTTCCGCAACTGTCTTAGTAGGCCAACACAGGTTCCCACTACTGCCGACACCTGTTGTAACATAGAGAGCTTGGCATCAATTTTGATGCCCAAACTTTTCACGGCACCGGCCGGTTCCGGAAAAGGGCCAAGTTCTTGTGGCCAGAAAAGATCATTCCATGGATTGGATGCTGTGGTGACGGCCAGTACCTCAGACTTGTCTGGATTAATTTTAAGGGAATTGGCCGTCATCCAATTAACAGTGAATTTTAAGATGTTTTGCATCCTTAGATGGGCCGTCGGCGAGCTGTCGATCTGGATGATGATTTGGGTGTCATCGGCATAGTTAAAGATCCTGCACTCCATCAGGTTTAATGCTGATATCAAGGGCTGAAGGTAGGCATTAAAAAGGAGGGGTGACAATGCCGAGCCCTGAGGTACCCCACATGAAAGTGTGCCTAGGTCGGATACCAGATCAGCTAGCTGAACTCTCTGTGAGCGATCCTTAAGAAAGGATGAAAGCCAGGCCAGGGCCGTACCCTGGATTCCCAGATCCGAGATCCGCGACAGTAATTGATCATGGTTGACCGTATCAAATGCCGCGGATAAGGGAGAGAGCACGGTAGTTAGCCTACCAACAACAAAGGAGACGCGAGTTAGGAGTTGATATCAGTTACGGCCTCTCCCAGAGGTGAAAGGCAAAGGGGGGAGAACCAGGGAGCAGGCAGTGCGGGAGCCTGTGGTGGTTTCCCCCAAGAGAAAGGAGCTGAAATCGGGAGGAAGGCCTAAGCGTTGCGGCCCTAAGGAGGTACGAGTATCCCTTAAGCCACCACCTTCTCTCAGGTCCTACTTTAAGATAATGGAACAGGTGGCAACTTCCCAGGGGGATAAGGCTACCCCACCGACGCAGCCAGCTCCGCTGCCTCTGGAAAATCATTTTTCTCCGCTGGCAGAGAGCTCACAAGATGGGGATGAGCAGAGTGAAAATTTGAGTCAGGAGGTAAGCCCCAGTCTTATTTCAACTATAAGTACAAGGTCACCCAGAGGAGATAGCTGCATCTCTGAAACTGAGAATCCAAGGCAAAGTGATGATAATATGCAAGCCACAGGAGGAGCCGAAAATCAGGTGGAAAAGATGTTTCTGAGCCTGAGGCAGGATATCTTTATGAAATTTGAGATATCTGAGACTAACCAGAAAGGGATCCAAGATAAATGCGGGATACTGGAGGAAATATTTGATGATATCGCGCAACGAACTGGAATTTTGGAAGGAGAGGTGAAGGCACTGTCAGCAGCAGTGTCGGAGAGCTCTAAAGATATAGAGATGCTAAAAGCTCAGAATAGATCGTTGCAGGAAGATGTGGAACGGTTGGAAACGCAGTCTAGACGGAATAATCTGAGAGTCTTTAAAATTCCGGAAGGGACAGAGAAAGGGGCCATTAAGGCTTTCATGTGCAAACTATTGAGGGAAGGAATCCTGAAGGATAGACCAGATCTCGATCTGGAAAAGGAGATCCAGAGAGTACACAGGGACCCATTTAAACTGAGTCCGGCCAGGAAAACTCCCAGAAAGATTCTGATAAACTTCCTTACATATGCCGTGAAGGAGCTGGTGCTGGGGCGTGCCTTGACGGAAGGTTCTTTGGGATATGAAGACTTTACCTATCAAATAAGATCATATTTAGGCAAAAGGACAGCTCAAAGGCAGTGGGAGCTGGGTACCAGGATGAATGAATTGCGCAGTAAGGGGGCCCAGGTTCAGATGAAGTTCCCTGCAATGTTAAAGATAATGTGGAGAAATAAGATGTATAATATAAGTAACCCAGAGGAAGTGGATACCTTCTTAATACAGATGGAGGGTTTGAGTCTTTAGATTAGGTGATACGAGCAGAGGTTTATTACTGGTACATAAAGATTAGGTGTTAAATCTAGACCTGTTATGAATTGTTAGGCTGTTCTCTCTATGGTTTCTTTCTTCTTTTCTTTATACAATTTCAGATACTTCTCTCTCTTTGGGATGGGGGGTCACGAAGGGCAGATTGTATTGCCCAGGGTGTAAAAAGGGGGTTTCCTGGGGAGGGGAAGAGGGGCACTGGGTGTGGGGTGCATTGGGAAAAAAGAAAAAAAAATGAGTCCTCATTGTGCTATTTTTTGAAGGGATGAAGGGTATGATTGGGTTCAAATATAGAAATGAGAAGGGGAAATCAAGGTTCAATACAAAGGATGTTAAAGATGATGAAGCGGTATAATAGAAATAGAGTTTGAGAAAACAAGTATGGATAAGCTGAATATAGTTAATTTCTTAACATGGTTTGTGAACGGGTTGAGAATTGGGAAGAAGGTGTCCCGGGTTAAAGAATTTCTAAAGAATAGTGAGGCACAAATTATACTGCTGCAAGAAACCCATCTGGAAAGGAGCGAGTGTAGACAATGTTTCAGTAAGTTACGTTGGGTCCAGGAGGTACTGTGTTCAGATCAGAGAGGGAGCAATAGAGGAGTGGCCATTATTATCAGAAGCAACTCTGGAATAGGGCTAGTTAAATATGAATCTGACCTCTCTGGTAGATGGTTAGTGGCCACCTTATTAATTCAAGGTAGACCATTGGTGTGTGCAGTATATTATGGGCCAAACAATGACAACCCAGAGGCCCTAGTAAAGCTTGAATCTTGTTTATTGGAGACAACGACCCCGATAGTTTTAGGAGGGGATTTCAATTTGGTTTTGAATAAGGAGTTAGACCGAACATCGAAAGTCAAATATATTAGCCCTCCAAAACCGTTTGCTAAATTGAAGAGTATGATCAGGGAATTTAACTTGATTGATATCTGGCGTAACAAAATGGGAGAAGTTAGGGACTTCACCTTCTATAGTAAAAATTACAGGCATCATTCCCGTATAGACAATTTTTGGGTGGATCAGGAGTTGTATGCAGATGTGGAGGCGGTAACTCATATTCCAGCGATTTTGTCAGACCATTCTATAGTGGCCATGTCTCTGAGATTTTATCAAAAAGAGGGGCAGAGACGGTGGACGCTGGATAGGACTATATTATTGGATGAGGGAGTGGTCCGGAATTTGGGGGGAAAAACTGCTGATTATTTCCAGTCCAATAATGGGTCGGCAAAAATGCAAATAGTCTGAGATGCTTTTAAAGCATATCTAAGGGGGGTTGTAAGGTCTGTAATGGTAGGAAAGAGGTGGGTAGATGAGAATAGAATCAGAGTGATTAAGGTAAAAGAAGGAGACTTACAGAAGGCCTCAATGAATGGCTTTGATAGTGTGCCTATTTTGAGCAAAGAACTGGAGAGGTTGCAGGCAGAATTTCAGGCACAGTTAGATAAAAAGCTACTGGATAGGTGGAAAGTGAGCAAGCTTCAACATTTTGCCTATGGAGAGAAATGTAGCTCGTTGCTGGCCTGGAAAGCTAAAGCAGATAGGGCTAGAAACACAATACGGGACTTAATTAGTAGGGAGTCAGGAGAAGTGTTATATGCCAATGCGGATATCTGCGAAGAAGCACAAAGTTTTATGAGGAAGCTCTATAGTTAGGATATACAATCTAGTTTGGAGGGTATAAAGGATTGGTTAAGAATGACTACACTTCCACAATTAACGAATGAACAGAAGAGAGTCTTAGAGGGAGAGATCACAGATGAAGAGATCAGGGCACAGTGTAGCAAAATGGCAAGGGGAAAGGCAACTGGACCAGATGGTCTTCCAATTGAGGTTTTTTCTTGCATTATGGATATAGTGGTCCCAGTTTTGAAAGCCCTGTTTAACAAAATTTATATAGATGGTGAAATTGTCCCTAGCTCTTGGTCAGACGCTACGGTTACTTTAATTTTAAAACCAAATAAGGATCCGCAGAAAGTGGACTCCTATAGACCAATATCTCTCCTAAATACAGATTGTAAGATTTTCTCTGGAATTATAGCAACTCGGGTAGCTAAGGTTATTAAAGGGGTCATTCATGTTGACCAAAGAGGTTTCATACGAGGGAAGCAGTTAAATGAACTTACATTTCAGATGATGGGGGTTATAGATATAGCAGAGGCACGGAAATTACCATTAACGGTGGTTGCAGTAGATGCAGCTAAAGCATTTGATCAGGTGCATTGGGGATATATGTGGGAGACACTAAGTAGTTTTGGCTTTCCGCAGAATATGGTAAGGGCCATGCAAAACCTCTATCATTGCCCTAGGGCCAAGGTGTTGGTAAATGGAGAACTGTCAAATTGGTTTAACATCTCAAGAGGAACAAGACAAGGCTGTCCCCTGTCCCCGCTTCTCTTTAATCTGTATATAGAGCCTTTTGCTAATTTGATCAGAGCAGATTCCACTATTTTTCCCTTCAAATCCACAGGGTTTGAAGTTAAGCTGTCTTTATATGCAGATGACTTGAATTTATACACTAGTAACCCGCAGGATGCAATCCCCAATCTGATGAGGAAGTCGGAGAGTTTTGGCCTAATTTCAGGGTATAAAGTGAATACGGAAAAAACTGAAATATTGGAATGGAATCAGAGTATGAAGAGTCAGGGGGTCAAGACTCAAATGCGTTATTTTGGGGTCATTGATTACTCAGAATCTAGAGGATATTCCTAAAGTGAATTGGAGCAAAGTCAGACAGGAGATAGCAGGTTTATTGTTAAAATGGGCGAATCTACCTTTAAACATCTATGGTCAGGTAAATCTTATAAAAATTATCATTCTCCCGAAAATTACCTTTCTTTTTAATTCTATCCCTTTAACGTTCCAGAAAAAGGATATAGTTAAACTCCAGGGGAAAATAAGTAGCTTTATCTGGGCGTCAAAGGGGCCTAGAATAGCCTGGAAAAAGTTGAGAAGGAGGTTAGAGGCAGGAGGATTGGCATTACCAGATCTACTTGTTTACTGTTATGCTTTCCACTTCAAGAATATCCGCATGCTCAGAAATAAGACGGATAGTACATCTATGGGCTTACTCTTTGAGGCAATGTTGATTGATGTCCCCCAAACTAGTGTAATACCCTACAGATTACCCAATATATCATGAGCATAATTCAAACCAGTATTACCAAAAATATTTTTAAACAAATGAAAATAAAATTAATGTATTAAGCACTCAATACCAATTGGCGTCAAGGCACTGTGAGCCATGTAAACACAGAGAAGATAGGGATTAGAATATTTCAAAAGGAAACAAAATCAGTCTACAAAGAGAAGAGCAAGGTGTTTAGAGCCTTTCTGAAGGCCAGATGATTTTTAATAACATTTAGAAAGTGTGGAAAGGAATTCCACAGTTTGGCCGTGGCTACTGAGAAGGCTCTTCCTCCCCATCTCGCCTTCCGAAATGTAGGTGTAACCACCAATTTGTTCTTAGAAGAGCCTAGTGGTCTTACTAGTAAATACCACTGAAATTTGGCTAGACTATGTAAAGTCTTGTGTGCAATGCACAAGGCTTTATAGATGACTTGCTTATTGATGGGCAACCAGTGGAGCTTCACACGTTAAGCAGCAACCTACTTGTGACTGGGGAGGTCTAAAATGAGCCTCTCTTCTGCATTCTGTTCAGTTTGCAGTTTCTTGATGGAGAACGTATTGGTACTCAAATAAAAGGCATTACAATAATCGATCCTGGACAGAATTAGCACCATGACTACCGATTCGCCATCAGTTTGTGAAATATAGGGAAAGACTTTCCTCAATATTCTAATCATGTATAAGCAAGATGATACTGTCCAGGTTAACTGTAAATCAAAGGAGAGTCAGTCATTCAATATGACCCCAAGATTGTTGCAGATTTCACTGGTAAAGGCAGACTTTCCAATGTCTCAGGTCACCAATTTCTGTCCCAAATCGAAGGCTGACTTCCGAAGATGATCACCTCTGTCTTCTCAGTGTTCAGCTTAAGGCAATTTTCCCCCATTCAGGTGAAAATTGCTTTCATACAATTATTAAAGTTGATATCCCTTACAGATCCATCCTCTGATATGGATACGATGATCTGTTTATTGTCAGCATAGAAAAAGACCTGGAGACTAAATGATCGACTAAGTTTGGCTAATAGGAAGATGTATAGTTTTAAAAATGTAGGGGTTGGAGAGGAGCCCTGAGAGACCCCACAAGGAAGAGAGATGGGTTTGGATTTGAACTGACCAATATTCAATATTTGGGTCCTGTCCGTTAGGAAACACCTTAGGAGATTTAAGGCTGTATCCTTAAATCCAACCTGAGCTAAGCAAGATCTAAGGAGCACTGGAGAAACCATGTCAAAACCCGCAGACAGATCCAACAGGATCAGTGCCGCAGCGTGACCTGCACCCACCACCCTCTGATGTTGTCAACCACTGAGACTAGGGTGGTTTCTGTGCTATGGCCACCAAGAAACCCAAACTGTGAAGGGTCAGTCAGTCAGTCAGTCAGTCAAACCACTTTATTCGGTAAGTAAAAACCATAAAAGTACAACACATACAACATATTACACTACACAGTAAAAAACATCTAAAATACAAATCATCAATAAATATGGGCGACCTAAAAAACATTACTGAGTCAGATTTCATTGACACATAAAAAACCCGAATTGCCATTAATACATATGTGGTAACAGATAACTAAGATAAAAATTAAAAAACAATTCAAAATTAAAATGCCAGCATTAAAACGGTAATCATTTAGTCAAACGGGAACTCTCGAAATGCTTGTCAGGAAATACCATTTTCTCTGGTTGCGTCCAGGTAACTCGCAATGTTAAATATCTCCAAAGGCTCATTCAACATCTGAAGATAAAGTAAGGCAGGTCTAACCTGTATAAAACCTTTTCCCTTTAAAATTGGAAGTAAAAACCTGCTACTGATACCACTATAATGATCACAAAACATTATAAAGTGCATAGGGGCATATTCTCAAGAATGTGTGATAACCATCGCAAAAGTTACTTAACGCAACCTCCAACATTGCAGTCTATCGCAGGAAATTTATGCCTTGTTAACCAAGTATTCACAACACGGCGGTACCATGCGATAGTCACCAGATAACGCATCAAATGGCCGCGTAAAAATCAACGCCACGCCGCAGAAATGCGAAACACGAACGCAAACAAAGCTGCGATGAGGCAAATCGCGATGCAAAAAGCAGCGAAAACCAGCAGCAGCCCTGCAAATCCCACACGTCTGGCAGGAAAATGCACTATGAAAGCAACAAAAACAACACACCAGAAACAATCTAAAGTGCATAGCAACATGGATGCACCCTGACCGACGCAGAGGCCAACGCGAACCCCACAAGCCCCACAGACCACCAGCAAGGACCAACCGGGTCGGGGAAGGCCAAGGAGAAGAGGGAGAGGAAGACGGGGTGCAGTCCGTAGGAAAAAAAGACCAGCTTCACGGATGTGACAGAACACTACCAGCAACTGACCCACAATCAGACTACCTTGAATGCAGCCGGAGTGTCGAGGAGGCCAATGGAGGAGGCCAAGAGGCGCTCGCATGACGTGAAAACCTAAACCAGGCCCAAAGCCGCTGCCAGCAGGAAGGCAGCAATGGCGACAGGAGGTGGGAGTCCTGAGCCACAGGAGGAGCCGGAGGAAATGGAGGCCAGTCATCAGTGTGGAGACGGTGCAAGGAGGTGGGAGTATGGACACAGCTCGAGAGGACCTGACACAACAACAAAAGGGTGAGTAACCAACAGGGACTGGGGTGACGCGGGGAGATGGGCACAATGGCACACATGCACAACGATGTGTAGCACACTGCACACCCACAATTACCCAGGGTCATGTCCCCCATCCCCGTGGCACACTGCAGCACACACACATGGCAATCACAGCACATCCCATGACAATGTGGCACAAAGTGCAACACCGACACTGCAGAACAGGGGACACAACTGGGTCCGCCCATGTGCAGAAACAGGCCAATCACATCTGACAGAGCAGGGAACTGTGAGATGCATATGTACGGGTACAACCTCACATCAGTCATGTTGTCCAAATGTCCACTGTCCCCCCTCAATTGCCAGCACCGCCCAAACAGTCACAATGTACATTGTCAGACAGTCTGCATGTCTACAAGAACAATGCGCCAACATATATGTCAACACAATGTCAACATGCATCTCCCCTTCACATTGCAGAGGGACAAACAACACCTCCAGCAGGTCAGACCAGACAACCCATCAGTGATGCAGGAGACGACCAACACACCTTCGACACCGACGCCCTGCAACAGCCCATGGACATCCCACGCAACCCACCACCAGGACCAGGGCAGACAAGCTACTCAGAGGAGAACCCAGCCCCTGCAACAGACCACACAGCATGAAGGACCCGCAAGCACGGCTGGCTCACAACACTTCACCTACCCACACATGGCACCCCAATGCCAGGTGTCAGACCGCCAAAAGGAGGTGGCCGAACAGGTGCGTGTGTGGTCCGAACCCATGGAAGGCGAACTAGATCACATAAGTGGGTGTCAATTACCCTTCAGGGACCACCTACACCCCAAAAAGGAGACCCACACTGCCATAGAGACACATGCAGATGCACATTCCCAGTACAGGACCAGGCCCAGGGGCACGCACATATCAGTCACACACCCACGTTGGCTCTGCGTACGATGGCACAGTCCACTCCCCTTACGAATTGAGTGGGTGATGACAACGCCACATGTCCAAGCTCTAACCCACTGCCTGCGGTGACATGTCTGCGTCCGCTGTACACAGTACAATGTAATGTCGTAGGGCCCAGGGCCCTCATACCTACAACAAGACCATAGGGACACACGCAGATGTTATGTTGAACTGGCTACGGGCACGTGCGCCCGGCCACTTTATTGGCAGGGCCACATGTACAGTGACGCCTGTGCTGGATGTGTGTGGGGTGAGTATAAGCCAGCCCGCACGGAGTGCTTGGTGCTGGCAACAACCTGAACAGTGGACACCAGTGTAATGGAAACAGAAAACACCAGCATAACAGAGTCAACTGCTGAGCAACATGGAGGGAGCCGGAGCAAGTACAGAGGTCACCCAACATACAAACAGAAGTGTCCATGAGTCGCAGTGCACTGAGGTTGGGGCACTAGAGCTGAGCGAGCTCATGTGATGAAAATGACTAGGATTGTGTCCATTCGGGATATTCCTGATGCAGATGCAGTGGGGTGTGTTAGACCTGCATCAACCCCCCATCAACGTCCCAGGTCCCCCACACTGCCTGAGGTGACATTGCTGCGCAACCTCTCCACAGCACAAAACTCAATCAGTGACAGTCCATGGGTTGTGCTGCACTGAGTCAGTGGCACCTGGTGTGCAGAGCAGGGGATCAGGCAGATGATGGCATCCACGACAGGTCTGAGCAACTCTGTTAGTCTGCCAGTACTACTGTTTCGACTCTGGCAGATGATGGTTGGAGTTGGCCCTGGCGTGGTGGCATGTGCCTCCTGCAGTGATGCGACATCCGGGCCGGTCAGGACTGGATTTGAGGTGTGAGCCCTGGTGGTCCACAGTTGAGGCCGGAGGCAGCGGACAGCGCAGGGCCACATGCACATGGCGTTGATGACCCCAAGACCACCATCACAGAGGTCATCCAATATTCATTCAGACAGGGTCCCTGACCTGAGCTGCACAGAGTTGGTGGCCCGGGATGCACAGCGGCAGGCACAGGCACACCACCACGAGACGGTGACTTGCGGTCCGCTGAGGTAGGGCCACGCAGACTGAGCGGGTCCTCGTCCATGTCGAAGGTGAATGTGGCAGAGGGTTGCGGGGGACAGTGGAAGGTGTCCTCCAGGGCATGATGCAGAGGGCAGAAGCTATCCGGGGTGGTGGAGTGAGCTAAAGAATGATGATGGATTAAACCCAGATCAGTTGACTGGGGGTGAGTGTTTGATTTGCTCTAACGCTCCGTCCATCATCCCCTTTGGTATCGCTTTGTTCGCCCTAAGTTGGCAGGGTATGCCCAGACGTGGGTCCCTTGCTCACTTTGCCACTGGATTCAAGATAGCCTGGCTGATGAGGGTTTTGAACCCGAAACCGGTCCCAGGATGCTTGTTTCCGGTCCAGGGAAGACATGGCTTGGCAGTTCGGGCTGGACTGTTCCCATGAGGCACAGGGTCAGACTGATTTGCATATGGCCATGTCTGAACTGGGGTGGTGGAGTGAGCTAAAGAATGATGATGGATTAAACCCAGATCAGTTGACTGGGGGTGAGTGTTTGATTTGCTCTAACGCTCCGTCCATCATCCCCTTTGGTATCGCTTTGTTCGCCCTAAGTTGGCAGGGTATGCCCAGACGTGGGTCCCTTGCTCACTTTGCCACTGGATTCAAGATAGCCTGGCTGATGAGGGTTTTGAACCCGAAACCGGTCCCAGGATGCTTGTTTCCGGTCCAGGGAAGACATGGCTTGGCAGTTCGGGCTGGACTGTTCCCATGAGGCACAGGGTCAGACTGATTTGCATATGGCCATGTCTGAACTGGGGTGGTGGAGTGAGCTAAAGAATGATGATGGATTAAACCCAGATCAGTTGACTGGGGGTGAGTGTTTGATTTGCTCTAACGCTCCGTCCATCATCCCCTTTGGTATCACTTTGTTCGCCCTAAGTTGGCAGGGTATGCCCAGACGTGGGTCCCTTGCTCACTTTGCCACTGGATTCAAGATAGCCTGGCTGATGAGGGTTTTGAACCCGAAACTGGTCCCAGGATGCTTGTTTCCGGTCCAGGGAAGACATGGCTTGGCAGTTCGGGCTGGACTGTTCCCATGAGGCACAGGGTCAGACTGATTTGCATATGGCCATGTCTGAACTGGGGTGGTGGAGTGAGCTAAAGAATGATGATGGATTAAACCCAGATCAGTTGACTGGGGGTGAGTGTTTGATTTGCTCTAACGCTCCGTCCATCATCCCCTTTTGTATCGAGAAGCTATCCGGAAGCAGCAAATGGAGGAGTGGAAAGCGACTGCCTCGTTGCCACCACCAATTCGGTATCAGCTGCATGAGGATGAAAAATACCTCCTAGTCCATAGATTCAGACGCCACCAATGTACGACCAGAGACTGTCCATGAATGTCCGGGAACAGACTTAGTGGCACTGGGGCTGAGAGGGGATGCAGTCTGCGATGATGCCGGTACACTGATATGTACTCCGGCATTGCCGCATCAAGACTCTGTGACCTACTGGACCGCAGTGTAGGCCGGAGGCAGCGGTCAGCAGTGGGCCACAGCCACGTGTCGTAGGCTTGCAATGCACAGAGTTAGTGACATCAGGGCAGTTGTCGGTAGTGTTCGATCACCTCCGTAACGATGATCCTTTTTCCTCCCAAATGCAACGCGTCATCCTCTTATGCCTCTCCTTGCTTGCAATGATTCGTACTCTGCCTTTGAATAATCGATGTTCAGTTCCAATACTGTGATTTACTCGAGCGCAGCGTAGGCCGAGAGCAGTAGTCCGCGTGGGCCCTCAGAATCTTGCGGCTGTGATGTAACACTAAGACCTGTTGGAACCACATCGAAGGGTGTATAGTGACATACACTCAGCCATGATTTATGTGCTCTGCCATGGTGTAATCAAGACTCAGTTCCAAATGTGTGACCTACTTGTCCCCTGTGCATGCCGGTGGAGTACGTCAATGTGAATGGAGGTCTGTGGGCCTGTGTTGCGGAGGCCGTGATGGTCTGAGGAGGCTGCCAAAGTCGCAGGCCTCTGGCTTAGAGATTGCACCGGCACGTGGTGGGCCCTCATCGACACAAGCCGGTAACGGGAGGTGGGAATTGTGGCCTGGGTGCGCAGGGGCAGGCAGGACTGGTTCGGAGACCAGCGTCCCGGGGTGCGGCAGGCGCACAGGATCGTTGGCAACACCGCTCACGGTGTCAGACTCGTGGCGGGGTGAGAGGCACCACCCTGGCAGAGACGTTGGGCATTCGGGAAGAGGACCATGCCCAGAGTTACGTGCCTTTTATTCACACCCCTACGCTGGCCTGACGTACGCCAGGCCACCCCATCTGCTCACGCTTACGGGGGGACGTCACAAGCTACATTTCCGCGATCTTCCCCACTGGCTGGGGTGACATGGTTGAGTCCACTGTCCACTACACTCCAAACACCAGCGGTGTGTGTCGACATGGATATGTGTGTGGTCTGCATACTGCAGTCTGGCCAGCACATCCACGCCACACTTGGCATTGTGTACATTCTCATTCATCGGTCCCTTGCCTCCTTCGCACATGTCTGGTCCCCACCTCTTCCGGCATTCTGCTATTGTGTGTCCGAGGTGCCATGCCTTTGATGGCTCATGTACATGGCTGGCCCATGGTCCCTCAGTGAGTTGTGCTGTCGTGTCTGGTCGGTGTGCATGTTATAGGTGAGCTTGTGACGTGTGCATTTCCTGTGTTGTGTGTTGCATGATTGTGGAGTTGAGGTGTGTGGTGTGTGCATTTGGTATTGGCCAACGAGCAGTGCATTTCCGTGGGTGCCATCCTGGTGACGCAGGTTGATGATGGACTTTCGGGAGGTGCAGGTATCATGCACACTGCCTGGGTGGTTGGCGGCGGCGTTGGCGGGGATTGCACGGTGGTCCACTTTGCCTGCACATTGGTGGGATACGTGCGTTTTCTGTTGCGCTTATTGTGTGCAGTGTCGCCAGGGGCCACTAGTAGGACATGTGTGCAGTCAATTGCCCCCTGACACGTGCGGGAAGCCAGCTGTTGCATACAAGCCTTGCTTGGTCTCCGGCTGTTCCTGCGCAGTGTGTGTGAAGTATAGATAGTGGGGTACCAAGCTGATGGTGTCATCCATGATCGTTGTGGGGGACTTGGATTGGCCTGGCTGTGTGACTCCTCCGTCTCAGGCGGATGTTGGTTGGAGGGTACCAGGGGCCAACACGTGCAGCACGGCCAGCAGCTTTGTCTGCGGGTGGGATGTTGGTTGTCCGCTGTGTTGGTACCATCAGCCTGTGGGCAATGGTGGTCAGGGTGCGGAGGAGGGATGTCCCTTTGGGCATATAGTGGGTAATGACATCCTCTGGTGTTGGTTCTGTGAGGTTGGTGCTTTTCGGAGGGTCGCTGTCTTTGTCTGCGCTGCCTCAGTGTTGGTCCGGGGGGCGGTGGGTGTCTGGTGGGGGTGGGGGTGGTCCTGGGGGTGGTGGTGGTGGGTGTTGGAGCCCTCTTGGGTGTCCGGCCCGCATGTTCAGTGGCTCCATGGCATCTGTTGTTCTTCAGGTGTGGCTGTGGGCTGGGCTCCATTTTGTGGTACAGGCTGTGGTCCGACTTTACACCAGGTCAGAGCAGGTGTTAATTTCCTGCTGCTAACACGCCTTATTGCATGTTTTGTGATCTTATCGCGGATCTGGCTGGTCGTTGAGAATGTTGAGGAGTGGTGTTGTCGCTGCTTTTTGCACGGGAATGCCTACTCTGCATCTCATTAGTGATAGTTGCCGGGGTCATCTGTGGCAATGTTTTTTGCAGATGCTATCGTGGGTAAACTGGTGTTATGGGCTGTTAACACCAGCTTGTGAATGGTGCGATATATTTAGTAAATAGGGAAAAGGAGCACGCGCCCCATGAGGAATGATCTGTGTAATCACTGCTCAAAAAACTAGATGGAGTATAGTCCCGTGGGTATAAAAGGGTGCCAAACATTACACAATGGGGCAACAGCTCACGTTGAATGCAGGGATGTTGGTTCAGAGTGGTAGATCACTGCTGGAGGGATTTCTTATGGGGTAGACACGCTTAGCACTTCATAAGAAATATTGTCGTTTGATCTGGGATGTTATTTTATATTTTATGCTTAATCATGGCTTAAAGGAATAATGGTTATTGCTTTGCTTGGTACTACTGTGACCCCTGATGAAGGGCAACTTCGGCCCGAAATGCATTGGGTTTTTATATAAATAAAATACTGTCTTGGATGAATTTGCGTCATTCGTGTTTTTGGAAGAGGTTCAGATGGCCCACCTAGAACATAAGAAAACAGAAAATTGGCATTCCATTCCATGTGTGGATGTATTCACCATTGAAAAAAGTTGAAATAAGTAAATGAAAAGCTTGGATTTATAGGATTACTTGGTTAAAGAAGGAACAATGACATGACTGCCACAAAGGCGCAATTCAGCTGTGCGCTTGGTTGGGGCGAGATGTCGCCCCAGTTCAAATCACGATATATTTATCGCCACTTTGGCTGCGAAAAAGTGCCGCTAACTCGGAGATAAGTCCTTGAGAATATGCCCCATAGTGTCCTGGGTTGAAAAGTTGTCACATGTGCAAGGGCCTGAATGAAGGGTCAATAGCTCATAGTCCTCAATAAATGCCATCACTTGCCTATTGAGATGCTTTTCAAGAATTTTTGCCAGAATCAGAAGAAGGGATATGGGTCAATAGTTTTTCAATTCCTTAGGATCTAAACTCGTTTTTTTAGAAGCAGTCTGACTGCTGCCTCTTTCCATAGTTTTGGAAAACACCCAGTTGCAATAGACTGGCTGATAATGGATATTAGCAGCTCAGCAATGGTTTGGGCGGCCATATGAAAGCTTTTTGGTGGACAGGCTCAAAAGGGGATCCTGAGTTGGGGTTTATGAGAGAATTTATTGTTTCCTCCTCTGTCATAAGTAGGAAACAAAAGAAAGAGGGTTACATTTCTCTAGTCTCTTCCTCTACCATGTTTTCATGCAGACTAGCTATTCTTAGGTCAGTAGACTCCTCCTTATTCCTGTTTTCCATAAATTCAGAATGGATGGTAAGGAGTTTAGATTGAAAGAACAAGGCCACATTGTCGCAAAATGTCTACGTGCCTTCTGAGGGGCATATTATCAACGGCCAGCGATAATTATCGCTGGCCATGCTTAGCGACAGATTCCCTATCGCAGGCTATCTCTGGAATTTATCGCCCTGGTAGCGCGTTATTAACAACGCGCTTCTCCAGGGCGATAAAAATTCCAGAGATAGCGAGGTTATCGCCGTTTTGCAGGGAACATCGCTGGTTTTCCAGCGATGTTCCCTGCAAACGGCATACCTTGCTGATACGACCCTGTGGTCGTATCAGCAGAATCCACCCCCTATGTTAGGGATGGCTAAGTCAGGATTTTAGCAGACGTTAGATTTTGGCGAAAACTGCCGTTTCGCGAAATCTAACCTCTGCTAAAATCATGTGAGCTGCCTTGTAAATATCGCGATGTGAACATCAGCGATATTTGCAATGTAGTCCATCCGGAGTACGCCACTTTGCATCTCATTAGAGATGCAAAGATGGGCGTTGGGGAAAGAGGCGATAATGCAAGGATTCACGCGATAGCGTGACCTTGCTGATTAGGCGATAAAATTATCGCCGCTTTTCGTCCGAAAACGGACGCAAAAGCGGCGATAATTGTTTATCGCCTCATTTCTAATATGCCCCTGAGTGATTAGAAGTACTGTGGTAGGACAGGGTATTTATGAATTGCAATAACTCTCTAGACGTGTTGGGAGTGTTAGTGATTTTCTCGGTGTAATATTTAGATTTCTCCTCAAAGGTAGCCTGCTTATATTCTCTGATCAGAGCTCTATATTAATTTTTTTCCTGCCAGTCATATTCTCTGCACCAAACCTGTTCTTGACTCCGACAGATCCGCCTCAACAAATTAAGTTGGTCAGCGAATCAAGGAGCAGAGTGTGAACAGGGGAAACCTCATCCAAGGCCTTAACAGGGGCAACTTTGTCCAAGGCCATGCTCAGTCATGCTAAGCCATCTTGAGTATTCTTCAGTCGCCAAATTAACATCCTCCTGAGCAGTAAACGTTTCACTATTACGGCATTTGGAAACGCCATCCTGTCCTTCCAGTCATGACTGGAAAATTTCTTGCTCAGATTTTTATGAGCCTCCCTAGGGGTATTCCAAGACAGTGAAAAGCCAGCAGCATGATGATCTGACCAGTTTAGAGGGAGTGTCTCCTCAAACTTCAACATTGCATTTGTTAGAGAAAATTCCATCTAGTGTATGCCCTGCATAATGTGGAGGCACATTGACTAGTTGAGTGAGTCCATAACCCGCTAAGGTATCAACAAGAGCAGCTGAGTCCCTATTAGTTAAATGCTCCAAATAGAAATTGAAATCCCCTAAATTTGACTTATCTAATCAAGGTTCAATCAACTGCCCTATTTTCAGTGAAAAAGTAGATCTAGGTCTCCGAAAACAGGATTATTAAATAATAAATGTACTATTTTTAGACACCAGCCAAAAAGTATAGAAAACTGAAATTTCAAACAGGACTTATGAATAAAAATATTGTGTATAGTAATTATATAAAAACGTTAATCACACCAAATACAAACCTCAAATCACAAATAAAATCAATAAGAAAAATGAATGACAACACATAAAAGACATTTTTATAGGTAGCAATTAGGCCTGGGCGGTAAATTCCGTTCCGCTCGCGGAATTTGCAAAATTTGGGTAATTTCGCGTTCCGCGGAGAACGCGGAATTGCTAAAAATTCCGCGATCCGCAGCTTCGCGGAGTTTTTTCCTTGTTCGCGCTTTCAAAATGCGTGTTCGCGAGATATTTCTCCCCGAGCACGCAAACAGCATTCGCGAACAGGAAAAAAGCACCGCGAACGGGCGGAACAAGCAATTCCGCGTGTTTGCGGAACTTTTGCGTGCTCGCAGAGATTTTTTACCGTTTCGCGGAGCTTTGCGTAGCGCGACTACGCAAATTCCGCCCACCCCTAGTAGCAATCACATAAAATTGACATAATTCATAAAATATAATATTTCTCACCCACAACAAACAACATAAATATAATTTACTGTTCTGTAGCTGCCGATCCTTCTCCATATCCATGTACTCAATGAGTATAATCCAGCAAAAATGGACATATAAAAACCCAAATGGTGTTTAAAAAAAGAAATGTTCCTGGAAACCCAAAAAATTAAAGGAAATCAAAGTAAAAATATTGTCTTACTAGAAACTAAAACGTATTTTCTTTAAAAAAAGCGCAAACTTCAAACGTTCATAGGAAATCTTAGAAATTGTAAACCTGTAAAATAAAAGACAATACCCACTCACAAAAAATGATACCTTGAAACTTAGCATATACATCAAACTTAATCAACACAAAGCACATAACATAATGTAACATATTACAATACATTATTAACCTATATACCTATACCTAACCTAGCCCAAAATAGTAGTGAACAAAACTACAAAACCTACGAATAAACCTACCATAAACCCCAAAACAACACCATAACTACAATTTACAAGTACTCCCTACATTCGCCCTGCTCACAAAACCCTATGAAACCTTTTTTACCTGATTCATAGAACAGCAGCACCTTCTTGCAACTTACTTCCAGGAAAATGCATTAAAAACAAGACAAATAGACTACAAAATTGAACTTAGCGTTAAAAAGGGCTGCTAATTGAAACAAAAAAAGAGACTATCTCTCCATAGAAAACAACTGGAATTTAATGTAAAAATGTTGAACAATGTTTATAAAAATCTTAAAATGGATTAATAAGGTAAAACGTGAAAAAGTGTTATAAAATAACACCAAAGGTCTAGAGGTGGCTCTAATTTGATGGATCTATATTTAGCTCCAGAATAGATCCAGAATGCCTCATCTGTTTGACTTTGCTTAGTACATACCCTACAATTTCTTATTATTCGCACTTGAGTTGCTACATTTGTTTTGTAATTTTGCAATCCCATATATTTAATTCTGCCCACTAACGTTTGATTGTGTTGAATTGAATTGAATTAAGAACTTATATAGCACAAAACTGCCACCCTACGGGTATCCTGGCGCTTAGATTGAAAGTAGCCACTATAACAGCAGAACCAATTGTCAGTGGGGGGATCTAGTGTTCAACCCTTGGAAATAGCCAAGTTTTCAGACTCTTCCTAAAACAGGTCAGAGAACTGGCCTGTCTAAGGTTCTGAGGCAGCTCGTTCCATAGGCGCGCAGCGGCCACACCAAAAGCTCTGCCCCCCATTCTGGATCTCTTAAATCTGGTGGTTGTTATCGGATTTGCACTCGAAGAGCGAAGCTGCCTCCTGGGATTATACCAAGTGAACATCTCCTGCAGGGGAACTGGACCCAGGTCATGTACTGCTCTGTGTACAATACAGAGGGATTTAATGCAAATTCTTTCCTTAATAGGCAGCCAATGCAGGTCTCTCAAGGCCAATGCCGTGGAAGACCTACGCTGTCTATTTAGCACCAGCTTAGCTGCCATGGACTGGACTCTCTGCAATCCCTGCAGAATATATTGCGGTGCTCCCAAATACAGGGAGTTGCAGTAGTCCAATCTGCTCAAAATTATGCTCCTCACTACAAGAGATCGAGTATCTTTTGGTAGTAGCGGAAGAACCTTCCGTAACATGCGTAGCAGGGAGAGACAGACACTAGCAGTTTTATTGGCCTGTGATTCCATTTGGAAGTTATCATCCATCATGACCCCCAAATTACGCACCATTTTAACAGGAGTCAAGGGTTCATCCTCGGGGTAAGCTTGAACTCCACCGGTAGATGTCGGGACATTCTGGTAGCAGGACAATACACCACCTCTGTTTTCCCCCCATTAAACTGTAAGGAATTTTTCCTGAGCCAACCAGCAGTCTGGCGCATGTTATGGTGCTAGCCCAAAACCTTGTCCACAGCTTCCTGACGTCAATGTATTCTAAACTATGATATGCACTGGACACTACACATGATACATTTCACTATTTAACTTATAGGTTTACATGTAACAAGGCTATGTTTCATATTTTATTGTTACTTGTGCATGTGGCCCTCATTGTTCGTGTTGTATATTTATTTTCAACCAAGGTTTGCTCCTGGATATGCCGGGTCCGGTGGCTTAGTGGACTAATGCGTCCACTGTAGGGGCCTGTGTTCGACCTCATGGTCACAGATTCAAATCCCAGTGGGTCCACTCAGCCTTTCGTCTTTCTAAGGTTGATAAAAAGAGTCCTGCTGGGTAACAATAAACATCTGTTATTCAGCAGCAAGATAAATGTTGGGTGACCGTGGGCTTTACAAATACACTTTATGTTATATCACAAATGTCATATTCAGCAGAATTTTTCATATGTTTATATGTGTTGACTTTGCTATATACTTTTTTGTTTCCCCTCCAAGATGGTGCCGACATTAGCACTAGTGTTATTTTGTCCTTTTTTACTATCTAGTGATTATAACTAGAGTCATGTGTATGATGAGATCATGTGTTCAAGGACAAGTGGGGCCAAAATGTGTCTTGTGTGGTGTGGAATTAAAAACACAGTTTTTCAAACAAACATTTGTAAAGCACAACACTGTCTCCCCTAGGTATATCTGGGCGCTGTGTCTCCATCAAAAAGCCAGATCTTCAGTCTTTTTCTGAAGTCTGCCAGCGAGGGGGCTTCACGGAGCTGGAGGAGAAGGTAGTTCCAGGTCTTGGCAGTGATTTTTACGGATGCGGTGGGTGTGTGCACTGGCGAGTAAAGAGGAGAGCATGTGTCTAGAGGGTTGGTGGAAGTTCAGTCAATGGTTCATGTAGGCAGGTCCTAGGTCGTGAAGGGCTTTGTAGAAATGTGTGAGGATCTTGAACTGGCATCTCTTCTTGTTGGTGAGTCAGTGGAGATCTCTCAAGTAAGGGGCGATGGGGGTTCATTTGGGGAGCTCCAAGATGAGTCTGGCTGTGGTGTTCTGTATGGTCTGGTGTCTTCTGAGGAGCTGGGTGGAGATGCCGGCATAGAAGGCTTTGACATAGTCAAGGTGGTTGGTGACGAGGGCCTGGTGTTAGTTGGGAGTCATATGAATATTCTGTGGAGCATGCAACATGTGTGGAAGCAGGAGGAGGTGACTGTTGACTTGCCATTTCATGATCATTTGGCAGTCGAGGATGATGCTGAGGTTGCTGCATGGTTGGTCGGTGTGGGTCCAAGTTCTGCAGGCCATCAGTTGTGGTCCAATACGGAGGTGTTCTTCTCGAAGATCAGTACTTCAGTTTTGCCGGAGTTGAGTTGGAGGCAGTTGTCTCTCATCCATTTGGCTACATTGGTCATGGTGTTGAAGAAGTTGGTTTTGGCATTGAAGGGGTCCTCAGTGAGCAAGAGTATCAGTTGAGTGTCGATTGCGTAGGAGATTATGTTGAGTCCATGGGATCGGACGACATCTGCGAGGGGAAGGTCATTTTTCACTTTCCGCCGTTTGAGCTGTAAATTTTGGTTTGTACATTATTGGATTGTGGGCTAGATTACTCCTCCAGCCATCGTGCTCGAGTGGTCTGGGCATTGCAGGAGTTTGTATGGTAATTAACTATGCATATATTATATATATAGATGTGTATATACAATATTACTTTTATCTTTGTTTAATAACATTTATATAAGTCTAACATACTTTAGTAAAATTTGCCATCTGCTGTAGGCATGTGGTAAATTTAGGTACTAATTCCTTATGTAAGAGGGCTTTCTCCTCACAACTTGTAATTAGGGTCGCTGCTTTTGTGCCGTCAAATGAATATATGGTTGGCACACTGGCATTCTCAGCTCATACATGTTAATTAGTTAAAAATCATTTTAATAATGAAAACTGCAGCTTTAACCTGGCAAATGTACCTGCGTTTTCTCTGGTTGTTTAATTTAAATATAACGTAGGGCCTCAAGGAATAAGAACAGCTACTTTTCTTTTAAAATATACCAGGATAAAACTTTTACAAAGAAAAAAATAACAAAGACTCTTGTACGAAATCTCAAATTTCACTCACCAAATCAACTTAGATGTATGAACATGCATCAGTTATGTTTTCTGAGATAGGGAAGTTTGTTATTTTCCAAAAACGCTTGTTTTCCTTCCAAGGTAATATTAATGATTCCAGCTAATGAAAGCAGAGAGATTATTGTGATAGATGTGCATCATTTTGAACAAACACTAGCTGCCAGATGCTCTGTAAAACCAGCTTTATAGCTCAGTTTATTATAATGTTTTCACACTCCGGTTGTGGATGTTTAGGAAAATGAACATTGCCATGTAAAAAGGAAGATAAATTAAATCATCAATACATAAAGAGGTGCTACCAGAACACACTCTAGCAATTTATAGGGCTTCTATTTATGCTTACTCTATTTATGGTAATTATTTCAATTAATCTACCAATCTTCAGCTGTCTGTAATTGCACTTCATTTTCAATGCTATTCGGTGCTGTTCGAGGAAAAAAAATGATAGCATTACTGATTGCATCTCAAATTCATATTTGGTGACATCATCCATGATACCTTTGCACAGTCGGATTTGATTTCTCCAAAGAGAAGAATTATTTCCACCATCTTCAATATGAGCAAAATCCTTCTTTGTAATGAGCTGCTTTAGATGTACTGTTTTGTTACAATAGCTTTAAAAAGTAGCGAATCGATGCCCATTGTATATGTATGCTGTTTGGCAATATAATGCTGGGTCTCTTGTTTCCTGATAGAGCTGGCTCTTCAGATGACTCCAGCACTCAATGGAGCTGCCCCTCCTCCCCACCAGCGCCTTGAGACCTTCACGGGTGAGTAGTTGCGCTTTACCAACTCTGATTGATTGATTGATTGATTGATAGTAAGTGTATGGCTTCCCTTATACGGTAATGGAACTCCTTAGTGACATGCAATACCCTTATTATGTATGACAGGGTGTACTTTATCCCATATATAGGTATTTGTTACACTGTGATTATATATTAAGGTGAGTGTATGGGTCTGTGACACTACTTTGTGTTAATATATATACAAATGTATACCTGTTGGTGCTTGTTGAAGCTTGATTATGTGCATTGTGTTTGCTTTTGTGGTTGTATTAAACAGTGGTTGTATGGGCGTATAAAAAGGTGATTATATTAGATCAATGTGTTTTTGTGTGATAGTGGGTGTGTTGTAGTGCGATAATGAGTTTTTTCATTTTATTGCAACAGTTGAGTGGCTCATTATGGTATGTTGGCATACTGCATGTGTGGCATTAAGATATATTATGTTTAAGTGTTTTTATTGTACAAAATGCCATATCATCATATAAAACTCTGTTTCACAGAGTTTTCAGATTACTAGAAGTCTGTGGCTGTGGTTGACCGAATTATGAGGCAACGTTCATCAAGAAAAGACAAAATATGCTGCATTATACAACACCTTATACAGACAAAATGTAGTTGAAATATACAATTTCAGCAAATTATATTGCAAAGCATGTGGAAAATGCACTCAATCTACAATAATATGTAACAAGCATTTGCAATGTGATAGGTCTGGCATGTGCGAGAGTTAGAGTTATTGGTATTGTAAATTACAATGTTTTTACCCATGCGTTTTGGTTTGGAGTGTAGTGGATGCATGTGTTGTGGAGTGGAATTATGTGTGTTGTATTGGAATTGTTAGTTGTGGGATTTTGTGGGGTGGAGTGGCTTTGTGTAATGGAATTATGTGGCATGGTGGATAGATGAGGTGAGATCTGCACAGAATTCATAGACAAATAGTGTGGTGTGGAGTGGATTTGTGTAGTGGAATTATGTGGTGTGGTGTCCAGTGGAATTATGTGGATAGTAGTTATGTGGTATTAAGTGTGTAGTGTATGCTGTGTTGTGGAGTGGTATGTAGTGAAGTTTAATTATGTGGTATGCTGTTAAATGTTGTGGCATGATGTGGAATTCTGTGGTGTGGTTTGGATGAATGTGGTGTGTTATGTAATTGTGTTATTGAGTTGAATTATGTGGTGTGAAATGGAAAAGTGTGGTGTTTAATTGTGTGGCGTGGAACTGTGTTTCGCTGATTGGAATTATGGGGATTGGAATTATGTGGCATGGTCTGTTGCAACTATGTGGATTGTTGCTATGTGACGGAGTAGTTTTATGTGGGGTGTGTTTATGTGGCATTGAGAAGAGTGTAATTATGTGATGTTGAATCATGTTGTGTGGAGTGGTAGAATGTGGAGTGTAATTAGGTTGAGTATTGATAAACTGTGTGATGATGTTACATTTATTTGCAGTTTTGTGTAGCTCGAACTCGACCTTAAGGTATTAGGGCGCTCTGCATGAGCACCAGTTACATTTATTCTCGTTTTAAGGCACGGGAACATTATATGATGTGCCCAGAATCACAAGATGTTAAGCTGAGGCAGAGACTCAAACCTGTTTCCTTAGTTCCAACGTCCGCAGTCTAGTCGTAGGGCCACCTCCTGTCCCAGTATAGTGTGTGTGAGAGGGCATGGGCGGAGGAGGAGGGTTATGACATAGCTTTAGTTTTCTTAAGATTCACGAACAGTAGTGCCATTGAACATGTTCAAACAAGACCAAACGCACACATGCTGAAAATAGTTAAACAAGCATTGGCATAGCCAATAGGTCTCGCCTTTGGGACCATATAAGTGTTTAGACATGTAACAGTTGATGTTGTTGCACCAGGGATAGTGTGCTGCATAACTAAATACTACGCCAATGCTTGTTCTTCATTGTCACATATGAGGGCACTTTCAAATATGTGAGTTCAGGATGTGAGCTGTACAAAATCTCACGTTTGATTTAAAAGTATATAATGGTGTGCTACACATCATAAGAATCTAGGAACAATTTACATTACATATGACGACTGACTTGCCTCTTAGTTAACATGAATGTTCTAGGTTTCTGTTTAAAAACAATCACTTTTAATATAAATAACTATCAATGCGGTCATATAATTAGATATAATAAGGGTAAATGCTGTGCACGTTAATGAAATACACTTTTTTGCATTTTGAAGAGACTATCATATTTGTACGTTTGCTGCATGATTTACATGCCAAATATGGTCACGCCTCGGCTCGTTCACAGGCTCTTTGGACCTGCTCTCCGTTAATTTTGTGGCTCGCTCACCTCTTTCTCCCACAGCTCTTTGTATACTATTGCGTGACCCACACTGCAGTAATGGGCATGACCCAATAAGATGACGATTCAACTAACGCTGAGTCAAAAACCACAGTACAGTCAATAACCACCCTACATCTCCTTGAAAATTGCTCCAACATTGTTTTGGTGCCCTGAAGGATTTGCAATCTGGCATTTCCGTTTAAAAACATATGAGGAATTGTAGCACGGGCGGTTTACGTAATCTAGCGCCGCTCCCGCCCCTTTCAGTCCACCACCTTAAACACGACAGCTTTTTACAAAAAAAAAATATCACTAAATCACGTTATCAAATCACAGAAATGTTTTGCTTTAACAAAAAAAAAGAAATGAAAATGCTTTTCGAAACACTGTCAGCGTGAATGGCTTTTAGATCAGGCTCACATTAAAACTGAAGAGGGATGAACAGTGTGTAAAATGTGAGCGGCACTATTTCAGAAACGATCAGAAGTGTCCGAATCTGTTTGCAAAACTGTCTGTAACCGCTGAGGCAAGATCAAAAGGAATGAAGTGAATGCGGGTTTTATTTTTCAATTCATGCCTTTAGCCACGAGATGGCTCTCCCATACAAGACAAGGCATGGTTTGTAGCGCCCCAGTTGTCTTCCTGAATGTCATGCACACTTACTTCTCAAGTAAGCTTTGCAAGCCTTGTCGTCGCTCGTCCATCTGTTGTGCATTTCCGAGTTTAAACAAGCACAAGCGCGCGCCTCACGCGGCAGCAAGGGGAGAAAGGAGGGGGCCTGCGCGATTCCCTTGCAGGAGCGAGCAGCAAGGCGCGATAATTGCTACCATATGGCGCCAGCTGCTCGCTCCCGCAAGTGAATCACCAAACGTGCACGCATTGCCATTGAAGGCAATGGAACGCATGCACGTTTTTGGCTGAAAAGCCGAGGCAATTCCAAAAGGTCTTTTTGCCTAAGCAGCGCATGCGCGCTGCGTAGGCGAGCCCTAAAAACAAACAAAAAAACTGATTGCTATTAAATACTGGCTTTTTTCTGCACGATATCAAAACGATGTATTCCCCTTGAACATCCACGCATGTCTGAGTTTACCTGTGGCTGCTTGTCAGGTGATGTCACCCTGGAATTGTGTTTTCATTTTATGAGCTCCATCCGGCGGGAAGGAAAGGAATCGCGGTAAGTTTTGTTGTGAAGTGACAGGGAATTACGGAACATCTAAGTTCCACTTTATTAGTGTTTAAAGTCCAGTGGGTGGGAGTTGGTATAGGGTGGAGGCAGGGCGGATAATGGGACGATAAAAAAATTAGCAAACATATGATGGATTAGGTGGCAAATGTGGCAACTCCACAGGTATGCAGAAAACACCACAGCCTTAAAATCGCATTAGTCCAGTGGCCCAGTTTATTATATCTAGCAAAGATGTGACAGCATGTGGAGACAGGCACTGCTATACTTGTGCATGAGGCTGAGCAGGTGTGTCAGGGAGGGAGGGGAAAGAGGGTGCTACACTTGCGTGTCATGGCAACAGAAGTAAGAAACTGTTGTATTTGCTAGCCAAACAAAGTAGGTGTTTGGGCATGAGGACCAGGATACTGTTATAGGTGAATGACAGACTCAGGGAGTGTGAGGGAGATGAGGAACAAGTCACTACTGACCTTATGTGTCAGGCAGAGGGGGTGTCAGGGCCTGGGGAGCAAGTGCTCTGCTGTACTTGTGTGTGAGACAGGAGAGGAGAGAGCAGCAATAGACCATCCGGGATTGTGCCCTGCAAAGGGCCGGGCAGCACCCATCAGCGTCTTCCGGCTGCAGGCAGCCCAGACCATCCAGGATTGTGCACTGCAAAGGACAGGGCAGCACCGCATCCCCGCAGCCTCCTCCTGCTGAATGCAGTCCAGACAGTTCACATTGTCATCATGTCATTTGTTTTCAATGTTCCACAAAGAAATGTGTTGACAGGACAATATCCAGTTACCTGAAAATCCTTCCCAAAGTTGCAAGAAGAAATGCTGCAATTTGCTTTGGGCCCATAAATGATACATTTGTTGGGGCTTCGGTTGATATTTGATATTTGAATGGTGGCTCATTTATACTTGGGTAGAGATTGTTTGAAAGAAACAGGTCAAGAAACTCACGCGGGCGCTAGCTGCTCACTTGTTTGTTAAAGTGCAACAGGTGTGTTGACGTCGGAGAGCTGTGCTCACAAAGTACCACTGATGCGGGGGCATGAATGATTCCACTCGCTGATTAGGTATATATACATATATATATATATATATATATATATATATATATATATATATATATATATATATAATATATATATATATATTATCTACTGGCGTCGCCAGTAGATAGTTATAGTTAGGACTTATTTTCCATAGGAAATCCGCGACATTCTATTTGAAATAACTCTCTTTCCGGTTGACGAATCTTCGCGAAATTTTCAAACTTTATGGCCCGTTCCGGTCCGCTCCTACCCTGAAAGTCTCGGGGTGATTCGTCAAGCGGGGGCCGAGAAAAAGGGGGTCCCAAAACGTGTTTTCCCCATTCATTTTCCCATAGGAAACTTTAGACACGGCTACAGCCCGAACTGCTGAACGGAATTACACCAAATTTGGCAAAGAGGTAGTTCTTGGTTCAGAAAGAACCCTTTTGTTAAATGGTGTAAATCCGTTCAGTAGTTCCTGAGAAAATGAAAATGAAAATCACATATATATCTATGGCCGCGTCGGATTCGCGCACCCTCCCGATCACGAGCTGTCTGCTAATTGGCTGTCAACACTCCAAACCAGGAAGTGTTGGCAGCCATCTTGTTCCTCGGTAGAACCGAGGAACAAGAAAGCAGTAAAAAGTGCGCAAAACGCACAAAGGGGGCAGGGTAGAAACACCCTGACCCCCTAGGTCTGCTCAGGGGTCCCACAAGGACCCCTGGGTAGAAAAAGCATTTTTAAATCGGCAGGATGCGCTCAGGGAGCGCGGATCCTGCCGAGAATCGAGCGCGGTCTCCCGCGCTCGATGGTAATTTGCCCCCGGGTGGCCCAAGTCCCGGGGGCATGGTGGGGGTTTTAATTTATGTAGGGGGCCTCTAAGGCCTCCCAAGCCCCGGGGACCGCCACCCCCCGGGCTTTAGAAAAAAAAGGGTGCGGGAGGGCTCTTGGCCCTCCCGCAGCCCCGGGGACCGCCACCACCCAGGGGCTTCTTTATTTCTTAATTTAACCTGTGTGGGGGCTCCAGCCCACCCACACACCCCGGGACCGCCACCTCCCGGGGCACTAAACATTTGAATATGGGGGTCCGTTACGGACCTCAAAGCCCCGGGACCACCACCTCCCGGGGCTGTGTACTGGATGGGAGGGGGCCGCGCGGCCCCCTCCTGGAGCCCTTGATGGCCCTGGGGACCGCCACCCCCAGGGCTGGCTCCTGCAGTGTCCCGGGGTGCCTACCCCGGGACACTGTAGTTGCTATGACAGGACGGAGCCTCGCGGCTCCCGTCCTGTCATAGCTAGTCTTGGTTTGCATTTTGAAAAGAGAGCAGGGAACCTGCCTCTCTTTCAAAATGCAAACTAATTGCTTTCCACATGGGGATCAGCATGTTAGCTGCTCCCCATGTGGAAAGCAATGCCGGCTCCTTAGGACACGGGGAGCCGGCTGGGACTGTGGGGGATTGGGGACCCCCCACAGTCCCCAACCAGAGGCCAGGCCCCGGGGATGGGGTCCCCGGGGCCATAGTGGCCAGGGAGGGGGCCACGCAGCCCCCTCCCCAAATAAAGGTTTTTTTTTAAATTAAAAAATAAGGGCAAGGCCGGCCCCGGGGATGGGGTCCCCGGGGCCTTAAATGGCCTGAGGAGGGGGCCACGCAGCCCCCTCCATATATATATTTTTAAAACGAGGGCATGCCCCGGGGATGGGGTCCCCGGGGCCAATAGAGGCCCAGGGAAGGGGGCCACGCGGCCCCTACCCGTTTTTTTCCCAAAAAGAAAAAAATAAAAAAATGCACAGGCCCCGGGGGATGGGGTCCCCGGGACCAAAGTGGCCATGGGAAGGGGGCCACGCAGCCCACCTCCCATTAAAAAAAAAAACGAAAAAAAAACGACCGGCATCGTGCCGGAGGCCCCGCCCCTCCCTGCAGTACTTGCAAACGCGCCCCTGGTGCGTTTTAAGTAGGGAAGTAATTCCTCTTGAATACTGGGGTCCCTGGGGCCAACTAGCCCACCAGGAACCTCCAGTATGCGCAGAGGCTGCGTTGCAGAGAGGTGTACAGAGGCCACGCCCCTTTTACACCTCTCTGCAACGCAGCTCTGTGGCGCTTAATGGAGGTAGCTGGTGGGCTAGTTGCACCCCAGGGACCCTCAGGATTCAAGGGGACTTAATCCCCGACTTAAAACGCACCACGGGCGCGTTTGCACAGTGGTGAAGGGAGGGCGGGCCTGAGGTGACATGTGTGCAAACAGGCCCCGTGGCGCGTTTTAAGATGGGGAATTAAATCCCCTTCAATACTGAGGGTCCCTGGGGCCAACTAGCCCAACAGGTACGTCCAGAAAGCGCCGCAGAGCTGCGTTGCAGAGAGGTGTAAAAGGGGTGTGGCCTCTGTACACGTCTCTGCAACGCAGCCCCCTGGCGCATACTGGAGGTTCCTGGTGGGCTAGTTGGCCCCCAGGGACCCTCATGATTCAAGGGGACTTAATCCCCCAACTTAAAACGCGCCACGGGGCGCGTTTGCACAGATGTCACCTCAGGCCCCGCCCTCCCTTCACCATTGTGCAAATATTCCTCTAAAATCAGCCGAAATACGAATTCCGATTTACTCACCTGTTATCAGGAGAGACCTCAGTGCTGCATCTTTCAGCCCAGTACTGGTCCTGAAAAGTAATTCTAACCGTACTTACCAGTAACTTGAATTTCCTTCCATAGGCTAACATTGACTGGTTTCACTTGGAAATTCTTCTAAGTGTGCAGTTTTGGAACTTTATAATATTCCTCTAAAATCAGCCGAACTACGAATTCCGATTTACTCACCTGTTATCAGGAGAGAACCCAGTGCTGCATCTTTTATCCCAGTACTGATCCTGAAAAGTAATTTTAACCGTACTTACCAGGAACTTGAATTTCCTTCCATAGGCTAACATTGACTGGTTTCACTTGGAAATTCTTCCAAGTGTGGAGTTTTGGAAGTTTATAATATTCCTCTAAAATCAGCCGAACTACGAATTCCTATTTACTCACCTGTTATCAGGAGAGAACCCAGTGCTGCATCTTTTAGCCCAGCACTGAGCCTGAAAAGTAATTCAAACCGTACTTACCAGTAACTTGTATTTCTTTCCATAGGAATCCATTGTCTGGTTTTCAGCAGAAAAGTTTCAAAGTGTCAATTTTCACAAACTACAAATATTCCTTAAAAATCGCCTGTATGACTTAAACGCATTCTTTCAACTGTTTACAGGAGATGCACCAGTGCTGGATCCAGGATCCACCACTGAGTAAGAAAAGTAACGATAACACTACTTACCTGCTAAGTGAATTTCCAGCCATAGGATAACATTGGTGATTCTATGTGAAAAAGTTTCTAAGTGTCAACTTTTAAAATACAATAATATTCCTTAAAAATCAGTACTGTAACCAAAACGCTTTTACTCAACTGTTTACAGGAGATGTCCCAGGACTGAATCTAGGATCCAGTCCTGTGGTTAGAAAAGTAATCCATAAAGTAACTAATTGTATTTAACTTGAAATTCACATTGAGCTCAATGTTGCATTGTGTTTGAAATTGTGTTGCCTATTGCAACAACTGTAACTACTGTACTTAAAAGTCTATTGCCTATTTGCAAAGAATTTAAACTAAAGTAATTCATTCTGAGAAAGTATATTTTGTAATGTAATGTATAATGTAATTACAATGTAATTTAAAAATAAATAGTTTAAAAAAATGTAGAAAATCAGTATCAAAAAAATAAATATAACAATTAATACATTTAAAAATTGTCATTTACAAAACCTTGGAAATTCACTGAAAAAAGCCATAGGTTTCAGACATGTTATAGTTAGGAATTAGCATTTAAAAAAACTTTGAAATTCACTGAAAAAACCATAGGTTTCAGGCACGTTATAGTTAGAAATTAGCATTTAAAAACCTTTGAAATTCACTGAAAAAACCATAGGTTTCAGACACGTTATAGTTAGAAATTTGCATTTAAAAAACCTTTGAAATTCACTGAAAAAACCATAGGTTTTAGGGACAGCTATAGTTAGTTGGACATTTCACTCGTTCAAAACCATAGAAATTCCCCCGTTATAGTTAGTTCAGCTAACTATAACTCGCGCCCCTGCAATGCACTGCTGATGACGTCACATATTACATCACTCATGACATGGTCAGTGACATCACTGATGACATCACTGATGACATCTCAAATGACATCACTGATGACATCATCCATGTGATTATTTCATGCATCTTCTCACACCCTAATATAACTTTTGATACACCCACTCTAAATTACAGACTGCCATTCGCAAAACCATACACACTCCAATACCAATAACTACATACCCACTCACTGATTCTTAGGTCTACACACACACACACACATCTACTCACTCACCCGTCCAGTCACTCATACTTACAGTCACTCAGTACAGGACTATCATATGCACTCATACACCTATATAAACACTCACACACCACCACTCATCCATAGATGTACTCACACACCTAGTCAGTCATGCAAAAATTAATCACACACCCATTTACTCACCTATACAGTTATACACACACCAGCTCACTTACTCATACAAATACTAGCACATTCTTACGCTCTTATACAATAACTGATACAATCACACACACATCCATACAGCCACTCTCACAATCACACACTCTCACTTATAGCCATTTCAAAAACTCTAACACACATATATACTGCCTTTTACATATGTAGTTACTCGCACATGTACCACTGAGATATACATTCACTCACTAACACACCCATACACACACTCACCCACCCAAGCAGTCCATCACAGATGCACTCTTGAAATCATGCACCCAGTGAATCACCCACTCACACATCTATGTACAGAGTCACACACACCCCACCCACACAAACACTCAGGCAGCCATACAGATACTCAGAGAACCAATCAATAACCCATATAGACACTCATGTAGCTATTCGCAAATCCATGCATCCACTTACACACCAACAAACAGATGGATACAGACATTCACACAGTTAAGTCACTAACCCATGCATTCAGTAAGATACGTTTAATCACTCACTTGTAGAGTCAGTCACTCACGTACTAAATCATCCATTCAGACACTTATACACCCACTCATTCTTCAATACGCCTTTCCCTATATATATTAAACATATTTAAACTTTACAGAAACACACAGTCACTGGATGATGTCATCAGTGATGTCATTTGAGATGTCATCAGTGATGTCATCAGTGATGTCACTGACCATGTCATGAGTGATGTAATATGTGACGTCATCAGCAGTGCATTGCGGAGCGCGAGTTATAGTTAGCTGAACTAACTATAACGGGGAATTTCTATGGTTTTGTACGAGTGAAATGTCCAACTAACTATAGCTGTCCCTAAAACCTATGGTTTTTTCAGTGAATTTCAAAGGTTTTTTAAATGCAAATTTCTAACTATAACGTGTCTGAAACCTATGGTTTTTTCAGTGAATATATATATATATATGATCCGAAATGTTTTCAATTAATGAGCTGCTAAAACACCTCTAACTCAAAAGTCGAGTTCCATTTTCAGTGATCTCTAAATCGCTGCAAAGTAAATAGAACCAAGGGTCCACCTCGAAGATCAAAACATACATGGCGCCATAAATATTCAAGAGGGAGATTGTGTAGCCGGTGGGAAATATTGTAGGAAGGGAAAAAAATGATTACAAAAATAAGAAAACATGAAAATGTTAGCAGCTTTATAAAGGGGTAAATCTCGGCCCTAAATGCATAATTAATGGCATAACACAGAGCCTATGCCCATGTGCGAGAGCAGCGGGACATGTGGAACGGGATATGAGGGTTAGAAGGGCATTTCCTACTACACCACAGGGTCCAGGTGGAAACCACTGCACATGTGGTAGGTGCTGTCAATTTCTGGTGGTGAAGTGTGCTGGGTCATGCAGAAGCGGGCCACGGGTGCTAGGTGGCAGCAGAGGATAGGGCCCGCAGCTTCAGTGTTTGCATCCATTGTATTATAGCCAAATTTGCTTCTTTTTTTTTATAACAGTTGGTATCAAAGAACAAACAAAAGACAACCTTAATATACCTATTAGAGAAGGATGGGACTGTTCACAAATTAACCCAATAGAATGTCACAAAATAACAATGCGGACCCTTGTAGGTAATAAACGAAAGTCCAATCGAACGTCTGCTTTCATCCACGAGAGGTGCAACAAGAAAAGCATCTAATTAACCCAAAACAACATCACAAATTAACAACGGGAAAATTAAAACTGACACTATTCGCATCAACCCTAAAAACATCTTCAAAAAGTGCAGCAAAGTAAATTGAACGGACAGAGGAATTCACCAGTAGTCAATGCAGTGCGACTGCAAACATATGGTTTGCAATGGAGCGGACACATAACAAACAAGAAACATAAATGCGGGCGCCATGCAGATACATGAAATTCCAGCACCCGTGTACACAAAAGTTATGGGCGTGGTGGTCCGTGAACCCAGCACCGTGATTATGAAACAAATGGCGCAGGGTACTACAAACAGGCACCCACAGAGTAGCACGAGCAGGAGATAAAACAAGTAGTCCCCGAAGAACACAATAAACACCTACAGCGTTAGGAAACTGTAGTTGGCCTGTGCTGCTGAAGAAAAACCAGAAGTGTTGTTTCGGGACTGGCAACCTCTAAGGATCCAGCAAAGAAGAGTGATGCAGCCCTGAACCAATGGCAAGCAGCAGGCGCGATTACACTCTGTATGGTGATTACAGCAGGTCTTCCAGTCAGAGCATGCGTGCTGCCTAGGGTCGACCTAAAAATGAACACATCCACTGGCCTCACCTTTGTCCATTGTTTTATTAACTATTTAATCAGAAAAGGTAGACAAAACCTAAGCATTTCAATTAATGTCCACCTTTAGCTGTACCTTATAGAGAATTAACCCTGGGCGAAGTACTACGCTACGCTCGCGTAGTTTGCGAAGTTTGCGCTACTTCGCACTACGCGAATTGCACGTAGCACAGTGCAAACACGCGTAGCGTAGCAGTCATTTTTTGCTTGCTCGCGGTCCTCAACGTCAAGTTGGCGACCGCGAGCAAGCAAAATGACATCCCGGCGAGACTTTTTCCTTGTTCAAGATCAGCAACATCAAGTTGCCGATCGCGAGCGTGGAAAATAAACCTCCCTGCGAGATTCTCAACGCGGGGAGGTCAGGTTTCTCATTGCGAGTGGTCGCGTATGCTCGCGACCGCTCGCGATGAGAAACTACCAGTCTGCGTTGAGAAAGATGCCACTCGAGTAGAAATCTACTCGAGCGGCAGAAAACGACCGCTTGCACTGTGCAAGATGCGGTTTGCACTGATTGCACAGTGCGGACAAGCATCCGGCACTGTGCAATCAGTGCGAACAGCATTTTGCACAGTGCACTACGCAGTTCGCGTAGCTACGCGTAGCTCGCGTAGTGCAAAGTGCACTTCGCGTAGCTATGCGTAGCGCTACTACGCGAACTACGCCCAGGGTTATAGAGAATGGCATTTTCATACTTTGTAAAACATATCGATTTTTATGCTAAGTATCCAAAAATAAATATTTAATTAAAAAAAATCCATAAGAGGTAAATTGTCGAATATGGTCCTAAATGGTCATCTGCGGCCCTGGTTATGTTTACCAACCACTCTGCTTTTGTTCTTTTATGAATGTTACTAGAATATCTAGATGCATTATTTAATCATATTACAAAGTTGCCCATTATGTATCATCTATGGCCGTATGAAGCAAGAGTTGGTTGCCAGTGGTAGGATGGGCTCAGTGCCTAGCTTTTGGCCATGGGCTGCATGGATTCATCAAACGTGGCTGATGTATGAAGGATAAGAACACCAGGTTAAAACATACATTCAGCATCCCCACTAGCTCCATGAACTGCTTATTCCAAAGACTATACTCATTAGGCAAGGTAGTGAACAGTTATGAAAGCAAGTACCAACATGCATCTATTGCTGCTAATGTTTCACCACCTACAAATTATGTATCTTTCAATCTGACACACAGACAAGAAGCATGCACACAACACATTATACACATCGACCCAAAAATAACACAGAACCAGTAAATAAAGCATCGCTTTGACACACATGCACATTATACACAATCATGACATTTAAATTTCCAGACCAAGAGCTTTCATTGTTTAAAATCCCATCTAACAACTTGGGTGTGACAAGGGCTCAGCCAGGAAAGACCAGACAACCCATCAATGTAACTGAACCAGGATGGTGTGAACTCATATGATTACCTGCCACACCACACAGATGTGTAAGCTCAGTATGATGTTGTTAGGTTAAACTGACTGTGCAAACACTACATTTTGGGATGGTGCAGGATTCCTTATGGTCAGTATTTGGGATGGTGTTCTGCATTGGGATGATACAGGATACATTCAGGTTAGCACTGTAGTCAACTTACCTGATTAGCAATCACTTTCTTACTGTTCAACAGACATTTATGAAACTAGACAATATCAATGTGAGATATTCAAGCATATGGATCAAACAATTAAGAGCATGAAAGGGGCATTTGTTCATTGCAAACTAGAATTAAACATACTTGACTTACTCCCCCATGTATTTCTCTCTCTTGTCAGCTTCTGTCAAATACAGCCCTGGTGTTCACTTTAAGAACATCAACACCAATGACATCAAGGGTCATAATGCTAGCAGCTTTTAGGCCCTCTACCATCCATTGGTCAAGTAAGTCTAGGAACCAATGATCTTAACTTTTGTATCTAATTATTAATCATTTTGTTAAGTATTTTATCTCTGCGTTGTAGGTACATCAAATCTTATAAGTATTTTCAAGTTGATACGTGTTTTCCTTTCTATTATGTACCTCTAACGTGTCAGCATTTGTGGTCTGATGACTTTTATAGATTGACCATATTCATTGAACATAGTTTATATCTCTATAGCTGCAGGACCTGGCGATACCTAGAAAACACAATTTACAAGGGCACAGGTTCAGCAGGTAACCGCATGGAGGATCTCCGAAAATCGAACCTATGTGGCTAGAGCTAGTAAGTTCCCGTTGTTCAGATATTAAAATTCCATCCACAGATCAACTCTTAATTTGTTCTGGTGAAATTTAAAGTATGCTTGTGTAATTTGAGTGATTTCAGGAATTTTGTATTACACTTTGTGGTGATGTCGGTGGTATTGGCCTTTTGTGGAAGTATATGATGTCACCTGGAATGGTGTGAGGCACTAGTATTCTATTTATCATGCTGTGACAGTTACTGTCTGTGCCTCTCAGTGACTGGACGTCACCCTGTGCTCTCTCTCTCAGTAAATACTTGGATTACACCAAAGCCTCCGGTCTCTTTACTTCAGGAAGACTACAAGTACGACTTTGCACACTTGTTCAGTAAAATTCCCAAAATTATTTCATTCAGTCACCTTACTTAATTTCACACCATTCCCAGTAAAGGTTTGTTGTGAATGCATGAAGAACGCACCAGCTGTTGTTCACAAAGCATTTTTTTTATTTGTTTCTTTATGCTCACATTTTAATAACTGTATTACTTATTTTCCGAACAATGTGATTAAGAACTGTGTTAAAATATAGATACAGACTTGTATTTGATGTGCTTCAACTATTGAAATCTTCTTCCAAGTACTGGGGACATTGCGCCAAACTATGATGCTGAACTAACAACAAGTAGGGACGGCAGACATTCTGACGAGACAACACCCCTGATGAAGCAGAGGTATCCCCAATTTATCATTCTCTACCATGTGACAGGCCAGATGGAACACCTCTCGCTGCTGGGCAACCTCTTGGCTAGGCTTGTGGGGGGGGTGGCATGGTCACTAAGAGGATCAGTTTTACCAACAGCAGGCTAATGTGCAGAAGGGTATTCATGAAATGGGGCTAACCTCCACGAGATAGCTGCCTGTCTTAAGGACTCACTCAGAAGATTGACAGGTCTGTGCCATGAATTCTGCTTTGAAATGTTACCAAGGGATGGCAGATTTGCATATAGAGCTTCTTCAAACCTTCAGACAAAAGAGAGTAAGGGAAGATGCATTGACCAGTAAGATGATAGAGGCAATAGGAAAAAATGCGAATGTGAATCGTCATGTGGGAGATTTTACAGATACACTTGGAATGAATACACCAGATGCCCACTCACCCCTCTGCCACACCCACTTGTGGAAAGGACATTCTTTAAGGGACCATTTGGTCCATAATGATGTGACCACCAAGAAGGACATGCATACTCAGGAACTTAAGGATTTTTTCCTGCGGCAAATGTAAATCTTGCCACCACAGTACTAGCAAAAAAGAATTTGAAGTACCTTATGGGACAGGCAGCAGAAGCATTCAACAATTCTTGACCTGCAGTACTCAGTTTGTAGTCTATATACTGGACTGCCTTTGCAATGAAAGATGTGTGGGCAGCATACTCCATGTAGTAAAATAGAGAGTACTGGAACATATGTGGGTCATTGATAGCAGCGAAACCCATTACCCAATGGCAAGGCATTTTAAAGAATCACACTTCAGTGACAGGACAACATTAGCATAGTATGCTATAGAACATGTATCTAGCAACATCAGGGAGGGTGACAGAATAACTATCCTTAGAAGAAAAGAATCCAAATATATTTAAGATTTGGACACCAAAGGTCCCTGTGGGTGTAACACAGAACAATAACTTAAGGTGCATTTGGGTGATGAATAAACAGAATAAATATAATTATGATATGGGGACACTAAAGGAGGATGTACATTAAGTAGCAGAAATTTAGTATGTATCTGTTCTATAACCTGTGTATGTTTCTCTTTGGTCTAATTTGTTTGATTTTAACCTTTTTGATCTAATTTTAATTTTGTTTTAATTCACGGAAGAGCAGGAAGGGACGGTCAAGTGAGATGTGGTGCTGGATCCCTCTACCCTTTACTTCATATTGTACAATTTGGCATTTGGTGTACTACTTCAGAAAATATCTTCATTTGTATTATGGGTGGAAATGTATGAAATGATAATATGTATCTGCCTGTTTTATTGGAAATAGTATGGGAGTGGGGGCTACAATTTGGGACAGCAATGGCCCACTCGGTCTTCATGTTTACTTTATTCTGTATATTAATTATTGTTGGTTCAATATGAACATATTTAGAACTGCCAATCATGATAATAATTACATTTTGAAGTTATAGGTTTTTTTGCTAAACACATTCTTATTGAATTTTAGACCAGCAGCACTGGTGAAGCAATGGAACATGGCATACATTGGTACATCATTGCAATTGGTAAACAGTACGTATAAGGCAAGACATCCAGCAGTTTAAGATAAAACTTGCCTGCAAAACCCAGCAGCTCAAGGTTACAACCAATTAGGTGAGTAGCCCCAGCCATTTTCCCCACACCTGTTCATGTTTCTGAGGGCAGCCACATGCTTCAAAACCACCCGCTTCTGCTGTGCACACCAATGGACACCACTTCTCCACTTCAACAGAGTGGGTGACCTGGTGCCATCCCTTGTGAGGCAATATTGTGATTTGCCACCAGGAAGGCAGTACCCAGGAATCACCTTTCCGCCCTTATGCCCCAGAGCCCTAGAACACCCCGAGAAGAACCAATAAGGGTGAAAGAGGAACCTCCCATCCCAACACCTCCGACAACTCCAGGGTCACCCTTGTCCAGTACTGGAGCACCATGTCACAGACCCACACCATATGATAAAAATTCACTTGGTCAGCTCCGCGTCAAAGACATGTGGAGGCATGTCGCAAGCCTGCTCGATGCAGATGGAGTGAAGAAAAGTATACAGAATAAAGGTAGTTGGTCTGAATAAGACGCAGCCTAAAGGAGGTGGTAAGTTCCTGTGGGGCCATTAGCGCATCTTGCCAGTCCTCGTCCTTCACGGGGCCTATCCAACCATCCCACTGGGTCCTAAGGTGTTCTAGTGATCCGGAGAATTGATGACAAGTGTGCGGTAAATCTGAGAAACCCCGCCCCAGCCCAAGTGCCCAATTAATTGCTTAACTTCCAGAGGATTGACCTACGGGAGAGTATCCGTTGGGAGGGAGTGAGTTGAATATATTTTTAGAACTGGGCATGAGTAAGGCTGTATGCCTACTTAAGATCTTGAAAGCACAGCATGTGTGTCCCCAACCATACATCCCCCAGTCTTGTAATGCCAATGAGGTCCCAGGAACAGAAGCCGCCAAGAGCAGCTGTTTCCTTTAACCAAGTGCTGTGCCAGAGCGGTGTCTGCTGAGTAAGCTTTGTCTCCCATTGTACATGCTGCTGGTCCACCCTCAACGCAAGGAACACCACTTGGGTCACCAGAGACAATGAGAGAGATTGGAGCCCCATAGAGCATTGCTTGAAGACGGGAGAAACCCCCATCTTAGCATAGAAAGATAGTAAAGTTCAACCAAGGCTGCAGTCAAACGGGCAGGTGGGAGCTGCTTAACCACCTGGCAGACCCAAGGGGCTAACACTCCCAGCAATCTAATGCCCTTAAGGGGTGGATGGCTAATGCTACCAGCATTGTTTACCCTTTAGGGGGGTGGATGGCTAACACTCCCAGCAATCCAATGCCCATAGAGATTGGTATTTCCGGGTCTGTCTGGGGCTGGATTAAGTCTTTTCTGGAAGGCCGTACCCAGCAGGTCTGGCTTCCTCCATGTGCCTCCGTGCCCCAGCGGGTGGTCACGGGTGTCCCGCAGGGATCATCCCTTAGCCCCCTTCTTTTTAACATCTATGTTACTCCGCTGGTTTATTTAGCGGAGTCATTAGGGGCTAAGGTGTTGGCCTATGCGGATGACACTCAGCTCCTGTTTTCATGGGGAAGGGACGATGATTCAGTCCTCTCCGCTCAGCACTGTCTGGCCTCTGTTTTTTATTGGCTTGCTCAGGCACAGCTGAAGTGCAACGAAGAGAAGTCGGAGGTCCTCTTGTATGGCACATTTCCTGCCAATTTCAGAGAGAGGCTATGGCTCCCTGGATTCCCCCTACCTAGTGGAGGGGGAAATGCCGCTAAAAATCTGGGGTCTGGTTTAATGAGAACCTGACTTTTTCTTCTCAGGTTAAAAAGCTGGCTGGGTCCTGTTTTGGCACCCTGAAAGCTTTGAGGAAGTTTCTCCCTCTCCTTCCTAGACCAGCCAAAGAAACTGTTGTTCGTGCTTTGATTCTCTCCCGTCTAGACTATGCCAATGCACTTTATGTGGGCATCCCTGGCTACCTCTTGAATAAAATGCAGGTAGTCCAAAACTCTGCTGCCAGACTATTGCTGGGTCTGTCTGGCAGGTGCAGTGTACGCGCTCATTTGCGCTCTTTACACTGGCTCCCTGTTGAGTCTCGAATAAAATTTAAAACTCTGACCATTGCCCACAGAGCTCTCTATGGCCTGGGTCCTATTTATCTACAGAAGAGATTCGCCTTTTATACTCCAGTAAGACAATTGCGTTCCTCCTCCCAACTTTTAATGCAGACTCCTAGGTTTAACCGCCAAAGGCTCGGAGGGAGCTCTTTTGTACGGAAAGCTACCTTAGCATGGAATGCTCTGCCCCGTGAACTGCGTGGTATCCAGGACCCGGCGATCTTTAAGAAAAAGCTAAAAACTCTTCTCTTCTAGTTGACGCTCTGGCCTCGGTTTCTTTTCTCAAGCACGCGCCGGGACACTCTGTTGAGTATCTGTGCGCGCTATAAGTGTATATAACATAACATAACATAACATAGGGGGGTGGATGGCTAACACTCCAAGCATTGTTTACCCTATAGGGGGGGTGGATGGCTAACACTCCCACCAATCTAATGCCCATAGGGGGATGGATGGCTAACAATACCAGCAATCTAATGCCCATAGGGGGGTGGATGGCTAACACTACCAGCATTGTTTACCCTATAGGGGGGTGGATGGCTAACACTCCCAGCAATCTAATGCCTATAGGGGGGTGGATGGCTAACACTACGAGCATTGTCTACCCTATAGGGGGGTGGATGGCTAACACTCCCAGCAATCTAATGCCCATAGGGGGGTGTATGGCTAACACTCCCAGCATTGTTTACCCTATAGGGGGGTGGATGGCTAACACTCCCAGCAAACTAATGCCCATAGGGGGGTGGATGGCTAACACTACCAGCAATCTAATGCCCATAGGGGGGTGGATGGCTAACATTACCAGCACTCCAATGCCCATCGTGGGGTGGATGGCTAACGCTCCCAGCAATCTAATGCCCATAGGGGGTGGATGGCTAACACTACCAGCATTGTCTACCCTATAGGGGGGTGGATGGCTAACACTACTAGCAATCTAATGCCCATAGGGGGGTGGATGGCTAACACACCCAGCAATCTAATGCCCATAGGGGGGTGGATGGCTAACACTACCAACATTGTCAACCCTATAGGGGGGTGGATGGCTAACACTACCAGCAATCTAATGCCCATAGGAGGGTGGATGGCTAACACTACCAGCAATCTAATGCCCGTAGGGGAGTGGATGGCTAACACTACCAGTAGTCCAATGCCCATAGGGGGGTTGATGGCTAACACTGCCAGCATTGTCTACCCTATAGGGGGGTGGATGGCTAACACTCCCAGCATTCCAATGCCCATAGGGGGATGGATGGATAACACTACTAGCAAGCTAATGCCCATTGGGTGGTGGATGGCTAACACTACCAGCAATTTGGATACAATATGGGGTTTGGGGTTTTAACCCCCCCAACAATCTTGAGACAAGATGGGTTTTTTGGGGGGTAACCCCCCAACAATCTTGAGACAAGATGCGGTTTGGGGGGTAACTCCTCCACAATCTTGAGACAAGATTTTTTGGGGGTAACCCCCCAAAATCTTGAGACAAGATGGGCTTTGGGGCTTAACCCCGTGCAATGTATAGGCAAATTTGGGGATTGTGTGGGTCAAATACCCCTAGCATGGCATAATAAGAAGGGCTGTGGGGGGGTAAACCCACACACGCAAGTTAGATATTAATTGTGTGTTGGTGGCCCAATACCCACAGCAAAGTACAGCCAAGCATTGTTGGGGGTGGTGTTAAAGATTGCAGGAATCGCTGTTAGCATGAGCTGAAAGCCATTTTGTACTTGGCAGCCATTTTAGTTAGCCATGTGCTCGCCATGTGCTTTCTCCCTCTTCCAGAGTCTTGCACATGCTCAGAGAGGCCTAGCTGGTAGAATGCACCTGCTCCTACTATAGAACTGTCAGGCTATTCTTACTCATGTAAGCAGTTTAGTCTCCCCTCCCACTTTGTGGAGCAAGCAAATTTTGTATACCCATATTAGTCAATAAGCATGCTTGTATGTGCTAGGACCTCCCCTTGATTTTATGCTGACTATGTAACAAATACATATTTAAGGACCCTGTTCTCTGCACTCATTAGAATGCCTCCTACAGTGGCCTGCGGGTACCGTAAGATGCAATCTCCTCATCTGAGGTTAATAAAACATGTTTTTTTGATATTACAGCTTCTGTGCCAATCTCTTCTTTGTTGGTTTTAAGGACCAGATGTATCAGTGAACCCCTAAGAAGGTTTTTATTTCTACAAATGGCGCCCGAATAGGGACTCATCGGTGCAGCGGCTATCCAAGGGAGTGGTCTTGAAGGGAGACAGGAATCTACTGAGGAGTACAGGACAGGAATCTACTAAGGAGGTACCCTGCGCACGGAGATTGTTTTGTCTTCCAGCCCAGTATATTTCTGGTCTTCCTGATCTGATCCTCCAAGTGTTTGCCACTCCCGACTGAGAACTTCTTTGGCGTGAGTATTTTAAAACGACCGTTAGGTCACTCAGAACTTGGCAGTTGGAATCTGGACACCATTTGATTGGTAAGAGCCGTTTTGCGGCACTTGCTGTTGGTTTGATGCCTTTGATTGGTAAGGTAGTTTTAGTAACACTTACTGTGGCTTTGTTTGTATGATTGGCCAATTTTGGAATTTGTTTTGTAATTATATATGCATTGCAATTCATATAGGCAGGTAATGAGGAGATTTTTCTCTAAACTTTGAAAATTTGAACGGCACACATTGTGTTAAGTGTCACTTGGAGTATAATATTATATATGCTATAATATTTTTGGCATGCTTGCTTCTAGCACACTTTGTTGAAAGTGTTGCTGTTTTGGAGGTACCGATATGGATTTAGTAAGTACTCAGTTGACTACCCTCAGAGGGGATACCTAAATAGGTTTAGGTACAGTAAAAAGATATTTCTTCCTTGGTGACTAAGGGGCACATGCATCAAAGGTTTTTGCGATCGCAAACGGTGCGAATCGCAAAAATCGGCCGTTTGCGATCGCAAATTGGCCTTTGGAGATGCATGAAAGTGTTTCCTATGCGCAATTTAAGAATTCGCAATTAATTGCGAATTCCTAAATTACGATTGCATTTAAGGAATCGCAATTTGCGATTCCTTAAATGCAATGCTAGAAGCACTTTCAAATAGCGATTTCGCTATTTGGGACCGCAAATTACAGACAAATCAAACTTGTCTGTAATTTGCAAAACCTTCGAAAAATGCTCTAAAATGCATTTTTTTAAGTTTTAGGTTACACACACACATGCCCTTGGGGCATGTGTGTGCGCAACATGGGTGCACATCACAATTTCAGGGTGCAACAGGGTGTCATTTTGACACCCTGGCACCCTTGAAATTGCATTCTCAATTTGCGATTCTCTAATTGCGAATCGCTAATTGAGAATGTCTTCCCATTCATTCCTATGGGCCTCTAGGCCCATAGGAATTAATGGGGAGGTATTCCTAATTGCGACTCGCAATTAGCGAGTCGCAATTAAGGAATGTTTAGGAATCGCTATTTTTATAGCGATTCCTACATGCATAGGCTTTTGCGATTCCTTAATTGCGATTCCTTAATAATCGCAATTAAGGAATCGCAAAAGCCTACCTTGATGCATGTGCCCCCAAGTACCCCATGGAACTAAATATGTACATAAAACGGATCCGGATCTGCGCACTTAGTAACATTCATAAGTGGTGATATGCAGAGCGCTTTTTGAGTGTTCTACCAGCCAAAACTGGCGAATTTGGTGTATTTTGGCTTCTTGACCATGGAACAGTTTTTTGGGCTACTTTTGAGAGCTCTTCTTGTAAATATGACTTACAATTAGTATTTACGAATAGGTTGGTCTTGCGTACACTTTGTAAGCAGTCCTAAGTGTTGATTTGTGGGTTAAATATGTGTTTCAATGTCTATGTGGGGTTTTTGGTTTGACATTGGTAATACTTGTGTGAGTACTCTGTGTACGAATGGCTGGCTTTAAGCGCGCTGTGTTGTGTCCTTCTGTAACTGTCTGGAATGAGCTCAATGAGTTTGTTTATGTTTTTTTTTTGCTGTTATCATTCTGTTATGCAAAATGTCATTTAGTTACTTACATATTAAATAAAAATCCAGAAATAAATTATGTAACATATGCTAAACAGCTGCATGTTACTATTAAATTGACAGAGTAAGACACTATACATGTGTGCAAATTGCCACAATGCTAAACATAAAATTAGAATTCGAATTCAATAGGATTAAAATAGGCCTCATACAGAGGAAAAAAAACGAAATTGTGTGTTTTGTAATCAATAGACTTAAATACACAATGTTACAGCATTTTCCTTAAATACATTGTATTAGACATTAAAAGGCATGCACATCATATGAGTGAATTTGGTCGTTGCTGAACTAAATACACATTATAGAAAGATAGATTTGACTGCATTGAAATGCCTAAGTTTTTAAATAGACTGTGACATGCTTTTCTCTCAGCACCCGAGAAAAAGCTTTCCGACAGCTGTGTTTAAACTGACTAACTGAAAAGAAACTGTTTGACACAGCAAATGGGGATTTAACTCTGTCAGGGTATTTCAAATAATAAAGGGGTTTTTTCCTGAGAAAGGCGTGCAAATTCTATGCCTGCTGACAAACAACAGCTGCATAAATAGCATATGGCTATTCCTGCTCACGGCCACAGACAGGAATGCTGCGTCAGCGACATTTTAAGTCAGTTTAAAACTGGTATAAGGGCCTGCATTATTTTAAAAGTTTCAAAAAACCAGTTTCATTATTTTGGATAACAGAAAACAAAATTGAAAGTAGGGATTTCCTTTCTTAATGCCTTTTTTATAAGTACATCTATGGTTCTGATGTTAAATGATAATTGTCCTTTTAAAAAGTGGCGCAGACTTTTCCTGTTTCAAGTAAGGCTTCTGTGCTTAGGGTTATGAATGAATGCGTTTAAATATGATAGGCTACGAATGAAGCTTGCTTTTCAAATGTGGAATCATCAAAATGGTTGGTTTTGATTAAAAAAAAAAAAATTAATTATATGAAGAAAAAATATATTGTTAAACACAAATGCTTTAAATTCGTTTTTTCATCTTTATAAAGTCTAATCATCATACTGTGAATTCCTAGCATCAAAGTTGAATTTAAGCAGTGCTGTACCGCAATAAGAAGGGAACTTAAATGTGAAATGTCACTTTACCCAGCCGTACAAAACTTATTTTTATAAGGGTATATCTTATACATTTCTGATTTCCCATTCCTGGGCTATCTAGAGAACACTCTGGGGGTTCCTATTATGCAAAAATATTGTAGGATATTCATTTTTAAGTGCCCCTACCACCAAAGTCGAAATTGAGCTAAAATTCACAATTTTACAAGCAGTTCTACCACTCAAGGCAGTTTTTAACCTGCTCTTAGGCTTCAATAAAAGTATACATATGCAAATATAGAACAAACAGCCACCACACACCGTACACAAATGAAAATAAGTATACAGAAACCAGCAGACTTATTATCCTACCTTTAAATTAGTAGCAAACGGATCGGACAGGACTGCGTTTTAGCTGTGATTCTCCAGAGTTGCTTTGCATTACGAAAACCGCATGGCAAGCCTTGCACAAACAAAATGAGCAGCTGCTGAACGGGTCAAAGGTCGGAGTTCTGCATTTAGCAACTTAGCAGGGTGAAGGGTAATGTTTGCTGGGACACTTCGACCTTCGAAAGATTTTTTTGAAAGACGAGATGATAGCGCAAAGAGAGGAAGAGAAGCTTTGCTTCCTATTTTTGGCAAACACACGTTTAGCGCAATCATATGAAACGAAGGAAGACAACACTCAGTTGAGCATTGATCTGCCATTTATATAAAATAATGGTTTTAGTTTAAAGAATACTGTGTAGGGGCTACGATAAGGAAGAAATGGATTTTAGTTTGCATTCATGCGCCCTCATGTTAATCTAGTACAATTGCTGTAGAAATTGATTTAAAGTTAACTCAATTTGCATTGTGTTAGACTGAATCAGAGAATAGCCACTTTCTAAGATATCTCCTACAAGTTTGTTTGTGCCCAGTTGCTACAAATAGGGGTTGAAAGTGTTGACAGAAGTAAAACCTGTTTCAGGTTTTCCTACTGTCAAAATGGGGGAAGGAGGCTAGCTCCTCTACAAATTAAGGGTAGGCAAAATTATGTTTTCTCTCTTCTTTTTCTCACTTTTTTTTGAGTCTGTCTAAAGCTGTCTAGGAAATGGCCATGTGACAGTTAAGGCACTTTGCATTGTTCATAAGGCGGCACACAAAATGGGGCCTAAACCATTACAGAGAATGTTTACTTGGTACTCCCCAGCTAGAAGTCTTCGTTCCTCAGCAGCCCACCTAGTATGTACCCCACGAGTCAAGAAAACCCGACTAGGAGGTAGATCATCTGGCTATGCAGCCGCAAGGCTATGGAATGAACTACCAAGTGAACTCAGACAGACTGATGACTTACTGCAGTTTAGAAAAAGCTAAAAACCAGGCTCTTTCCTAAAGAATAGCCTTGAGAGATTGGCGCATGATGATTCATAGTTTTATAGCTGCACAGTGATTTAGGTAATCCCAGCGCCAGGATGCCCGTTGGGTGACAGCTGCGCTATATAAATGCTACTTACAATTACAATTACAATTGGCTATTCTGTAATACTGTTTTAAAATTGTTAGAATTAATAAAAAGATGAAACACATAAGCTATGTTACTGCCCATCCTGTATGAAAGAATGAGTAGAACAGATTGATGTTCCCTTATTTGATCTTTAAGGAGAACTGTATAGTGGCGGTTTCTGTTCAAAAATCTCAGGTGGCAACACTATTATTGTTTATGTTATTCTCATGTTCTATACAGTTTTGCAAGGGCATTGCTAGTCTTTTATTAGCTAGTCTCTGTCAATAAGCTGACAGCCCTTATTAGAGCTGGAGATAGGGTTTTTTCCTTTTGAAAATGATGTTGCAAAGTCCGGATCGTGAAAAGTACAAAGCAGGAAAGACGCTCATGTGATCCTTAGCAAACATTTTGAAGGAAAATATTGTTTTATAGGAGTTTGTTTGTCATAACATGTTCTGCTGGAGAAAATGTACTCACTATGTTGAAGTTTAGTTCTTTTTGCAATAAGAATCCCTGTTAGATTAGCAGTTTTAGATTTTCCTGCTGCACCTATAACATGAGAGCATGGTCCTAAGCATAACATGTAAGAGAAATTATTTTACAAGTGTCTGCAGTCCTGTACAAGTAATGTAAAATCTATGAGTAAAAGTGTAGAACATTTCCTTTTTCTTGAGGGTTCTTCAGATTGGTAATATAGGAATACACCAATGTAAGTATTTGGAGTATGTCTGTATTGTTTTTCTCTTTTCCTCAGAATTTAGTAAATGAACACAGACTTCCTTGGCTGTTTGGGATTGGGTGATGTATTACTCTTGTCAGTTCACCAAAACGTTCCTTTTATACTTGCCAATAGGTCCAGGGTTTTCTACTCTCAGATAGATGAAGTGGTTCTTGGGTGCCTTGCTAATGTATGGGGCGCCCCAAGACTAAGGAAGTATTCTGAGACTATCCTCTCTGTTGTTAGATTATTTCTGTGCCTTGTCTAAAGACCTCTTGTTCTGTCCACCAATAGATATTTGCTGCCTTACAACCATTGCCAGAGGGGCCCGGACATCAGATCCAGCCTGGGGAGTCAGCGCCACTCCAGTTTGAAGCCAAAGTTAAAGGAACCAGAATAAGCCTTGCTGGCAACTAGGACCTCAGTGAAGGCGGAAGCACTGGGACGTGAAGTGTGTACCCCTGCCACTGTCTTGGGCGAAAGACGGGGTTACAAATCAGGATGGAGAAATCTTTGTGTGGATCCAGTTTTTGATGCCCAGCTGAGAGAGTCACAGAACGACAAGGACGGCAAGGAGGCTTTGCTTGAGGTGACCCCCTTTGAAACAAGGGTTGCTTCAGGCCTCTTAATCCTGGTCCCAAGTGAATGCAAGTCTACGCCTTTGTTTGTTGATCAAGGGATGCCCGAGCACACTGGGTGCAATTTGTGCCCCAACAAAAGAGCAGTGCGCCAGAGGTGCAATACAGGAGTTAGGGAAGGACTTGAGTTTAGCGTACAGGTGCTATGCCCTTGGTGCCTGTTAGATTAAAGTGAAGAAAACTGGTGCACTGCCTGAGACACTGGACAGGATCATTGAGGGTATTTGCCCTGGGGGGTGATTGCCCTATCCTGAAAGAAAGACTTTTCCTTCTCCGTGATTCTTGAGTTGCGAGTTGTGCAGCTCCACCGTGGGAACAACAAGAGCCTGCCTGTGAGGCTCAAAACGGACACAGGGAGAAGACTCCCTCTGGCTGGTGGTTGTACTACAATTTCCCAAGGACTCTTTTTTTGTTAGTAATGTACCCCTTTGGTCGTCCCATTTTTGAGGAGGAGCAGCCCTTTGCGGCTCCTTGTCCTAATTCCTATGGCCCTGTGTGGTCCTCCTGGTCCCCCGAAGCCACAATTGTTTTTGTAATAATATGTCTGATTGCTTTAATATTTTTTAAGAGGAATGTTTATTCTGCACGAGAAAAGTTCATCTGAGCATGTTACTTTACTCTTTCCTTAAGTATATTAATTGATAATTCAGCCCTCATAAAAATACTGAGAAAGTCTATTGAAAATGTTTTTATTAGGTATGTGCTGTTGGCTATTTTGAAATTGACTTGACGAGCCCCCATCAGAGCCCTGAAACTTAAAATTAGACTAGATGGTTTTGGTATTTGCTTTCTGCTTAGGATTGGAAAATATTGAGATTTCTGCTTGAGATAATAGTCATTATTCTCGCTTGCTACCTGTATGACCCAATGCTCTGTTCACTTTGTACTCCTGCTTATACCTTGTATATACCTGCTTAATGAAATGTTTAGAATGTAAATGCCCACCTAGCATAGGATATTGATGAATTTATGAGAAGAAAATGTGCAAAATATTTTCTATGTCTCTACTAGATCATGGGAATGTCTTTAGCTCATGCTAAAAGGATCGTCTGTTAAAGATTGCAGGAATCGCTGTTAGCATGAGCTGAAAGCCATTTTGTACTTGGCAGCCATTTTAGTTAGCCATGTGCTCGCCATGTGCTTTCTCCTCTTCCAGAGTCTTGCACATGCTCAGAGAGGCCTAGCTGGTAGAATGCACCTGCTCCTAGTATAGAACTGTCAGGCTATTCTTACTCATGTAAGCAGTTTAGTCTCCCTCCCACTTTGTGGAGCAAGCAAATTTTGTATACCCATATTAGTCAATAAGCATGCTTGTATGTGCTAGGACCTCCCCTTGATTTTATGCTGACTATGTAACAAATACATATATAAGGACCCTGTTCTCTGCACTCATTAGAATGCCTCCTACAGTGGCCTGCGGGTACCGTAAGATGCAATCTCCCTCATCTGAGGTTAATAAAACATGTTTTTTTGATATTACAGCTTCTGTGCCAATCTCTTCTTTGTTGGTTTTAAGGACCAGATGTATCAGTGAACCCCTAAGAAGGTTTTTATTTCTACAGTGGGGGTTACATACACACAGATATGTTAAGCCAATCTATCTGGTGTTTGGGGGGTTGACACTCCCAGCAATGTGTAATTTGGAAATGTATTATTTTACACTCCAAAATGCATCCATACGCACAATGGGAGTACAAGCTGCTGCAAAAAAAATATTCTAAGCCAATTCTCACTTTTAATGAAACGCAGTCACACACTGCGGCATTAATGTTTACTGGCAAGCTTAAAGAATGTCCAAAGTGGTGATGTTGGAGGCCCAGGGCCAGGAGAAAAAAAGAACAAAGAGTGCACAAAGGCAACAGGCCAGCCACACACTCCACTGAGCCATACATGTGTTGAGTCCAATCCGGAAGTGTCCTGGCTAGGCCTTAGATTGGCAATCTGAGCAATCAGGCATTTGTCGATGAGCGGTTGCACCAGGGTCACATGCAGCCCAAACCGTGGGTGGCCTGCAACAACCACAACAAGAGACTGAATCACTTCCCAAGTACTTACCAGGCCACAGCACTGTGGTGATAGAATCTGGTCCGCTGTGCTGCTAATTGATGATGTGAGCCACACTTCAGAGCAGACACTCTGTTGCACCCTGTGTCACGTGCCTTGCAAGTAGCAGTGTCTTCTCACACACCCAAACATTACTTTCATGGCATGGCAGGTGCCGGGAGGCTGTATTGGAGGTAGGGGCCTTGCAGCGAGCAAACTCCTTATTGGACAGTCCAACCCCGCCACCCTTGATCAGCAGCATTGTGTCTCATTGAAAACAACATCGACAGATGAGATCACAGAGGCCACCATGACAGCGGAGATCAGAGAATGTATGGCAAGAACTACATGAGTGCCAAGGAACCATTATGATTCAAATCTGGACATGGGTCCATAGCATGTGCTGCACACAAGTGTAATTCTGAACATGTACACTGTCAACTTTGTTGCATGTCATTCTCAGCAACACGGAAGTCGGATGCCGGATGCCGTGACTTGATCGCCGAAGCAGCCAGACGTGTGCGGCGGAGCGCGAGAACTTGGAACTGGAGACTGAGCTCATTACTTAAGATAGAAAGTGCACACACAACTGAAACCTGTGTCTACACGTGGAGAAACAAAAACTCGGACCCCATTTTGAGAGACCTGTCCCAACTGATAATAGTGTCCTACACAGAAATTCCCAACCCTGAGGAAGACCTTCCTAGAATCCTCTTGGTCCCCACACGAAGGTCGAAACGCGTCGGCACATTCTTCACTTACCCTTTCACCCCACGAGGCCAAGAGTATCGCCATATTGAATTGAAATAGAGATCATGGACTTCATAGTATAGCCAACAGCTTGTGGTTTAAACTGACAAAAAAATGTATCAAGGCGTTCTCTGACCTTTTCACCTTTTGGATCGTGTATTGATTTAGTATCGAGGATAAGTAGAGGACAATATCCCGATATATGACTTTAAAGAAGTAGGACCCTTTTGATTTGTCACACTATTGATGAACATTTGTAGTGATTTTTGTATTTTGTCTTTCATGCACTGTATATAGAGTATTTATTGTACCACAATCATGTACTAATATGTAAAGTAGTATTAGAAGGAAAACGTATGTATTCCAATTTTGACGAAAAAAAACTAAAATATAAAAGTGAATTCATATTGATGAAATATCTAAACTGAATATTGAGTATTTTGAATTATTCATGTTTTGCATGTTGACCCACGAGTTTGAGTTGAAACAAGAAATCTAGTTCATCTGTTGAATAGAAACGTAGGGAAAGAGGTTGCACCTATGTATTGAACAAGACTAGCGAATTTATGGTCCTAGAGGCAATATTTATTCTCACCATTCTCAGCAAGTCGGCACAAAAATACAAAAGCTGATGTATGTGCAGCTAATGACTAATGACATTTCAATAATGCAGATAGTGTACTGCAGAAAACTTGGATGACTAATGAGTCAACGGACACAGGATACAAAAACAGGCTTTGGAGGCTCCAATGCACAGCCAAATGTGTAATAGAATGTGACAGCACTGTTGCCTATGCTGGGGTTGGGGGGAGCAATCTGTGGGTCCAATACACAATCCACATAGCTATCCACAAGATAGTGTAACTTGCTACACCTTGTGAGGATGGTGGACATGTGCAGAATGAAATCTGTCTTGCCCACAATATGTAATCTATCACTGTATCAATATGCATTAATCCGTAAAGGATACTCACAGCAAAGATATATGTACCTCAAGCTCCAGGGCAGGGAACAAAGTTCTGATTGTGAGCCCTCATGAACACCTACAAGTCCCACCATTGCCATACCAGATGATAGGTATCAAGAAATTGACAATACCAACACCTATAGAAATGTGTAAACTGTTCCACTGTCAGTTGTGAATTTGCGCACAGTGCAGACTGTTGTCCTCAGCACAACTGTAGATGTCATCACAATGAGTCCACTTCCCTAGTGCCCTAAAATCTTGGCTATTCAAAGTCAGAATGCCAGGAATATCCACGTGTGGGTAGTATTCTGGCAAGTGTGGCGATGCGTGTCTGGACTAGTCTGAGCGCAGGTGGCATACCTACACACTCCCTGCACATTCACTTGAGGTGCCAATAACACCCTAAGCAATGTAATGATAGGCAATGTTCCTGCATCATGAATAAACATCCGAAGCAAGCACCACTTCCATCCCAGGGCATCATACAAGGGCATTGTTGACCAATCAATGACCACTACTGACTACAAAGTGTAACTTGCCACTCATGCCCACACACATGTCTCACATGCCAAGGCTAGGTGGAGGCTACTACTCATGTGATGCCAATCTTTTTACCACACACCAGTGTCCTCAAAGAGACTATCACAATAATCATCCATGTACATACATTGGCAAATAGCAAGCTTTAGCAAACACATAACACATCTACAGATTTACTCTGGCTACTGTTTCTGCACACTCACATACACATAATCAATACATATGCACATGTCAACTATAACACAAGGCCTTCAGCTACTCAAAATATGCAGGTATCACACCTCAAACATCCAGGTCGCAGTACATGCTCAACTCTCATTACTAACAGACACACAAGCACGTCACGAGCACCCTCTGTTTAATCTAAATGTAAAAGCATGTCTGACCCACAAGCTCCGGCCTACTACAGAAACCATTACCATATGAGTCGTCCTCACTCAAATGTGCGCTCCCCTCATCTCATCCACACATACACTGGCAGCACCACTCTCCATCAGCATGGGCACAACACCACTGACATGCATGACATGCACACCATGTACAGTACACATCCCCTCCTCAGCAGATGTCAAATGTAACATGCCAGATGGACAAATCCCATCAGCAGTAGCACACTCAGTGATGCCTTGGACTGCACTCATGCCACAATGGCCAGCATCACTGCACACCCTGATATGCACACTCAACACATCACCACATCTCACAACAAGACACATATATAGCTCAATGGATGTGTACTCAGTCATTTGCATTTCAACACATACCCACTCATATCTGCACAAGTCCAAACACTTGTCACTTGAGTAAAAGCTCCATCTGCAGAATCAAACACAACATAGTACAACTAGACAACACCTCACATTTCACTATCCAGCACCCATAATCACACTACTGGTGTACATACATTCACAAACATTTGTCAACTCTGTCACATGTGACTATTCAAACCTTGTCTCAATATGGCCCAGTCACATCCATATAAGACTCCTATAGGCAAGAACACCATGGACTCATGCACAGTATCAACAAACCTCACTCATCAATGAGACAGGTGATTTGCTGCACATCACAAACCTATTCTGCATGCCCATTATAAACTGTTCCACTTTGCAACACTTACACTATTCTAACATATGGCAGCATTACCTATGTGCACAGGTGATATTTAAACAGGGAAGCTTGGCAGATTCATGTCACCTTCAGGGCCCAAAATGATATGGATGATGATACCCTGCAAAGGTAGACTATGCGCCTTTCCCGCCGCTGCGTCCCCTGCGGCCCCGCCCCCCTGACTGCCCATTCGCTGCCCCTGCCTCCCGCCTCCCAGCTGCTCCTCCCTCCCACCTCCCCATAAATGGCGGCCGCTGCGCGGTGAGGAGAGCGACCCTTGACCTTGCCAGGTAGGTCGCTCCCCCACCACACAGCTCCGCCTGTGTTGTCTGCCCGCTGCTTCTGCAGGTAAGATCGCCCCTCAGCTGCGGCCCCGGTGCCCGCATTTCTTGCTATCTCCCCTTTTTTCCTTCTGTGCCCCTCGCTGCCCCAATTGCGTTGTGACTGTGATTTTGTCTGTTTTCCCCCCCATTTCCTTTCTGTGCCCCTCGCTGCCCCATCTGCGTTGTGACTGTGATTTTGTCTGTTTTCCCCCCCATTTCCTTTCTGTGCCCCTCGCTGCCCCATTTGCGTTGTGACTGTGATTTTGTCTGTTTTCCCCCCCATTTCCTTTCTGTGCCCCTCGCTGCCCCATTTGCGTTGTGACTGTGATTTTGTCTGTTTTCCCCCCATTTCCTTTCTGTGCCCCTCGCTGCCCCATTTGCGTTGTGACTGTGATTTTGTCTGTTTTCCCCCATTTCCTTTCTGTGCCCCTCGCTGCCGCATCTGCGTTGTGACTGTGATTTTGTCTGTTTTCCCCCATTTCCTTTCTGTGCCCCTCGCTGCCCCATTTGCGTTGTGACTGTGATTTTGTCTGTTTTTCCCCCATTTCCTTTCTGTGCCCCTCGCTGCCCCATTTGCGTTGTGACTGTGATTTTGTCTGTTTTCCCCCATTTCCTTTCTGTGCCCCTCGCTGCCCCATTTGCGTTGTGACTGTGATTTGGTCTGTTTTCCCCCCATTTCCTTTCTGTGCCCCTCGCTGCCCCATTTGCGTTGTGACTGTGATTTGGTCTGTTTTCCCCCATTTCCTTTCTGTGCCCCTCGCTGCCCCATTTGCGTTGTGACTGTGATTTGGTCTGTTTTCCCCCCATTTCCTTTCTGTGCCCCTCGCTGCCCCATTTGCGTTGTGACTGTGATTTGGTCTGTTTTCCCCCCATTTCCTTTCTGTGCCCCTCGCTGCCCCATTTGCGTTGTGACTGTGATTTGGTCTGTTTTCCCCCCATTTCCTTTCTGTGCCCCTCGCTGCCCCATTTGCGTTGTGACTGTGATTTGGTCTGTTTTCCCCCATTTCCTTTCTGTGCCCTCGCTGCCCCATTTGCGTTGTGACTGTGATTTGGTCTGTTTTCCCCCATTTCCTTTCTGTGCCCCTCGCTGCCCCATTTGCGTTGTGACTGTGATTTGGTCTGTTTTCCCCCATTTCCTTTCTGTGCCCCTCGCTGCCCCATTTGCGTTGTGACTGTGATTTGGTCTGTTTTCCCCCCATTTCTTTTCTGTGCCCCTCGCTGCCCCATTTGCGTTGTGACTGTGATTTGGTCTGTTTTCCCCCCATTTCCTTTCTGTGCCCCTCGCTGCCCCATTTGCGTTGTGACTGTGATTTGGTCTGTTTTCCCCCATTTCCTTTCTGTGCCCCTCGCTGCCCCATTTGCGTTGTGCCCGTATTTTTTGTCTGTTTTCTCTCCCCTTGTACTTTTGTGCCCCCGCTGCCTCTCGCCTTTCCCGCCGCTGCGTCCCTGCGGCCCCGCCCCTGACTGCCCATTCGCTGCCCCTGCCTCCCGCCTCCCAGCTGCTCCTCCCTCCCACCTCCCCATAAATGGCGGCCGCTGCGCGGTGAGGAGAGCGACCCTTGACCTTGCCAGGTAGGTCGCTCCCCACCACACAGCTCCGCCTGTGTTGTCTGCCCGCTGCTTCTGCAGGTAAGATCGCCCCTCAGCTGCGGCCCCGGTGCCCGCATTTCTTGCTATCTCCCCTTTTTTCCTTCTGTGCCCCTCGCTGCCCCAATTGCGTTGTGACTGTGATTTTGTCTGTTTTCCCCCATTTCCTTTCTGTGCCCCTCGCTGCCCCATTTGCGTTGTGACTGTGATTTTGTCTGTTTCCCCCATTTCCTTTCTGTGCCCCTCGCTGCCCCATTTGCGTTGTGACTGTGATTTTGTCTGTTTTCCCCCCATTTCCTTTCTGTGCCCCTCGCTGCCCCATCTGCGTTGTGACTGTGATTTTGTCTGTTTTCCCCCATTTCCTTTCTGTGCCCCTCGCTGCCCCATATGCGTTGTGACTGTGATTTTGTCTGTTTTCCCCCATTTCCTTTCTGTGCCCCTCGCTGCCCCATTTGCGTTGTGACTGTGATTTTGTCTGTTTTCCCCCATTTCCTTTCTGTGCCCCTCGCTGCCCCATTTGCGTTGTGACTGTGATTTTGTCTGTTTTCCCCCCATTTCCTTTCTGTGCCCCTCGCTGCCCCATTTGCGTTGTGACTGTGATTTTGTCTGTTTTCCCCCATTTCCTTTCTGTGCCCCTCGCTGCCCCATTTGCGTTGTGACTGTGATTTGGTCTGTTTTCCCCCATTTCCTTTCTGTGCCCCTCGCTGCCCCATTTGCGTTGTGCCCGTATTTTTTGTCTGTTTTCTCTCCCCTTGTACTTTTGTGCCCCCGCTGCCTCTCGCCTTTCCCGCCGCTGCGTCCTGCGGCCCCGCCCCCTGACTGCCCATTCGCTGCCCCTGCCTCCCGCCTCCCAGCTGCTCCTCCCTCCCACCTCCCCATAAATGGCGGCCGCTGCGCGCTGCGCAGCGGACGTGCGCAGCGGGCGCGCCGCTGGCGCGCCGAAGGCGCGCCTAACGCAAGCCTGTCTGCGCCCGTCCGCGACTGGACCGCGCCCAGCGCCAGAACCCCTGGCTCCCACCGATGCAACACTACTCGACGGACCTACGACGCCGCCACCCTCACCGCACTCAATGCCGGCCGGAACCCTGCCTGCTACCGAGCCTCACCGAGACGCACCCACGGACCCTTCACCTGCCAAACCTGCCGATTCACCTGCCCCCGGACGTGCACCACCTCCGCCAAGTCGAGCACCAGCAGCAACCACCTGAAATGCATCCTGTTGAACACCCGCTCCGTCCACAGGCACGCCGTGGAACTCTGGGACCTGCTCGACGCAACAGCACCAGACATCGCCTTCCTCACCGAAACCTGGATGAACGCCTCCTCAGCGCCCGACATCGCCATAGCCATCCCGGACGGATACAAGATCACCCGGAGGGACCGCGTCAACCAGACGGGAGGAGGCATCGCCATCATACACAAGAACACCATCCGCATCTCGACTAACTCCGACGAGACCTTCACCGCCGCCGAACACCTACACTTCCAGATACACACTGACCCCAAGACCACCCTCCGAGGCACCCTCATCTACAGACCCCCGGGACCACGCACACTATTCAGCGAAGACATCGCAGACTTCATCAGCCCGCACGCCATGCCCTCAGCCGACTACATCCTCCTAGGGGACCTCAACTTCCACCTGGAGAACAACAACGACAGAAACACCACCGCCCTGCTGGACAACCTCGCCAACCTCGGACTCAAGCAACTGGTGAACACGCCCACCCACTACGCCGGCCACACGCTTGACCCCGTCTTCTCTTCCAGCAAGCACATCTCCTTCAGCCACGCCACCGGACTACACTGGACCGACCACAGCTGCGTCCACTTCAGCTTCAGAAAGACTGCGACCCACCACCACCCGCAACAGGCTCCCTGCCGGAGCTGGAGCAAGATCACCGCCGAGCAGCTCACCGCCTCCCTCAGCCAGAACACACCCACCAACACAACGGACCCAAACGAAGCAGCCAGCAACCTCGCCAAGTGGCTGACCGCCTGCGCCGACGACCTCGCACCACTAAAAACCCTCCCAGCAGACCCGGAAGCAAGAAAACCCCTTGGTTCACCAACAAACTCAAGGAATCCAAGAAGAACTGCCGCACTCTCGAGAGAACCTGGCGACTCGACCAGACCACAGACAACAGGACCGCCCTCAAGCACGCCACCCGCAAACACCACCAGCTGATCCGTGCCACCAAGAAGTCGGCACTCAAAGAACGACTGGACAACAACGCCCACGACAGCAAGGAACTTTTCAGCATCGTCAAAGAGTTCTCCAACCCCAGCGCCGGAAACAACGACATCACCCCCTCGCAAGACCTCTGCAACTCACTCGCCACGTTCTTCCACCGCAAGATCACCGACATACATAACAGCTTCGACGCACAAACCACGCACCCTACCGCCGAACCAACGCCCGCCACCACCACCCTCTGCAACTGGACCCCGATCAGCACCGAAGACACCACCAGCACGATGAACTCCATCCACTCCGGATCACCAACCGACCCCTGCCCACACCACGTCTTCAACAAAGCCGACGCCACCATCGCACCCCATCTCCGGGACATCATCAACTCCTCCTTCCACACTGCCACCTTCCCGGAGAGCTGGAAGCACGCCGAGCTTACCGCCCTCCTGAAGAAACCAACGGCGGACCCCACCGACCTCAAGAACTACCGACCCATCTCGCTCCTTCCGTTTCCGGCCAAAGTCATCGAGAAGACCGTCAACGGACAGCTTGCCGCCTTCCTCGAGACGAATGGATCCCTCGACCCCTCGCAGTCCGGGTTTCGGGCCAACCACAGCACCGAGACCGCCCTTATCGCAGCCACCGACGACATCAGAACCCTAACCGACAACGGGGAAACAGCAGCCCTCATCCTCTTGGACCTCTCCGCGGCGTTCGACACCGTCTGCCACCGCACCCTAGTGAAGCGCCTCAGCAACATCGGAATCCGAGAGAAAGCACTGGAATGGATCATCTCGTTCCTCGCCGGAAGAACCCAGAGAGTCCGCCTCCCCCGTTCAGATCCGAGGTCACCGAAGTCATCTGCGGCGTTCCACAAGGATCTTCACTCAGTCCAACCCTCTTCAACGTCTACATGAGCCCCTCGCAGCCATCGCACGCCAACACAACCTCAACATCATCTCCTACGCCGACGACACCCAGCTGATCCTCTCCCTCACCAACGACCCCACCACCGCCAGAGCCAACCTACACGACGGGATGAGAGACGTCGCCGACTGGATGAGGAACAGCCGCCTTAAACTAAACTCAGACAAGACGGAAGTCCTCATCCTGGGCTCATCACCCTCCGCCTGGGACGACTCCTGGTGGCCCCCGGCCCTGGGCACCGCGCCCAAGCCAACGGACCACGCACGCAACCTGGGCTTCATCCTGGACTCCTCCCTATCGATGACCAGACAAGTCAACGCCGTCTCATCCTCGTGCTTCAACACCCTGCGCATGCTCCGCAAGATCTTCAGATGGATCCCCACTGAAACCAGGAAGACCGTCACCCAGGCACTCATCACCAGCCGACTGGACTATGGGAACACCCTCTACGCCGGAACCACAGCCAAACTTCAAAAAGACTCCAGCGCATCCAGAACGCCTCCGCACGACTCATCCTGGACATCCCCCGACACAGCCACATCACCGGACACCTGAAAGACCTGCACTGGCTCCCCGTCAGCAAGAGAATCACGTTCAGACTCCTCACCCACGCACACAAGGCCCTCCACGACCTGGGCCCAAAGTACCTCAACGACCGCATGACCTTCTACACGCCCACCCGCCAGCTACGATCAACCAGCCACGCCCTCGCCACCGTACCACGCATCCGCAGAACCACCGCCGGAGGAAGATCCTTCTCCTACCTGGCAGCCAAGACCTGGAACTCCCTCCCCACTCACCTTCGGCGAACCCAGGACCATCTCTCCTTCAGGAAGCAGCTCAAGACCTGGCTGTTCGAGCAGTAACTTACCCCCTCCCCCAGCGCCTTGAGACCCTCCCGGGTGAGTAGCGCGCTCTATAAATGCCGTGATTGATTGATTGATTGACTTGTATACATACTGTAATAGGTCACATACTCCATGGACCACATGCAGTCCATGACATAACAACTTCATTCTATATCCACCACAAGAATTGAACATGAGTGACATTTGACTTATAAGCAAGCTGTGGGACACAGAAATCAACATTGAGAAACTTCTGACATGCTTTATTCAGCATGAAAATGCAAACCTTTTAACATCAAACATAAGGCCAAAGGCCTGTCCATATTTTTCAAAGTCTTTAAGGGGGTCAGGGGTAATCTCCCTCCATCACTTGCCTGCACTTTGAGCACAAGGGGACACCTCCCCTGGGAGGGGCGTCTGGGGTCATGCCAGGCACCACTGGGACAGGACTCCGGAAGACTGTGTTAGGGTGTGGGAGGGATGGGATCCAGAGGGGTGTGAGGGTCCACTGGAGTGGATGGGCCAGATTGAGGGATGGAGGGTCCCCTGCAGTGGTTGTGCCAGATTGAGAAGGGGAGGTCCACTGGAGTGGATGGCCAGATTGAGGGATTGGAGGGTCCACTGCAGTGGTTGGGCCAGATTGAGGAGGGGCGAGGTCCACTGCAGTGGCAGTTTCAGACTGAGGGTGGGACAGTTGGAGGGGGAATGTTTGTGGGAGAGGGTGGGGGCTAGACCTGACTATCTTTGGGATCGTGAATTTCTGGAGGGTAAAACCTTTGATGGGGATGGACTCTGGATCTTTGGGAGGGGGGCCATTGATTGGGATGACCTTTTTTTGCCTGGGGAAGTATGAGTCAGTGGTGGTGTTATTGATTGGGAACTCCGGGGGATTTTCGGGTGGGGAGATTTGGGCTATTCCTCTTTGGGAGGGTGGTGGAGCCAGGTTTGGATATCAGGTTGGGGGGGTTCCTCTTCCCCTTGGGAGGGGGGACAGATGGGTCTTTGGGGAAGAGGGTCCCTTCCGTTTTAGAGAAAGAAGAGAAATTACCCTTCCAGGAACAGGAAGAAAGAAAAAAACTTTTTTCTTTCAAAAAACCCTCACCCACCCAGGTTTCCCCTTGGTGGCATGCTTCATCATAGGGTCCATCCCTGCCCTCTACGGACAGGGGCGTGCTGCTACCAACGAATACGCGGGAGCACTTGATTGAAAAGATATATAGGGGTGTCCCTATACACCTAACCACCTATGTTGTTTTTGAAAGGAGTGGGTTTATTGAAGTAAGAAAAAAGGTTAAAAATACCAGATTAGTGAATCCAAAAACAATTTTATTTCTTACCCCTAAAGTGGTATACTAAAATCTGCGGATGTGCGGGAAAAACCCTAGGCGTGAATACCTATTGTTTCCCTTTATGGTCAACTAGTTTCATGCCCTACCCCAAGGCATTTCATCAGGACCTAGAAAGGAGAAATGATGCTCCCACTCCAGGACCTGGCCTGGCAGTTTGGGCTGGACTGTTCCCATTGGGCACAGGGTCAAGACTGATTTGCATATGGCTGGGTTCAAACTGTAACGGCATGGTGAACAAAAAAATGATGGATTTAGGCCCAGATCTCTTTACTGGGGTGAATGTACGACATTGTTCTGCATTCTGTCCATCAATTGTTGTTTTTGCATTTGTCACCCCGAGTGGGACGGGTATGCCCAGACGTGGGTCCCGTGCTCTCCATGCCACTGGAGTCAAGCTATCCTGGCTGAAGAGGGGTGAAACCCCGAAACCGGTCCTAGGATGCTTGTTTCCAGTCCAGGGAGGACCTGGCCTGGCAGTTCGGGCTGGACTGTTCCAATTGGGCACAGGGTCAAGACTGATTTGCATATGGCTGGGTTCAAACTGGAACGGCATGGTGAGCAAACAAATGATGGATTGAGGCCCAGATCTCTGTACTGGGGTGAATGTACGACATTGTTCTGCATTTTGTCCATCAATTGTTGTTTTTGCATTTCCCACTCCAGTAGTCACAGTGAACACAATAGTAATAATAAAAATACAAAATCAAATATACAGCACCTAATTGGTCTGTGTTAAATGTCATAAAACCTGCATGGGTACAAAAGAAGAGGTTAAAAAATACACGACTCTTAGGTCTATATTATATTTAGTAAAAAAAATCAGTTGTGATTCAGTGGTTTTCAGCATGGATGTCTGCCCCACATGGATCTGCTTCAGCAAATCCACGGCCTCCAGACTCAGGGCAGCAGGGGAAACTGGTGCAGGGGGTGCGGTGCCTGGCCCAAAGGAGACATGCTCCCCTACATGGGAGAGGCCACAGACACTGGACATGGGAGCAGCTGGGAGGGTGGAGATGGTGGAGATGGTGGCGGTGGTGGTGGCGGACTCAGATGTAATTTGAACCAATCCTGGCTTACCCACCACCACAAGGGAGTCATTACTGGAGGTCTCATCTGTGGAAGCTCCTTCAGATGGGGATGTGGAGCTTCCCTCAGTGTGGCTCCCCTCACCCTCCATGCCACAGGGTCCCTCCTCCTCCTCCTCCTCCTCCTCCGCACTGGACCCAGTCTGGCGACCTGCTTCCCCTTGGTCCGTGGCCTTGCCTCCTCTGGTAGCCGGTGCTGATGCTGTGAAGAAGAATGCCAGAGAGATTCGCATGAGTCATCCGCATGGACTTGACTCATGGATATTGTCACATATCATCACAGAGCAAGCATATACATCATGTTGACTGCAGCTTTCTACTCATTACACATATTTGTATATGGTACTTGCCAGTCGGCCAATTAACCATGATTTCCAGACACATGATGTCATGTGCAACATTGTTCAGATTAATGTCAAAGCCCACAACCACACTGTAAAATCCTACACTACCTAGCATGTGGTCTGATTAGTAATGCTCCTGACGGTCTTGTGTCATGACATACCTGTCTCATCTCCTGCAAGGGAGTCTTGAACTGACACAGCGAATTGGATGCACACATTAGAAATGTGACATGGTACACATTATTACATCCCCAGTCATCAAATTTTGAATCCATGGCTATGGCCTAGCTGTGAAAATGATCAGCCTACATCACAGCAGGCTTCCATAGTCAGTGAATGACTCATTTCACACAGATAACAGTGTTAGTGGTCATTTGTCCACTGTCTTTGGTCCTCTGCTGTCAGGTCACACATCTGATTCTCTTTCTGTAAACCACAAGGTGTTAGGCCTAGCTAGGGTGAGAGTCACTTGGCCCACTGTCTTATGTCAACCATGGACAGTTTTGGTGGGATTGTCCATGATCTCATGCACATTGTATACAATCCAAATGTTACATATTTGTACAATGTCTAACACAATTTGAAGACCAATTAGTGCATCATTACAATGCTTCATGTGGTACACTATGACACAGGCCTGTCTGGGGAAACATCTGTATATACCAGTAGTACAGAACCTCAACATCACATGATTCCAGTCACCACTGTGTCCCGATCCTGTCCAGACTACTTCAGTCCACATCTTTGGGTGCCAAGTCTGCATGTCCCTTACGTGGTACACACAATTTGCACAGTTAACAAAAAGTGGGTGAAAACAGAGCCCTCAGGCGCTCATACAAATTTACACAACAGTATAAAACACAATGCCAATATCCCGCTGTGCGTTCAAGAAAGGAGAATAATCACCCAAATCCTCCCAATATTTCAATCAAAGATTGAGTAAACAGTTAACGGTTTCTGAAGCACACGCAAATGATATAAATTTGATAATACAATAACATAAAAGAACAAAAGATTCTCGTGTTCTTGGGCTTGTCCAGTCCTTTTATTTTGCAAATTCTTCCACTCCCTTACACCAACGCGTTTCGTCGCATACGGGTTGTAAACCCTACGACTTCCTCAGGGCTGGAAGTAATATAAATAATCATAATGTAATATACAAAAGAAAATTGCTCATTCAGTTTTACACCTTATAAGCCCAAACATCCCCTTAGTGCAATAAGGGACTATGCAAAAAAACAAAATATTGTGCAATTATCACATACTGACAGCAAATTCCATCAAGAAACAAAATGCCTTATAAACATCATTATGCTAACACACAATTTGACAACTGGACATTGGTCTTGTTCACCATCAGGGTTTGTGAACTCACAAACGAAATTGGGTGCACAGTTGACATTTATCATGATGAAAGTAATGCAGCATGCACATGGATGACCAAGCCACAAGTAGGAAGTCAAGAGATTTTGCACACATGTAAACAGTTGTGTTTGCAAAACATTAACAATAAATTTGAAGTGTAGCCTTGTTTCCAACAGTGATCACCTGTGTCTGTCAAAGATTGTCACGTGTAGTCACTGTGACAGAGTGTGACACATGTAATTTTGCTTTTTGAAGTGGAAAAAGGAATGACACATACTAACATGTGACAGGCCAGTGTCACAGTTGCCCGGAATTGGCATACATCCCCTTGGCCCATGAGATACAAGTGATTACGCTGACGAGTACAGCTGGGACAGAAATTTGCCTGAATGACCAAGATTAACTTGACAAGCCATCCACATTAGTGTAACCTGCAGCCAGGATGTATAGCATTGTCATCACACACCTGTGTGCTCCACTTGAAACACACTACACATATATATTTGAGACACTCTGAGTACAGGTCATATATTAGTCACTATGCTGACACATGTCAGCCAATTGCATCACTCCAGTAGGACATCTACATGCACATAATGTTGTAGATTGGGCAGATCACATGAGCATTGAACTACAGTCACTAGCCTGGACATAAGTGACACAGATGTCACAGATGGAAAGGGGCACAACAGGGAATTTACTAGTCATGGTGCATATGTACCCCTTGAGACAGATATGTGTGTTTGGATGACTTACAAACTGTTATAGGGGCAGCAGGGTGCGAGACTGCAACATGCATGTTGAACATAGGTGTGTGACATGGCACATACTCACTCACCACCTCCTTGCTGCTGTCTGGCCTTCAACTGCCCATCCATGTCAGGGAAGACCACTGCCAGAATCCAGAGCATGTGGGGGGTCAGGGTCCGGCATCCGCCCCTCTTGCGTGGAGGTGACAGGTTCAGTTGAACATGAGCAAACCTCTGAGCCCAGCCCCAGAGGTCCTGCCATCTCTTCTGGCAGTGGTGGACGCGTAGGTTGTTGACCCCCACTGAGCGAACTTTACGGGCAGTGGTCTGCCACATCTTGGCCCTCTGATGGGAGTCGACCTTTGAGGATGACATGGTGACAGTCCATTGAGTCACATGCTACATGTTTACAGCACACACAATATTACACATTGTTCAGTATAAGGTTGCAAACAATGTCTCAAGGGTGAACAAGTGGCATTATGGGCAGTTGTCCTGTTTGCAATGATCCCTCCAACCCATGTGAACAGTGCTGAGAAGTCAACACCACCCAGTACACACACTTCTAATTCAGTGTACCGGCCCAGAACACAATTCTACACACAGCATAACTTACAGGAACTCTGTTTGCATGCTCCCACTTGAGATTCTCAATGCTAGCAGTGCACATTTTTGAACATGTAAAATGGAAAGGCAGTGGAATCATCACTCACCTGCTCCTCTGGTTTGCCATACATCTGGCTGTACAGTGGAAGGAGGCTGTCCAGCAGGGCCTGGTTTTATTCGTCATGAAGGCAGGGGCCATGTCCACTGTATGTCCCATGGTAGCTCCCAGAGGATGTGGAGACAGCAGCAGAGAGATGGGGAGATGCAGATGATGTGCAGGTAGTGCAAGCAAGTGAGGTCTGTAGAGAACAGTCTGAATTTTATCTGTACAGCATAATGCAGTCTCTTTTCCATGCGGACAAAGCGATAGGTCCGACTCGTTCGCATTATCCGAATCTGTCCAATCCATATCATTGCTAGCATCCAACACGCATACCGCAACGCTCAAAATACCCGCATCGTACCACTATTGACTTAGATACATTGGTGATGGAAGGTTACCGATTCGTTTTGCACGTGAATCAGACACGAAACGAAACGCGTGTCTGTTACCATGACGATCAACAGCCAATGGGTGCGACAGACTCTGTCCGGATGCGGCTAACGTGTCCTTTGAATACTCACCTGCATCGTTCACCATGACAACAAACAGCCAATGGGTGTGACAGACTCTGTTCGGATGTGGCTGACGCATCCTTTGAATACTCACCCACGTCGTTCACCATGATGACAAACAGCAAATGGGTGCGACAAACTCTGTTCGGATGCGGCTATTGTGTCCATTGAATGCTCACCCAGGTTGTTCACCATGACGACAAACAGCCAATGAGTGCGACAGACTCGGTTCGGATGCGGCTAACGTGTCCTTTGAATACTCACCCGCGTCGTTCACCATGACGACCAACAGCAAATGTATGCGATGGACTCGGTTCGGATGCAGCTACCACCTCCTTCCACTAATTGGTCGGCAGGGCACACACAAGTCAAAATAATGATGTTCTTGTGCATTACATGTGTGGATGCAGTGTTTTCCTGATATATAGTACATTTTGACTGATATCTCACACTCGAATGATGAGCTGACCTTGAGGGGCACAGTTTGTGAGTCACATTACAACATTGAGAGTCCACTTGTCAGATTACCCTCCTAGGCTTTGTCACAGTCCCAGGGGATAATTTGTGAAAACATGTTTTGGCTACACATAGTCACTGCTTTTGTGGACTGTGTGACCCACTGTGCATTGGGGAAGTTTTTGACTCTGATTCTACTGTGTCTGAGTCATTGTCACCACATTAAAATTTGTCTTATTGTACCGTGACATTTTGCTGCCAGATCAGCTTCTGTATGTTATGTGAGTTGCTGTTGTGTGTTTGTGTCCCAGGCTTTACTGGGTGATTGCAAACTTAATGACACCCCTACAATGGAGATGTTCAGTGTATGTGATTGGACGTGTTTGTCAGACATGACATCATGACAGTGTCCAACCTGTGACAGTGGTATGGAGATTTACCTCGGTGACCCACTGTATGTATGATGCCTGACATATATGTGGCATTACATATTCCTATTGTGTGTACCTTACAACCATGTGATGGCTGTCACAAAGCCATTTCTTGTATAATGTGTTTGGCATGTTGTTGAGTATGTGATGGTTGCTCACATGCATGGTGACAGACACTATTGACTATTTCCAGTACAGCACTCAGACTGCTGTTTAACCATAGTTTGTTGACATGTCTGGAAGGGGAACTATGGCTGTGCTTTTTATCTACGTTCAACAATTATCCTATCAATGATCACTTCCTATGTCTTGGGACTTCTTTTTGTCGAGATATCATATTACATGTGTTGCAGTGTATGTATCTTTGTACGTTGTAAACTGACATCAACTGTGTTTACACAGTACACCTAAGTATCACTGAAGAACTCCAGTCTACAGGCCATTCCCTGACCTCCAGACCATGGAAGAACAGGATTCCACCCGTAGATACCGGTTTACCAGGCAAATTATTGTTGAGCTGGCTGACCAGTTGGCACTGCATTTGCAGCCTGGACGCCCATATCCCACTGCGCTGACACCCAAGGTGAAGGGGATGGTGGCACTACATTTCTTCGCCACTGGTTCATTTCAATATACTCTGGAAACATCAGGTGGCATGTCACAGACTATGTTCAGCCGTGTGCTTCGCGATGTTTAAGAGGCATTTCTGCATTTCCTGGACCACTACATAAAGTTCCCAACACCTACCCACTTTCCAGACATCAAGGGGGAGTTTTATGCATTAGGGCGTATGCCACATGTCATTGGCTCAATTGATGGGACACATGTAGCTTTGATTCCCCCACAGGCCAATGAGCAGACCTACAGGAATCGGAAACACTTCCACTCAATCAATGACCTGGTGGTATGTCTGGCTGACATGGTGATCTCCCATGTGTGTGCACATTTCCCTGGATCAGCACATGACGCGTACATCATGAGGAATAGTGCCATCCCACAGTTGATGTCTCAGCTGCAACCTGAGCGTGCCTGTCTTGTTGGTAGGTTATGTTGAATGTTTATGTTGTGTGTAGCTTGTATGTCACATTGTGCTCTGTTTTCATACAACTGAAGTATTTTCTGTGTTCAATGTAGGAGACTCTGGATACCCCAACATGCCTTGGTTGCTGACACAACTCTGGAACCCTGTCACCCCAGCGGAGATTCGTTACAATGAGGCACATGGGAGGACTAGGAGAGTCAATGAGCGTACATTTGGGCTACTGAAAACAAGGTTTCAGTGCCTGGATTGGACAGGAGGTGCACTACAATATGGCCCCCTGAAGGATTATCACCGCAGCATGCATGTGCCATAACCTTGCAATCCGTAAGGAAATACCACTGATACTGGATGACGGAGAGCAGCAGCCACCAGCAAGGGAGGAACCAGACTTGGGACATGATGCCAGTGATGATGAGGATAATGAGGGGGATTTGCGACAACAACTTATCCGCAACTTCTTCACATAAATGTGAGTATTGATTTAGAGGAGTCAGCCCATAAATGTTTGTTTGTGTGTTGCTGTTGTCCTATGTGTATGTATGCTGCTGAGTGCCTGTTATTCTTCAATGGTTTTGGACAGAATTGCCTAATCCAACATTGCATGTGACAAGGACAATGCTACATCAAGTAACAGCTTGTGTTCACACTGACATTGGCATGCTTTAGCTGAGACAGTTTGCGACATCAATCTAAATCTTTCCTGAGTTCCTGACTCAAATATGTTTTTCTCCTTCCCAGGTTCATTCACCATGTGAACTGCTGAGTCGTGACCACACCAGAGCCATGATCCTGTGTCATACTCCAACAGTGAACAGCGGTGGACAAACCTGGGCCATGACACCATTTGAACAGATGGTCATTTGTTTGGACTTGTGAGACTTTTGTGACTGTGTGATGTGATTGCAGTTTGTGTCACAGTGCAAGGTTATATCATTTTAATAAACTTGTGCTCCAAATTGCAGTGTGCTTTGTCTGTTTGCAAACATCCACTGGTTATCCTGACACAAAACATGTTGCATGGAGATACATTTTGGTGACAATGAATGTTTTAGGTCTTGCAGATGGGGACGTGTGCTGACAGTACACTACAATGGCATCATTATCATGTAAGATGGGTTGTCCAATGACCAGGTTGTGTCTGTCTCTCATGCTGTGACTGGTTAAATCTACTGCCAAGCCAGTAGTTGACATTACTGGATTGATTCCTTGTCCAATTTTGTGAACACCTTCATGTTTGATCTACAGTGCGTCATTTCAACGTGCACATTTGTGTTCCAAATTCACGACATGAGCAAGTTTTTGGTATAAAGTGATTTATTTTAGTGCATGGCTGGTTGATGATGAATGGGTTGATGGGGGAGTGATGAAACAAAACAGGGACAACAAAGTGCTGAAACGAGTTGGTAGTATTTGTAGATGATGTTGTCAGAAGTAAATCCAGTTATTTGAGTCCAAAGTCCAACTAAGACCCTCCAACCGATGTGGGAGAGTTCAGTGAGAGTCAACAAAGTAAACGCTTGGCACACAATGAAGGGTATCAGGAGCAGGTTTTCACTTCCTGGGGGTGATGCATAGCCTTTGGTCTCTCAGTGATCCTTCTTCGGATGACCCCTCCCACGCTTGGGGCGGGGATCCTGAGGTGCAGGCTGCAGTGGGTGTGCAGGGGTCTCTCCGTCAGAGTCCACATCACTCCCTGTGGCAGGTGCAGATGTTGATACACCTGATGTTGTGGGCACACAGGGAGGTGTGGACATGTTGGTGGCAATCTGGTGGAGGCAGGTGAGAATGTCCCTGTGCACCGCTGTGAGCTCTTCATTTTTTGCAAGGTATGTCTCCACTTTAGCATAATGGGCTACCTGCTGATCTAGTATGTTCCTGAGGATCCCAACTACCTGGCAAAAATCCCCTGTGCAACCCTCATAGGCACTGAGGATTCGGGATAGGTGTGGGTCATCTGCAGCATCAGCGCCAGCTGCATGTTGGCGCATGTCCCCATGACACCTCCCACCACCCTACCCACCCTAGTAGTCAGGGCTACCCAACCAAGCAGGACAAGTTGGTGCTGGCACAGCCACCACAGAGCCTCCTTCATTGTGGACAGTGCTGGTGTTGTCCACCAACTCCAGAGTGCCCCGTGTTGCTGTGCTTTCAGTGTTGGCCCGGGCTGTTGTATCCATGAGGGTGGGGTCAGATGTGTGTTATCTGCTGAGGCAGGAGGGGTCGCAGAGGATGCCAGCATTACTGCTGCTGGTGCTGTTGTCAGAGCCACACTTGATGGGCCAGGTAGTTCATTGTTGTCCGAAGTATGTTGAGAGACCTCAATGCTGGAGAGCTCAGGCTTGATCAGAGCCTGGGACTGGCTGTCCTGGATTGTTGCAGAGGTGTTACCAGCTTGCCCTGTGGGTACATGAAAGACACAATGATTGTTGTGACTGTCCACAGCCCCTCAGATCATTACCATTACATTGTCTACTGCAGCTAAGGATGATTTGAAGTCCAGAGTTTGTCCTCTCCCAGCAAGGTGGAGGAGTGTTGTCAATGGCCAGATCGCCCATCATGCCCTGTCCTCCACACACCTTCCCACCCATCCCAAACAGCACACCTATGACTACGCTGACCCTGATAGTGAGAGGAAAAGTACTGGCAAGATGGCTGACACGGGGGCCTTTATTTTATTTATTTAAAGAGTATTATATAGCACTGGCTAGACCCGGCGGTATGAGAGCGCTTTACATGAGAACAGTTGTACAAAGTTACATCAGTTACCTTAGCATAAAATAATAAGATAATAGACACTTGGAGCATGGGGGTGGGTGAGGTAAGAGAGGTTGAGAGAAGAGTGTAGGAAAAAAACAAATAAAGTCAGGCAGGGCTGGAAGGGGAGGCAGCTACAGGGTCACGGAGGGAGGAGGTGGAGTAGGGAAAGGAAACACAGTGGAGAGACGAGGAAAAACAATGTCCAATGTCCGGCTGGGTAGGTGACGGCCAAGCGGGTGAAACAAAAGCCAATCTCCCCTATAGCTGCCTAAACAGCTCCACGGGGCATCGGCCATGTTGCACGGTCACCGCAGTCAGTATAAAATATAAGGATTCCACCCAGGAGGCATTGTCATAGTTCCATCAGCTGCACCAGTGTTACTGGGAGGCGCCGACCGCCTCAACCTCCATCTCTCCGGTACTAGTCTCTCATCAGCTGGTCGAAGCTCACTCGGCGCGAAGGGTAAACAGACTCCGATCAACGTTTCAGGGCCATATCTCTGATAGAATGTGCTAAAAACTGAGTCCTGGGAGTAATCTGCGTCACAGCAACCACAAACGGCAATATTGCTGATTGATTTGCCGATAGCTACATCATGGGTGCCATCTTAGGGCCAGGCTCCGCTCTGGAGAAGATCGTCGTGCTGGTGGAATCAGATTTGTGCAAAAAAGCTTTCCTAACAGCAAGCCGGACACAGTCTTACTTGAAATATTGGTTTGTGTTGCTAATCTTTACAGCACAGCTCCGCAGGGAAAGATAGAGCACTTCCTGTACACTTCAGCCGCCATCTTAGGGTCAGGCCACTTTAATTGACGGTCGCCGCAAAGGTTAGGAAACACTGGACATGGAAACAAAAGTAATTATGCACGGGTGGGCTGGACTCTGTTAAAGTTTTCGGAGCTCCTGGCTGGAGGGCCACACACTGGCCTGCAGTTGGGTAAGGAGGTGCCTGGACGGTGCCATTTTGAGGTCAGGCATTGCGGGCCGGGGGCTCAGTGGTACACCCTGCAGGCCCAGGGCCCCCCCGGGCATCCAGAAACAGCATTCCGCGAGCGGCATCCCCCGAGCTCCGCTTCTTTGCTCGGCGATCCCCAGCTCCTCACCTGGAGGTCCACGCGGCCGCCCTGCGCCTCTGCACACGAACCCAAAGGCAGCGGGGCGCACTCAGAAAACGGCGAGCCCGGATCTCGGGGCACCTCTTTAGGCGGATCTTCGCGCCCCCGGTCGTCGCAGTCTATGGGCCTTCGTCACTCTCCTGAGTCCCGGAATTTCTCAGGGATTTTCACCATAAGGCGATCCCTAGCCTGGGAGCTCCCGGCGGGAGCTCCTTACCCATCGGCCATCTTCATGTTGTTTGCTTTTGCCCACGACTCCCATCCTGGACTTGTGTACCAAACAGCATGTCCCAGTGTCAGGCATCTTGCCAGTACATTTCCATTTAGTCCCAGGGACAGCATAGTCCCATGTGTTCTGTTTGGGCTGTGTGTGAGGAGTGTGTGGGACCGGGCCTGCTGGTAGATGTAGTCAGGGCTAACACTCCTCCTCCCACCCAGACCAAATAGGCCACCATAAACCATGCTTCCCTGACAGTGAGTACAACTTTACATTCGGGATGTCTGACAGTGGTGCCTGGTGTTTGTTTTGACCACAACTCCAATCAAGACCTTGTGCTCCCCACACCAGGCCCCAGTGTCAGCCATCTTGACAGTACTTGCCACTCACTATCAGGTAAGCATGGTTCCTGGTCGACATATCAATATCCTAACTTTGCAACTTTCGGTATTCACAAAGGGCATTTAGGAGTACTAAAGTTAGAATTCCTAACTTTAGTACTCCTAAAATGATTTTGTGAATACCGAAAGTCATAAAGTTAGGATTTTGTCTCAGATTACTTTTGTGAATCGGGCCCTATCTTCCTGCCTAATTTGGTGGAATTCTCCTGAGCAGTTTTTCAAGTAGTTCTTCTTAAAGAAGTCTATAGAAAATTTACAAGGATTTTGTGTTTTGGGACCCGCCTTTTTCTTGCCCCCTGCTTGATGAGTCACCTCGAAACTTGCACAATCTTTCATGAATATTTGTCAAACGGTGCCAAAGTTATTAGCAACACAAAAACAATTGAAATGTTGACCTAACTATAACTACTGGCGTAGTTATAGTTAGGACCTAGGAAAAGCATTTTTTGACTTTTCAAAAAGGTCCACTACTGTTTTTAGTTGTGCATTGATAGTTTTGGGGTGATCTGTCAAGTGGGGACTGAGAAAAAGGGAGGAGGTCTAAAATGTTTCCCATGTTAATTCCCATAGAGATTTTAGACATGACTACAGCCTGAGCACTGGACGGAATTACATCAAATTTGGCAGAAAGGTAGCTTTTCATCTAGAAAGCGTGCTTTTTGTTATTTGGTGTAAACTCATTCAGTAGTTCTTGAGATTTTAAAGGAAAACCACATTTGTATATCTAGGGATATGGACCCTACACAAATCTTGCCAATCTTGTGCAGAGATCTGATTGACTGCCAACACTTCAACCAGGAAATGTTGGCAGCCATTTAACAAAAAAATAAAGAAAAGGGGGCAAGGTTGGAATACCCTGACCTCTGGTGCTGGGGTCCCCCAGGAACCCACCACGGACAAAAAATTTTTTTTTAAATGTTTGCTGCAGACTCATGAAGATTCATTAATTCATTGCAAAAATAATAAAAACAAGTGCTGCAGCCCACGTTTGTTTAATGATTAGCCCCTGGGTGGGCAGGGTCCCGGGGACAAGCATGAATGAAAGAAAATGGGAGAAGGTGCATGTGGCCCCCCTCCCCAAAGGCAGTTTAAGCCCCAGGGACCACCATCTACACAAGGTTTATTTATGAAGATTAAGGGAGGAGGGCCACGTGGCCCCCTCCTTTGGCTTTCTGAGGCCCTGGGGACCCTCATCTCCTGGGGGCATGTAAATATAAAAGGAGAGGGGGCGCATGGTCCCCATTCCGATGTTCAAAAATGCGCTGGGGACCGCCACCTTCCTGGCCCATGTTTAGCAGAGCACCACCTCCCTGGGGCATGTTTATATTAAAGGGAGAGGGAGGCCGTGCGGTCCCCTCCCAGGCCGTTTTTGGCACAGGGGACCACTACCTCCTTAGGTCTGGCCCCATGGGGCCCTCCTCCTGGAGTAATTAATGGACATGGGGACAGCCACCTCCCAGGGTCCACACTCGGAAATAGCAGTTTGGTTTCACTTGGCAAGAGCTTTGACAGCTCCCGCCAAGCGAGAGCAAAATGTCAGTCTAGCGGGTGGGAGCAGGAAAACTGGTCCCACTTTCTGAGAGTGTACTTTTCATCTGTTTTCCTGCCTGCTGTCAAGTTCTCTATAGGAATATTCATGTTATCACAGATCTCTGGATAAGGACTCACAAAGAACATTCACATTGGTGAAATGCACACAAGGTCACTGGAGACATTTCCTCATTGTCCATTTCACAGATGTAGTGTAGAATAAACACTAGACATTTACCCAAAGAGATAGCACTTACTAATTAGAAATTACTCCAGTTGGGAAGACATTTTGTGCAAAAATGTGGACTCTTTTTGGATAACGGGCAGATGAGGTTCCATTCTGGCCCTGATGCTCATTTCGCAGAAACTACATTTATGGTGTTTTAGGAGCGCACGTACCCCCTCCGGCCATGTGTGCTTTATTTGGGCCAATCTCCATAGAACATTGTAATGTGGCTGCGCCTATCTGCTGGATTGATCTAAGGTTTCCTGTTCATGCATTTGTCTGCCGGCTACGTGCCACCACAGTTGTGACCTGTCAATCAGTGACATTGAGCCTAAGTCTCAGAACATGCCTGACTATGTATTTGCGAGTTGGGGTTGATGGGGAGTTCGCAGTGAGTGATGTTGTTGATGAAGATGCAATTTCATTCTCTTAAATGAATGTATTGTTTTCCATATTAGCATCAACGTTTTCCATATTAGCATGATCACAACATCCAACCGCCTTCTTAGAGACTTTGGAGTTAGAACAAATTTGAATCCCCTCTCTTTCTCTTTTTGATCAAAGACCTTTATTCAGACACATCACTGATCCTGCACAGAGGTGGTGGTGCTGTTTCCTTGCCTTCATTCCCAGTGTGCTATGACACCCTTGATAGAAGCATGATGTTCACTAGTACTTTGCTGTCAATTTGGTCCTTTATTGTTAATGGTCTCCCAATGTTCATTAAAGCAAAATAAAATTATAACTTCTTGCATTCCAAAAGCATGATATAGTTTTCTTGCAAGAGACACATCTTGGTGCTTCAGAATCAGAGAAACTAAAAAGCGACTGGTTAGGAAAAATCATATCCTCTGCCTATGACTGTCCGGAAGCTCAGCCTAAGAGAGGGAGTAACACAGAATGCCATAGGAGATGTGCAGCCATACTCCTCCACAAATGTTTGAAAGACATGGACCAGGTCTGCCTTTGCAAGACTCTCCGGTCCTAATTTTGTCTACTTGTCAGAAATGTGAAGCCTTCCAGGTACACCAGTATGATTTGCTCCTGTTTCCACCTCAAACTACAGGTAGAAAGTGGAAGAAATTTGCCATTTCTGCAGGGTCGCCCCATATTTTTATGCCTTTTATTGGACCCTATACTTTTGCTGGGTATTTAGACAGAATATCGAATAAAAAATATTATGGAACATATATATTGTCTTTAAAATATTGTGCAGCAAAAATATCGTGGTATGTAATATCGTGGTCAAGAATATCGAAATTAGGTTTTGTTTTTAACATCAGTGTAAAAAATATCGAAGTTGTAAATATTGTTTTTTTAATATTGGTATTTTAGTTAACATTAGTTTAATGTGTTTTTTTATACTTAGGTGTCCATTACGATACCGGGCGGAATAAAATCCGCCATCTACCATAGCGGTAAAAAAACGCCCGCCTACACCGTCTGAATACCGACCGAGCAATCACGATGTCGTGAAGCGAACACCGCCCGCGGCGGAAAAAACACACAAAATACCGCCCGTCTATGTCCGAGTCGAAGTCCATCCGTCCGCCACGGACGCAAACCCGCACGACAACCCAAAACCGGCCGCCCTGACTACCGAGACACCGGCCGTGAAATTAGGATCTTCCCGACATGAGCGCGGCAAATCCACAAATACATCGCCATCGTAAACAACAGTGATGAAAATGGACACGGCGGAAGCCCTGGCGGCCACGTCCCTGCACAGAAACCATCCGCGGACCAAAGAAACACACACAACATGGCCAACAAGTCTACACAGCAAGCCACGCCCAAATACCCAAACACAGTACACATCCCGAAAACACATCCCCCCTGGACAAACAAATAAACTACAAATCCCAGAACACCAGCCACAACACACCTGAAAACAACAGCACATCATGACACACCCACATAGGTAAGTACAAATGCAGTCCCTTCACAGACCACAATCCCTTGCAACACTACAAACTGAGGACGAGAGCACAGAACACAGTGAGACAGAAAGGACAGGAGCACACCACAGACACGCACCCATCACCACCACCACCACCACCACCAAACACCGGCCCCACAAACCCCCTGCACATCACACACCACACACACACACCGCACCAGCACCACAAACACAAAACCACACACCATGGCAGCACAGAGAATGCCCAAGTTCACTTCCACTGAGCTGACGGTCATGGTCAACGAGATCATCAAGGTGCACCCACAAATCTATGGGAACCAGGTCCAACAGACACCACTAGCCACCAGAAACCGGTTGTGGAGAATGATCGTAGACCAGGTCAATGCAGTCAGGAACGTGCCACGCAACAGAGCCGAAATCACCAAGAGGTGGCACGACATGAAAAGAGTGGTCAAAAAGAAGGAGGCCAAGAATCGGCAGCTGGCTGACAGGACTGGTGGAGGAAATCCTGCGCTATTTAAGACCTTCAAGGCGTGGGAGGAGAAGGTGCGAGGCATCCTACATCCGGAGAGTCTCACCGGAATACCAGGGGGAGTGGAGGCTGGTAAGTACAAACAAATGTATACCAGCAGACCGCTATGTACTCACATGCACTACCACTATGCCATAGCTCCGAGGGACAAACACCCCCATGTCTAGTACACAATACACAAGACATCACTCACCCATGCAACAGACTAACTAACAAAACCATGGGGGCATGTGTGCAGTCAGCCAGCACCGCAACTCCCACCAGGTCCCCTTGTACTCCAGATGCGCCAGAAGGAGCACTCCCCACACCCACACTCATGTGTCAGCCATAGCTGCACTAACCGACAAGTAACAGGTAAGTAGCCGGAACACAAAGTCAGTGGGTCGGAGGGGGGACAGCTGAAGTACAACACCCACCAGGCCCCCAGTCCTACAGCACAGCAAGGTGGAGCACAGCCCACACCCATGTGTCAGCCACTGCAGTGCACACCTTCAGCCGACAGGTAGATATCTTACCATACATGGAGGGGTTTCTGTGGGTGGTAAGCCATCACCACAACTCACAACACCGCCCCCACTCCCACAGACCAGCAAGATGGAGCACCCCTCCCTCCCAGTACCATATGGCATCCATTGCATTGCGCCCTCCAAACCAACAAGTAGGTAGAGTACTGTACAGGGCGGGGTGTCTGTAGGCATGAGGACAGTATTACGACTAACATTTGGGAAATGTCACGTAGCAGAGGAACACGCAGCACTGCTCCCTGTCATAATCATGTGACCAATGTGCACACGGACATGTATTACAGAGTCATAGCCCACATGAGCCATCACAAATACAGCAACACCCATGGAGCCACGTCTGCATGCACAAGTCCCACTGGAGTACTGACCCACACGGCGGGCACTGTGCCACTCATCACACACATCAGCAACACCATCGAAGTCCTGTCCATGTAGTCGTTACTGCCTGTTCCCCACACAACGTACAACATCGCCCATGTAAGTCTAACCTGTCTAGAACTAACAGTGTGGAACCCCAGTAATGCACATAAACACCACTGGACCCATGAAACACACAGCCACACAATGCACATCCAACATACCATCCATCTCATCTGTCAGCCCCAGTGTCATGAAAGGTATGTCATCGGAACAGCTGGCCCTCATACAGTAGTTCGGCAAAGATACCTGCCCATCACAAATAATGTGTCTGCAGTGACTGAAGCGCACATCACACTGATTTACAACATACATAATATAGTCAACACCCCAAGAGCACTGCATTGCTGCACATGGCCGAGGGTAGCACGCACACCAAGGAATTGGCCCATCTGCAATACGTCGTGTGGCACACAACCATCACTCACTCACTACAATGCTTGCAGTGTAATGTCCATAAATGATAACAGTGAGCAGATATGCTGGGGATGTCAGACATACACACACCTTTGTCTCTGCACTGTCATGTTGCCAAAACACATGTCCCGTTCTGCACCCATATGTCACAGTATGTACCCCAAAACCATAATTCACCTCAAAAGCGTTGAGGGGGCTGTACCCCCTTTTGCCATCTGCATTTCTAAGTGTTCCATTTGAACCCCAAAACCATATTTCACCTCAAAAGCGTTGAGGGTGCTGTACCCCCTTTTGCCATCTGCATTTCTAAGCGTTCCATTTGAACCCCAAAACGATATTTCACCTCAAAAGCGTTGAGGGGGCTGCACCCCCTTTTGCCATCTGTGTTTCTAAGCGTTCCATTTGAACCCCAAAACCATATTTCACCTCAAAAGCGTTGAGGGGGCTGCACCCCCTTTGCCATCTGCGTTTCTAAGCGTTCCATTTGAACCCCAAAACCATATTTCACCTCAAAGCGTTGAGGGGCTGCACCCCTTTTGCCATCTGCGTTTCTAAGCGTTCCATTTGAACCCCAAAACCATATTTCACCTCAAAAGCGTCGATGGGTCTGGAGCCCGCATACACCCAAGCCACAAAATGTAGGAGTACAGCAACACACACTGATTGTCATTGCTAATCCGTCCCATGCCACATGAACACAACACACAGTTCCATTGCCTTGCCCACGCATACACACATCGTACATCCACACACACGCCACTGGGAAACCTGTGCACGACAGTGCACGAACTGTGAATGTCAGACAACCAATACAAACTTTGCAAGGTGCAACGCAATAACCTATCTCATTCTCCCCACAGGTGCAGAACAGCTGGATGCTGGAGAGGGAGACAGCAGCCAGCACAGCCAGTCCGCAAGCCCCCGACCCAGACTCACGGATGAAGAAGACCTGGACACCTCATCGGACAAGGACGAGGACCACTGAGCAGGCCCGTCTGGAGTGGCAGGGCCCAACCGCTCCCCAGGGCCCCTCCTACCCACCAACACATCACCCAGGGCTGCTGACCAGTCACAGACCCCTGCTGCCACGGTCGTTGCGGCCACCACCACCGCCGCAACAACCACCACCACCACCACCACGCCATCCCTGGCCACAGCACCTGTGCAAGGGGTGGCACGCCCGTCGTGCTCGACCCTGGGAGCCAGACAGAGGACCGTGGTGACCAATGTGGCGAGTGGGCAGGTCGGTGGCAGCAGTACTGGTGGGAGGAGCAGGGTCAGGCCAACGCCATCTGAGCCTGGGAGCCAAGCTCTGCCGCAAATCTCAAGAGTCCTTGGGGCCTATGAAGAGGCCCAAGGACAATGGGCCAGGTCGTCTGCCGACATGCGGGAGGTCCTTGGGGTGTTGAGGTCCATGGACGCCCATATGGGCCAATTCGTGACCGGTATGGACCAACTTGTGGACCTCATGGGCCAGCTGGTGGTGGTGGGGAGGGCCCAAGCAAGGCCAGCCACACCACCGCCGGCACCACGTGCTGTGGCGCAGGGTCGTGCAACATCTAGTTCCCCTGCGTCCACAGCGAGTGAGCAGTCCTCAGCCACCACCAGCAGCCCACCAACACAACCCCCCCTACCAAACGTGGAATGGGCTGTCCGAAGAGGAAGCAAGTGTCCAGAGAGGACTACGCACGCTCCAAACGCCAGTGAGTCAGCCAGCCACCCTGACCACCTACTGCACTGACTTTGACTACGATCCTACCCCACACTGCCATGTGAATGGCATGGGTCTGTTGGACTGTGGACATAGAACTTCATGGGTACACCTTGACCATCACGCAGCCATGTCCGTCAATTCATTGTCACAGCATGCACCACTTCTGTCATCACCTTCCACACAATCACATGTCACCGCTGTAAATAAATACACCTTGATCACAATCTGCTTCATGTGCCCTGGGTTTATTCAATGATGTGCAACCGCCACCATGAGCAGGAATGCCTCTGCTGTGTGGCATGTAGATAGGCCAGGAGATGTTGTAGGGACCTAGGGGTGAAAATCAGAACAAGAGTCCATTCAATTAGTGTGTCACACACCCATCACACAGTACTTGTCACCAACTACAAGCAATGTACACACATCTCACAGAGCAACGGGGCACAATGCCACAGCCACTGTCAGTGGCATACTACCCTGGACATGGACTATTGCCACACAGCACTCAGTGAACAAAAGGCCTCCGTCACAATGCACACATACACCTGCACAACTACAGCTACATCAGCCGTCGTACATGGTCACTCACCGTCAAGTGAAGTAGCGGGCGATGAGCTGCTGACGCACATTCACAGCTTCCTCCTCTCCACTGTCCTCGTCACTGGACCCGTCCTGGTCTGCAGGCGGGGGCCCGGGCTGATCACCGTCATCCACTATTAGGGGGATCTGCTTGCGAATAGCCAGATTGTGCAGCATGCAGCATGCCACAACTATCTGGCACACCTTCTGTGGGGAGTACGCCAGTGCACCCCCGGTGCGGTCCAGGAATCTGAATCTGGACTTCAGGAGGCCAAAAGTCCGCTCCACCACACGTCTGGCCCTGCCATGTGCCTCATTGTAGTGGACATCAGCTGGTGTCCGAGGATGACGTAATGGGCTGAGCAGCCAAGGCCCATTCGGATAAGCAGAGTCACCTGGGTGTGAGGAATACCGAGATTAGTTGCAATTCCAACTGTACCCAAGACAGCATCGCACACCAGGCACGCTACACGAGTACACATACTCACCAACAATCCAAGCACGGTCCGGTTGCAGATTGGTCATCAGACGTGGTAGGATGCTGTTGCGCATGATGTGCGAGTCATGGGCCGATCCTGGAAACTTCGCACACACGTGTGTAATGACCATGTCCGCAAGGCACACCACTTGCACATTCAGGGAGTGGAAGTGCTTCCGATTCCTATATATGTGCTCCATGGCCTGTGGTGCTACAAGGCCAACATGGGTACAATCAATTGCACCAACAACGTGGGGGATCCGTCCAAGGGCATAGAAAGCACCCTTCACTGCCACCAATTCACGAGCCCTGGGGAATCGGATGTACCGGTTCCTGTACAGCATCATAGCTGACAGTACATCCCGTAGCACCATGCTGAACATGGGCTGGGACATCCCACTTCCACTGCCCGCTGTGTGTTGGAATGACCCAGTGGCGAAGAAATGCAGTGCAGCCATCACCTTAGCCATGGGGGTAAATGCAGTTGGATACACCCTGCGAGGACGGAGGTGGGGTTCCAACAAGGCACATAGGCGATGCAGGGTGGGTCGGTCCAGACGGAATTTCCGGATTACCTCCACGTCCTCCATGTCTGCCAGCAATTGGTAGGGGCGATGTATGTTTGGTCTCCTCCTAGGAAAGATGGAAGTGGACACATGTCAAAGCAAACCCCCTGGGGAGTGGCACATCTGACGGCAGCAGTGCACGAGTCCTAAATCGGAGCAGTTGGGGGACGCTGACGTCCCGACCGGATGTGACATGTTGGAAGGTGGCTTGCACCGTCAGACTTATGGCCTCCCCTCGCTCACCCCAATATGCGTTTGCATCTGAGAAGCCAGCGCGTGCACAGGCAGCTCTGAGCTCGCACCAGAGAGGCCAAAGAGTATATGTGTGGGTCCATTTGAACGAGTTGCCTGTCTCGCGGTATAATCAGTGGCGGGACGCCGTCCACCTGCGTGGTACCCCGACTCGAGACCTGGACAACATTGACAATGCATGACAGGATCCGCAATCCGGATACACCACCTGCAACACACAGAGGCTGTAGCTGCCCTAGCGGCCCAGGCCGCGTCCAACTGGAGCTAATGGACCCACACATTCACTCTTTGACCTCTCTGGGGCAAGCTTGGAGCTGCTTGTGCACGTGCTGGCTTCTCTGTTGCAATGGCATGTAACGTGTGTGGGGAAATAGGCAATGAGTGCGATGGTGCGAGCCACCTTCCGTGACGTCACTCCCGGGCACGATGTGTGCGTCCCCCCACTACTTATATTTGACTTGTGCCATGCTGCACAATGAGGATGTGTTGCCTGCGTGATGTGACCAGGAGGAGCGCGCCATGACCTCTCACCCACCATGCTCCACTGCCATCCCGTGCCCTGGATAGCCCGTGCAGGTGGACGATGTTGGGGGTACACCTGGTCAACAGGGGATGTGCGTGCCTTGGCAAGGGCCTGGCGGATGCACAGCAGTATCCAGCATGTCCCGAGAGGGTGGGCTGATGTCTACACCTGATGCAGCATCTTTCGTGTGGCCGCCTGTTGTGCACAGACGTGTTCACATTCATCCCCAGACAGGTGGTCTTTACAAATGCCCAAGACAGCGGTAATCTAGTGCTCCCGAATCCTCCCAACACAGTGTGTTTCAACATTGCATGTGCGCACCTACCCGTCACACCCACCCACCTGGGCCAAGCGTAACTCCCGCTTCACATGACACATGTGTGTCTTCCACAGTTGTGCTACTCTCTCACGGCCGGACCTGTAACTGTCCCGTAGCACACACACAGCACCGAGTCGTACTGGCATCCTGTTAGATTGGTAGGCACACTCACACATCTCCTTCTGACACAGTGGTGGCTGTGATGGATATTGTGACTGCCATGGCAGTGTTGGCTGGCCATGGCAGGGCACACTAACACACATTGCATCCGCGGCACTACGTGTCACTACTCGGCACATCGAACTGGGCACTGTCCCTGGGGTTGATGAGTTATGCCGCCTGTTGATGTAATCTGTGACTGGATGCTGTTGTTCCTGTAGTCGGTTGTATCTGTGTAGTTGATGATTGCAGTTGTTGCAGTGTGTGCTTGGTTAAGTGGGGCACATGCCGTGTATGTGACCTCAGCAATTGCAATGTCTGGTCTCACATTCCAATGTGTTGTACACGTGGCAGGGACTTCACTTCTTTCAGACTCTGCTACTTGTGTGTGTGATGAATCTGCTTTTCTGTGCAACGGATTGACTGCATGTATTTGGTGTTATTTCTGGGTAAATGTATCCATGTCATGTTTGCGTGCATGCAATGCACAGGGTGTGAGTCTAGCCACAGGTGGACTGGCAGCATGCGCTGAGTATGCGGGCATGTGTGAGCTTACTTGCTGTGTGGCCAGCGGTGTAGGTGTATGTTAGTCTTGTGATGTGCATTGTGCCTGGCCACATGGCCTACTCTCAATGTGTGCATTTGGGAGGTGGTGGTGGGTGGTGTGGGTGGTGTGAGTTTGGGGTGGCGTTGGTGTGTGTGTGTGTTGTGGCCATGTCGACTACACACATATGTTTCCCAGGCCCATGGTGGATGTTTGTAACCGTGTTGAGGTCTGTGTATATGATGAGATGTGTGTGTTGTATGTTGTACGGAATGCAGTGTGTGGGTGTGTCCTTGCAGTTCAGGATGACTCCTACTTGTTATGGTTCAGACGTTGTGTGTGTGCAGGGTGTGTCACTGTCAAGATTGTGCCTAGTTCAATTGTGCATGTCAGATTTTCTGCAGTTCTTACTCATTGTGCAGTGCTGCCCACCCAAACTGATGTCGTGTGTGTGTTTTGACAGGCATTGCTGTGGCATGCTTTTGCGTGGCTCCTACTTTTGGTTGCTGAGTGTATGGTCAGACTGTGTGGGAAATTGTAGACATGTGTAGGACTGTGCTTTGTATTGACCAGGCCGTCAGTGTTGATGTGATGATCTTTCGGGCACCTTCAGAGTCTGACAAGTCCTGCTCCAGGAGCTGTGGTATTGCACTGTGGCCACTGTTGCGGCTACTCATTTGCGTTGACATCCAATGACAGTGGACTACATGGTCATCTCATGACTGTCGTGTACTTCACACACTCTCATCCTCTCTCATTCGTACTTGTGTTTGTGAAATGATTCAGCGGAGTCACATTTTTGCTTCAAGCCATGTATTTGGACTTACGTCCTCTGTGATGCAGTATAGTGGACACTACTGGCAGCGAAATGCATGTGGAGGATCTACTTAGCATGATTACACATACAAAAGGGGTTAGGGGTTGATGTGATTAGTTGTTGACTGTGGAATGAGGGCTTCAGAGTTACAACTGCCTTGCCCTCACTATGCTAATGTATATTTGCTAGTTACTGAGGAGCTCTCGACTTTGACATAGACAGTAATCATTTTGCCTACGAGACAGCTTGACATCATAGGTACAGTACATCTCAGTTCCATGGTACAGGTTTACTACAGTAGTTACTCCGACACACGTGCGTGAGGGGTGACATCAGAGCATGAGCCTATGTGCATGCAGCAGCGTGTCACTAGTTGTTGCAATGTGGTGGCTACTGAACATGTCACATTCACTGGGGTCATGTTGTTGGGGGATGCATTTGTTGTCCATGCAAAAGTCCTGGCACGGAAGTACAGACAAAGGTGAGGTGACAGTTCTCACGTGATACAGCTGACAGATTAGTGTGCACTGACCGGTGCATATGTTCATGTGCGCAGGATACATATTATAGCATAGTTGTTCGTGCAGTATTGTCCATGTGGTTACTGTACACAAGTCCCATACCTCTGCCTCCCCCTGTTCATGCAGAGATATTGGATGTGGTGAGGAACAGAGAGAATGTCCCGAAAATGTCCGATGTCATGGCAGTGGAGTTGATAGTGTGGTGTTTGTTGCAGGTTGTATGGTATAGTTGTTGTACAGGTAACTGCCCAGTCCGTGCGAAAGCCAAGCATAGGTACGGTGTTGAACATCATTGTTCAATTGGTGGTATTGCGTCGGGGCCCGACGAATTGACAGGTTGTCAGGTATGCGATACCTTCCAGCAGGGCTTCCATGGCATTGGTGTTATACATGGATGCCATCCGAATGAAGCGGATGGTGGCTGTCAATGTGTTCATCGTAAGTTGTCCCTTGTAGGAGCCTGATGGGACATGTTGGATGACATTCGATGAAACTGTGATCCAGAATCCGTTGTGTGGAGGCACACATGTCCCATTGCAGTGTGTGTCCGATTGCAGCCACATACGCCATGCCTCCATAGACTGAACAGATCCTGTCGTGTGCGTCCAGGGGGGAGAACAGTTGTACCAGGTCCGCCTTTGGACATGCCGGGTTGGAGAGACATAAATCCACAGGACAGTGGAAGGGACACCTCCGACAGTAGAAGACGGGGATGACGCAGCTGAACATTGCGATGCGGTAAGTTACTCGGTAACTTACGTTCAGCATGGCCAGGTTTTCACAGCCCACTATCTGTAGCAGGCTGTCCATGTAGAGCTGCATCTGTCCGGCGTAGTTGGGTAGGTGTGGTGCGACTGCCATTTTGCTACAGGGCGATGTGATGGCGTGCTCTAGCCGGCTTTGCAGTCAGCAGAGTGCACCCTCCGACGATGCTGGGAAATCTGGAATAGTCGTACGGAGGCAGGGTTTGGGTTATAGTAGCTTGTGCGGAGGACACAGGTCCTCATCCCACATGCTTCTATGAATGGTCAAGGTCAGTGGTGTCTGACTCCTTCCAGATTACTTGCATGTGAACCACATGGAGGAGTGGTCTTATTTTTATTTTGTGGTCAGAACTTTCTTTCATGTTGTGCGCTATCTGCACATTGGACGGTTTCCTCGGCATGCCTCTGTTTGGCTTGTTGTTGGGACAATGGCTGTATTCTCCGGCTTGTTTTGTCGAAATGTGGTTTCAGAGTGGGAATGGAAGGCCATTCAGTGCTATCTGCTTTCCCGTGTGTGGGCGGCACGCTGCGTTTCCGCTATACGTTGGGCCTTGTGTGTGTGTGTTGTAATTGGTAACACCTGTTGTCAGGCACCCGGGTTTTTTCATGTTACGTATTGCATGTATTGGTATTGGGTGCAGGATGGTATTAGTATTTTTGTATGGTACTGGCGTGCCTTTTGCGGACGAGGTACATATTCTGCGGCGTGATGTCGCAGCCGCTGTGTGCTTCGCCATGTTATGCACACAAGGGTGTGTCCTATTTTGGCGTGACGTCACTGCCCTGTTCGGTACACTTGTGTGGCGTCACGTTGGCACCTGTGAGTTGCTGGTTGGGGACATGACTGATGCAGGAATGCCACGTGACATGTGCGTTCAGGGTGGGGCTGGTGTGTGGTGTGTGTAGTTGTGTGCCTGTGTTATTTGTGTGCGGCCCATGCATGGCGCTGTAGTTGGCCTCTGCGTTGTGCGCATGTGTAGCTGCGTCATCGCCGCTGCGCTGCGTTACCGTGACGGGGACGTCAGTTCCTGGTCCCGGGTAGTGTGTGCCCGGTTGTTGCGAGTTGTTTCATTTTGCCCGGTGTGACATTTGTGGGTGCAGTGGTGGATGTGTCCTGTCCACACAGGGGTGTCTTGGGGGGCCATGTACAGTTTTTCCGCCCTTGCACTGTGTGCGGTGTTTGCGTGCCCTTGTTGTGTGTCTGCCTACCTGCGTCGCTGCGGCGCGTTGACTCCTAGGTGCTGCATCAGGTACAGCATGGGGATGGCCTGGAGTGCAGGATTCATGTCGGGGTGGGCCGCTTTTTTGGTGTCCGTACTCGAGTGGTCGAGTTTCCGCCTTGGTATCTCTTGCGGTGTCTCTTAGCCGGGGGAGCTGTTTGTTTGCGGCATCATAATTTGTACGCCGGGCGGTACGTGATTTTGTCGGACGGTGTGCCTCCATTGGCTGGCGCCGCTACGTGTACGGGCACTTTGATGGCGGGCGGCGTCGCGGGCTTACGGGCGGTGTTTGGCTGATTTTACACATCCTAATTGGGCGGGCGTGTGGGCCGCGGCGGGCGGACGGTAACTGGTGGTTTTTGCCTCCGACAGCACGGCGGTAGTGCTTCCGCCCGACATCCTAATGGGCCCCTTAGTATTAAATATTTTTGTAAGATTTTTTTTAATGTAATTTAAAGATTTTTTTTGTGTTCAGTAATTTTTTTTAGGAGCGGGATGTTGGGTTTATAGGGGTAAGGGTTGGGAATAATGAAAAATATACAGAAAAAAATGATTTAGTTTTATAAGTAATTTTTACAAAAATAGAATTTAGGAGCTGGGAATAAGGGGAAAAGGGTGGGAAGCAAATGCAAAAAAACGAAATTGGTTTAAAAATGTAATGGAAATAAAAATCAAATAATTTTTTTTTCATTTTGATTAGAATTTAAACTGGCTTGTTGGTATGTTTGTGTTTATGAGATAACTTAAAAAATATATATTTGAAACAAAATAAATACAAATTTAAATGTTTCTTTAGTAGTTGATTGTGGTGTGTAGGGTTTAGCATTTATTGAGGAATTTGCAAAGAATTTTGCTAAAAAATGTTAAAAATAAATTTTCAATTTTGGAAATGTATTTGTTGGGTTTTGAGAAAAATTGTTAATGTTTTTTATTTAAAATTACATTTTTATGTATAGTTGGTTTTTATAATATTGATAATATTGTAATAAAATTTCTACATTTACAAAAAATTAAAAAAATATTAGTGACTAATATTTAAATATATTTATTTTGTTTTTGGTTGTTGTTTTTAATTGATATGTGTTTATGTATTTTAAAATATGTTTAAGATTTAGCTGTGTTTGAAGAATTTATTTGTATTTAGTTATTATATATTTTTGTTAAATAAGATGCTTTAGATCAATACATTTCAATAAAATTTAGTATAAATGAATTGGTGGAAAAGCAATCATTTATTATAAAATTTAAATTTAATATATTTTATTTTTATATGTATTTACAATTTATTTTCAAAATATGTAAAGGGAAATAAGGTAGATTGGAGTGGGAATAGTAAATACATATGTTTAGTGTCCAGCACCTTCCATGACTTAAGGTAGGTTGGAGTGGAAATAGTAAATTATATATGTTTAGTGTCTAGCACCTTCTTTGACTAAAGGTATATAAGGGTGGGAATAGTAAGTCATGTATGTCTAGTATTTGGCATTTTAAATTAATAAAAACACATAAATATTTGCTAAATTACATTATTATTTATACAGATAAAAAAAATTGAGCTAGGTTTTTGTAATATGTATAGAAATTTTATTACAACAAAAATGTAGATTTATTGGAATATATAATAAATAGCACAGGTTTTTACATTGAGGGGCCTATCACGATCTTAGTCGTAAAGCCTCCCTTCTTAGGTCGGAGGCTTTACGACCGAGATCATCGGTTTCAATTCCGACCGGCTGATTCTAATACAGTCGGTCAGAATTGAAACCGACTGGACTTGCAGTTGGTAATACTAGGAACTAAGTCCGAGGTTAACGTGCATTGCGCTAATTAGTCAGCATGGATTTACTGCTTATAAAAAGGTGGTGGTGATGGTCTGATTAAGAGGATCAGTCCCAAAAACTAGACATCTATGCAGAGGAATTCCATCCCAAATCAAGACTCAAAGACTTCTAGGGCCCTATTCACTCTTACCTACTGGAGCAAGTATCAGCAACACATCTGTGAGTGACTACCACTTACGTTACTGTTCTGGTGACACAGGGGTCGATTCCGATTCGGGCCGGAAATCTCTCCGACCGAGCCGGACCCGGAGAGATTTCCGACCGAATCGGACCCGTGCAGTCCGACCGAACGAGTCCGATGCATTCGTATGCCACCGGACACGAGTCGGTCGGACTCCCATTGAACTCAATGGGAGCCGGTCGTACAACGCGTACGCGGGCTCCCATTGCCTCAATGGGTGCGAGGCGGACAAGGGCGCCCCTACAGCGAGTACGCCGCGAAGCGCTCGCGGCGTACACGCACAGGTGAGGGGGACCCATGGGTCCCCCCTGTGTGCGCCTCGCACGGGTACGCGTACAGGGGGTCCGACACGGACCCCAAAGTACGGCTCCGACAGCGAGTTCGAGTCGGACGGCGCGAGTCGGTCGGAGCGGTCGAGGTGCGCATCGTACTCACCCGGCCGGAAAACGTCTCCATTGCGCGGTGCGAACTCGGGTCCGAGCGAGTCGGTCGGAGCGGTACGATCCGGGTACGAGTCGGTCGGAGCGGTCGGGTCGCCCGGACGAGTCGGTCGGCGAGTCGCATCGTACTCGCTCGGCCGGACCCGCGTACGGTTCGGTCGGGAAACAGGGCTCCGAATCGGATCCGGTAAAGCCGAATCCTATTCGGAGCCCTACCGGCCGAGATCGGAATCGGCCCCACAGTCTATATCTGTGCACTTATAACATTGTATTGGCGCTACTGGAATGTTCATATTTTACCGCATGTATGCTAGACCTTTTATAATGTCACTGTGTGCCATTATCCTCTACATTTCTATTTGCTGTCACAAATAATGTTGTACTTCTTTAATCACTCAAAAAAATCCATTAAATAAAAACACCAATGTGCTCTCTACCCCCTACTAACCAATGATAAAGTGCCTGTGCTCCTTCTTTCAACATAGTGAAATTGTCATATCCCGGACTAACCTGTAAGTCCCTAATAAATGGTACAGATGGACCTCAGTGCCTGTAAATTAAATTTCACTAATGAACTTCAGGGCCCATTCTGCCATCCACCACAATGACAAAGCAGACATGACTGCTGTTGCAATTTTAAAGTGCAAATTCAACCTGAAAAAAAACCCTTTTGACAGGTTCAAACATTCCTTCTAAATATTTTAAGACATCTCAAGTAGGCTTTATTGTTCCTGAGAAAGGGTGCATGGTATTTACAAGTAGGTCATGTAGGAATTTAATGTTAAACATGTCCGTACAATGAAAAGGTCCCAAACGTTATGTAATCTGTAGGTTAGGTGTTCCATAGGCAAGTACTGGGTTACATTATTACATATCATAATGCTAATTTTGGTTAATTAACAGCTGAATTAAACAACCATGTTTAATAGTCATTAAAATCCAATTTAATGGTAAAGTCAGATTTTGTATAAATATTAATAAAAAAGGTGCTTTTAAGAAAGTTACATTTTCCCCACCTAATGCTTCTGGAGGCCCTTTGCATTTGCTCTCCCAATTCTGCCAACCAGAAATTAGCATTTGAATAGGTGTTAAATGACTCACAGGAACACACAATAGGTTTACCTGAATGAGCAGAGATGACCCATCTGAACCATACCAAATATGCATTTTGTCTTTACAATGTCAAATCCTACTGCAATGCTAAATCCTGTTTGACAGTTCTGCTGGGTTTATATATAACGCTGGGGTCTTACTTGAAAGGATGGCAAAATAATTCTTGTGTAGCCACTGTCTGGTTTCAGGAAAAACCTGCTTTGTTCTACCAGACCGACCTCTGGCTCTGGTTTTATTGTGGGTACAGTGACTGCCCAAAACTCAATTTCAGTGTTAGATGTGAGAGGACATTAAGACTACAATAATACTCTTCCTGCACACACACTCACCCAGCCCTCAGAGCGTAGCTTAGTTTGGCAGAAGAATTTTGATGTCTTGAAAATGGCCAGTGAGTGGAGTAGGCCCTGGAAATTTTTACCTTCTTGGTTAGGGAGTGCGCAGGAGTCATTCCCACCCACTAGCTCTTTCCAGGCATAAATGTGACACCTTCAGGCATTCACTTCAAGGTACTTTTGAGACCTGAGAACAACCTGTTCTCCTTCTTGTAACCTGATAAAGAAGTGGACTCCATAGGTTATAAAACTGAACTTTTGTTAAAGCTACAGGGACACAACACGCTTTAAAAGGTCTTTCCTGCAACTGCCCTGCTGACAATGGCGACTAGATCTGGACTGGACCCTGCTGCCTGACCTATGCTTGACATACTGTGAGTCTCTAAGTGCATCCCCTGTGGCCCTGAGGGGCTTTAGAAGTGTATTCATGTTGTGGATTGGAACATAAAGGACCACGTCAGAAGGTAAAATCTTTGACCATGACAAACCTAGTTGGTGTATCCGAATCCGTCTCCATCGTGGTGAGAGTCAAATTGTGCCTACATCCCTGTCTACCGTGGCCACTATCATTAGCACTTTATGCTTCTTGGCGCTATTTGAAAAACAAAATTGATGTCTCCCAATTTCTTTATTGTTTTTTTGTCATTTCCCTTCATTGTGCATATTAAATTTTACTCTATTTTCCGAATTTGGTTTCGGATTTTTTTTGTGTTGCATTTCCCATTTATTATTATTGTTGTTGTACTGCATAAATAATGCACACATTGCCATAAGTTAAGTCTGGCTGATCTGTCTCATAGTTACCAGGGGGTTGAACTCAGGTCTGGTTAATTTAGTGACTTTAGGGTTCATCTTGGCAAGAAAAAAGGAGTACCACTTAGTTGCTAAAACGGTGGTAAATAAGAATATTTTTTACAAATCTAGCTGTTCCTGAAAGGTGGGAAGAGGGTGATATTAGCGCAGCAAACTTATTATTTAAATGTATTCTTGGAACAACTACACATATTTACTTGCACAGCACATATCCCATTTTAAAAATTCAATATTTTACTAAATGGTGGCTATTTACCTCCAGGGGAATCCATAAACTCTAGGTACCTTTAGAATGCCTAACATGGGGGATGGAACCTCAGCCATTATGTGGTTAAGGAGCCAGTTGAAAGTTATTTTAGAAAAGGATAATGTTTGTGTCAGGTTAAGTCATAAGTTCATGTTACCATTTTTAACATTCCACACCTCAGGATCATTTGTAAGGAAGACAAATATTTCACTTTTGAATCGTGACATCGTAGACTCCTGAATGTGCATTGTCTTTTCCTAGCTGTTCATAACTAGAGACTGCTATTGTGATTGTACACATGCTGTAAACATTACTTTACACACAAACAATACTGCAACAAAGTAAAGTTTTCCGTCATTCAATAACTCCTTTGTTTACTGCATGGAACTGCGGGGCATATTATCAAGGGCAGTATCGCCACTTTAGCGGCACTTTTTGCCGATAAAGCGGTGATATTTTTATCGCCCTATTAGCAAGCTGTCGCTAACAGCTGTTAGCGACAGCTTAATGGCGATAGCGGCCGCTTTGTTGCCGCTTTGCATGTCAGCGATAATTATCGCTAATGACATGCAAAGTAGGCGTTCCTCAACTAAAAGCAACTGCAAACAGTCGCAAACACAACTTCCCCCTATTACCAATGCCCGCGAAGCGATAAAAAAAGTCGCACTAACCGCGATTATCGCTGGAATCTAACACCTGCTAAAAACTTTACTTATCCATCTTGTCAATGGGAGGTGGATTGTAAGGTTAAGTCCTCACCTGCCTATTAGCAAGCTTTTCATTAGCGCAGTGAATTTATCGCTGGATTTCTCGCGCTATTGCTGGGTTTCGCCGCTATCGCTGGATTTTTTATCGCCTTGGAGATAAGCGTTGATAATAACGTGTTATCTCTGCGATGAAATCCAGCGATAGCCGGCGATAAAAAAAACAGTGCTAAGCGCGCTTTGCGATAATTATCGCAAATCCTTGGTAATATGCCCCTGCATTTTCTAATTATCAACTCTTCCTGGATGGCACTTATTTGTCCCATACTCACCAGCGAAGAAAAATGAACAGAACATTAATAAAAAATAATACATGGTGAGTAACGCCAACACGAGCGAAACAAACGTAGAGCATTCTTAACAGCAGTAAAATAACTAACTACTTGCATTAGCTGTAATTTCTAAGCCATGCATCTGCTTCTCTCTTTTTATGTAGGGGTGTCAAATCTTTATTTTACATTTTTATCTTGCATCCGATAAAAGTGTCCGGTGGCATTTAACAATTGGATTTACCTCGTTAGCGCCCACACCATCAAACCTTTTCTGTCTTGGTGTTTGAAGGATGGCGTGCTCTTTGTACATGTCGGTGGTACTGCATTTGTGGACCGCTGGTGGATGAAACTGTGACCTGCGCACTCGGACCAATGAGCTCTGCTATTCTATTTATCAGTGTGTTTTTGAGGCACTCGTTTCCTGTGCTTCTACCGTAGAGTCTTTTATTCCCTTTATGATCTGTTATTATAGCAGTGACGTCTGAAGATGCTTCTTGAGGCCTTCATTCCCAATAGCGCAAGTAATAACGGTTTGCACATAAAACGGTTTTTGAAACGATATCAAAAGATGTGTACACATTTTGCACTGACCTAGCATTTTTCGAGGCCAATATTTTGTCAGGTGAAACATTGAAAAAAATATGTGGACGGAAAACGCAAGATGCCAAGTTTAGACCTCGAAAGGAGAAAAAAGGGTCAGCCCTTTATGTTCCATTCCAAGGTGCAGGACTCGTAATGGGGTGGGGGTTGGGGTCGGGTTAGAAATGTGACAGTCCTTTGAACTGTTATTGTCTCTGGCGGGACTGACTGCATGTATTACCTTGCATATGAGAATGAGGCCTTCAGTGGGTGAAATGTAAGGTGTAGTGGTCAACCTTACAATTATGGTCCCCCACAGGGGTGCTGCAAACGAGACATTGGGGGGCATATTATCAAGGATCTGCGATAATTATCGCAAAGCACGCTTAGCGCTGTTTTTTTATCTCCGGCCATCGCTGGATTTCCTCGCCGTGATAGCGCTGTATTATCAACGCGTATCGCAAAGGGAAATCCAGCAATAGCGAGTAAAACCAGCAATAGCGTGAGAATTCCAGCGCTAAATTAACTGCGCTAATGAAAAGCTTGCTAATAGGCAAGTGTGTACTTAACCTAACAATCCACCCCCCCATTGACAAGATGGTTAAGGCAAGTTTTTTCAGGCGTTAAATTCCAGCGATAAGCGCGACTTTTCTTATCGCTTCGCGGGCATTGATAATAGAGGGAAGTTGTGTTTGCGATTGTTTCAATGGAGTTTAAGTCAGGAACGCCTACTTTGCATGTCATTAGCGATATATATCGCTGACATGCTTAAAGATACAAAAACGGCCGCTATCGCCAAAAAACTCACGCTAAGGCCCGTTAGCTGCAGCTTGTTAATAGTGTGATAAAAATATCGCCGCATTAGCAGCAGAAAAGTGCCGCAAACGCGGCGATAAAGGGCTTGATAATATGCCCCTGAAAGTTTGTCTTTGTACCATTAAAAGTGAATAAGCAGTATTGAGAAAAGAGGGAAAATTAGACTCACATCTCCCATACTTTAATATCATATACAAACTCTGTAAATCGTGTCTCACACACAGGAAAATCTAGATTTGATGCTTTATCTAAGACAAAAATTATCACTGTTTTAATTTTTTTCATTATTGTTATGTCAAATTATATTCCAAAACGTAATCTTTTTTTCAGGAATACTCCTTTGGACTCCTACACAGGGAGCCACAGTTCATCAGATTAAACCATGAGCTAAAAAAAACAGCCAGAAATATAATAAAATTACCATTGAGGGAAAACATAGACGCAAAAAAAACACAAAGAGGGGTAGAAATTTCGTCCCAGCAGTGATTAAAAACTGGTTCGTGGCATCCTGTTTTGTGTTATGTAAATTGAACTTAAAGAGAACAGCTTCAGCCCTTAGAGTCCCATAGTTCCAGGTGAAATTTGACAATCATAAATTACACATGGAATATGACTAGGTTACTGCTCAAATACTTTAAAGAGATCAAGGCTTTGACAGTGTTTGATTGCTGGTGATAAATGCGCCCCTTGAAAATGAGCTACACATTATTTGAATTGGTCCTGGTTACCATGAGGCATTAGAGGGTTAATAGATCCTCTACAAATGGTGGTATATTATGGGTGAATCTGACCATGGCCTAAAAGAAGTGCTGATCAGAGAGTGGTCAGTACACAAGAATTTGTATGCAGGGCTAGAAATCAGCAATTCAAGGGAACTTTTTAACACTTGACCTAGGACTAGATAGAGGTGAGAAAAGCGGTGTTTGTAGCAGAAAGGTGTACTTAAATACAGGCACATTGATGTCCTACTGATAATTAGTACCAATGACGATGGATCATAGGTTTTAGTTACAATCAAATTACCACATTGTTTACTTAGATAAGTAAAAGGGATATGCCTCTTTATGCCCTGTTTTGTGTGGGCAACCTAAACATTTGCTAGCGTTTACTGCAGTTTTTTTTTACTCTGTGCACTGGGGCTCCGGTAACCAGGACCCAGTGCAGGCTTTTCAACCCCTAAGACATGTTGAGTTGTGAATACTCCTAATAGGAATATTTGACTTACCTTTAAGTGCCTAGTATATATGAGTGTATATTGTATCAAGGGCCTGTAAGATAATGTGACTGGTGGACTGCAGCACATATTGTACTTCCACTAAAGTGAAAATGAAAAACATGACTGCAGGCCTGCCACCAGTAACTTGGCTGTGCAGTTTAAAACTGCTAGTTTGACCTGTCAAAATAACCCCTTTTTACAGGCCTAAACCCTTCTTTTAAATACGGATGTCACCCTTAAGCAGTCTTTAAAAGTCCATACCATAGGGTGCATGATGTGTAAAAGTAGGAAATGTAAATAGTAATTGTTAAACATGTCCTTACAGTGACAATACCTTAAAAGGTATTTTCACTGTAGCAGGGTTAGCTGTTCCATAAGAAAGCACTTGAATACATTATTAAATTTAATAATGTTATCTCTGCCTAGGAAACCAGATACAAAGTTCATTTTTTGACTTTTTAAAATATTTATTACAAGCCCATCCACTGGTAAAGTCGGATGTGTAATAAATATTTTAAGTCACCTTTAACCTTCCCAAAGCCTTCGAAAGCCCATTTGTGTGAGCTTTTAACTGTCATGATGAGGTGAGAACTTGCTCTCCTGAGACAAAGGCCTTGGGTGTGGGGAGGTCTTCTGTTCCTCTAGCAGGATGACCAGTTGGCCAGAGCCCAGGAGCTTAACTATCTTGAAAGAGGCCTATGCTGTCACAGCCAGATGTACCTCACACCTGGGTCTGCCTTCTCTATTGTCTTCCTAGCCAGCCAGGCATCTATTCCAGTTGGAGAGGAGCTGCCCTCAGAACCAGTTTTGAGTGATTTGCAAATTTCTCTGGCTCCAACACTGGGTCGGGCACAGTAGCTCTACATTAGAGAGGAAAGATTCTGCCATCATGACCTAGGTAGAGAGGGCACTCTGGGATTGTTTGTAGTAGGGCACACAGTAACTGCTGCAAAAGTGGGTAGAAGAAGTACTGCACATGCTTTTGTGACCTGTGGGAGAACCCTAAGGGCTGGTACTGCTTTCATTTGTACCTAGGACTCCAAGGGCCAGTTGGGTGACCTCCTGTTAAGCTACAGGGACATAAAAGCTGCAAGTAGCAAACTTTCCTCAAATAGCCTAGATGACCAGACAGAACTGGACCTGCCCTGGACTCTGCTGGTGGCTTCTGTGGAGTCATTCCTGACACCCACCTCCTGTTCCTGAGGTCTTGGAATGCTTACCTGGTGTCCAAGTGCAATTCTCCTGCCCAAACCTAAATGCTGGGACTTATAACATTTTTTTAAATACGTTTTGCCAGGAGAACCAACAGAAGACCGGGACCAACTTGCCAAGCAAATCCACCAACTGTGCATTGTAGGTGGGCCTGATTTCGCAGTCGATCCTGCTACATTCTTTTCTGAAGCAGCAAATCTGATTCAGCAACAGGGACACAAAAGCTGCAAGAAGCCAACTCTCCCGAAGGATTCGCTTCTGATCAGCTTCAACTGGACCTGCCCTGGACATTGCTGATGGCTTCTGTTGGACTAACTCAAAAACCTCTGACTTAGAAACTTTTCCTAGATGTTTTGTCTTGAGAGTTGACAGAAGACTGTGACAAACCTGACAAGTCAATCAGATGAAGGTGCTTAGCTACTGGGCTAAGGATTTCTCCCACTCTAAGCTCTCATGGATCCTTGTTCTGCTGCAGCTTATTGTCTTGTCCCGGTAGTAGAATACAAGCTCTAAAAAAGTTATGTCATATGCACAAATAAGCAACTGCTCCATTTTTCACTAATGCACTTCCCGTAGGGCAGCTCATGTATGCAGTCATAAGTATTGTTTTCAAGTTATACGTATTGATTGCTATAGGCACTGTTTTGTTCCTGGAACATCAGGAACTAGATATTCATTCACACTCAATGAATGTTAAGAAACTCCTGTTTAAGCCTTGCCTCTGAAGGGGTACAAAATGAGATGTGGGTGCCACTTAAAAGAGTCACAACAAATATGACATATAGCAGTGGTCTGACCTTTGGCACTAAACATACTCTAAACATATGGCACACGTGTGGTGCCTGCTCTGTGCATGGTTACTAAATTAGCCTTTGACAGAACTCTTACTGTTGGTTATACGATGAAATATCAGCGACAAAAGTATCAGCGACAAAAATATGTATACAAAAATACCATCACACATTTAAGAAAGTGCCCCATTTTTTGGACCTGTACTGTTGGTTTTTGGACTCTGTACACTGGGACCCTACCAGCCGGGTCCCATCACATGTGCTCTGACAACTAAAAACTTGATTACCAAATCTGATTGGAACATTTAACTTACTCACAAATCCCTAGTCCTGTGTGCCAAGGGCCTGTAAATTAAATGGCACTAGTGCACTGCAGCACTTATTATGCCACCACTAAGGTGACCACAAGAAGCGTGACTCTAGGCCTATTACAGCAGCCTAGCTGAGCAGTTTTAAAACTACCATTTAGACCTGTCAGAATCACCCTTTTTTTTAGTCCTAAACCTTTCTTTTAAAAGCAATAAGTCACCCCTAAAGTAGGCCTTACAAGGCCTACGGGATGGTGCACAGAACACATGTATTTAATGCTTTTGCATGTACTTAATGTGAAAAAGCACCCAAACCCATTTTTCACTGCAGCAAGGCCGTCTGAGTGATGGGAAACACTGAGTTACTTTATTAAACTTAATAAAGGTAACTTCAGATTGGTACTCAATAGAAACATACTTCAAACACTTATTTTCCTAAACTAAATCCAACAAAATGCTTAAGTTGAATGTTGTCTAACTATATCAGAAATAGTGACATTTGAAAGGTAATATTTTCCTGCCTAAAGCCTCTAGTAACTTGTTTAGAGATAATCCTCAACTCATCCTTAGGGTTGTCTTCCCGAAACATTTTTCCTGCTTACCTCCTCTCTTTTCTGTATCTTTTTGTTCACCTTAGGACTCTGAGCACTTTACCACTGCTAACCAGTGCTAAAGTGCATGTGCTTCACCGCTAAACATGGTGACATTGGTGTATACATGATTGGCATATTTAGTTTACTTATAAACCCCTTGTAAAGTGTTATACCATATACACAAGGACTGTAATCTAAATGTCACTAGTGGGCCTGCAGAACTGTTTGTGCCACCCACACAAGTAGCCTTTCAAACCTGGCTCAGGCCTGCCATTGCAAGGGCTCTGTGTGCAGTTTACTACCGCATTGACTTGGCATTTAAAGCCACTTGCCAAGCCTTAAATTCCCTTTTATTACACATAAGTCACCCCTAAGGTAGGCCCTATGTTGCCCTATGGGCAGGATCCTGTGTAACATAAGGGTAGGACATATACTTTTAAGTTTTTCATGTCCTGGTAGTGACAAACAGCTAAATTAGTTTTTCACTGCTGTGAGGCCTACTCCTCGCATAGGCTAGCATTGGGAATTCCTTAAAACAACTTTAAGCTGTAATCGCTGATTAAAAAGAAGTAGCTGCATCATGTTTTATATCTTTGGAATGGTATGGATAAATCCTCTTTACTGGCAAAGCTATATTTAGCTTTACTGTTTTCGAAATGCAACTTTTACAAAGCGGACATTTCTCTGCTCTTACTGCTCTGTGTGTCTGCAACCTGTCTCCAATACACGTCTGGGTGAGTGACAGCTACACTTTGTGCATTCCCTCTAGACAGCCATAAACACAGGATGGGTGGTTGTGACAGGGAACTTTCCTGCATTTTCCTACATTCCTGGGCAGGAAGACGGAGTGGGAAGTGACACTTATACCTCAATTGGCAGCTTCCTCTGTCCCACACAAGGGGCTGATTACCCACTACAGATGGTCCAGCAGACAGGGCTGGGATGAAAGGAGACCTGTGCACTTCAAGGGCCTGCTTTGAAATCATCCCGACTTCAAAGGCACATTTGGGTATAAGTACGAAGGCTCTGACCCTACCAAGACAGTGCACTACTAGACTTGTGAAGAACTATGCCAGGAATAAGGACTGCTGTGCTTCAAGGGTTGCCACTTTGCCTGACTGCTGCTTTCAAGGAACTGCTTTCTGCTTTGCTGAGCTGCTCTGCTGCCTGCTGATCTCTACACTGCTGAAGTCAAGGACTGGACCCATCTCACTTAAACCCAGAGTGACTCCAAGGGCTTGCTGGCTTTCCCCTGTTTCTGAAGTCTCAGGGCCATCAAAGACTTCCTGCAACTCTGCAACTGCGCCTGAACTCTGCCATCTGTGAGTCCTGCCCTGCCAAGTGGTGCCAATCCAAGTCTTGGGCCCTTGAAAGGTGATTTATTCTGTCCAGAACCATCAAAATCAATGCAGTGATGGACTCGACTCGTCAACGATGGACAGCATGGCTCAAGAACCAGCATCGTAAAGGGGTATGACACCGAAGCCTTCATCAACTACGCGGATGGGCACTGACTCCTGCCTCCGTCCACGGGATCGACGATGATGCAGCGACTCTTCGCATCGAACCTTCAACGTCGAGGCTTGCTCCATCCAAGGTACTTTCTCCGCAGGACCTGCATGAGTCCCATAGCTGCCCTGCCCACCTTCACAGTCAGCCTTAACTTTGGATTTGCCCCAGCCCAGCACGCCCTCAAGTAACCCCTTAGCGCTATTGACTTCTAGGCCCTACTTTTTGATTTATTCTTTAAAAATTCATAACTCTGGTTCTACCTATTGGATGTTTGTCATTTTGATCTTTTTGTACTCATTGAATTATTCTATATGTTTCTAAACCTGTGTGGAGTACTTGTGTGGTGTTTTCATTGTGTTACTGTGTGAGTGTCTGTGTGTGTGTGTTGCACAATTATTTAGTTAAGACTGACTGCTCTGTGCCAAGCTACCTGAGAGTGTGCACAGTTTATCTTTTGGTGTGTATCTAGCTTACCCTGAATAGGATTGGGGTCCCTACTTGGACAGGGTACATACCTCTGCCAACTTGAGACCTAATTTCTAAGAAGGTGTGAGTGGCTCTAAGGAAAGGGAACAAAAAGGGCCTTGGATGGAAGGAGATTTGACCTCCTCCTGACAGGATGGCCTGAGGGATGTGCCCACCAACTGCACAAGCTTCATAGTCCATCCTGTCTGCAAGGGGAGTTTCTCATTTGCCTAGACACACCTCAGTGGTGTGTCCTGCAGCCTGCTAAAGGGATGAAAAGTTCTTCCATTTCAGGTTTTGACAGAATAACACACTGTGGGATTGTTTAGGGACCCCTTCCCCAGGAAATTCTGTCACAGTGGGTAGGGTTGCCTCTTGGTCCTTTTTTTCCTGTAGGGCAGGGCATCTCTCCCACCAACAAGCTCGAGCCAGGCATAAATATGGCACCCCCAGATACTCTCTTCAGAACACATCCAGACCTGTGATCAGCAGAAGAAAGACTGAACCTGCTGTTGAACCTGTGGAGAGAGACCCCGTGAACTGGACTTTCTCCCACCTGTAGCAAGGGCAAAAAAAGTGGACTCCAAAGGTCAGTTGACTGATCTCATGTAAGCTAGAGGCAACAAAAGCTGCAAGAAGTTTACTTTTTCCAAGAGCCCAGCTTGCCAGTTCCAACTGGACTTGCCCTGGACACTGCTGGTGGCTTCTGGGGGAGTGAGTCCTAACTCCCAAGTGATGCTCACAAGTTTCTGGACCGTTGGCTGCTGTTGGATAGTACTTCTCTGTCCCTAAAACCTCCCAAACTGGACACTTGCAAACTTTTTTCAGAACTTTTCCTCACGAGAACCAGTGGAAACAGGGGCCAATGCTGAAGCCACAGCATCCAAATTACCAGTCAGATTCCACTCACCTTTTTACCTCGCTGAAAGGATTTCAACTTTCAGAAAAGTTTCTCCGTCCAAACGTAGACGGACTTCACCAAGGTCGACGTCGACCAGCATCCAACCAATGATGCGACCTTCCTGGGTATGAGTCAGGGCTTTGCCCTCTCAGAGCTTCCAGATGTTGAGGATGACTATGCCAAGTTTTTCACTGATTCTGAGGCTCACACCAAGGAACAGTGCGTCACCAGACTGCCGTTGTTAAGCCCTCCTTTGGACCTAGCCTGCAATTCACCCATCAACCTTTCTCCTAAAAATCTTCTGAGTCAGAAGGTAAGCATTCTACCGGGACAAACCCAGTCCTTGTACCCCATCCTCAAAGCTTGCTGTCGGCCTCACCGTTTGACTTGGACCCTGTCAAGCACAACCATTGCTATTGTTATTGTGTTGTGTTTCCTACTTTTGAACTGTTTTGGAACTAATAAATGCTTTGCGCATTTCATGTTATTGTGTTGTGTTTCTACTTTTTAACTGTTTTGGTACTGATAAATGCTTTGCACATTTCTCCAAAGTAAACCCTGTCTGCTCTGTGCTACAACTACCTGGGGTTGAACTCAGGCTTAAATTATTCAGACCTAACTGGATCTGGTATGGAATTGTGACATTATTAGTTGATAAGGACTCACATCCCTTCTACGAATAAATCACTTTCTCACATTGGTGTTCAGCAGTAGGATCTAGAACATGTGTTTTGCGGTACTACTCAGCTGTTAATCTAGGAGCTTAAAAATCCATAAATTCAATAAATACAAAAATAGTTTTTGAGTTTTAATTTATATTGTTTTTAATTGAATAATTGTTGATATTTTTAAATTATTCCTGACTTTCATGTTTGCATCTGTCAAAATTCTAAAGGGAACATCAACTTAGATTGGGCCTCAAAGTATCAGTGCTAAGAGCCTTTGCAGAGACAGAGAAATTAAATTAAGCTACAATGCTAAGAAGGGTCTTCAAGTAAGATGGTCACCAACTGTACCTGGTCCCTCAGATGTGTCATCCCTGTTTAATGGCATCAAACAAGTTCTATCTCCTATTTTTATGCCTCATGCGGCTACAGCTATGTTTAATCCATGTGTCATTGATTCCATTGCTATGGAAAACAGCAGGTTGACAGAGGTATCCCCTGACCCATTCCTCTCTCTAGTTTTCAATTTCCTGCTATCCAGTTATCCATTTTGAACTGGTTTCTGTGAGTTTCAACAAACTTATTAAATAAGGTCAAATCCCATATGTTTCATTGCTAGCTTTATGTAGTTTCAGTCCATCATGCTGAATGTCCTCCTCCTCCTTTACCGGCCAATTTTTGGCCTCTACCTTCCAACTATCCTCTGGTTGCCTCCCCAGTGGTTTGTAACCTATATGGATGCTTATTTGTCCCTTTCTACTCAAGTGAACCAACTCTACGTGTCTTTGTCTTTTAAGAACTCTATGCAAAATCTTATTGTTTTTGCCCTCTCAACATCAACTGCAAGTTGTCCAGTTACTTATTTTGTGTTATCTGGAATACGCAATCCTCTGATGTTAGAGGCTCCTAACAAATGAGTTGGGTCCAGATAGCTGCTGCCGAGTTTGCTCTGTCCTGGCTTTGCTCTTCTTCAGTAGTGTTGGATAAATTGCATTTGCTTCCTGTCTCCAAGAGAATTAAGTGTAAGGCTTTGTATAGAGTACACAGAGCTTTACACCAGTCTGGTCCTCATGTTTTACAATCAAGATTCTATTGTTACAGACCTTTTGGTCCAATATGCTCTGCCAATGCTAACCTACTTACTGTGCTTCAAGTGAAGAGATGCTGAGTTGGTGGCTGTTCTTTGTCGGTGTAAGCCACACAGTTGTGGAACACTCTTCTTACACAATTACACCACATTGTTGACCTCTTATTGTGTAGGAAATTCATTGAAACCTGGCTTTATACACTTTAATACATTCTGCTTTTGTTTGCCTAAGAGCTTTCCTACTGAGTTAATATTTTTCTTACGTCCCTGTGCAAGCGCCAGGATACCTTCTAGTAACAGTAGTGCTGTACAAGCAAAAATAATACTAATAATAACATACATTCAATATCTAGTGTTGTTAACACAAAGGGTAAGCAATGTAAGTAATTTTATCAGCATTTAGCATCAAGAGAGGGTGATAGGAGGCCACTCGCTGTAGTACCTTATTTGGTGATGGAATTAACACCATCAACACCTTTCATTATATGGGCAAAGTAGTCCTTTAGCATGAGCTTCATCCAACACCTTACGCAGCTTTTCTATTAATGTGTCTGGTGCTATCTGATGTACGTCAGCTGGACAACCATCAATGCCTGGTGTTTTCCGAATTGTCATTGTATTTTGGAGAGCCTCCTTAATCTAGTTTTTATGGAGTAATCTCTCAAATTGTTCATGTTATTCTGTTAATTTGTGTAGTTTTATTATTATTAAGTATTCTATTATCAGTTGGATATTTTTGGCTTTCCATTGTTTGCAGCTGACTGCTAAATCATTCCAGCATTTCTCATTCATCCCCATTCTGGTTTTATATCTGTTCCTGCTGTGATCTTGCTGTGAGCTGATGATATGTGAGAATGTTGCCGTCCTTCTTAGGAGCCAGGCCAGCATGTGCCCTGATTATCCTCCTCTCTATGGAGTCCTTGTCTGTATTTCATGTATAAGGCATGTCTAGCTGTATCCATGTATCTTCTCGGGGTTTCTTTACTCCTATTAATTTTCTCAGGAGTGAATACTGTTTGGTTTTCAAGTTCTGTCAAATTCTCTCCTTTTTCTTCAGTATTTTGTCCACTTGCATCTTAACTCTAAATACTCATGATATACAGATCCCTCTAGGTGCAACTTTAAAGGCTTCCCATTCTATATCCCTAGTCTCTTCCTGTCAGGACTGAGCACTAGCTTGTTAGGGTATGCAATGTTGTGGGAGCGAGGTTGACTCACAGATGATGGCTCACAACTCCTCTTTGAAACTACCGTCCCAACTCAGCGCTTGGGATTGAGTCAGCTCCCAAGGGGAAAGAGGAATGGGATGTAATGAGAGAAAGTGAGAGACAGAGAGAGAAGATGCCTTCAGGTTCAAACTGGTCTGTCTTGACTGGTCTTTCCACTGGGAGTGGTGGGTACACAAGGGGCGCTGTCTTGCTCCCTGCAATGGTTATGAAGATTTGTGTTACTTATGTCTGTCTTATACTTACTGAAAAGCAAAAAACAGATTTGCAGTAGCTTTGGACTATACTATGCATTCTCTGTTACTCTTTCCAATTCTGAGTGCAACCTTGGCCGTACCTCTGCATTCCCTCTTTTCCAGTTTTGTGACTGTTATCTGTAACTCTGGATACACTGACTGGGTGGACTTCTAAAACCCTCGATACTTGGTTAGTCAGTGGTGAACTTTTCCTTAGAGTTTGCTTTCAGAAATAGTTTTTCATTCCTTAGAACTCTTGGTCCTAAAGCACTTGCCACAGAAGTTCACAGAAACAACCTAAAAGTGCACTGCTCAAATAGCTGCCAATTGCTTTTATCTTTTTCCCTAGCATTGTGCAGAAGCAAAACCCCAGGCGCCATGCAGAGCTGATCAAGGAAGGCTAAGAAGATTCCCAGTGTAAGGACCAGAACCAACAGGATCCTGGTCTAGAGATGGGTGAATAAATAACAGGCATATGTCACTGGGGGCGTAGCTTATATAGTCAGCCACTCCCAAAAAAGCAACAATTTTTGTCAGAGTTGAAAATCTTGCAAGAATGCAGGTTGTAAAAATTCCAGAATGTTTGGTAGGCGATCTCATACACCATCTCAGTGTTTTTACACCTTGTTAGCTACCTTTTAGGTGCCCCTTCTGTTTGGCTAAGTGTGCCCGCTTGGCACCAATGACGTCTGAGTACTGTAATGCTAAATGAATTGATGTATAAACTCTTGTATGACTGTTACAAATGTGTGGTCAGTCAATGCTTCTGTTTGTCATAGGGGTGTGTGAAATTCACATAATTGGCTTTTGTGTGATTCTGTGAAATTAAGGCAAAATTATAAAAAATTATGTGGAATTACACGAAATGCAAATCCATCATTTCACACTATATTTTAGCACAAAATGTGTCCTCGCACTAACACTAGTGATTTGCTTTATGTTGTTCCAGTGCCATTTGCGGTACATTTTGTACGGCAAATATTGCATAATTATCCTGATTCTTATAATTATATAGTTTCAGGAATTTTACATAACAAAGGTAATGCAAAATTCCTTAAGCGACTCAAATTATGTTGGTGCAATTTAAATTTTGCCCAGGCCTACTGTCTAGTCAGCATAAAAACATTTTTGTTATAGCATTTATTTGTATTGTATTAATGTCGTTTGTCGGAAATAAATCTGTTTAAATACAGTGCTGTACCAAACCTTTACAAGTTTTGATGTTTCTCAAAATATCTAATCTGGGCTACTATGAACTATGGGTAATATGATTCTTTTTTTTATTGGGTGGTGATTTCTCACTATATGTACTAATTAGATCTCATGCATTGTTTCTACCAGGGCTGAATACATACTCACTTGCTGAGCGTCTTTCCATTTGACCATTTATGCCACAATTTATATCACCCACTAAAAAAATCTAGTATCCAGATAGGTTGTTTGTGAGAACGTGGATTATTACTTAGGATGAATGGTTGTACACCACAAGTAATTATGCACTACTCTTGTGAGATTTGGTAATAGTCTCAGGAATTTAAACCTGAGTTCATCTCCTGGTAGCTGTGGCAGAGAGCAGACAGGCATAACATAAGAAAAGGTGTAAAGCATTTAGAAGTACCAAAATAGTTAAAAAGTCAGCAACACAACCCAAACCTTCAATTTATAATCATAGAGAATAATTTAGTGAACACAATGACACCAAAATGACAAAAATCCAAGAAGGTAAAATGGAAATATAGATTTCCAAAGATTTAAATAAAAATAGTGCCATAAAGGGTTAAGTGCCAACTGCAGTCATCTGGTTGTACTTACCCAGTGTGATTTAAGACTGACTGTCATGAAGCATAGGTTGGATACAGAAACCAAGTTTGATCCAGTTGGAGGATTTACCTTCTGACTTAGGGGTTTATTACGATGGCGGAAGGACTGCCACCGCCAGCCATGCGGTGGCGATCCATCTGCCATCGAATGACGATTCACCGCCAGCCAGATTAGGATTGCGTCCGCCACGGAACCGCCACAGGCAATCGCTCCGATTGCCTGGGGGAGCAGTCTGCATCCGTAAACTGGAGGCGGTGCCTAGCAGGCACCGTCCACCAAATTACGATGCAGGCTTGATACAGCCTTTACATGACGGCAAAACCGTCATGGAAAGGCTGGCGGGGATTGGTTTTGGGGGACCGTTGTGGGCCCCCAATGTGTTGGGGGGAGGTGTTTGTGCACTGGTGGGGTACCCATGGTACCCCCTACATTTCAATGCACTATGTGGCAGGCACCGTGTGGTGCCTGCCACGTAGTGCAGTGAAATACACAACATGCTTTTTTAACATCGCGGCGGGTGCTACTGTCAGCAGCACCCGCCGCAATGTTAAAATGCAAGATGCGACCGCCATGGTGGTGGTCGCATCCTAATTTGGTGTGTGGAACCACTGCATGCATTGCGGACGGTCCCGTTCACCACCACAATGGTGGACAGACTCGAGTCCGTCCGCCATCGTAATTGTCCCCTTAGTCTCTGAAGTGAAAGTCAAAAATCCTCAGTGGGGCAAGGCAGCAGACTGTGTTGAGAAGGACTCCACAAGGCCGGGTATCTGATACACAAGGTCCTGGTAAAGCTAATAACGTTTGGTGGGAAAGTTGTGAGCGGCAGAAATCCAAAGTTTGCACCCAAGGAAGGTCCTGCGCCAGCTAGATACTTTTGGTGCATTTGTCTGGTGAAGATTTTCACATTCTAACTTAGCCACTCATTTGGAGTTCAGGTTCCTCCAGCGGGCAATGCTGCATGCTATAGCCGAAAATGGTCTTACAATGCCACATACCCTGTTATGTTATGTTAGAAGAATTTGTATAGCGCACGTACACCGGGGTGGTTTCATGGCGCTACTCTAAGTGATACCTGAGCCCTGAGGAATTATTCATAAGCCTGACGAAACAGCCAAGTTTTGAGAAGTCTCCTAAAACCTAGGAGATCGAATTTCAGAGGGGAGGGAGTTTTGGGGCTAGAATGGCACACCTTGCACCGCCTACGCACTTCAATTTAAAGGAGGGAATAAACAGAAGTTGCTTGTAGGCCGAGCGCAAACCGCACGTGGGTGCATGCCTTATAATCATGCTGTCCAAGAATTTAGGGCTCCTTCCATTTAGAGATTTAAAGATGAGGCAACAGACCTTGAAGGCGCAACGTTAAGTAATCGGGAGCCAATGTAACTTCCTCAAGAGGGGAGTGACATGATGGTACCTGGGTTGCTGAAAAATCAAGCGCGCAGCTTGGTTCTGTACCAGCTGCAAACGTTTAGATAAATATAGGGGTATGCCAAGATACAATGAGTTGGCATAGTCAACATGGGACATAACCATGGCAAGAATCACCTGAATCAAAGCTTCCTGGGTAAGGAATCTCCTGATCTTTTTTATTTTCCTCAGTTGGAAGAAGCAGGTGGATATCACTGACCCAATTTGGGATTTCATGGTGAGGTCATGGTTAATTGTTACCCAGAGGCTTTTGGCCGAGTTGGACGGGGAGGGGGGTTGACCCAATTCCTTGGGCCAAAAATGAGGACCCCAGGGGTTTTTGTGGATACCTCCTGTTAGAACCAACTCGGTTTTATCCGGTTTAAGTTTTAAGTGGTTGCTGTTCATCCATCCGCTAATGAACAGCATAGTGGACTGGAAAACACGGACCGAGTCTGGGGAGTTGCTGATGGGGAATATAAGTTGGAAATCATCAGCATAGTTGAAAGTGCAGACTTGCTGCTCCTTCAGTGCCCGAATAAGGGGGAGGAGGTAAAGGTTAAACAGAAGGAGAGAAAGTGAGGAGCCCTATGGGACTCCACATGTGATCCTAATTCTGGGAGCAGTAAACTGAGCAGTGCAGACTGCCTGGGAACGGTTTTCCAGGAAAGAGCCGATCCAGCCCAAGGCAGGTCCCTGAATCCCAGCGTTTCTGACGCGGTCGACCAGTAAACAATGGTCGACCGTGTCAAAAGCTGCGGAGAGATCCAGCAGGACAAGAGCCTGTGGGCAACCCTTATCGGCATCGCTGCGGAGTGTGTCCAACACTGTCAGTATCACAGCCTCCGTGGAGTGTGCTGGGCGGAAGCCTGCTTGATGAGGATCAAAATATTCAGACTCCTCTAAAAATCCCTCTGTGCAACATCCTGCTCAAATGGATTTGATGTTGTGGAAAAGCTTCAAATGGAAGCAACCTGAATCTTTGGCCAAGTGACCATGCATCTTCGTCGGAATGAATTGGCAGGTTTGTCCTGGTCCACTGGCTGTCTTTGGTGCCAAAAAGGTTCTAAGCCCTGGTTTTTCAGGATGATTGGAGTACGCTCTGACTCTGTCAAGGGTCCCAGAACCTCAGGAACCATACTTGGTTGTCAAGACTCTTTCCAGCAGAAGCGGCCAGACAGGCCCAGGGCAGGTCCAGTTAGAACTGGTTAGCTGGGCTCTTAAGGAAAAGGGGTGGTGTAGGTTTATGTGTCCCTGTAGCTTAAAAGAACATAAGCCAACTGACCCTTAGAGTCCACTTATTTGTCCTGGGTTCTGGTACAAGCAGGTCCAGCCTTTTGTGTCTCCTCACAGGTCTCCAAAACAGGTGCAGTCCTTTTTCTGTCTTCCATAGGTCCAATAGTGTTCTGAAGAGGCTGCCCAGAAGTGCCACATTTATGTCTGGCACTAGCCTGTGGGTGATGGTGTCTTCTGGCCCCTCTCTAACAAGTAGAGAAACATTTCCTGGAGGTAACCCTACCCACCTTTGCAGCCGTTACTGTGTGCCCTGCTGCAAACAATCCCACAGTTCCCCTAAGTACCTATAACAATGTCAGAACCTTTCTTCCACTGGGCAGAGCTCCTATGCCCACTCCAGAGGTATGGCCATAGAAATGAGCAACCCTCCCCTGTGGTCACTTTAAACCAGTTCTGTGTGCAGCTCCTCTCACTAGCTGTACAAAAGAGGGCCCTGCCCAAGTTTCAGCTGACATTTGCCTGTGACAGTGTAGGCCTTTTAAAGGGGTTATTTTGGCAGGTCAGCTCTGCAGGTTTACACCTGCAAAGATAGGCTACGCGGGTAAGCCGGTAGTCATGTTTGCACTGTCACTGTAGTGGGTGACACAATGGGTGCCACAGTCTACTAGTGACAATTAACTTACAGACCCTGGGGACACTTTGTACCATATAATAGGGGCTTATAAATGAGTTAAGTATGCCAGTTAGGAGTATAGCCAGTTTTTTCATGCTTTATCGGTCAGAGCACATGTCCCACAGCAGAGTCCCAGTGCACAGAGAAGAAAAAAAAACAGTTCACTAACAGAATATTGACACCTAAAATATCCCCATACCACAATATCGAATTTTAAATATCGATGTCAAAAATATCGACATCCTATATTTATGTTAAATACAAAAATATCAGAAAAAAATATCGATGTAAAAATATAGTTATACAAAATATCGATTTTTATATATATATATATATATATATATATATATATATAAAATAAAATAATAAATATTAAATATGTTAAATAAAAAAATTATATAAAACATTAAGTAGATTTAATACACATTTTAACAAATATAACAAATAAACTTAATTAAAAAATTTAAAAACATACATAATAATTAATATATATATTTACTTTAAAACAATTAATAATCTATTAATTTAAATGTATTTTATCATTTTAAAATTTTATAAATATTTACAAATAAATATATATGTATATATACCAATAACATAAAATCTAATGAAAAAACATTTTATTTTAAATTAAAACATTAAACTATTTAAAAATCTTTAAATTTAAATGTCCCACTCCAGTCAGTGCAACAGTAAGGAAAGTGTTGGATAGCAAAGGGGTAAAAATTACTATTCCCACTCCAGTGAGTGCAACAGTAGGGAAAGTGTTGGATAGTGGAGGGGTAAAAATTACTATTCCCACTCCAGTGAGTGCAACAGAAGGGAAAGTGTTGGCTAGCAGAGAGGTAAAAATAACTATTCCCACTCCAGTGAGTGTAACAGTAGGGAAAGTGGTGGATAGTGGAGGGGTAAAATTACTATTCCCACTCCAGTGAGGGCAAACAGTAGGGAAAGTTTTGGATATTGACAGGATAAAATTTACTATTCCGACTCCAGTGAGTGCAACAGTAAGGAAAGTGTTGGATTGCGGAGGGGTAACAATATTCTCACTACAGTCAGGTAAAAATTAAAAACAAACAAAATATTAACAGCAACAAAAATGTTTAAAAAACTAAGGGGCCCATTAGGATGGCGGGCGGAAGCACCACCGCCGTGCTGGCGGATGCAAAAAACAAGAGTTACTGTCCGCCCGCCGCAGCCCACACGCCCGCCCAATTAGGATGTGAAAAGACAGCCAAACACCGCCCGTAAGCCAGCGACGCCGTCCGCCATCAAAGTGTGCCCGTTCACGTAGCGGTGCCGCCCAATGGAGACACACCGCCCGGCGAAACACGTGCCGCCCGGCGTACAAATTGTGATGCCACAACCAAACAGCTCCCCCGGCTAAGAGACACCGCACGTGAAAGCAAGGCGGAAACCCGAGCGCACAGTCACGGATACCAAAGGGCGGACCCCCGAGCATGAATCCAGCACTGCAGGCCCTCCCCATGCTCTACCTGATGCAGAACCTAGGAGTCAACGCACCGCGGAGACGCATGGTGAGGCAGACACACAACAAGGGCATGCAAACACCTCACGCAGTGCAAGTGCGGTAAAACTGTACATGGCCCCCCCCAGACACCCCTGCGTGGATGCAACACATCCACCACTGCACCCACAAATGTCACACCGGGCAAATTGTAACAACTCGCAACAACCGGGGACACACCACCTGGGACCAGGAACTAACGTCCCCGTCACGGCCCGCAGCGCAGCGGCGACGACGCAGCCACACATGCGCACAACGCATAGGCCAACGGCAGCGCCAAGTTTGCGCCGCACACAAACAACACAGGGTCACAACCAAACACCACACACACCAGCCCCACCCAGAACTCACGTCACGTGACAGTCCTGCCACAGCCATGTCGCCAACCGTCAATTCACTGTTGCCAACCTGACGTCACACAACTGACCCGAACATGTGAGTGATGTCACGCCAAATTCGGACACACCCCTGTGTGCAAAACATGGTGAAGCACACAGCGGCGGCAACATCAGCCAGCAGAATATGGACCCTGTCGGAAAAAGGTACACCAGTACCACACAGAAACACCGATACCACCCTGCACCCAATACCAAGACATGCAATACGTAACATCAAAGATCCCGGGGGACCGACAACAGGTGGCTCCAATTACAACACCCACACACAAGGCCCAACGTATAGCGGAAACGCAGCGTGCCGCCCACACACAGGAGAGGAGAAAGCACCGAATGGCCTTCCATACCCACACCGAAACCACAGCTCAACTATCCAAGCAGGACAACACAGTCATGATACCAAAAAAGCCCAACACAGGCATGCAGAGGGAACCGTCCACTGGGCAGATAAGCGCATAACACGAAAGAACATTCCGAAGGAAAAAATAAATGATACCACTCCCCATGTGGTTCACATGCAAGTTATCGGGAAGGAGTCAGACACCACTGACCTTGACCATTCATAGAAGCATGTGGGATGAGGGCCCGTGTCCTTCGCACAAGCCACTATAACCCAAGCCCTGCCTCCCTACGACCATAACAGAATTCCCAGCAACGTCGGAAGTTGCACTCTGCAGACTGCACAGACAGCCGGAGCATGCCATCACATCGCCCTTCAGCAAAATGGCACTTGCACCACACCTACCCAACTACGCCGGACAGATGAAGCTGTACAAACATTACCTGATACAGATATTGGGATGTGAAAATCTGGCCTTGCTGAACGTAAGTTACCGACTAACTTACCGCATCGCATTGTTCAGCTGCGTCATCCCCGTCTTCTACTGTCGGAGGTGTCCTTTCCACTATCCTGTGGACTTATGTCTCTCCAACCCTGCATGTCCAATGGCGGACCTGGTACAACTGTTCAACCCCCTGGAAGTCCACGACAGGGTCTGTTCAGCCTATGGGGGCATGGCGTATGTGGCTGCAATCGGACCCACACTGCAATGGGACCACTGTGCCTCCACATGACGGATTCTGGATCACAGTTTCATCGAATGTCATCCAACATGTCTCATCATGCTCCTACAAGGGACAACTTACAACCAACACCTTGACAGCCACCATCCGCTACATTGGATGGCATCCATGTTTACCACCAATGCCATAGAAGCCCTGCTGGAAGGTATCGCATTCCTGACAACCTGTCAATTCGTCGGGCCCCGACGCAACACCCCCAATTGAACAATGATGTCCCACACCGTACCCATGCTTGGCATCAGCACGGACTGAGCAGTTACCAGTACAACAACTATACCACACAACCTGCAACTAACACCACACCATCAACTACACTGCCATGACATCGGATATTTTCGGGACATGCACTCTGTACCTCATCACATCCAGTAACTCTGCATGAACAGGGGAGGCAGAGGCATGGGAAATGTGTATGGCAACCACATGGACATAACTGCACGTACAACTATGCCATAATATGTATCCTGCGCCCATGAACATATGCACCGGTCAGTGGACAGTAATCGTTCGGCTGTAGTATGTGAGAGCTGTCACCTCACCTCCCTCTGAACTTCCGTGCCAGGACTTTTGCATGGACAACAAGTGCATCCCCCAACAACATGACCCCAGTGACTGTGCCATGTCCAGTAGCCACCACATTGCAACAACAAGTGGGACGCCGTTGCATGCACGTAAGCCCATGCCCTGATATCACCTCCACGCACGTGTGTATGAGTAACCATAGCAGCAAACCTGTAACATGGAACTGAGATGTACTGTGCCCATGATGTCAAGCGGTCTGGTAGGCGAAATGTATACTGTCTGTGTCAAAGTTAGCAGCTCCACAGTAATTAGAAAATGTACATTAGCACAGCAACGGATAAGCAGTTGTAACTCTTGAAGCACACATCCCACAGTCAACAACTAATGACATGTACCCCTACACCCTATGCTATGTGTAATCATGCGGAGTATATCCTCCACATGCATTTCGCTGCCAGTAGTGTCCACTATACTGCATCACAGAGGACATAAGTCCCAATACATGGCTTGAAGCACAAATGTGTCTCTGCTGATTCATTTCACAAGTACGAATGAGAGAGGATGAGAGTGTGTGAAGTACATGGCAGTCGTGAGATGACCATGTAGTCCACTGTCATTGGATGTCAACAAAAATGAGTAGCCGCAACAGTGGCCACAGGGAAATACCACAGCTCGTGGAGCAGGACTTGTCACACTCTGAAGTCGCCTCGAAAGATCATCACATCAACACTGACGGCCTGCTCACTACAAAGCACAGTCCTACACATGTTTACAATGACCCACACAGTCTGACCACACACTCAGCAACAAAAAGTGGGAGCCACGCTAAAGCATGCCACAGCAATGCCTGACAGAACACACACACGACATCAGAGTGGGTGGGCAGCACTGCACAGTGAGCAAGAACTGCTGAAATGCTGACATGCACAATTGGACTAGACACAATCTTGACAGTCACACACCCTGCACACACACAACGTCTGAACCATAACAAGTAGGAGTCAGCCCGAACTGCAAGGACACACCCACACACCGCATACTGTGCAACATACAACACACCCATCACATCATATTCAAAGACCTCAGCACAGTAACAAACATCCACCATGTCCCGGGGTGACATATGTGTGCAGTCGACAGGGACACGACACACACATACACACCAACGCTACCACAATCACACACCACACACCACCACCTCCCAAATGCACACATTGAAAGTAAGCCATGTGCCCAGTCACAATATCCATCACAGCCACCACTGTCTCAGAAGGAGATGGGTTAGTGTGCCCACCAATCTAACAGGATGCCAGTACGAATCGGTGCTGTGTGTGTGCTACGGGACAGTTGCAGGTCCGGCCCTGAGAGAGTAGCACAACTGTGGATGACACACATGTGTCATGTGAAGCAGGAGTTATGCTTGGCTCAGGTGGGTGGGTGTGACGGGTAGGTGCGCACATGCAATGTTGAAATACGCTGTGTTGGGAGGATTCCGGAACAGTACATTGCTGCTCTCCTGGGAATTTGTAAAGACCACCTGTCTGGGGATGAATGTGAACTCGTGTGTGCACAACAGGCGGGTACACGATCAATGCTGCATCAGGTGTAGACGTCAGCCCACCCTCCGTGGACATGCTGGATACTGCTGTGCGTCCGCCAGGCCCTTGCCAAGGCACTCACATCCCCTGTCGACCAGGTGTATCCCCAACATTGTCCACCTGCACAGGCAATCCAGGGCACGGGATGGCAGTGGAGCATGGTGGGTGAGATGTCATGGCGCGCTCCTCCTGGACACATCACGCAGGCAACACATCCTCAATTAGTAGTATGGCACAAGTCTAATGGAAGTAGTGGGGGACGCACACATCACGAGCAGGAGTGACGTCACGGAAGGTGGCTCGCACCATCTCACTCATTGCCTATATCCCCACACACGTTACATGCCATTGCAACAGAGAAACCAGCGCGTGCATAAGCAGCTCCAAGCTCGCCCCAGAGAGGCCAAAAAGTGAATGTGTGGGTCCATGAGCTCCAGTTGGACGCGGCCTGGGCCGCTAGGGCAGCTACAGCCTCTGTGTGTTGCAGGTGGTGTATCCGGACTGCGGAGCCTGTCATGCATTGTCAATGTTGCCCGGGTCTCGAGTCGGGGCACCACGCAGGTGGACGGCATCCCGCCACTTATTATGCCGCGAGACAGACCACTTGTTCAACTGGACCCACACATTCACTCCTTGGCCTCTCTGGGGCGAGCTTGGAGCTGCTTGTGCATGCGCTGGCTTCCCAGGTGCAAACGCATATTTTTGTAAGCGAGGGGAGGCCATGAGGACCGGGTAAAATATGACTGTTTGACTTCCAGTCAGTTCAAGGAATGACCCCGATGTGGACATGAAAAGACGTGTCTCGTGTGTATTGCAACTAGTAGATAAGCCGATGAACTTCCCATGTCTTGCATGTAGCCCCGCACCTAGCCCCGCCCACTCTACACATTAAAATGAGTACCAGCACCACATCCTTCCCATTCGAAGCACTGACTGGGGGTGACAACCATTGGACAGTCTTGTGTAGTCCACCCACGCGTACATGTGGGCCCTCCATGATCCATGTCACCTGCGGCAAAGTGATGTCATGGGCAATGACGGAAGTGAGGAGAGCTGTCTGCCCCACGCACAGATGGCGCATCAGCTCAACAGACCCAGCACTGACGGCAGCAGGGGTCATATGTGCAGGGGCAGCTGTGCCTGGTGTGAAGGCACATGCATATAGACAGCACATCGACCAATGTGTAGTCTGCCCACATCTACTGTCCATTGTCAGGCGGACCTAGCAACAGATCACAAGGCAACACATCTGTGTTGGTGTACCCACTGTGACCAACACTGCGCAACAACCAACGTACTCGGCCTGCGCATGGCCCACCCCGCAACAGTGGTCACATTCAGTGGCACTATCTCACACACACATCCCTTTCACGAGGCATGGTGTGACCAATGTACAGGGCTGAGTTTGCGCTCATCCGGAGAGTGCTGAACAGGTGACACATGTAACCCACTAGTCATTCTGTGTTGTCACCTACTGGCATTGTGCAGTCAATGTGCAGGCCAGGCCTGCTGGGACTGAGAAGGGCAGCATGGCCCCAGCCTGACATTCACACGAGCAACAAGTGCACTGAGACCTGCATTGCCAATTGTCTGTGTCACTGGATGTCTGACATGAAGTTGCCATGTACCACCACTCGGGAGGGACAGACATGTCAAAGCGCCCGAGAGCTCACATACCACTGCCACCTGCAGTCAGCATGGTGAGCAGTGCATGTCTGAACACCACAGGCTCTCACACACAACTTTCGCAAGGAATTGCCATGTGCAGTGTGCGTGGAGCTCGGAATCCAGGATCTCCAGCTCCTCACTGGTGAGTGGACCTGGACATATCCTCAGAGTCATCCACGTGTAGGAGGAGAGGTGGTAGCAGCAGGTGTTGTTGAGGGGTGCCAGGCTGCAGTCCCAGGTAGCTGTGGTAATGCCGGTCTCACTCACACACTCACATAGCCCCCTGGGGCAGTTTCAGTGGGTCCAAGCTGCTGCAATTTGTGTACCATGTCTGCCAGCTTCAATTGCAGACGATGGCCTGCTCCCAGCTGGCCCGGGACGTTTACCTCCATAGTGGAACACGCAGGGTGCAACCGCGAGGGTCATTGGAGTTGGCCGTAAGGGCCTGGCCCATGGCGGGTACAGTCCGCTGATGCCATGTGCACCACACAGTTTAATGTGCGCAATGCATCTGCAGGTGTGGCCATGATTTGTGTGTGGGTGCAGGTCCACAATGGACGGGGCCAGAACATGCTGTGTGCATAGGCAGGGACGGCCAGTGGGCAGCCTCCACATGTCTGTTGGCATATCATCATGTACACATTGGCATGGGAGCATGGGATATGCATATGCACACACATGCCATCTTTCACTATGTACATCTGCCACGTGGCACGTGCAACGTTACGTGTCACTTGTGATGTGTATGTGCAATCACACAGCCGTGTTGGCATGGAGCTGTCAATGTGTACACCTGTCAATGTTTCTGGAGGTGTGATCCGTACAGTGCTGTACATAGGGTGCAGTAGGGACATCAATGACTGTCTCATATCCCCTTGTGCCACAGGTCCCACTTGTTTTGGCCGCTCAGCCTGTGTCCATAGCGTTGTTGGTGTGTGCCCTACACACCCAGCCTCGGAAGCAGTGTGACGCACAGCAGCTAGTCATGTTGCCGTGGTGTTGCAGCTTACCGAATATGCAGTCTGTTACCATCAGCATGCCTTACAAGTTGTTAAGGCCTAACTCCCCATGTGCATGCTCATAGCAATGGTGTGTGTCACTGCCCATTGCTATTGGTAGGGGACCTGTGTAAGTGTATTGTGGCTGTGCTGTCCCTACTTGTCAGCTGTTCTGTGATTCAATTGCTTGGTCAGTCATTTTTGTCATGTGTATGTGAAACTGCCATGTGGCGTGTTGCTTTGACATGTGTCCACTTCCATCTTTCCTAGGCGGAGACCAAACATACATCGCCCCTACCAATTGCTGTCAGACATGGAGGATGTGGAGGTCATCCGTAAATATCGTCTGGACCACCCTGCATCGCCTATGTGCCTTGTTGGAACCCCACCTCCGTCCTCGCAGGGTGTATCCAACAGCATTCACCCCCACGGCTAAGGTGATGGCTGCACTGCATTTCTTCGCCACTGGGTCATTCCAACACACAGTGGGCAGTGGAGGTGGGATGTCCCAGCCCATGTTCAGCATGGTGCTGAGGGATGTACTGTCAGCTATGATGCTGTACAGGAACAGGTACATCAGATTCCCCAGGGCTCGTGAATTGGCGGCAGTGAAGGGTGACTTCTATGCCCTTGGACGGATCCCCCACGTCATTGGTGCAATAGATTGCACCCATGTTGGCCTTGTTGCACCACAGGCCACTGAGCACCTCTACCACAACCGGAAGCACACACACACCCTGAATGTGCAAGTGGTGTGCCTTGCGGACATGGTAATATCACACGTGTGTGCGAAGTTTCCAGGATCGGCACATGACGCGCACATCATGCGCAACAGCATCCTACCACAACTGATGACCAATCTGCAACATGACCGTGGCTGGATTGTCAGTGAGTATGTGGAGTAGTGTAGCGTGCTGGCTGTGCGATGCTGTCTTGTGTCCAGTTGGAATAGCAACGATTCTCTGTGTCCCTCACACCCAGGTGACTCTGCTTACCCGAATGGGCCCTGGCTGCTCAGCCCATTACGACATCCTCTGAGCCCAGCTGATGTCCATTACAATGAGGCACATGGGAGGAGCAGACGTGTGGTTGAGCGGACCTTTGGCCTCCTCAAGTCCAGGTTCAGATGCCTGGACCGCACCGGGGGTGCACTGGCGTACTCCCCACAGAAGGTGTGCCAGATAGTAGTGGCTTGCTGCATGCTGCACAATCTGGATATTCGCAAGCAGATCCCCCTAATTGTGGATGACGGAGATCAACCAGGGCCCCTGCCTGCAGACCAGGACGGGTCAAGTGAAGAGGACAGTGGAGAGGAGGAAGCTGTGAATGTGCGTCAGCAGCTCATCGCCCGCTACTTCACTTGACGGTGAGTGTCCATGTACGACGGCTGATGTAGCAGTAGTTGTGCAGGTGTATGTGTGCTCTGTCACGGGGGCCTTTTGTTCACTGAGTGCTGTGTGTCAATGGTCCATGTCCAGGTTGGTATGCCACTGACAGTGGCTGTAGCATTGTGCCCTGTTGCTCTGTGAGATGTGTGTACATTGCTTGTAGTTGGTGACAAGTACTGTGTGATGAGTGTGTGACACACTCATTGAATGTACTCTTGTTCTGTTTTTCACCCCTAGGTCCCTACAGCCTCTACTGTCCCATCGACATACCACACAGCAGATGCATTTCTGCTCATGGTGGCGATTGCACATCGTTGAATAAACCCAGGACACAAAGCAGATTGTGATCAAGGTGTATTTATTTACAGCGGTGACATGTGATTGTGTGCAAGGTGATGTCAAATGTGGTGCATGCTGTGACAATGAGTAGACGGTCATGGCTGCGTGATGGTCAAGGTGTACCCATGAAGTTCTATGTCCGCAGTCCAACAGACACATGCCATTCACATGGCAGTGTGGGGTAGGATCGTATTCCAAGACAATGCAGTAGGTGGTCAAGGTGGCTGGCTGACTCACTGGCGTTTGTCGCGTGCGAAGTCCTCTCTGGACACATGTTTCCTCTTCGGACGGCCCCTTCCACGTTTGGGAGGGGGGGGTTGTGTTGGTGGGCTGCTGGTGGTGGCTGATGAGCTGTCACTCGCTGTGGACGCAGGGGAACGCGATGCTGCACGACCCAGCGCCACAGCAGGTGGTGGCGGAGGTGGTGTTGCTGGCCTTGCTTGTGCCCTCACCACCACCACCAGCTGGCCCATGAGGTCCACGAGTTGGTCCATACGGGTCACAAATTGGCCCATATGGGCGTCCATGGACCTCAACACCCCAAGGACCTCCCGCGTGTCGGTAGCCGACCTGGCCCATTCTCCTTGGGCCTCTTCATAGGCCCCAAGGACTGTCGATTTGCGGCAGGGCTTGGCTCCCAGGCACAGATGGCGTTGGCCTGACCCTGCTCCTCCTACCAGTACTGCTGCCACCGACCTGCCCACTAGCCACATTGCTCACCACGGTCCTCGCTCTGGCTCCCAGGGTGGACCCAGATGGCCGGGCCACCCCTTGCGCTGGTTGAGTGGTCAGGGATGGCGTGGTGGTGGTGGCCGCTACGACCGTGGCCGCAACGACCGTGGCAGTGTCCGCAACGACCGTGGCAGTGGCCGCAACGGCCGTGGCAGTGGCCGCAACGACCGTGGCAGCAGGGGTCTGTGACTGGTCAGCATCCCTGGATGATGGGTTGGTGGGTAGGAGGGGACCTGGGGAGCGGGTGTGCCCTGCCACTCCAGATGAGCCTGCTGGGTGGTCCGTGTCCGGAGAGGTGTCCAGCTCCTCTACATCCGTGAGTCCGGGTCGGGGGCTTGCGGACTGGCTGGGCTGGCTGCTGTCTCCCTCTCCGGCATCCAGCAGTTCGCCACCTGTGGGGAGAATGAGATGGGTCATTGTGTTGCACCTAGCAAAGTATGTATTGGTTGTCTGACATTCACAGTTCGTGCACTGTCGTGCACAGGTTTCCCAGAGGCGTGTGTGGATGTACGATGTGTGTATGCGTGGGCTAGGCAATGGAACTGTGTGATGTGGACATGTGGCATGGGACGGATTGGCAATGCCGATGGGTGTGTGTTGCTATGCTCCTACATTTTGTGGCTCGGGTGTATGCGGGCTCCAGAACCATCGACGATGTTGGGTTGAACTATGGTTTTGGGGTACAGATGGAACGCTTAGAAACGCAGATGGCACAAGGGGGTACAGCCCCCTGGACGCTTTTGGCTTGGAATATGCTCTTGGGTACGTACTGTGGGTGATGGGTGCAGAACGTGACATGTGTTCTGGCAACATGACAGTGCATAGACTAAGGTGTGTGTCTGTCTAACATGCCCGGCATATCTGCTGCCTGTTATCATTCATGGACATTACATTGGTAGCATTGTTGTGAGTTCGTGCTTGTTGTGTGCCACACGACGTATTGCAGATGGGCCAATTCCTTGGTGTGCGTGCTGCACTCATACATGTGCATCAATGCAGTGCTCTTGGGGTGTTGACTATATTATGTGTGTTGTTACTCGCAGTGTGACGTGCGCTTCAGTCACTGCAGGCACATGATTTGTCATGGGCGGGTATCTTTGCATGACTACTGTATGAGGGACAGCTGTTCGGATGACATACCTTTCATGACACTGGGGCTGACAGATGCGATGGATGATATGTTGAATGTGCATTGTGTACCTGTGTGTTTCATGGGTCCAGTTGTTTTTGTGTGCAATATTGTGGTTCCACGCTGTTACTTCTAGTAAGGTTTGTCTTACATGGGCGTTGTTGTACGATGTGTGAGTGACAGGCAGTAAGGACTACATGGACAAGACTTAGATGGTGTTGCTGATGTGTGTGATGGGTGGCACAGTGCCTGCTGTGTGGGTCTGTACTCCAGTGGGACTTGTGCATGCAGACGTGGCTCCTTAGGTGTTGCTGTATCTGTGATGGGTAATGTGGGGTATGACTCTGTAATACATGTCCGTGTGCACATTGGTCACATGATTGTGACAGGGAGCAGTGCTGCGTGTTCCTCTGCTACGTGACATGTCCCATGTGTCAGTCGTAGTACAGTCCTCATGCCTACAGACACCCCGCCCTATACAGTTTCCCACCTACAGGTTGTTTTTGAGTGCGCAATGCAATGGATGCCACATGGTTATGGGTGGGAGGGGTGCTCCATGTTGCTGGTCTGTGGGAGTGGGGGCGGTGTTGTGAGTTGTGGCGATGGCTTGACACCCACAGACACCCCTGCATGTTGGGTGAGATGTCTACCTGTCGGCTGCTGGTGTGCACTGCAGTGGCTGTCACATGGGTGTGGGGGGTGCTCCACCTTGCTGCGCTGTGGGACTGGGGGCCTGGTGGGTGTTGCTTCAGCTGTCCCCCCACCGACCCACTGCCTTTGTGTTGCGGCTACTTACCTGTTACTTGTCGGTTAGTGCAGCTATGGCTGACACATGGGTGTGGGGAGTGCTCCTTCTGGCGCTTCTGGAGTACAAGGGGACCTGGTGGGAGTTGCGGTGCTGGCTAACTGTACACATGCCCCATGGTTTTGTTAGTTGGTAGGTTTGGGCTGAGTGTGTGGTTGTGTCTGTTGCATGTGTGAGTGTTGTCTTGTGTATTGTGTACTGGACATGGGGGTGTTTGTCCCTAGGTGCTATGGCATTGTGGTAGTGCATGTGAGTACATAGCGGTTTGCTGGTATACGTTTGTTTGTACTTACCAGCCTCCACTCCCCCTGGTAATCCGGTGAGGATCTCCGGATGTATGATGACTCGCACCTTCTCCTCCCACGCCTTGAAGGTCTTGAATAGCACGGGATTACCTCCGCCAGTCCTGGCAGCCAGCTCACGATTCTTGGTCTCCTTCTTCTTGACCACGCTTTTCAGGTCGTTCCACCTTTTGTTGATTTCGCCTCTGTTGCGTGGCACATTCCCGACTGCATTGACCTGGTCTACGATCCTGATCCACATTCTGTTTCTGGTGGCTGGTGGTGTCTGTTGGACCTGGTTGCCATAGATTTGTGGGTGCACCTTGACGATCTCGTCGACCATGACCGTCAGCTCGGTGGAAGTGAACTTGGGCATTCTGTGTGATGCCATGGTGTGTGTTTTGGTGTTTGTGGTGCTGGTGCGGTGTGTGGTGTGTGATGTGTAGGGGGTTTGTGTGGCCGGTGTTTGGTGGTGGTGGTGGTGATGGGTGTGATAGGTGCGTGTCTGTGGTGTGCTGCTGTCCTTTCTGTCTCGCTGTGTTGTGTGCTCTCGTCCTCAGTTTGTAATGTTGCAAGGGGTTGTGGTCTGTGAAGGGGCTGGTTTTGTACTTACCTATGTGGGTGTGTCATGGTGGTCTGTTGTTTTCAGGTGTGTTGTGGCTGGTGTTCTGGGATTTGTAGTTGATTTGTTTGTCCGAGGGGGGGGTGTTTCCGGGATGTGTACTGTGTTTGGGTATTTGTGCGTGGGTTGCTGTGTGGACTTGTTGGCCATGTTGTGTGTGTTTGGTTTTGTCCGCGGATGATTTCTGTGCAGGGCCGTGGCCGCCAGAGCTTCCGCCGTGTACATTTTCGTCACTGTTGTTTACGCTGGCGGGCGGTGCTTTTGTGTATTTTCCGCGCTCATGTCTGTGCGATCCTAATTTCACGGCCGGTGTCTCGGTCGTCAGTGCGGGCGGTTTTGGGTTGTCGTGCGTCTTTCCGTCCGTGGAGGGCGGATGGACTTGGACTCGGACATGGGCGGGCGCTATTTTTTGTTTATTTTCCGCCGCCTGCGGTTTTCGGCTCGCGGCATCGTGATTGCTCGGTCGGTATTCAGACGGTTTAGGCGGGCGGAATTTTACCGCTATGGTAGATGGGGGATTTTTTACCGTCCGACATCGTAATGGACACCTAAATAACTGAAAAAATATATAAATATGTTAAAAATTAAAATACAAATATGTTTAATATTAAACACATTTTAAAAACATTTTATAATGTTAAATACACACAAATATTATATTAAATAAAATAAAAACTAATTTTCAAACAAATACTTTTTTAATTACAAGTTATTTAGAAACAAAAACATTACATAAATTAACTTTTTTTATTTCAGTACCCTATACCACACAGTTTACAAACCACATCTACATTTAAAAAAATGTTCTTCCACAATTACATAATTAATTACCAATTAAAAAATATTATTAATAAAAAAACAAATTAAAACTTGTAAAAATGTATTGACTTCCCACACAATGCACAGCTAATACTAAACTGTAAAAAATTAATTAAAAATGTAAACATATTTTCAATCAAAAAGTAATAGTATTTAATAACTAATTATAAAATAAGTAAAATTAATTTGCTCCCCTCCCTTTACCCCTATAAAAGTAAAACCCAGACAAAAAAATATAAACAAATACCCTAATTATATATCAATTAATTCATTAATAATAATGATCAACTAATTATTAATTGATTAAACACAAATTACTTCCCACCCTTTGCCCCTATAACCCCCACAACCCACACCTAAAATTAATTATGCAATTTCCATATTTAATGTTCAATGAATTAATTAATATTAATTAACAACTAATTAATAATTCATTACAAATAAATTACTTCCCTCCCTTTACCCCCATAAACCCCACAACCCGCACAATTTCCATAATTAATTTACAATGAATTAATTAATATAAATTATCAACTAAATATTAATTAAACATAAATTACTTCCGACCCTTTACCCCTATAAACCCCACAGCCCACACCTAAAATTAATTACAGAAGTTCAACAATTAATTTTCAATAAATTAATTAATATAAATTAACAACTAATTATTAAGTAGTCAAAAATAATTTTCAACCCTTTACCCCTATAAACCCCACATCCCGCACCAAAAAGAAATTACACAATTACCATAATTAATTACCAATTAATTAATTAATATTAATTAACAACCAATTAATAATTCATTACAAATAAATCACTTCCCACCCTTTACCACCATAAACCCCACAACCTGCACCTAAAATTAATTACACAATTTCCATAACTAATTTACAATCAACTAATTAATATAAATTATCAACTAATTATTAATGTATTAAACATAAATTACTTCCCACCCTTTACCCCTATAAACCCCACTACCTGCACCTAAAATAATTACACAATTTCCATAATTAATTTTCAATAAATTAATATAAATTAACAACAAATTATTAATTAATCAAAAATTATTTCCCACACTTAACCCCTATAAACCCCACAACCCGCACCTAAAAGAAATTACACAATTACCATAATTAATAACCAATTAAGTAATTAATATTAATTAGCAAACAATTAATTACAATAAATTACAAATAAATTACTTCCCACAATTAACACTATAAAATCTCAATTAAATAATAACTTAAAAATAATCATTAATTTATTATAATTAAATTACTTCCCACCCTATTCCCTTATAAACCCAAAACCCACTGAGGACCTAAAAAACGTAAAATTTAATTAAAATAAAATTGATAACTACTAAAAATGTAACACATATATTAAAAAATGTAAACAATACTTATACAAGAAAACATACAACACATACATTTAAAATATAAACTAAAATACAAAACTCTAATGAACAAATCTATATTTTAAACACTATTTTTGCAAACGATATTAATGACTTCTATATTTTTGAAAACAATATTTCTTACCTTAAATTCCATATTCTTGGCCACGATATTCTTGCTGTCGATATTTCTGTGTCACAATATTTCCAACTTGATATTTGTGTAGGTTGACATTTTCAACTCGATATTCTGTCTGCATACCAAAAAAACAACAGCATCACCTCATAAAAATGGGGCTGATCATGCAAAAGAGGCATTTTTCTACAGTGTTGCTTTTCATATCACTTTCTTGAAAAACAACTGATTTTCTATGATAGATGCACACACATGCGCTTAAGAAGTGTCAATGAAATCTAATATTCTCTACACTATTATATATCTTCCTACTGGATGAGCATGTGTTTCCTGCAGCAAAAAGGAGACCTCTGCCACCACCCATGTTAACACGCCCTTAGAATAATTTGAGTATGTGGCTATAAATTTGTGCTTGTGCCATTTCTTATGTAGTTTCTCCTTTTGGGTTACAGTAAATAGGTCTTGTTAGAAAATGGATTATTAATTGGGGAGGATGTTTGCCGTACACAAGGAATAAGCCCTAAAGTCCTGTCAGGTCAAGCACACAATTTCAGTAATTTGGACTTAATGTCTGGTAGCTATGTCACAGAGCAGACAGGCTTAACTAAGGAAAATGTGAAAAGTATTTAGCAACATAAAAGTCAGAAAGTCAAACCAAAATACAATAAAAATCCCACAACCAATTTTTAAAGAGGGGGACCAGAGATAATAATTTTTAAAGTTTGAAGGCAAAAAGCAACAAGAAAAAGTAAAGCACCAATCAAAAACCACAGTTTGTGGTTGAAGTTTACCTATGTACCTATGTGCAATTTCAGTTTGACTATGATGGAGCACCAAGTGAGTCATCCTGGGCAGAGATTTTACTGTCTGACTACTTTTTTATTAAGTCAGAGTTCTCAACAGGGCAAGGTTAAAGGTTGTATCTGATTAAGAATCTTTGAATCCATATAGCCACCTGACGAGGTCTCGCTGAAGCCATTGGTTCTGGTGGGTAAAGCTCAGAGTGGAAACACAAAATTTTTGCTGCCGCTGAAGTTCTCTTCGGGTGGCTGCTTTTCTCACCTTCACAGCATCAAGATTTTACACTTAAACTTGGACTTAATTAGTGAGACTCTCACACAGCAGAGACTCAGAATCTGGTGGTCCACAATCAAAAACTCTATTTTAAACAGAACAGAAGCCACACCGATTTTGCTTGAATCCTTGCGAATAGACATATATATATATATATATATATATATGTATATATATATATATATATATATATATACACAAAAAGATTTGCCTCTAGGTGGGATGCACTCCCAGGTGGAAATTACGCCAAAGCAAGGGCACACGCCATGAACAAAGTCCTTTTCTGGTTTTCCTGCAATTATTACGGGGATTTACTGGTGGTTGCACGTCACATGGTCTGCCACTGAAGAGGGCGTTGGCCCGAAACGCGTCTGGCAGGAAAACCAGAAAAGGACTTCGTTCATGGCGTGTGCCTTTGCTTTGGCGTAATTTCCACCTGGGAGTGCATCCCACCTAGAGGCAACTCTTTTGTATTTTGTACAGCGGTCTGCCTGGTCGCGGGATTGCACCACCGCGAAACACTTGCGGGTCCGCGGCTGCTTTATTGGGGCAGCTAACAGTGGAACAGGAGGTGCCTGTTATATGCAGGAGTGCCGTCGCGAACATCGGCAATCCTTTTAAGACATTTTTTAATGTGAGTGCCGGCGGCGACCCACTTGGGTTTTACTGAACCACCAGTCCCAGGAAGCATTGCATCGGGTGGTTCACCTGAGCATAATTATTACAGGGATGTACTGGTGGTTGCCGCACGCCAGCACGTCACATGGTCTGCCACTGAAGAGGGCGTTGGCCCGAAACGCGTCTGGCAGGAAAACCAGAAAAGGACTTTGTTCATGGCGTGTGCCCTTGCTTTGGCGTAATTTCCACCTGGGAGTGCATCCCACCTAGAGGCAACTCTTTTTGTATAGCGGCCTGCCTGGTCGCGGGATTGCACCACCGCGAAACACTTGCGGGTCCGCGGCTGCTTTATTGGGGCAGCAAACAGTGGAACAGGAGGTGCCTGTTATATGCAGGAGTGCCGGCGTGAACATCTGCAATCCTTTTAAGACATTTTTTAATGTGAGTGCCGGCGGCGACCCACTTGGGTTTTACTGAACCACCAGTCCCAGAAAGCATTGCATCGGGTGGTTCACCTGAGCATAATTATTACGGGGATTTACTGGTGGTTGCCGCATGCCAGCACGTCACATGGGCTGCCACTGAAGAGGGCGTTGGCCCGAAACGCGTCAGGCAGGAAAACCAGAAAAGGACTTTGTTCCTGGCGTGTGCCCTTGCTTTGGCGTAATTTCCACCTGGGAGTGCATCCCACCTAGAGGCAACTCTTTTTGTATTTTGTAGAGCGGCCTGCCTGGTCTCGGGATTGCACCACCGCGAAACACTTGCGGGTCCGCGGCTGCTTTATTGGGGCAGCTAACAGTGGAACAGGAGGTGCCTGTTATATGCAGGAGTGCCGGCGCGAACATCGGCAATCCTTTTAAGACATTTTTTAATGTGAGTGCCTGGCGGCGATCCACTTGGGTTTTACTGAACCACCAGTCCCAGGAAGCATTGCATCGGGTGGTTCACCTGAGCATAATTATTACGGGGATTTACTGGTGGTTGCCGCACGCCGGCACGTCACATGGTCTGCCACTCAAGAGGGCGTTGGCCCGAAACGTGTCTGGCAGGAAAACCAGAAAAGGACTTTGTTCATGGCGTGTGCCCTTGCTTTGGCATAATTTCCACCTGGGAGTGCATCCCACCTAGAGGCAACTCTTTTTGTATTATATATATATATATATATATATATATATATATATATATATATATATATATATATATATATATATATATTTATCTACTGGCGGTCGCCAGTAGATAGTTATAGTTAGGACCTATTTTCCATAGGAAATCCGCAACATTCTATTTGAAATAACTCTTGCGTCGGTTGACGAATCTTGCGAAATTTTCAAACTTTGTGGCCCGCTCCGGTCCGCTCCTATCCTGAAAGTCTTGGGGTGATTCATCAAGCGGGGGCCGAGAAAAAGTGGGGTCCCAAAACGTGTTTTCCCATTCATTTTCCCATAGGAAACTTTAGCCACGGCTACAGCTCGAACTGCTGAACGGAATTACACCAAATTTGGCAAAGAGGTAGTTCTTGGTTCAGAAAGAACCCTTTTTGTTAAATGGTGTAAATCCGTTCAGTAGTTGCTGAGAAAATCAAAAGTAAAAACACATATATATCTATGGCCGCGGAGGATCCGCGCACCCTCCCGATGACCAGCTGTATGCTAATTGGCGGCTGTCAACACTCCAAACCAGGAAGTGTTGGCAGCCATCTTGTGCCTCGGTAGAACCGAGGCACAAGAAAAGAGAAAACAGACACAAAAAACGCAAAAAGGGGGCAGGGTAGAAACACCCTGACCCCCTAGGCCTGCTCAGGGGGTCCTACAAGGACCCCCAGGGCAAAACATTTTTTTTTTATATCGGCAAAAACGGGCTGGGTGCGCGGATCTAGCCGATAAGTCTCCCGCGCTTCGATGCTATTTGGCCACCGGGTGGCCCAAGTCCCGGGGGCATGCAGGGTTTTTTATATTTATGTGTGGGGGCTCTAGGCCCCCCAAGCCCCGGGGACCGCCACCCCCGGGCTTTGAAAATAATGCTGCGGGAGGGCTCTCGGCCCTCCGCAGCCCCGGGACCGCCACCCGGGGCATCTTTTTAAAAAAAGTAACATGTGTGGGGGCTCGAGCCCCCACACGCCCGGGACCGCCACCTCCCCGGGCTCTAACATGAAATTAGGGGTCCGTTAGGACCCCAAGCCCCGGGACCACCACCTCCCGGGGCTGTGCATTGGTTGGGAGGGCGGCTGCGCGGCCCCTCCTGGAGCCCTTGATGGCCCTGGGGACCACCACCCCCGAGGGTCGGCTCCTGCAGTGTCCCGGGGTGCCTACCCCGGGACACTGTAGTTTGCTATGACAGGACGGGAGCCTCGCGGCTCCCGTCCTGTCATAGCAAACTGCTTTGGTTTTGGAAGAGAGAGCAGGAAACCTGTCTCTCTTCCAAAACTAAAGTCGATTGCTTTTCCGACACGGGAGCTGCATCTTAGCAGCTCCCCATGTGGAAGCAATGCCGGCTCCCGCAGGAGGCGGGGAGCCGGCAGGGTCTGTGGGGGAGTTGGGGTCCCCCCACGGACCCCAAAGGATAGGGCCAGCCCCGGGGGATGGGGTCCCTAGGGCTAGTAGTGTCCCAGGAGAGGGGCCACGCGGCCCCCTCCTCTACAAATAAATTTTTTTTTTAAAGAAAAAAACAACGTAAAGGCCGGCCCCAGGGGATGGGGTCCCCGGGGCCTTAAATGGCCTGAAGAGGTGGGCCACGCAGCCCCCCTCCAAATATTTTAATTTAAAAAAAAGAGGGCATGCCCAGGGGATGGGGTCCCCGGGCCAATAGAGGCCCAGGGAAGGGGGCCACGTGGCTCCCTTCCCGTATTTTTTATAAAAAAAAATAGAAAATCCTCAGGCCCCGGGGATGGGGTCCCCGGGGCCAAAAGTGGCCGAGGGAAGGGGGCCACGCATCCCCCTCCCATACAAAAAAAAGAAAGAAAAAAAAAAGACCGGCATCGTGCCGGAGGCCCCGCCCTCCCTGCAGCAGTCTGCAAACGCGCCCTGGCGCATTTTAAGCAGGGGAAGTAATTCCCTTGAATACTGGGGTCCCTGGGGCCAACTAGCCCACCAGGAACCTCCAGTATGCGTCAGGGGCTGCGTTGCAGAGAGGTGCACAGAGGCCACGCCCTTTTACACCTCTCTGCAACGCAGCTCTGTGGCGCTTACTGGAGGTACCTGGTGGGATAGTTGGACCCCAGGGACCCTCAGGATTCAAGGGAACTTAATCCCCCAACTTAAAACATGCCACGGGCGCGTTTAGCACAGTGGTGAAGGGAGGAGGCGGGCTAAAGGTGACATGTGTGCAAACAGGCTCCGTGGCGCGTTTTAAGATGGGGAATTAAATCCCCTTCAATCCTGAGGGTCCCTGAGGCCAACTAGCCCACCAGGTACGTCCAGAAAGCGCCACAGAGCTGCGTTGCAGAGAGGTGTAAAAAGGGGCGTGGCCTCTGAACACCTCTCTGCAACGCAGCTCTCTGGCGCATACTGGAGGTATCTGGTGGGCCAGTTGGCCCCTAGGGACCCTCGGGATTGAGGAGGAATTAATTCTCCAACTTAAAACGTGCCACAGGGCGTGTTTGCAGACATGTCACCTCAGGCCCCACCCCTTCCTTCACCATTGTGCAAATATTCCTCTAAAATCAGCCGAACTACGAATTCCGATTTACTCACCTGTTATCAGGAGAGACCTCAGTGCTGCATCTTTGAGCCCAGTACTGATCCTCAAAAGTAATTTTAACCGTACTTACCAGTAACTTGAATTTCCTTCCATAGGCTAACATTGACTGGTTTCACTTGGAAATTCTTCTAAGTGTGGAGTTTTGGAACTTTATAATATTCCTCTAAAATCAGCCGAACTATGAATTCCGATTGTCTCACCTGTTATCAGGAGAGACCTCAGTGCTGCATCTTTTAGCCCAGCACTGACCCTGAAAAGTAATTCTAACCGTACTTACCAGTAACTTGTATTTCCTTCCATAGGAATCCATTGTCTGGTTTTCAGCAGAAAAGTTTCAGTGTCGATTTTCACAAAATACAAATATTCCTTAAAAATCGCCTGTATGACTTAAACGCATTCTTTCAACTGTTTACAGGAGATGCACCAGTGCTGGATCCAGGATCCACCACTGAGTAAGAAAAAGTAACGATAACACTACTTACCTGCTAAGTGAATTTCCTCCCATAGGATAACATTGGTGATTCTATGTGAAAAAGTTTCCGTCAACTTTTAAAATACAATAATATTCCTTAAAAATCACTACTGTAACCAAAACGCTTTTACTCAACTGTTTACAGGAGATGTCCCAGGACTGAATCTAGGATCCAGTCCTGTGGTTAGAAAAGTAATCCATAAAGTAACTAATTGCATTTAACTAGAAATTCACATTGAGCTCAATGTTGCATTGTGTTTGAAATTGTGTTGCCCATTGCAACAACTGTAACTACTGTACTTAAAAATCTATTGCCAATTTGCAAAGTATTTAAACTAAAGTAATTCATTCTGAGAAAGTATATTTTGTAATGTAATGTATAATGTAATTACAATGTAATTTAAAAAATAAAATATCTAAAAATAAATAGTTTAAAAAATGTAGTAAATCAGTATCAAAAAATAAATATAACAATTAATACATTTAAAAATTGTCATTTACAAAACCTTTGAAATTCACTGAAAAACCATAGGTTTCAGGCACGTTATAGTTAGAAATTAGCATTTAAAAACCTTACAAATTCACTGAAAAAACCATAGGTTTTAGGGACAGTTATAGTTAGTTGGACATTGCACTCGTACAAAACCCATGAAATTCCCCGTTATAGTTAGTTCAGCTAACTATAACTCGCGCCCGCAATGCACTGCTGATGACATCACATATTACATCACTCATGACATGGTCAGTGACATCACTGATGACATCACTGATGACATCTCAAATGATATCACTGATGACATCACTGATGACATCATCCACGTGATAATCTGATGCACCTCCTCACACCCTAATATAACCTTTGATACACCCACTCTAAATTACAGACTGCCATTCGCAAAACCATAGACACTCCAACACCAATAACTACATACCCACTCACTGATTATTAGGTCTACACACACACATCCACTCACTCACCCGTACAGTCACTCATACTTACGGTCACTCAGTACAGGACTATCATATGCACTCATACTCCTATATAGACACTCAAACACCGCCACTCATCCATAGAGGTACTCACACACCTAGTCAGTCATGCAAATAATTAAACACACTGCCATTTACTCACCTATACAGTTATACACACACCAGCTCACTTACTCATACAAATACTAGCACATTCTTACGCTCTTATACAATCACTGATACAAGCACACACTCATCCATACAGTCACTCTCACAATCACACACTCTCGCTTATAGCTATTTATATACTCCAACACACATATATACTGCCTTTCACATATGTAGTTACTCACACATGTACCACTGGGACATACATTCACTCACTAACACACTCTTACACACACTTACCCACCCATACAGTCTATCACAGATGCACTCTTGAAACCATCCACCCAGTGAATCACCCACTCACACATCTATGCACAGAGTCGCACACACCCCACCCACACAAACACTCAGGTACCCATACAGATACTCAGACAACCAATCAATAACTCATGTAGCTGGTGTAATAGTTAGAGAACATCGGTCCTCACAGAGTAGACCTATTGCCCCAGCACTCACGATCTATGCTGCAAGGGCAGTTAGCTCGGCACTTTATGGTGCGGAACTTTGGGGGTTAACAACAATGTGCAAGAGATCTGAACATCTGAACATAAATTCTTGAGAGAGTTAGCGAGCCTCCCCCGAAATGTTCCACTTAAGCCACTGATGAGTGATATGGGAAGACGCTCCTTTAGAGATATTGCTAGATCAAGACCACTGTTTTATTGGGCCCGATTGCTGCGCACTGCTGAACTCGCAAATTACGCTGCTGCATTTAAAGAAGTAATCAGTTTAGACTGCAGCCACAGGGTGAGCTGGATTAACAACGTTAAGAAATTAGTCTTTAATTTAGGTCTTAAAGACTCTTGGGAAGATCAGAACCCACCATGCAAGGATGACCTTAAAAAAGCATATTCGGACTGGGTGGATACACAGGAACTTAGTAAACCCAGAGTAGGCAGGATGGCAGATGATTTTTATCAGTTTAAGTTGCACATATTTTTAGAACCATATTTAGATTTTATTCAGATCCCAAGAGATAGGGCACTCTATATACAGTTCAGGGTTGGCTCGCTTTTAGTTCGCGAGCTAACTGCTAAATGGAGTCCTCCCCGGCAAACAATCGCGGATTGCCCTTGCTGTAAAGCCCCAAAAGAGAGTGTGGCCCACATTATGTTTGTATGCCCGGCATATTCGCGGGCCAGATCGAGATGGATAAAACCTATTTGTAGACAGCAGGGCACCTTGGATCACCGCGTTGCTTTGCAGATTTTGAAATCAGATACAAGAGTCCTTTTTGCTTGTGGGGTGGCAAAGTATCTAGGCTGTATTTGGTCCGTTAGGTCTAAATTTTTACGTAGGGAGGTATGATTTTATACCGTGAATGTATTTTAAAGAAAAAGATTCTTTTGATTGTCACCATTTAGCCTGTGATGTACGTCTTTATCTTCTTTTAACCAGTTTTACCAGTAAAATTACATCGGATAGCTTATCGAATGTATAAATGAATTTTTCATTTCTATTCAGGGACAAGGGTGCTATTGTTAATAGCTATAAGCATGATTAACCCCTTGTACAAAATAACTGGATGGAATGTATATATCTATTTTTACTACTCCTTTCATGGATGGAATGTACATATTTGATTTGATCACTGTTTTTACGATAACCTGTATCTTTTATCCCTGTTTTGTATGAATGATCTTGCTTTTATGATACATGTTATCGAAATAAAGCTATTGGACTGACTGACTGACATATAGACACTCATGTAGCTATTCACAAACCCATGCAGCCACTTACACAGCAACAGACAGACGGATACAGACATTCACCCAGTTTAGTCACTAACCCATGCATTCAGTAAGATACGTTTAATCACTCACTTATAAAGTTAGTCACGCACCTACTAAATTATCCATACAGACACTTATACACCCACTCATTCTTCAATACGCCTTTCCCTATATATATTAAAAATATTTAAACTTTACAGAAACACACAGTCACTGGATGATGTCATCAGTGATGTCATTTGAGATGTCATCAGTGATGTCATCAGTGATGTCACTGACCATGTCATGAGTGATGTAATATGTGACATCACCAGCAGTGCATTGCGGGGGCGCGAGTTATAGTTAGCTGAACTAACTATAACGGGGAATTTCACGGGTTTTGTACGAGTGCAATGTCCAACTAACTATAACTGTCCCTAAAACCTATGGTTTTTCAGTGAATATATATATATATATATATCCAGCAAAAAGGGTAGCCCCAATGGAAAAAGCCTCGAGATAAGTAATTAGTTCATATCTTTAATGATGACGACTGCAAGCAGGTTACAGCAAGGAGAAAGTCACCAAGTAACATCAGCCAACCAAACGCATTTCAGGAATCTTTTCCCTTCTTCAGTGGTGTTCAGCTTTGCAAGAGACAGCATTTCCGTGCACATTTTATCTTCCGGAATCTGCCTCAGTGGGCGTGGCCCTTCTCACTGCCTTGTGGTTCTTGTAGTTCCGGATAGTCCTCCCAAGTGGATACGCCTTCATAGCTAAGCAGTTCATGTTGCTTAATAAAATCCAAGTGGACCGATGTACAGTGCCGCTGCACGTACCCGCTGACTTCACCAGCCGTCTTCATGAATATTACATCCCGTTTCAGTTGTGACACCGCTGTGGTATCTACACAGGCCCGCGTCTCCCGTGGTGTGCTTCCTCTGCGGCTGGGCTCAGCCGCTACAAATCCAGCAAAAAAGGATAGCCCCAATGGAAAAAGCCTCAAGGTAAGTATTTAGTTCATATCTTTAATGTTGACGACTGCAAGCATGTTACAGCAAGGAGAAAGTCACCAAGTAACATCAGCCAACCAAACGCTTTTCAGGAATCTTTTCCCTTCTTCAGTGGTGTTCAGCTTTGCAAGAGACAGCATTTCCGTGCACATTTTATCTTCCGGAACCTGCCTCAGTGGGCGTGGCCCTTCTCACTGCCTTGTGGTTCTTGTAGTGCCGGATAGTCCTCCCAAGTGGGTCCGCCTTCATAGCTCAGCAGTTCATGTTGCTTAATAAAATCCAAGTGGATCTGTAGAAAAAAAAACTTTTTATGGGTTCACTGATGCATCTGGTCCTTAAACCAACAAAGAAGAGATTGGCACGGAAGCTGAAATATCAAAATAACAAGTTTATTAACCTCACATGAGGGAGACTGCATCAATACAGTACCCTCAGGCCACTGTATGAGACAGTCTATGGAGTACAAACACTCTGGGTCTTTTATGCCCAGTTTATAGCTGAGTTAGCATGTAGACTCAAAAAGAGGCGGTACAAGTGTGCACATGAATAGCTAGTTACATTTAAGGATACATAAGAATCGCTTACTCAACATATTTGGTACCTCCAAGACAGCAACACTTTCTACGAAGTGTGCTAGGAGCAGGCATGCCAAAAATATTATAGCATATATAATATTATTCTCCAAGTGACACTTAACACAATTTGTGCCGTTCAAGACTACAAAATTTAGAGAAAAATCTCCTCATTACCTGCTTTCATTTGCTGCAGCAAACAAACAAATAAACCAAAAATCTTGGCCAAGCTAATCCAAACAAAAGTGTTGCTACAGCAACCTTACCAAACCAAAGGCTCCAACCTCCACCTGCCAAGTTCTGAGTGACCTAACGGTAGTTTTAAAATACTCACACCAAAGAAGATCTCAGTCGGGAGCGGCCAACACCTGGAGGGTCAGATCCGGAAAACCGGAAAACACGTTGGTCTGCAAAGACAAAGGGCTTCCTCGTGCAGGGTACCTCCTCAGTAGATTCCTGTCTTCCGTCAAGACCACTCCCTTGGATAGCAGTGTCTCCGATGAAGTCCACGTTCGGGCGCCAATTTGTAGAAAAAATACCCTTTTTATGTGTTCACTGATGCACCTGGTCCTTAAACCAACAAAGAAGAGATTGGCACGGAAGCTGGAATATCAAAATAACAAGTTTATTAACCTCACATGAGGGAGATTGCATCAATACAGTACCCTCAGGCCACTGTATGAGACAGTCTATGGAGTTCAAACACTCTGGGTCTTTTATGCCCAGTTTATAGCTGAGTAAAGAGGCGGTACAAGTGTGCACATGAATAGCTAGTTACATATAAGGATACATAAGAATCGCTTACTCAACAGAGTGGGAGGGTTTACAATATTGCTGACATTAGTTAAAATAGCCTGACAGATACTTCAAGAGCAGGTGTATTCTAGGAGCTAGGCCTTTCTGAGCATGTGCAGTGCTCTGGCTCAGTACTGAAGGAGTTAATTATAGTTCCTGACTCAAGTGAAATACAAGAGCAGGCAACAGTGAAGAGGGAGAAAGCACATGGCAAGCACATGGCCAACTAAAATGGCTGCCAAAAACAAAATGGCTTCAGCTGATGCTAACAGCGATTTCAGCTGATTTCTACAGATGGCCGTTTTAGCATTAGCTGAAGACATCCGCTATGAATTAATAGAAGCATGGAAGTTATCCTGCACATTTATCCTCATAAATCCATTAATATCCTGATCCATTGCTAAGTGGGCATTTACATTTTGAACATTGTTTAACTGGTGAGATACAAGTAGAAATACATGGGAACAGAGTATTGGGTCATAATGAACACACAGATAGCAGGAGAAAATAATGGCTATTATTACAAACAGAACTATCAATTTTTCCAACCCCAAGCAGAAAGTAAATCCCAAAACCATCCAGTCCAATTCTAAGTTTCAGGGCTCCTATGTATTTCAGTGACCATCTATTTCAGCTTCAGAATAGCCAACAGCACATATCTAATATAATATCTTAAATAAAAAAAAATTTTAATAGACCTTTCCAGTGTTCTTTTTATGAGGGCTAGAGTACCAATTGATATGCTCAGGAGGAGGGCAGAGTAGTATTTATCAACTGTTCAAAAAAACGTTTCTCTTGCACAATAAACATTCCTAATGTAAATATTAAAGAAAATACAAGGATCATTACAAAAACAATTTTCGCTTCAGGGGACCAGGAAAACCAAACGGGGCCATGGGAATTAGGACGAGGAGCCGCAAAGGGCTGCTCCTCCTCAAAAATGGGATGACCAAAGGGATACATTGTTAAAAAGTACTTAAAAGAATAGAAGCCGCTGTACAACCAGCCAGAGGGGAGTCTTCTCCCTGTGTCCGTCTGAGCCTCACAGGCAGGCTCCTATAAAAGTTCTTTTCCAACGGTGGAGCTGCACAAATTGCAACTCAAGAAAACAATCACGGCCCAGTTTTAAGGGAAAAGGTTTCTTCTTTCAGGATAGGGCAATCACCCTCCCGGGCAAATGCCCTCAACGATCCTGTCCAGTGTCTCAGGCAGTGCACCAGTATTCTTCACTTTAATCTAACAGGCACCAAAGGCACAGCACCTGTACCCTGAACTCAAGTCCTTCCCTAACTCCTGTGTTGCTCCGCTGGCGCACTGCTCTTTGTCGGGGCCAAAGATTGTACCCAGTATGCCCAGGCACCTCCTGATCAACAAACAAAGGTGCAGACTTGCATTCCCTTTGGGACCAGGACTCAGAGGCCTGATGCTGGGATATCTGAAGCAACCCTTGTTTCAAAGGGGGTCACCTCAAGCAAAAGCCTCCTTGCCGTCCTTGTCGGTTTGTGACTCTCTCAGCTGGGCATCAAAACTGGATCCACGCAAAGAATTCTCCGTACTGATTTGTGGCCCCGTCTTTCGTCCAAGACAGTAGCAGGGGTACACACTTCACGTCCCAGTGCTTCCAGCCTTCTACCTTCACTGAGGTCCTAGTTGCCAGCAATGCCTGTGCTGGTTCCCTTTATCTCGACTCCAAGCTCGATCAGCGCTAACTCCCCAGGCTGAATCTGATGTCCGGGCCCCTCTGGCAATGGTTGTAGTGCAGCAGATATCTTTTGATGGACAGAACAAAAAATCTTTAGACAAGGCATACAAATAATCTATCAACAGAGAGGATACTCTATTTCCAAATACCTTCTTTTTTTTTTTAGCTTGGGGTGCCCCATACTTTAGCAAGGCACCCAAGAACCACTTCATCTATCTGAGAGTAAAAAAACCAAAAAAACCCTGGACCTATTAGCGAGTACAAAAGGAACTTTTTGGTGAACTGACAAGAGTAAAATGTTACACTATTTGAAGCAGCCAAGGAAGTCTATGTTTATTTACTAAATTCTGAGGGAAAAGAAAAACAATACGGACATACTCTAAATCCTTACATTTGTGTATTCCTATTTTATTCATCTGAAGAACCTCAAGAAAGGGGATTTTTAGAACAAGCATTCTTTTGTGCTTCTTGTCTTAACAAGCTTGTGTTTCATAAGTTATAACCTTTCACTACTTGTACAGGACTGCAGACAATTATAAAATGATTTTTCTTACGTAAAAACACCTATATTTTATGCTTAGGACCATGCTCTCATGTTATAGGCGCGGCGGGAAAATCTAAAACTGCTAATTTAACAGGGATCCTTATTACATAAATAGCTATATCATGAGAAGAATATAAACAATAATGGTGTTATCACCTAAGAATTTTAGAACAAAAACTATCCACATATAGTTCCCCTTTAAAGGCCAAATAAGGGAACATCAATCTAGACTACTCATCCTTTCATAATTTCATCAGACAGGATGGGCAGTAACATATTGTATTTTTATTAATTTTATTAATGCTAACAATAATTTTAAAACAGTATTACTGAATAGCCAATTAAACGTCTCATGGCCGTTCCTAGACAGCTTAGACAGGCTCAAGAGAGAGTGAGAAAAAGAGAGAGAGAGAGAGAGCACATAAAAAATGACAATGTATTACTTAATTGTAGTTACCCTTAATTTGCCCAGGAGCTAATCTCCCTAATCTCCTCCTCTCATTCGACAGTAGGTAACCTGAAACAGGTGACCTTCTGTCGACAATAGTTACTCCCATTTTTGGCAGCTGGGCACAAACAAACTTGTAGGAGGTAAATAGCACATTGAGCTAGCTAGAAAACATTAATAATCAACTACCAATTCCTTTAGCAATTATACTAGTGTAACATGAGGGCGCATGAATGCAAACTGAATTTCGTTGCCTCCTTATTGGAGCCCTTGCACAGTAATCTTTAAACTAAAAGCATTATTTCTATATACATGGCAGAGCTATGCTCTACACAGGGCCCACATAGGTTACTGCCTTTCCTTCCCTTCTTATGACTGCGCAAAACCTGCCTGGTCTTTTGCCAAAAATAATAAGCAAAGCTTCTCTTTCTCTTTGCGCTGTCATCCCTTCCTTCAGAATCTTTTCCGAGGTCGAAGTGCCAAAGTAAACCTATTAGAAAAACCCCTCCTATGTGGGAATTTTTCTGGTCTGCTAAATACAGAACTCGACCTCTGCCCCTTAAACCTGCTGTCCCATTTCTGTGCAAGGCTATTTCCATGCGGTTTTCCAATTCAAAGTAACTCTGAAGAATCACAGCTGAAAAGCAGTCCTGTCCGTGCCTGTGAACTAATAATTTTAAAGGTAAGATCTGTTTTTTTTTTCATACTTATTTTTATTTGTGTGCAGTGTGTGATGTGCTTTCTAGCAGTTTAGAGGCCAGCTGCTTGTTCTGCAGTTGCATGTGTGCACTGCTGAAACCTGAGATCAGTTTGAAAACAGCCCTGGGTGCCAGGACTGCTTTTAAAAAGTAAATTGTGCCCAAACTCGGCTTTGGTGGTAGGGGCACTTAAAAATGAATAACCTACATTGTTTTGGCATATTAGGGACCCCCAGGGTCTCCCCTAGATATCCCAGGGGTGGGGGGTCAGAAGTGTATAGGGTACACCTTTATAAAACAAGTTTTTATATGCCTGGATAAAGTGAAATTTCACATTTCACTCCCCACATTGCGGTAAAGTGCTGCTCAAATTCAACTTTGATGCTAGGAGCTTATATATTTGTCACAGTAGGATTATTAGACATTAAAAATGCAAAAACGATTTTAGTGCAATTATTTTTAATAAAAAATGTTTTTTTCATATAGTCAATTATTTTTAATAATGATCACTAACCGTTTTGATGTTTCCACATATGAAAAGCAAGCCTCATTCCTTTCCTTTTGCCTTTAAATGCATGTATTTATAACACTAAGCACAGAAGCTGTACTGAAACATAAAATAGTTTGTGTCACTTTTTAAAGGGCAGTAATTATTTACCATCAGAACCACAGATATGCTTATTTAGAAAAGCAACAAGAAAGAAAATCCCTGCTTTTAATCCTTTCTATTTTATCCAAAATAATGAAGCTGTATTTGTAACTTTTAAAATCAGTAGTCTTTAACGCACCTGCTGGGTCTGTAGCTTGTGGCCGGGCATAGCCATGTGTTGTTTACTCAGCTGTGTTTTTACGACCAGCAAGCCTCAATTTCCACGCCTTTTTCAGTAGAAAAACCCTTTGCTGTATTGTAATGTCCTGAAAAAGTTTGATCTCTGTCTGTTTTGACAGACAGCTTCCTCTCAGTCAGACAGCGGTAAACAACTGTTTAAAATCTCTTTTTCTAGTGCTGGAAATTTGAGCACGATGCAGTCTATTTAAAACACAGGCATTCCAAGCCAGCACAAATCTATCGTCTTGTAATGTGAAAAAAGGCGCGTTTATTTCAGCAGCAACCAATTTACTCAGATGATGTGAATGCCTTTTAATATTAATATCTAAGGATAATGCTGTAACATTTGGTATTCAGTCCTAGTTATGCAAAGCACACAAATTCGTTTTTTTATTTTTATTTTCTATGAGGCCTATTTTTTCCCTATTGAGGGGTCGATTCCGATCTCGGTCGGAGACGCACCCAACGCCATTCGGTCGGGAAAAAGCCATGCGAATGCCTGTTTCCCGACCGATCCGCACATGAATCCGAACGAACAAGTACGATGCGCACAACAGCGCAGATTCCGACCGAGTCGTACTCACCCAATCCAGGTCCTGATCCCCGACCGAGCCGGATCCGTAAACGCAGATACAAGTCGCCCGGAAGCCAAAAAGCAGCCCCGTCCGGCCGGACAAGTACGATGCGCTTCCCGTACGCGCTGAACCCGTCGCTACGCACAGCACGTCAAAGCATCCGGGAGAGGCGCACATAAGCTCCGATTCGCGCCACAACACGATCCACGGCTACGAGATGAACACGCCAGCGACGAGGACGAGGCGAAGCAACGACGAAGACGAACGAGACGAACCAACAATGAATCCCATCGTTCCGATCCTACCAATATTCTACATCTACTACTGGAACAGGCACGGACGCGTACGGCGCAGAAGGTAAGTCAGACACCAACCACAAACACAAACTACACGTACCAGACATATCACACACACACACAGGGATGCAGAAATTACTTACTCTAGAAACAGCAGCACCAGAGGGGCGGGATGCCCATCACCAATGCCACAAATACACATAGGGGCCCGGATGCCTGTCACCACTGCCACCACTACCCAGGGGGGTGCCAGGTGCCTACCACTACTACCACCTCTACCCAGGGGGTGCCAGGTGCCTACCACTACTCCCACCTCTACCCAGGGGGTGCCAGGTGCCTACCACTACTACCACCTCTACCCAGGGGGTGCCAGGTGCCTACCACTACTACCACCTCTACCCATGGGGGTGCCAGGTGCCTACCACAACTACCACCTCTACCCAGGGGTGCCAGGTGCCTACCACTACTACCACCTCTACCCAGGGGTGCCAGGTGCCTCCCACTACTGCCACCTCTACCCATGGGGGGCTGGATGCCTGTCACTACAGCCACCACTACCCAGGGGGTGCCAGGTGCCTACCACTACTACCACCTCTACCCAGGGGTGCCAGGTGCCTACCACTACTACCACCTCTACCCAGGGGGTGCCAGGTGCCTACCACTACTACCACGTCTACCCATGGGGGTGCCAGGTGCCTACCACCACTACCACCTCTACCCAGGGGTGCCAGGTGCCTCCCACTACTACCACCTCTACCCAGGGGGTGCCAGGTGCCTAGCACTACTACCACCTCTACCCAGGGGGGGCTGGATGCCTACTACTACCACCCCCACTCACAGGATGGCAAATACATGCCACAAGAAGCACACACCAGCTGAAAGAATTCAACACAAAGACATCCCCCCCAACACCAAGACAAGCGTGTATAGACTGTGTCAAATGCCTACAACACTGAACAGGACTGTGGACATACAATGTGACCCCCTATCACAAGTGCCACACATAAATGTGTGTGGCACCCACAATGCAAGCAGGCCATGACCATTGTGGCAATGGGGTCCAAAGCCCCATCATCACAGTGACCAAAATGTGAGTGTGGGGTCCATAGCTGAAGCACATATTGAACATTGCGGCAGTGGGGTCCAGACCCCCATCATCACAGTGACCAGAATGTGAGTGTGGGGTCCATAGCTGAAGCACATATTGAACATTGTGGCAATGGTGTCCAAACCCCCATCATCACAGTGACCAGAATGTGAGTGTGGGGTCCATAGCTGAAGCACATATTGAACATTGTGGCAATGGGGTCCAAACCCCCATCATCACAGTGACCAAAATGTGAGTGTGGGGTCCATAGCTGAAGCACATATTGAACATTGTGGCAGTGGGGTCCAGACCCCCATCATCACAGTGACCAGAATGTGAGTGTGGGGTCCATAGCTGAAGCACATATTGAACATTGTGACAATGGGGTCCAAACCCCCATCATCACAGTGACCAAAATGTGAGTGTGGGTTCCATAGCTGAAGCACATATTGAACATTGTGGCAGTGGGGTCCAGACCCCCATCATCACAGTGACCAAAATGTATGTGTTGACAAAGAATAAGCTGCAACTGCCAAACTGCATGGATTATTCCTGGTCACAGAACAACAAACACATCAGTGGCAAAGTAGTGCTTGTGTCCCATAGCAACATAGAATGGGGAGGCAAACAGTGCAGTGCAAACAAGACATACCTTTGGCCATGTGCAGACAAACATCACCCATGGGGGCTGACACTGTCAACACTCATCAATGACTCAATGACAGAAGTGACCATCAGAATGCAGACCCACATATTTGCACCAATGGGCACACAAATTCAGATACCCAGTGGAGACTGTAGAAGGGAGGTGAACAGATACCATACCATGGCAGCAATGGGGGACACACACAATGATCATTGTGCTGACTGATGACCTAGGAGTCCCAGGGACAGCAGGGCAAACACACCAAACAACATACAGCCAATGGCACACTAAAGATATGCCAATGCAGTGGTGCAGATGCACAAACACAAACAGGCAGACCCACACTGCACATCAAACACAACAGGTGAGGGGGTGTACCAGTGTCCCCAGGCAAACACACAACACATGAGGAGGCCTGAATACCAATTACACAGACGTGCATACAGTGCCACACAAAGGTAACTCATGGATCCAAATCCCCTATGTGGGCAATCAGGCATTGTCAGATGAGTGGGAGCACAAATCACACATGTCACACAAGCATGTAGGAACAGCAACTGACACAGCAAGACACACAGACACCACAGCACCACACCCAGGGCCCCCACAATGTGGTGACCCTGGGCTGCATTACAATCCCACTGTGATGACAAAGCTAGATGTCGTTCACACTGTGAACCACAGTCATGTGTCCTGAGCAACAAACTACCATCACACCTACACAAGCACAAATCAACCAGCACGGCCTGTCAGCCAAGGCCAACATGGAGGCAGGGGTCTAGCCGGGCAACAACTCTCATCTGCACACACTCAACACCACACACCTCGACCTCAAACAATGTGCAGCAGTGAAGCTCACATGCACTGGTGACATTGCACATGCACCCATGACAATCCCAGGGGGTGGTGGGAACCAAGGTGCAGGAACACATCACACATGGCCACTCTACCAGACTCCTGAATGTCTGACACACTGCACACTACGCTGTACATGGACATGACGGCAATACCACACCAACCAATGGGATCCCAGCCACAGTCACACACCTATGAAGAAGCCAAGGTCACCCACAAAGGACACACATAGACAACTACCAACATTGCAGCCCTGAGCAGTGCCAGCAGTCACACACACAACGTGTCACAACCAATGAAAGCTAACACAAACCAGAAATCACATGACAGGTGTCACCAACAAGTGCAAAGGGGAATCCGGACTGTGACACATCAGCGTCTGCCCACAAACTCAGCCCTGACAGCAAACACACCTATGGGTGACACCCTGATGACCAGTAATGTGCCATGCACCCACATCACAGAGAACCCAGGGAGAAGACTTTGGGGGAACATAGCTCAACTCAGCAAGCATCACAAACAGGAACATCACTAGGGATCCCAGCATGCACAGCAACATGGAAGTGAACACACACACATGCTCATACAACACACACCTTGGGCGCATGAGATGTCACAGGAGTACACACTGCCATGAGGGGACTCCACTCCTGTGTGAGGAAAGCTGTGTCATATGTCGCATCAGTAGGGCTCCATCATGTCAGCAGAACACTTGGTCACACAGTCAACAATTAGCACCAAATGAAGGCTCCCGTCACATCAGCCTGGTCATGGGAATGTCAACGAAATCAACAGCACAGATCCAACACACATGTATAGCAAGTTGCACTGACAACACAGAAGAGTCCTTCCCCATTGATGCCCAAACCTGCATGTCCAGTGGAGATGGCCACACGGTCAGGGAAATAGACAAATTGAACAATGGCAAGCACAACAGATGTGCAGGGGTGTAAGCCACAGATGTGATAGTGCAAATAAAAGTAGGAAATCCCATTGGCAAATATTGAAAACATGACACCCTCACATTGCTACAAAGGATGACATGGATACACACCAGGATAGGACACATTCCCCCTGGACCACATGGGGTCCTGTACAGTAACACTTCATTTTCCTGAAATCAAAAATCACCATCACTGCAGCAAGGGCATGGTTAGCATCCTCAACATCATGTACAACTGAAGCAAAACCACTAGAGAACTGAAAAGAGCTTTATTCAGCATATGTGTTATAAAAAATGAAAGTCCAGAAAAATAACAAAGGCCAATGGCCAGTCCATTATCAAAGTCCAAATAGGGTGACAGTGGCAGATGTCACCCTTTGCATGCCTGCACTGCTACTCACCAGGGACATTCCCCTTGGAGGGGCATACGGGGGGGCAGGCCAGGCACCGCAGGGACAGGATCAGGGCTCACCAGGAGGAGGCAGGGAAGGGGTGGTGGGTGCTGGAGAGCCACTGACAACTGCAGTGGAGGTGTCTGACATGGTGTGTGCCGGCACAACTGGGGGGCATAACTCAGATGTTGTGGGTGCCGGGACAACTGCAGTGGACCCTGCAGATGGAGTGGACAGGTCCGCCACTGCAGCGCCCAAGTCAGACAGGGTGATAGTGGACTCCACTGCAGTGCCCACCTCCAGGGAGGAGAATGGGGATCAGGAAAGGTGGGCAGGACAGAGGGGGAGGACACCCTCACCACATCAGTGGTACAGACAAGCGCAGCGGGGGGTGTGGGGCCGGAAGAGTAAGTGGCAGGGGAGAAGGCCTGACCCTTCTGGGGATGGTGTATCTGTGGGTGGGGGAACCTGGGGCAGGGTGTGGTGGGGGCACCTGTGGAGTGGGGGCCTGAGGGATGGAGGAAGGAGACTTGGTGCCTGAGCTGCAGGGCGGCGGCGGGGTCTTGCTCTTCCGGGACCGGGGGACTTGCGGGTGGGGGCCTCAGTCGGTCCGCGCCTGGGGGATGGTGTCCGGGGGCCAGGGGCACTCCGCTCCGTGTGGGTGGGCTTCCTCTTCCCCCTGAATGCTGGATCAGCTGGGTCGGAGGGAGAGAGGCCAAGGTCACAGAGGAAGAGCCGCTGTGTGTATGGGGTTGCAGGTGAGGCAAGGGAGGGGTCTTTGGAGGAAGAGGCAACTGAGGACTGCGCAGTGCTAGTGGATGCGTGTGTTTGTGCCTGTGCCCCATCCCCTGTGAGTGTGGTTGCAGTCCCCTGACGGTGCATGCGTGTGCGTCTTGTTTCTGGCGTGTGTGTCCGTGTGCTGCATGTGTCTGTGCTGGTGTGTGCCTGTGCCAGTGTGTGTGTGCTTGGGACGGGTAAGGTGCTGGGGAGTGTGGATGGGGCAGAGGCAGGAGGGGTGAGGGACTGTCGGAGGAGGGACACTGCTGCCGTCAGGAGGAGTCCATGGACCTATTGCCCCTCTGTAGGTCAGACATGCCCGATGAGATGCTCCTCCATGAATGACACCAGCTGAGTCAACAGACTGGTGTGTGCATGGAGGACACTCAGCATCGCTGTCTGTCCTACATGGAGCTGGCGGAGGAGGTACACAGACTCCTCACTCAGGGCAGCAGGGGACACAGGTGCAGGGGGTGCGGTGCCTGGCCCGAAGGAGACACGCTCCCGAACATGGGAGCCTCCACGGACCTCGGGAATGGGAGCCAACGGGAGGGCGGTGGTGGTGGTGGCGGGGACAGCAACACTAGCTGGGGTGTGGTGACTGCGGACACCCGCCTCCATAAGGGAGTCATCGTCCGAGTTGCTCTGGTCCTCAGCTGAGGTGGATGGTGCTGAGGACTCCTCGGTGTGGCTCCCTCGCCCTCCGTGCCACTGGGTCCCTCCGACCACTCCTCGGCTGCTGACCCAGTCTGGCTCTGCGGCTCCTCATGGTCCGTGGAGCTGTCCCTCCTGTGGCCGTGGATGTATCTGCAATCAATAGGGAAACAGACAGACATCAGTCACCTGCACCGAACGCACACACCACAGTAAGTACAGCACATTACAGAGCAAGCCCTGGCATCCTTAGTTGAACATTGCTAAAACTGCACAAACAGAACAGGAGAAGTCAATTGTCAGTCTGATGGTCAAGCATGGCACTCACATCCCACCTGGCCTTGCACCCATCTGTATGGTGTCTGTGGGATGGCAATACTCCGGTGTGGACACATGCACCACCTACACAGTATTTGGACAGTGCAGAGAACCCGGTGAAGCATGTGGACATGCACACATCACAACTCTTGCCACTGAGTCAGTGCAGGTGTCCGGATGAAAGGGATGCCCAGAGTCAAATAGGAGATGCATGTGATGCATACCAGCGACAGACACCATGATGCACCCATGTCCTGATAGCCATTGCCACAATGGTGTGCATGTAGCAAATGTCACTCCCCTGCAGGATCACTAATAGGAAGTCACATGCCATGACACAGCCATGCCTGCTAAGTCATACATAACTGTCTCCAGTCACATGGGCAGGGCAGCCAGACAACAACACTCTGTACTGTGTCACAATAGTAGATCATGGGGAATGCAAGTCCTGGAGCTGAACAAGTGCACATGTACATCCCCCACACACCACATCATCTGTACCCTCATCTGTCCAGGTTATACCCATTGTACATATGGGAGACCTGTAACACTACCCTCTGCACCTGAGCACATCACAATCTGCTGTGTATGGGAAACAGCTGCCTGAACCTCATATTCGCATACCCCAGTCTGCACGGTCAGGTGATCAAACACCTATGTGTCACACATGTATCATCTCCTATGGTCACATCTCCGGTGGCATGCGGAGCCCCAACCGAGGAACACCCCAGCAGACCTGACAACGAAGCCACAGCACACTGACACAGAGGCAGACACCTGAGGGGACGAATCACTGAGCAAAACGTGTCAGCTGATACACGGCAGTGGGAGTACAGAGTGTATTGTATGGCCTGCGGTAGGCATGACTGTCCTGTCCCACATGAATGAGGGATGAGCCCTGGACAGTAGGCAGCTGGCTAAGTATGTGTGACACACGTTATATACACACTCCTGGGGCATAAACATTGTTCCCACCCGCAGCATGGGTGTGTGCCAGATACCCCAGGCACATGTGGTGGATCAGCTCAGCAATTGGGCCACATATCAAAATCACATGCAGAACACATGTCAGAACACAGGCAATGTGTAAGCAATGGACCCACCCATGATGCCCACCACAGAGTCAGGGAAACAGATGCTGTCCCCCACCTTGAGTCAAGCAAACTGCAAGGACACAGTACCCAAGTGACACAATACCCTGACTGTAAGGGCCACACCTGGGTATCAGATGAGGAGTGGGCAGTGCACAATAGAGGGACATGGGTCCTGGACCACAAGACTGATGTACTGTGGAAGTTTAACCAGGCCAGAGGAGGGCACATAGCATGGCAGACATAGTTCACAATGCAGACATGGACTCACCCCCTCCTTGCTGCTCTCAGGCCTTCAGCTGCCCATCCAGATCAGGGAAGACCACCGCCAGGATCCTCAGCATGTGGGGGGTCAGGGTCCGGTGTCCGCCCCTCCTGCGAGGAGGCGACAGCTTCAGCTGGACCCGTGCGATCCTCCGGGTCCAGCCCCGAAGGTCCTGCCACCTTTTCTGGCAATTGCGGATCCGGCGCTTGTAGACCCCCATGGATCTCACTGCCCGGACGATGGTCAGCCATATCTTCTGCTTCTGGTGGGCATCAACCTGTGAGGATAACAAAGTGAGAATGCCATTACTAAACATGCAACATATCCATGCATTACACAGTTGGATATACATGTCTCAATCACAGGGGCACATGATGTACACAGTTAGTGCAACGATGGCTATGGACAGTATGCCAGCAGTTACTACATGGTATCATTGCCTGGGAAGTAAAACCTAGTTTAAATGCACTGTCACTGCACTATACCTGTCCAGTGCATGTAACTACACACTATGGGGGTGACAACTACTCAGTGAGCCTGCTAGCCAGTGGCGTGCAGACTGTTAGCCTTGCTAGTCAGACAACATGCACATTTAGAAAGGCAGTGGGCAGAACACTCACCTGCTCCCCTGCTTTCCCATACAGCTTGCTGTACTGTGGAAGGAGGCCATCCAGCAGGGTCTGGTTCTCCTCAGTGCTGAAGGCTGGGGCTCTCTCCACAGTACGTGCCATTGCAGGGTCCAGAGGGTGCAGATACAGCAGCAGTGTAGTGGCAGATGTCGTCCTGGAGCATGTAGTGCAGGCAAGTGAGCTCTCAGGGGAACAGCCAGCATTATATGTGTGCTGCAGAGGCAGATACTGTCCCATGTGTCCAAAGTGATAGGTCCAAGTCGTTTGCATCATCTGAATCTGGCCAATCCATGGAATTGCACCACTTACACACGCCCCCAGCATCCTTCAAATGTTCAACTTCGTGACACCCATGAAATTGCAACATTGTTGTGGGTGACCAACTGAATTTACAGCATCAGACTCGTTCAAATTTTGAAAACGCGTCCGTTGCCAGGCCAGGCCATAGCCAATGGGTGCGCACCGATCGGACCATTGCTGTTCAACGCGTACATGGGAAACAATGCGTACCCGACACATTGAATGCAATGGGCCGGACGGGCACACCGATCGGACCATTGCTGTTCAACGCGTACATAGGATACAACGCGTGCACCGCACACATTGAATGCAATGGGCCGGCCGGGCACACCGATCGGACCATTGCTGTTCAACGCGCACATAGGATACAACGCGCACTCGCACACATTAAATGCAATGGGCCGGCCGGGCACACCGATCGGACCATTGCTGTTCAACGCGTACATAGGATACAACGCATACCCGACACATTGAATGCAATGGGCCGGCCGGGCACACCGATCGGACCATTGCTGTTCAACGCGTACATAGGATACAACGCGCACCCGACACATTGAATGCAATGGGCCGGCCGGGCACACCGATCGGACCATTGCTGTTCAACGGCGTACATGGGAAACAACGCGTACCCGCACATATTGAATGCAATGGGCCGGCCGGGCACACCAATCGGACCATTGCTGTTCAACACGTACATAGGATACAACGCGTACTAGCGCACATTGAATGCAATGGCCAATGTTTGCGCACTGATCGGTCCATTGCTGTCCAAGGCGTATTGCCCATACAACGCGTACCAGCGCACATTGAATGCAATGGCCAATGTGTGCGCACTGATCGGTCCATTGCTGTCCAACGCATCCCTGTACAAGTCACTGGCATATGTCACCATGCCTGTCACAGGTGAACATATGCCAGCCACATATACTTCCCAGGCAGTGAGGGGCACACCTACCACACCACAGCCTGTCCAAACTGTATCCTAGGGCATGTAAGGCTGCATTACCTATTCCGTGTATGTGGGTGAACATGTTATTCTGTGGGTGTCACTTGGGGGCAGCCACCACCAGGCTGTGCACGTGTTTATGGGGACAGAATCCTTGGTGTTTCGTGTACATGACCACTGTGATGTGCAACTGTTCATATCTGAGCATGTGGCATGGTCACAGTTCACGGTGGTGTATGTGTATGTCATGTCACATACCCCCTGAGTCCCATGTGGGACGTTATGTTCAACCCAGGGTGACCCATTGGCACAATGTTGATGGTCCTCCACAGTCTGTGTGCATGTTGTGATTACAATGTCTCTGATTTCATGTGCACAATGGGAGGCAGTCTCCACATCCACGTTGTTTGTGCATGGACTTTGATGTTGTGCGTGTGTGTGTCACAGACGTCCATGTCTGTCCTGCCGAGGCAACACGGACCACTACCTGTGGGGGTCATGTTTGTTTTGCTGTGGTGTATACATGATACACCATGTCATGCCAGTGTCCATGTGGCAATACAGGGTCCCTGGGAATCTACCTGTCGTTGAGCTGTGATGCCTGGGGCACATCAGTCCTCACATGTCACTGTGGCGTGTGTTTGTTATTTGGCAGCAGGAGATGGGTACTGGGAAACGGTCTCATGGTATCCGATGGCATGACCTGGGACTTCTTGATGCCACTTGTTGGACTGTGATGTTAGATATTGGCCATGTATGTGCCATACATATCCGTACGGAACTGCACACATCATGTACTTGTGCCTCATTATGATGTTGAGTGTGATGTTGAGTGTGTTCAATGCCACATATGTGGGGTGACTGACAATCTTGCTTTCTTCACCTATGCACTGCAGGGCACCAGCTGTCCATAGACCATTCCCTGACCTGGCAACGATGGTGGAACGGGACAGCATCTGACGGAACCGCTTCACCAGGCAGCTGATTGAGGATTTGGCAGTGCGCTAGGCACCACATTTGCAACCTGGCCGTCCGTACCCTACAGCGCTGACCCCCAAGGTGAAGGTGATGGCAGCCCTACACTTCTTTGCCACTGGTACCTTTCAACACACTCTGGCGACTGCTGGTGGGATGTCACAGACCATGTTCAGCCGTGTGCTCCGGGATGTTTTGGAGGATATGTTGATATACCTGAACCAGTACATCTATTTCCCTAGACTCCAACGACTCACTGGCGTGAAGAGTGACTTCTATGCCCTGGGGAGGATGCCGCATGTCATTGGCCCCATTGAAGGGACACATGTGGCTTTGGTACCACCACAGGCCCAAGAGCAGGCCTACCGTAACCGCAAACACTACCACTCGGTCAATGCACTGGTGGTCTGTCTTGCAGATATGAGCATCACACACGTGTGTGCCCGTTTCCCTGGTTCTGCCCACAATGCGTACGTGATGAGGAGTAGTCGCATCCCGAGGATGATGGCACAGATGCGGAACCAGCGTGCCTGGCTTGTAGGTGTGTACTGACTTTGTACCATTGTGTGTGTTCTGCTATGTAGTGTTCCACCCTCTTTTCCAACTCTGCTAATGTGCAATTGTCTGTATGTAGGTGACTCCGGATACCCCAACATGCCATGGTTGCTGACGCCCCTCAGGAACCCTATGACACCAGCCCAGATGCGCTACAATGAGGCACATGGTCGGACCAGGAGAGTGATTGAGCGGACATTTGGTCTCCTGAAGAGCCGATTCCGCTGCCTCGACAAGACAGGAGGGTCCCTCCCATATGCCCCAGCAAAGGTGTGCAAGATCATCATCGTCTGCTGCATGCTCCACAACCTGGCAGTGCGGAAGGAGTTGCCTCTCATCCTGGATGACGATGACCAACGTCCGCCACCTGTGGAGGATCCTGGCCTGGACCACGATGCCAGTGATGATGATGATGATGATGTTGAGGGTGATGTCCGCACACAGCTCATCACCAACTTCTTCAGCTGAATGTGAGTATCCAGAGATGGCATGTCAATGATGTGAGTTTGCATGATATGTGTTGGTGGTGCTCTTGTGCTGTTTGAGTGTGTCAATGGGCTACATGTCTGTATGCGTGTAGCGATGTGTCCTTGCAGGTAGTCTGTACTCCCCAACAGTGTTGACATGCTAACTTGGTTCTGGGTGGGTATCTTGTAACATGTATTGTGCATGAGTATTGCAGTTCTGTCCTGTTCTTGAGTACTTTTGACTGTGTGTCATTTCTGTCCTTCACAGCGTACTTTCAGAGTCGTTTGGTCAACTGTGATCCCCAACACCGTGATTCGACTTCCCGGGTGGTAGCTGTTGTGTCCCTACAGGTGATGTGCACCACACCCATGGACTTCCTTCCTTCTACACTTGTTGAGTATGTGCCCGCTGCCAGGTGGGATTACCTTGCATCTGTGGTGGTTTCAACATGTTGCAAATGTGTAATAAACCTGTGCTTCACTATGTGATGTGCGTTGTCTGTGGTCACACATCTGACTGACATTTGCTTACTGCACCAGTGGGCTAGTTAACACAGACTGTGAATAGGTGTTGGGTCTGTGCAATGCAACGTATTTCCTGGCAACACCAGTGTAGGCGATGAGTCAGATGTCCATGGTGTGTATGTGTTGTGTAGCCCTGGTGGTGTGCCTCCCCCATATGTGTGAAGTTGCCATGACTCACATGCCGGTGTTGTACTTGCTGTAGCAGTTAGCATGCACAGTGTCATTTCCCGATCATCATCGCAACTTCTGAGACAACATTGGAATCACAACAGAGGCAAGTATGGTGTATAAGTGAGTTTATTGACATACATGTGTGAGTATAGTGCACAGGTTGTTGGGTGCTGTACATTGTGATTGTGATCCAAAGTTCCTAGATAATTTGGAAGTCCTGGTAGCAGAAATGTCCAGAGTAAAGTCCACAGTAATCAGAGACATTGGTCCAACTTGAGCTCCCCATGTCATGTGGGAGAGTTGTGTTGCAGTCAACAGGGTGAACAGTTTGCGCACAAAGGTTATTCTCCAGAACAGGTTTTGGCTTCCTGGGGGTTGCACATGGCCATCGGCCTCTCACTTGACCCTCCTCGGATGGCCCCTCTTCTTTGGGGGGGGGATCCTCAAGTGCAGGCTGCTGCGGTGCAGGGGACTCTCCGCCAGAGTCATCCTGCCTCCCTGTGGCAGTTGCAGTTGTTTCAGCAGCAGATGTTGTGGGCACACAGGGAGGTGTTGACTGGTTGCTGGTCATCTGGCGGAGGCATTGTAATATGTCCCTATGCACCGCCGTCATCTCTTGCAGTGTGTCCCACTTGGACTCCACGCGGGACATGTGTAAGTCCAAGCGGGCATGATGGGCAGCCTGCTGCTGTTTGATGTCCCTGAGGAGCCCCACTACCTGGCTGAACTCTCCGGTGCTGGACTGGTACGCATCGGCTATGCGTGCCAGTTGTGGGTCATCATGCAGTCCAGACCCCTCTGTGAGCAGCGACCTATGTCTCCCACCCTCCCACCACCCCTGGCGACACGTGCAGTACCTGAGGTGGCAGGCACAGGTGACCCTGGGCCACCTTGTGGGTTGTTGGTGGTGGTGGTGTCCATGGCCCCACGTTGGTCCAGGGTCCCTGTGCTGGTGGTGGTGCTGCTCCTTGGTCTGTCCGTGTCGGCAGGGTTGGTATGTGTGTTGACAGTCGTTGGAGGGGTGGGTGCAGGGGGTGCATCTGGTGGTCCTGCTGGTGCTGCATGATGACTTGCTCCGGAGGTGCCAGGTAAGTCTTCGTCATCCGAGGAGGGCAGAGGCTGTTCCACACCAGTGAGCTCCATATCCTCTTGAGCCTGGGACGAGGACTCCTCACCATCTGCTGCTGTGTCCCCATCATCACCTGTTTTTGGGAGACACACACAATGTATGTTATGTTTCTGCAGGCATCAATGGTTGACACACCTGACAGTTGTGACTGTGCCTCTGGATGCGGGCCTGTACAATGCATTGTCCTAAGTTGTCACAGTCAGGGGTTGATATTGGTGTAGCACATTGTCCTGCATTATTTGGGCATTTCTATGTGAATGTTGGGGTGTGTACATGGTCTGCATTGGTTGTATTTGGTTGTCCTCCGCTCCTCCTTCCCACCCAGCCAGATATCCCACCATGGAACGTGCTTCCATTGCAGGGAGTGCAAGTTGTCTTTCAGGATGTCAGTCAGTGGTGTCCTGCTGTTGGTTGTTGCACAGTTGCCAGCAGGGCCTTGTGCTCCCCACAGCAGTAGCCAGTGTCAGCCATCTTGTCAGTTGTTTTCCACTCCCGGTGATGTGCGCATGGTTCAGGGTGGTGTTGATGGGACAGTTGTGGGGGTGACCAATATATGTGCCTACCACTCCCATCATGCTATTGCCTCCACCCCACTTCCCAGCATGCCCATACTTCCGTTCCTTTTGACTCTGCTTCCCGGTGGGGTGGGCTGCCTGTGCTGACAGGATGTCTGGGAGTGTTGTCCGGGCAGTTATTTGGCTAAATGTCCCAGGAGTGTCCCTGTGCTTCACACAGCATGACCCAGGGTGGTGGTTCTTTGTGGGACCTTGAGTTAGGATGTGAGGCATTGCATTCCGCCAGGTGGCTCCTGTGGAGTATGTGTTGAGGGGGGGTGTGAGGGAAGGTGCTTGTGACTATGGTCAGTGCTGTGAGTCCTCCTTCCCATCCAGCCAGATATCCCACCATGGACCGTGCTTTTATTGCAGGGAGTGCAAGTTGTCTTTCAGGATGTCAGTCAGTGGTGTCCTGCTGTTGGTTGTTGCACAGTTGCCAGTAGGGCCTTGTGCTCCCCACAGCAGTAGCCAGTGTCAGCCATCTTGTGAGTCATTTTCCACTCCCTGTGATGTGAGCATGGTTCAGGGTGGTGTTGATGGGACAGTTGTGGGGGTGACCAATATCTGTGCCTACCACTCCCATCATGCTATTGCCTCCACCCCACTTCCCAGCATGCCCATACTTCCTTCCTTTTGACTCTGCTTCCCTGTGGGGTGGGCTGCCTGTGCTGACAGGATGGCTGGGAGTGTTGTCCGGGCAGTTGTTTGGCTAAATGTCCCAGGAGTGTCCCTGTGCTTCACACAGCATGACCCAGGGTGGTGATTCTTTGTGGGACCTTGAGTTAGGATGTGAGGCATTGCATTCCGCCAGGTGGCTTCTGTGGAGTATGTGTTGAGGGGGTGTGAGGGGAGGTGCTTGTGACTATGGTCAGTGCTGTGAGTCCTCCTTCCCACCCAGCCAGATATCCCACCATGGACCGTGCTTCCATTGCAGGGAGTGCAGGTTGTCTTTCAGGATGTCAGTCAGTGGTGTCCTGCTGTTGGTTGTTGCACAGTTGCCAGCAGGGCCTTGTGCTCCCCACAGCAGTAGCCAGTGTCAGCCATCTTGTGAGTCATTTTCCACTCCCTGTGATGTGAGCATGGTTCAGGGTGGTGTTGATGGGACAGTTGTGGGGGTGACCAATATCTGTGCCTACCACTCCCATCTTGCTATTGCCTCCACCCCACTTCCCAGCATGCCCATACTTACTTGCTTTTGGGTGGACTTCAGTGTGTGTGAGTGTGAGAGCAATGGCAAGATGGCTGGCAGTGGTGTCCTGCTGTTGGTTGTTGCACAGTTGCCAGCAGGGCCTTGTGCTCCCCACAACAGAGCACTAGTGTCAGACATCTTTGATGGGGCTTTCCACTCTCTGTGGGGTGTGCATGCTTGAGTGTGAGCTTGCTGGGCCATGTGGGTGGGGATGTTGAGCTGTGACTACCACTCTCATCATGCTATTGCCTCCACCCCACTTCCCAGCATGCCCATACTTACTTGCTTTTGGGTGGACTTCACTGTGTGTGAGTGTGAGAGCAATGGCAAGATGGCTGACAGTGGTGTCCTGCTGTTGGTTGGTGGCCAGTTCCCAGCATGGCCTTGTGATCCCCACACCAGAGCACCAGTGTCAGACATCTTTGATGGGGCTTTCCACTCTCTGTGGGGTGTGCTTGCTTGAGGGTGAGCTTGCTGGGCCATGTGGGTGGGGGATGTTGAGCTGTGACTACCACTCCCATCATGCTATTGCCTCCACCCCCCTTCCCAGCATGCCCATGCTTCCTTCCCTTTGACTCTGCTTCCCTGTGGGGTTGTGTGCCTGTGCTGACAAGATGGCTGACAGTGTTATCCTGGGGTTAGTTTTGCTACAAGTCCCATGTGTGTCCCTGTGCTTCACTCAGCATGACCCAGGGTTGTGGTTCTTTGTGGGATATTTGATTGGAGTGTGAGGCAATGCATTCTCCCAGGTGAGTTTTGTGGAGTTTGTGTTAGGGGTGTGTGTGAGAAACGCTGCTGGTAACTATGGTCAGGGCTGTGAGTCCTCCTTCCCACCCAGCCAGATATCCCACCATGGAACGTGCTTCCATTGCAGGGAGTGCAAGTTGTCTTTCAGGATGTCAGTCAGTGGTGTCCTGCTGTTGGTTGTTGCACAGTTGCCAGCAGGGCCTTGTGCTCCCCACAGCAGTAGCCAGTGTCAGCCATCTTGTAAGTTGTTTTCCACTCCCTGTGATGTGCGCATAGTTCAGGGTGGTGTTGATGGGACAGTTGTGGGGGTGAGCAATATCTGTGCCTACAACTCCCATCATGCTATTGGCTACACTGACTTGACCAGCATACACATATTTCCTTTCTTTCAGTGGGCTTCACTGTGTGCTTGTGTTGTAGTGGTGGCTACTTGTCTGGATGTGTTTGTCAGTTATATTTGTGCCACTGCCTAGCTGTAGTTGTGTTTGTACATGTGATGACACAGTTAAATGTCACTTTGTGATGGCATGTGTTGTGTTTCTCTGAGTGACATACACATTTTGGGATGATTCTGTTCTGGTTGCTGTGTATTTGCTAAGAGTGCATGGTTTGACTCTCCCCTTGACAGTGATGTGTGTGTGTAGTCGCAGAATATTGTGTACATTTGTTTTGTGTACTCACCAGGCTCTGGGAGGTTTTCTAGTCCATAGACGCTCACTGGTGGTAGGATGGCCCGCACCTTCTCCTCCCAGGGCCTGAGGTATACTGGCTTGGCAGGAGGGCCACTGCCAGTGTATTGGCTCAAGATGTAGTCCTTCTTTAGCAGCTCCTTGACCCTCCTGCGCACGTCATACCACCTGTTCTGGATGTCTGTCTTTGTGCGCAAACATGGTGATTGTGCGTTCACCCTGTCGACGATCCTCTCCCACATCTTTGTTTTCTGTGACATGGGTGTCTGTTGGACCAGTGTACCAAAGAGCTGTGGCTCTACCCTGAGGATCTCATCTACCAGGACTTCCAATTCACTATCTAGGAACTTGTGATTCTTCTTTGGGGGCATGGTGATGGTGAGTGATGTGTGTGTTGGTGTGCAGGTGAAGGTGTGTGAGTGTGTGTTTTGCTAGGTGTATGTGAGGTTTCTATTTGTTGTGGTGCTGATGGTGTGTGGCTTGTGTGATGGATGAGCTGTGGGTGTGTGGTTGCTGTCTGTTGAGTGCTGGCAGGTAATTTGAATTTGCAAAGGATCATGGTAGGGATTTGTGTCCTTTATATGGGTGGAGTTGTGGGTGTGTCTTTGTTCCCTGCCCCTCCCCTCCAGTATTTATTGGCTTTGTAATTGCTTGTTTGGCCTTTTTTGTGTATTTTCCCTTTGTACTTTTCGTGCATGTAGGAGACGTTCTTGTGACCGAGTCGGACCCTGCAGTTGTCTCGTACGGGCTCGTCCGTTTCGTTCACGCTGTTTGTGCTATTTTCAATGCTGCGTACGCGTCGGTCACGGTGTTTTGGGTTGCTTCGGCTCGCAGTCTTGTATGCGTGTCGGTCGTACAGCTTGTTCTCCGTGCGACTCGGTCGTGTTTTCCACGCCTTGCATCGTACTTGGCGGGTGGGAGTCCGCGGGTACGTCTCGTTCGGTATTGTTCCGGGTGTGAGTCGGTCGGTTCGAATCGCGTGTTTTTCTGGCCGGATTGCTGTTTTCCGCGCGACTCGGTCCTTCGGCTTGTGTTCCATACGAGTCGGTCGGGTTTTGTTCGCTTCTCATCGTACTTGGCGGATCGGGCTGCACCGGTACAGGTCGGTCGGAATTAATTCCGGCTCCGAATCGGTCGGTACGTTTTCCGGCCGGAATCGGCCCCTCAGTGTTAATTTTAATTTCTCTTGTGGCAATATTCACACATCTATACTTTGTTACTGTTTTACTTCTAATGGTAGCATGCAGCTATTTAGCATACGTTACATAATTCATTCCTTGAATTTTAAAATGTAGTTCTTTCAATGACATTTGCATAACAGCATGACGACAAAAAAAAAACAAATTGAGCTCATTCCAGACATTTTCAAGAAGGGGGCCACACACTCAGAGCACACAACACTGCTTGCTAAGGCAAGCCATTCTCACACAAAAAACATATTCACTACTTAGTGAAACAAGCACTTTCAAGCATCACTACCGGTGTCAATCCACAACCACATAGACACTCAAAAAAAAAACAATTAACCCACAAATCAACACTTAGGACAAAAGCAAGAGACAGGCCACAGAGACTGTACTCAAACCAAACCATTTGTAAATACCAATTGTAAGTCATATCTACAAACGATAGGACTCTCAAAAAAAAGGTACAGAGATTACACCAAGACAAATAGACAGCCAAAAGACTGCCATGTTCAAAAAGACAGGCTCGCGCCTCAGACCTTTTCCAATAATACACCAAATTACCAGTTGGGCTGGCAGAACACTCAAAAGCGCTCTGAATCACTACTTATGAATTTTACTAAGTGCGCAGATCAGGATCCTTTTTTATATATATATTTTTATTCTATAGTGTACTAGTCATCATGGAAGAAATACCTTTTTAATATACCTAAACCCATTTAGGTATCCCCTCTTAGGGAGTCAGCTGAGTACTTCCTAAATCCATATTGGTACTCTCCAAGACAGCAACACTTTCTACGAAGTGTGCTAGGAGCAGGCATGCCAAAAATATTATAGCATATATAATATTATTCTCCAAGTGACACTTAACACAATTTGTGCCGTTCAAGACTACAAATTTAGAGAAAAATCTCCTCATTACCTGCTTTCATTTGCTGCAGCAAACAAACAAATAAACCAAAAATCTTGGCCAAGCTAATCCAAACAAAAGTGTTGCTACAGCAACCTTACCAAACCAAAGGCTCCAACCTCCACCTGCCAAGTTCTGAGTGACCTAACGGTCGCTTTAAAATACTCACACCAAAGAAGATCTCAGTCGGGAGTGGCCAACACCTGGAGGGTCAGATCCGGAAAACCGGAAAACACGTTGGTCTGCAAAGACAAAGGGCTTCCTCGTGCAGGGTACCTCCTCAGTAGATTCCTGTCTTCCGTCAAGACCACTCCCTTGGATAGCCGCGTCTCCGATGAGGTCCACGTTCGGGCGCCAATTTGTAGAAAAAAAAACTTTTTATGTGTTCACTGATGCACCTGGTCCTTAAACCAACAAAGAAGAGATTGGCACGGAAGCTGGAATATCAAAATAACAAGTTTATTAACCTCACATGAGGGAGACTGCGTCAATACAGTACCCTCAGGCCACTGTATGAGACAGTCTATGGAGTACAAACACTCTAGGTCTTTTATGCCCAGTTTATAGCTGAGTTAGCATGTAGACTCAAAAAGAGGCGGTACAAGTGTGCACATGAATAGCTAGTTACATATAAGGATACATAAGAATCGCTTACTCAACAGAGTGGGAGGGTTTACAATATTGCTGACATTAGTTAAAATAGCCTGACAGTTACTTCAAGAGCAGGTGCATTCTAGCAGCTAGGCCTTTCTGAGCATGTGCAGTGCTCTGGCTCAGTACTGAAGGAGTTAATTATAGTTCCTGACTCAAGTGAAATACAAGAGCAGGCAACAGTGAAGAGGGAGAAAGCACATGGCAAGCACATGGCTAACTAAAATGGCTGCCAAAAACAAAATGGCTTCAGCTGATGCTAACAGCGATTTCAGCTGATTTCTACAGATCAATGTACAGTCCCGCTGCACGTATCCGCTGACTTCACCAGCCGTCTTCATGAATATTACCTCCCGTTTCAGTTGTGACACTGCTGTGGTATCTACATGGGCCGCATCTCCCGCGGTGGGCTTCCTCCGCGGCTGGGCTCAGCCGCTACAAATCCAGCAAAAAGGGTAGCCCCAATGGAAAAAGCCTCGAGGTAAGTAATTAGTTCATATCTTTAATGATGACGACTGCAAGCAGGTTACAGCAAGGAGAAAGTCACCAAGTAACATCAGCCAACCAAACGCGTTTCAGGAATCTTTTCCCTTCTTCAGTGATGTTCAGCTTTGCAAGAGACAGCATTTCCGTGCACATTTTATCTTCCGGAACCTGCCTCAGTGGGCGTGGCCCTTCTCACTGCCTTGTGGTTCTTGTAGTGCCGGATAGTCCTCCCAAGTGGGTCCGCCTTCATAGCTAAGCCGTTACTTACCTCGAGGCTTTTTCCATTGGGGCTACCCTTTTTGCTGGATATATATATATATATATATATATATATATATATATATATATATATATATATATATATATATATATATATATATAAAAGTCTTTCCTTCCTGTTGACTTCAGCAAGAAGAAGGCACAGACTCCTTAAAGGTGCGTAACTTTTTAATTTATTATTTTCCTCTTTTGTGCAAGTGCACGTCCCTGACGTGTTTCGGCCGCACTCAAGCTGCCTTGATCACATAAACGCGCTATGGTTCACAGTGTTCCGTGTACCTGGTTAGCACAAAGTAGACATTGACAACAGACAACATAAACATCGATTTCCTGCATCGCTAAGAGAACAGACTTTGTCCATACGTAATTTTGTGTATATGATGTCACTAATGTTCTCCTGCCAGACACCAAAATAGAGGGGTTCAGCCAGCATTATGGAATAATATTGAACTATGATTATTGCGCAATCTGATACTCCATTTATACATTCTTTAGTGGAAAATATGCTCAAACCGGTGGGACATGACTTCACTCTAATATGGACTTTGCCCACAATATCTAATAGCAAATGTCCGAAAATCATCATAATGTTCATTGGATATTTTGGAATAACATGCCCTATTCCAAGATTTTATTTGATTTGATTTAGACCTCAACTGAGGTCAACAAATACATGGTTAAAAATTATGAAACAATTATGATATTTCGGCATTAAAACAATTTAAAAAAACTTTTAAAGAATTTATACAGATTGTAGCAAACAAATTCATCAAATGGCGACTTACAAAACTCAATTAAACTTTGTGCAGAGCAGAGGTTATATCTAAAACAATTGGGCTTTATATACCGATGCTGAGCCACTACCAAAATCGAATTTGGACAGACTAGCAACACATGTACTAAGTCTTGAACTCTTCCATCACATAAATCGCAGATTCCTGTGGTACTTTCCGAATAGTCCAATTTAAAGGTGTAGGTCTTTAGTGGGAGAATCCCCAACCACAATAAAATTATTGTGCGCCGGACCATATGTTCTAAAGAAAAGCGTATATATCTTTGGGGTATATTATATTCTAGACTATCTACGAGGTGTGTGAAATATTTTAGCTGAGAACAATGTTCTACATCCATATCATTACTTATTCTTGGGGTCAGGTTCCTTAGAAAAAGCTTTAAATGCGCTGGAATCCAAGATTTCAAAAGTGCTATCGTGCAACAGGACTGGGTTAATGCAATACTAAAATTCTTATTAAAAGTATGACGTGAGGACTCATTTCGAAAAGTCTTCAGTTTTAAAATATACCTTAAAGACCCTAGATCTGCATGTAAAAGATTATAGGCCCAATGAAGTATATTGGTGATGGCTTTTGCATAGGCACCAACTAGGGATAACTCCAAGTGTGTTGCTTGGACAGGGACAGCCTAGTTAACTCTTAACAGTTTACGTAATAAGATCCCTTCTTTTATATTTAATGGGTGCCAATTCTTAATCGAGATATATTCTAGGGCATATGTTAAAATAGGTGCTAATTTTGAAAGAAAAACCTCAAGCAAGGCAGAAAAATGTGTATTACCAGACGAAGAGTAAAATCTCTTAAGTGGGCCGACATGAGCGTCAGCCTTGAGACCTATGTACTGGGAATGGGAGGAATTTTTAACGACTTAGTAAAAATTTGCCCCAAATAGGTGTATTCTTTAAAAATATCCAAGGGTTTACCGTCTAATGTCCAATTAAAGTGAAAATATTGCTTTCTCCCTCTAAAGGGAACAACTTTTGTTTTAGAAATGTTTGGAATAAGGAAATTGTCTTTAGCATAAAAATTTAATGCGTTTAAGTTTCTTTGTAGGCCTATAGGTGTGGGATCTAAGATCACTACATCATCGGCGTACATTAAAATATGTATATTACTAAAAGCTATTTTTGGCGGAAAATTATTGATTATTGGAAAACGCTCTGGGAGATCACTTATATAAAGAGAAAATAAAATGGGGGTAAAAGACAGCCTCACTTTAATCCATTCCTCGTAGGGATTAATCCCGTTAATAGCTGTTCCCCCCCATTTGGACTCTACACCATGTTGCAGCATGTAATGATATATTTATAGTGAGTAGATCGTTGGGAATTCCTAACTTCACTACCTTTATCCAGAGTGTTGGCCTATCGACGCGATCAAAGGCAGTGGTGAAATCGACAAAGACACAGTATACAACCTGCTGCTTTGATACTACATATTTGTCTATCACTATTTGTAGGGCTGCAATATTGTCTGTTACAGAATGCTTTAGACGAAAACCGGCATGCGTGATAGGTATCACTCGTGTGGAAAATGCCCAGTTTTCAGGTGATCCAAAACACACGCTGCAAAGATCTTCCCGGTAGCGTCCAATAGAGCTATCTGTTGATAGTTATTGGGTATCAACCTGGAGCCTTTTTTTAAGATAGGGACCACAATACTCTTCTGCCATGATTTTGGAATTCTCCCAGTGGAAAAACAGTGGGAGAATAGGGGGGCCAAAAATGTTCTCCATTCTTCGGTATTACTTTGAAGGACTTTAATCGGGATTTTGTCTGGGCCTATTGCTGCAGATGATCTTGTGGCCTTTATATAATGGACTATTTGTTTTGGAGTTGCGGCTAAATCAGCATGGATCTTTTCCTCCTTGTTAGACCAAGATTGTATTAGTTTTGCCGAATCATGGGGGTTTGGTTAGTTTAGCTCAAGTATACACTTTTCCCAGTACGAAGGAGATATTGGAGATGATTGGAGGGGTTTTCTTGTACCCGTTTCTCCAGCTACTATCCTCCAAAAAGTCTTGCTATTTTTTTGTTTTACTGCAATTTGGATATCCACACAGTTTTTATCTTTTTGTGCTCGACTAATTTTCTCCCTTTGTCATTGTCGCACTTTTTTCAACTTTGCGATTTCTTTCTGTCTGGTCCTAGAATATTTTAGGATTTGTAATCTAATCAATTTATTTAAGCTTGATGTTTCGCAGTCTGGACGCTTTAGGGCAAAATGTGTTCTGCGCTTGCCTCGCCCAATTGGATGTCCAGTCAAAGAGGCCATGATCGCGGATACAGTATCCTCATAAATTGTTATTGGGTCGGCTACAGGTTTTCCGGCTGTCAATTGTGAAGAGATAATTGCAGTATTTATTTTGTCAATTGCATTAGAATTCCATTTTATCCGCCTGTTTTTTGGTTCTGCTTCAATGGTTCCATTTATAAAAGTTAGGGACCTTGTTATGGTGGATTGGAGAGGGATCTCTTTCTTTTGTACTTTTAACGGTCAGTGTTTGCATTTTTCCGAAGAGGTCCAAACTGCAGATTATGTAATTGAGTATGGAGGAGCTAAAAACCCCCTTTCTCGTGTAAGCAGCGGAAATATCGCCTCCTGTTCTTCCATTTAATATAAGTCCATTCATTGCAATCACTGAGGCAAAAAGCATTATCCCCCTTCTATCAGCTTTCGCCTTTGTGGCGAGTAAAGGTAATGGGATTGACAACGTTTCATCATGGGCTTGAATCCCCCATTTGGTCAATAAGGCACTCAAGATTTTTCCGTTAAAGTCCCCCAAGTTCATTACTAGATCGATTTTGTCAAATATTTTAAGCATTAGAGAATCGTTTGAGAGCCCTGGGGGAATATAGGGGCATATTAGCAAGGGCACTATCGCCGCTTTAGCGGCACTTTTTGCCGCTAAAGCGGCGATATTTATATCGCCCTATCAGCAAACTGTCTCTAACAGCAGTTAGCGACAGTTTGCGGGCATTAGCGCCCGTTTTTTTACCGCTTTGCATGTCAGCGATATTTATCGCTAATGACATGCAAAGTGGGCGTTCCCGACGAACAAACCTGGGAAACACTCGCTAACAGGCCTATCGCCTATTAGCAAGGTGGCCATGGCCCCAGTTAGCGACGTGAAAAGTCGCGCTAACCGGGTCATCGCCATTTATTTAACACCTGCAATTAGCAGGTGTTAGCCATACCTAACATGGGGGGTGGATTATGCTGATACGACCACAGGGTCGTATCAGCAAGGTGTTCTCCCTTCTCCATGCAACATCGCTGGTTTTTCAGCGATGTTGGCCCATTTCTCCGCTATCGCTGGAATATTTATCGCCATAGCGCTAATCGTTGCTAATACAGCGTTAGCGTGGCGATATATTCCAGCGATAGCCGAGCGATAAAAAAATCACGCTAAGCAGGGTTAGCGATGATTATCGCCTCTTCTTGCTAATATGCCCCATAAACATTAAAAATTAGCAGATCAAGAATGGAATTTGGGCTTTCTTTCCTATACTTAATGTTTAAGCATTGGATATATGGAAGGAACATATTTACTACTTCCTGATCCCAGAATATATCTTCCTTTAATAAGATTGCAAGACCTCCTTTTGCATGGCCCCTTCTCACAGCCTCTGCCGGGATATCGTACACAAAGTAATCTTTTTGGTCTAAGGTTGCTAAAGCCCATGTTTCTTGCACAGTGACTATCGCTGGGGAGTTTTCCAGGATCAAAGCTAATTTTTCAGGATTTTTCAGCAGGAGATCTGCTAAAAAGTAAGTTTATTTGCCTTGCCCCGCTGATTACTGTTCAAATTACTGGATATCCATGACGAAGAACATTCCTGGGGCTGTATCCTAGAATTTTTTTCGAGTATGTTCCAGAATTCGTCTCTCACCGTTTTTTTATGGAGATGGTTAACGATCCTTCAGGAACGTTCGTTTGGGCTCCAGAGCTATGAAATATGTGATTATGATAAAATATCTTGGTGTCGAACTTTTCCTTTTGGTTTTTATAACACATTATGTTTTCCTTGATTTCCACCACATCAAATTCATTTTTGTGGAGGGTATCTCTCTTTTAAGATGATAGAAGGGATCACATTCAACCAGAATTCAACCTTTGCTACCATGAGCTGGGGTTTATTTGGGAAGACCACTAGTTTTATTTCAGAAGTTGTTAAGGAGTGGAGTGAATCTATCTTCTGCAACAGATTTACTAATCTCCCACGATTCAGAGGGACTTTTCCAACAGGAAATAAAACCTTAAGTTCTAAAATACAAGAGTCAATCTGCTTCCCTTTTCCGCTTAGATTTCGTGGGGGAGAATGGGCTTCTTTGCCTGGGATAATCACATGTGAACGGTCTTTTATAATATCCACGTTGAAATTTGGCGCAAGAGGATTTAACTGCTTCGGAAGTTTTTTAATGTCATGCGAGAATAGAGGCTGATTAGTAGTTTGGACATTTCTGGAGACTTTAAGATTTGTTCACTGGACACAGTTTTCCCTTCTAAGGACAGGGAATGTGGGAATTTTATGTTCCTTGTTGATCGTTTGGAAAGTCTTCGCTTCACGCTTTTCCTTCTTACCTTTACCTTCTCTATTATTTAACTTTTGCTTGTTCTTTGATGGTAGTCCAGACTCCGTTGTAGTCGGAGATCCAAGAGTGACTGCTTCTTCTTTGTCTACTATTTGATTTATTAAGTCGTGACTTCGTTTCCAGGAAAAAATTGGAAAGAAGGAGATAACTTCTTTTGTGTTAATTTCACTTAAGGGCTCCTTAAATAATTTCCGAAGGGAATAGATTTTGTAATCATTTTGCTCCTTGGTTCTGTCTTTGTTTATGAGGGCTGTACCGGTCTGAGTCGCCCTTTGGATTATTATTGGAGGGTTGGTTTCATGCAGCGAAAAAAGTGTTAAACTCTGTACTATTTCTTCATCAGTTTTTTCTGGTTTTCTTGGAGGAGGTTATTGATTTTGATTGAGTTGTTTTTTCCTCTTTTTATCCACTAAATATTGCAGAATTCCAGTTTGGGTTTCTAATATCTGATCTGAGTTTTCCATATAGTTTTCCATGAGGTCCAATATAGATTCCAGGATTTTTTGAAGAGTAAATAGGGCGCAAGATACTGAATCCTGTCTATTGGGTGATTGCAAAGAATTAAATAGTGGAAAATCTGGAGATTGTGAAAAAAATTCCAATTGGTCAGGGGTAAAACTTGGAGTACTATTACATATTTGCAGAGTCTCCTTTGTTAGTTTCTGGACCTCTGATGGAAGGGCGGGATTAAATTCTATGTCTGGTAAGGAAAAGTCAACTGTTTTTTCTTTGGCATCCTCAGCTAGTCTGATTTGCCAATATCCAGCAGTGAGGTCAAATGTGCTCAAGAACTTGGCTGAGCCCAAAGTGTCAATGAGTTCATCTGCCCTAGGAATAGGGTGAGCCTCAGTCCTAGTGACTGTATTGAGCCCCCTGTAGTCCACACAAAACCTCATTTCTCTTTTACCATCCCGGGTATGAGGTTTGGGTACCAGGACCACTGGACTAGCCAAAGGGCTATTGAGGGTTCAATCACTCCCAATTCCAGCATCTTCTGGACCTCAGTCCTGATGCAATCTCTGACATGTTCAGGCTGCCTGTAAATCTTATTTTTAACAGGTAAACTCTCACCTGTGTCCACTTCATGGGTACACCAAGTGGTCTGACTAGGAGTCAAAGAAAACATGTGTCTGTATTGATTGAGGACCTTCCTGCAATCAATCTGCTGTTGCTCAGTGAGGTTGCCTGCCAAGGCTACACCATCAACTGAGCCATCATCTCTGTGTGCCATGCCTACAACCCACTGCCCTGACATAGATCAGTCACCCCTATAGCTGGGTGCACTATACCAGTGGTGAGGGTACAGGTGCATGAGCCCTGTACCCCTACAGTGTCTAAGTCCATTCTTAGACATTGTAAGTGCAGTGCTGCCATTAAGAGTATATGGTGCTGGGAGTTTGTCATTACGAACTCCACAGCATCATAATAGCTACACTGAAAACTGAGAAGTTTAGTATCAAACTTCTCAGCACATTAAACCCACACTGATGCCAGTGTGGGATTTAATGAAAAATGCACACAGAGGTCATCTTAGAGATGCCCCCTGAAAACTAACCCACCACTAGTGTCCAGGCTGAGTGGCTGCTTTCAGCTGTCACCACCAGACATGTTTTCTGGACCCCTGGGTCGAGAGCCTGCTGCTCTCTGGGGCCTGAAACAATGCACATCCTGGGACGAGGTGCCAAGCCTCCTCCTCCAGGATGGGCAGGGTTCACGAAGGGGAAGCTTCAAAGGCTTGCCGCCTTTGTGAGTTTCCCCAGGCCATTTGCTGCTTTCAGCAACTGGTCCCCACTGGTTCTGACCCCCACTTTGGGCGGGAGAACCGGCGGGAAAAACAAGTGAGGGAGAGAGGTGTGCCCACCTCTGCCAACTCCACCCCTCAGGTGGGGGAAGCAAGGTGAAGCACAACTCTCAGTCCCTGCCATCTTGCAGCCAACCAGGGACAGGCTCATGCCCTCCTCCCACTGGAGGGTGGCATAATAGGGGGTGTACCCACCCCAGGGCAGGGACCCATTGGTCACTACCTTTTACCTACCTGTAACGCCCCTAAATCTAGTATTTAGGGGCACCCCTGAACCTTGCTTCCTCAGACAAGAAGAAACTACAAGAAGAAGGACTGAACAGCCTTGCAGCAGCTAACAAGAGGAAGACACCCACTGACTTGCCCCCAGCCCTACCGGCCTGCCCCACCTCGAACCTGCTCCTGCGAAATCCTGGTGTGTCCTGCAGCCAGCAACCTCAAAAACCCCGGAGGACCTGCCTGCCTTCAACTACAAAGACTGTGTCTCTCGTGAACACCGGATTTGTTCATCTGCAACCTCTGGTTCCGGCCGGACACCGCGGATCCGCCCCACTCTGCACCCACCGTCCACGGCCCGAGCTCGAGTGGGCAAACACCATGAGGAGGTCACCCCGGCAATCCTGACCCGAGATCCGGTGACCCCAGACCTGCCTCAAGCCTCCAGCCGACGCCTGCAGCCCAAATCCAGAAGATCCCCCCAACCGCAACCAGGAGCTGGTAAGAAGATCCGACCCCAAAAGGCACCCCTGCACCCGACGCTCCACAGCCTTGGGTGCCCAAACCGACGGTGCCTAACCAACCTCTAACTTCCTAACTTACCTCTCGAAGTGGTGGTCGCACCCAGAAGACCTTCGTCCCCAAGCCTGCAGTGCCTTTGCAAACCGGAGGTTCCCCATTGAAAACAAAAGGGCGCCCGACGTCGAAACAGCACCCGGCACCCGGCCGCCCTAGGGCCGCTGAGGGTGCACCTTTGGTGCTACTTTGTTTACACATTTGCCCTGAGCTAAAGTCCAGGAGCTTTGTTTCCACACCCAGGTGGCCTGCTCATCAGCAGCCACCAACCGGAGGCCCCCTATCCCCCATTGGATAACATTGGGCCTCAGCACTCTGCACCCGGCCGCCGTAGTGCCGCTGAGGGTGTAACTAGAGTGCATCCTTGACCCTGGGGGACCCCTGAGTCTACCCCCAGAACCTCAACTCCCACTACCAAATACTTACCTCAAAACCGATAACACTATTTTCCTCCACAGGATAACACTGACTGTTTTTCTTGGAAAAGTTTCTAAGTGTGGAGTTTGAAAACCTAAAGAAATTCTTTAAAATTGTACTATTTAACCAAAACGATTTTACTTACCTGTTTACAGGAAATGTCCCGGAGTAGTATCCAGGCATACTACTCTGAGTAAGAAAAGTAATCTAAAAAGTAACTTACCTGTTATTTTACTGAAAAGCCCATTCAAGTCTATGTACTGTATTTACAATGTATTGCATTTCTCTGCAACCATCCTGTAAGTCAAAACAAAGTGCATATACCATTTCAATTCAAACTGTTTACAAACTGCATTACTACTGTAAAGTATTTATTGCTTACCTGTGCCAGGTTTGCTTGGTTCTAGAAAATAAAATAACTAAAAGAATATTTTTATACAAAAACAATTGGTCTGATGTTCAGTCTTTGAGTGTGTGAATTCATTTGCTGACTGAGTGTGTACAACAAATGCTTAACACTGTCCTCTGATAGTGCCTTACTGCTCGACCACACTACCACAAATAGAGAGTAAGGTTCTATCTAACTTTACCTCTTCCTACCTTTGGGGATCCACTGGACTCTGTGCACACTATACCTCACTTTGGTATAGTATATACAGAGCCAGCTTCCTATAGTGGGCAATAAAGCCATGATTTACACGGGGAAGACGAGCGTGTGACGCAGGGAGAGCACCTCCTGGCCTGTGCCACTCTCAATAAACTGCACTACATTCTTTAAGAATCTGGAGTCAAAACTGCAGGAATTTTGTAGCGCGATATGTGCTTGTTTGATATCTATAGAGGAAAAGGTGTCTCCAACAAGGGCCCTGCCCCATGGGGTCCAGGCAGGTACTATGGCAGGAGATCCAAAAATTGCTACTTCTGAAAGATCTTATCCTACAGAAGCGCAGCCCTCACCTACTCAACCAGGAGTAAATCCAGATTGTCCCTGTCAATTAAATAGACATTTGGACACTGTCAGGGTTCCCTTTTCACAGGACTGTGAATCAAGAAATACATCATCTGGGGCATATTAGCAAGGGCCTCATCGCCACTTTAGCGGCACTTTTTGGCGCTAAAGCGGCAATATTTCTATCGCCCTATTAGCAAGCTGTCGCTAACAGCTGTTAGCGACAGCTTTATGGCGAAAGCGACCGTTTTGGTGCCGCTTTGCATGTCAGCGATATATATCGCTAATGACATGCAAAGTAGGCGTTCCCAACTAAAAGCGACTGAAAACAGTCGCAAACACAACTTCCCCCTATTAGCAATGCCCGCGAAGCGATAAAAAAACTCGCGCTAACCGCGATTATCGCTAGAATCTAACACCTGCTAAAAACCTGACAACCATTATAGTCAATGGGAGGTGGATTGTAAGGTTAAGTCCTCACCTGCCTATAAGCAAGCTTTTCATTAGCGCGTTGAATTTATCACTCGATTTCTCACGCTATTGCTGGGTTTCGCCGCTATCGCTGTATTTTTTATCGCCTTGGAGATAAGCGTTGAAAATAACGCGTTATCTCCGCGATGAAATCCAGCGATAGGCGGCGATAAAAAAAACAGCGCTAAGCACGCTTTGCGATAATTATCGCAATTCCTTGGTAATATCCCTCCATCTGACTCTAACACTGATACGAGTTTGAACTTGCCTCCGGTTTGCACTCCGTTTGTGGTAATCTGAAGGAGTGTCCGGCCTCCGGCCTCTGGGAAGCTTGAAAATATGTTTGATCTAAAGTCTAAAGTGGTACATTGGCTTATGCAAAACTCAGGGAGGCGGGATGACTTACATGATGACATTTTTTTTGTAAGAAGAGTTAAGAAAATTGGGTATGCACGAACTAATCCCCAGACAGATTGCATAGTGGTAGATTTCATGGCTCAAAAGCTTGTGGCAATATTCTTGAATCACCTCACTCAAATACTCACATGTACACACATGCAACAAAGGTACCGAGTCCCTTCCTTTGGGGTTCTTCTATAAATCACTGAGAACAGTTCCCAGACCCTTAGTTCATAAATGGGTGTGGCCTGGGGGACATTCTGGCCATACCAACTTTGATACACAAAACTGCTTTGCACCCCTCACTGATCTGTAGGATTTAGATTGACACAATGATATGCGAGGAAATCCCAGAAAAGGGAAAAGGGTCACATAGGGGTTATCAGTAAATGGTCAGACAAATGAGATGGGCAACCCGGAGTCTGCTAAAAGTACAGGTTTGAGCAATACATTGCCTGGTAGGGGTCCCATCAGTGTGTTTTTATCTATTAGAGTACTTTCTTGGAAAACAGCAGGAGTGCAGGGTAAACTAGATAACCTAGATTGGTTAGCTTTAATTGGGACATTTGATCTAGTTTTCCTACAGGAAACATGGATGGTTTCCCCCTTTCATTTAGATGGCTTTCACACATACTGCTCTCCTTCGGTTTCTTCACCTGCTGGCCGAGCAAAAGAGGAGCTAGCGGTTTTGGTCTCAGTAAAATTCCCCTCAGTTAAGATACTGGAGTTACATAAATCACTGTGGCTCCAGATTTTACAGTTCTCATTTGGGGGTCATAGAAATCTGCTGTAAAAAACAGCTATTATAATATTTTCGACAACTGGTTGACTGAGGTGGAGGATGTTTTGGACAGGTATATTTTCAAAATACTCTCGAAAGCAACATATCAGACTTCGGTCTTCTGTGCTGGTGATTTTTACTTAAAGTTCTGTAATTACACCAATTCCCCGGTCTGTGGCTTGGCTGTTCAAAAGGTGACAAGATAACTCACTTCTTGCACACTTCCTTGAGAGGTCTAAGATAAGATTATTTCCAAAAATCATTTACTCTTCCTCTCGGACATTTCTTTAAACTGTGCTCACTTCCGCCCACTGTCCATTGAAATGGCAAGACTAGCTTAATTTACTTTATCATGGTCACAAATTGCCCTGCATTCCTGATTGGTGATTTTTACATCAGGAATAATTGTGCGAGTGATCATAGTCTACTGTTTTTAAATTGAATTTGGTTCTGGAGAGGGCACGAGGTAAAGATGTGAGAGATCTGACTTTCTCGCCTAACTTTGGTATGAGATTAAAATGGGACAAAGGTGATCATGTTGGGGTTTGTATCACTTTGTTTAAGGGTCTCTTCTTTATGAACGGTTAATAAGTTTCGCCAAACCACTCAGGTATATGGTTGGTTCAAAAAGGCATGTAGTGTTGCCCACAGTAACCGGTAAAGAGCACTTAAAGCCTGCCCTATGGACAAGGTCCAAATCATGTCCCCCAGTAAACTATATAAAGATACCCTAGCTCTGAGAAGGGACGAAATACAAAAAAAAGCTTGGGACGAACTAGAAGCAGCAATACAGACTAAGGGCCATTCTAGCTTCTGGGAAATCGTAAAAAACCCGTTTTTTCTCAGAGTGTAAGTTGGATAGTATTGATTGTGTGATATCTTCTGATGCCTTGGTTTTTCATTATTCAAATCTTTTCAATCAATAACATGATTTGATAACTAGGGCGGTGAGCCCTTGAGTCCCCACTGATGTGAGTGCTCTCACTGCTTTAAGCCACTCCATAGATTATAAGGAGGGGAAATTGGCCATAAAAAGAGTCAGTCTCGTAATGCTCCAGGTCCAGATGGAGATCCTATTGACCTTTTTAAATCTAATATAGAACTATGGGCCCCTCCCGTCACTAACGTTTTGCATGCAGCGATGAGTGGCCAAATACCACCTGCTTGGAGAGAGTCAGGTTTTGCAATATTTTCAAAAAGGGGGACAAATCTGACCCAGGTTGCAATAGACCCATTTCTTTATTGGATACCACCTCTAAGACTCTTCTTCTCACAGGCCAAGGCAAGTGGGCCAAAGCTAACAATGGGGCATATTAACAACAACCCTCGATAATTATCGCAGAACGCGCTTAGCGCATTCTAAATTATCGCCATCTATCGCCGGATTACATCGCCCTGTTAGCGTTGTATTAGCAACGCTTTTCTCACATGCGATGTTAAATCCTGCGATAGACGGCGATAAGCATCATTAGCGTACGTAATCCAGCGATATGGGAACTGCGCTAATGAAATGCTTGGTAATCGGGAGATGTGGACTTAACCTTCCAATCCACCTCCCATTCATAGTATGGTTAAGTCCGATTATTAGCAGGAGTTAAATACCTGCGAAAAAGTGGCCTTAGCGCTACTTTTGACATCGCTTTGGGGAACCGGTGCAGCATTGTAAATAATGCGAAGCTGTGGTAGCGAGGGTTTGTCATGTAGTATTTCTAAGGTACGCCCACTTTGCATGTCATTAGCGATGTCTATCGCTGACATGCAAAGTGGGGAAAAAAACGGCTGTTATCGCAAGGAAACTCGCGCTACTGCATGGTAGCGAGTCCTTGTAAATTGTGCGATAATAAAATCAATCAAGTCACTTATAAAGCGCACTACATACCCGCGAGGGTCTCAAGGCGCTGGGGGAAGAGGGGGTGGTGCTGCTACTGATCGAAGAGCCAGGTCTTGAGGAGTCTTCTGAAGGCCAGTAGGTCTTGGGTCTGTCGGAGGTTGGTGGGGAGGGTGTTCCAGGTCTTGGCGGCGAGGTGGGAGAAGGATCTGCCGCCGGCGGTCGTTTTCCGGATGCGGGGGACTGTGGCGAGGGCGAGGCTGGTCGAGCGGAGCTGGCGGGTGGGGGTGTAGAAGCTGAGTCGTCTGTTGAGGTAGGCTGGTCCGGAGTTGTGGAGTGCTTTGTGTGCGTGGGTGAGGAGCTTGAAGGTTATCCTCTTGTTGACAGGGAGCCAGTGCAGGTCTCTCAGGTGGGGTGTGATGTGGCTGCGTCGGGGGATGTCGAGGATAAGACGTGCAGAGGCGTTCTGGATGCGTTGCAGCCGTCTCAGGAGCTTAGCCGTCGTTCCTGCGTAGAGGGCGTTTCCGTAGTCCAGCCTGCTGGTGACGAGGGCCTGGGTGACTGTTTTTCTTGTTTCGGTGGGGATCCACTTGAAGATCCTGCGGAGCATTCGGAGGATGTTGAAGCAGGATGAGGAAACGGCGTTGACCTGCTTAGTCATGGAGAGGGTGGGGTCGAGGATGACCCCTAGGTTGCGTACGTGGTCGGTGGGTGGCGGGGCTGTTCCCAGTGATGTTGGCCACCAGGAGTCGTCCCAGGCTGAAGGGTTGGAACCAAGGATGAGGACCTCCGTCTTGTCCGAGTTCAGCTTCAGGCGGCTGGTCCTCATCCATTCGGTGACGGCCTTCATTCCTTCGTGGAGGTGGGCTTTGGCGGTGTGAGGGTCTTTGGTGAGGGAGAGGATCAGCTGGGTGTCGTCGGCGTAGGAGATGATGTTGAGGTTGTGCTGTCGGGCGACGTGGGTGAGGGGTGCCATGTAGATGTTGAACAGCGTTGGGCTGAGGGAGGAGCCTTGGGGTACGCCGCAGATGATCTTGGTGGCCTTGGATCGGAAGGGGGCGAGGCGGACGCTTTGTGTTCTGCCGGAAAGGAAGGATGTGGTCCAGTCCAGGGCCTTCTCTTGGATCCCGGCGTCGTGAAGGCGTGTTCGTAGTGTGTGGTGGCAGACCGTGTCGAAGGCGGCTGATAGGTCCAGGAGGATGAGGGCTGCTGTTTCTCCGTTGTCTAGCAGGGTCCTGATGTCATCGGTGGCGGCGATGAGGGCGGTTTCGGTGCTGTGGTTGCTGCGGAAGCCGGACTGGGAAGGGTCCACGATGTTGTTCTCCTCGAGGTAGCGGGTCAGTTGTTTGTTGACGATTTTCTCGGTGACCTTCGCGGGGAACGGGAGCAGAGAGATGGGTTGGAAGTTCTTGAGGTCCTTGGGGTCTGCCTTGGGTTTCTTGAGTAAGGCGGTGATCTCGGCGTGCTTCCAGCTTTCCGGGAAGGTTGCTGTCTCGAAGGAGATGTTGATTATTTTCCGGAGATGGGGCACGATGGCTGTACTGGCTTTGTTGAAGATGTGGTGAGGGCACGGGTCTAGCGGTGAACCGGAGTGGATGGTGTTCATGATCTCGCTGGTGTCCTCGTCGTTGATGTTGGTCCAGGAGAGCAGGTGGTTGGTGGTTGTGGGGGCAGTGGTCTTGGTGGTTGCCGGGGCGGTCGTGGTGTTGAAGCTGTCGTGGATGTCGGCGATTTTGCGGTGGAAGAAGGTGGCCAGTGAGTCGCACAGGTCTCGCGACGGCTGGATGTCGTTGGTGTTGGAGCTGGGGTTGGAGAGTTCCTTCACGATGTTGAAGAGCTCTTTGCTGTTGTGTGCGTTGTTGTCTAGGCGGTCTTTGAGTGAGGCCCTTTTGGCGGATCTGATGAGGTGATGGTGACTGCGGGTGGCGCTCTTGTGGGTGGCGTAGCTGTCCGCTGTCCGTTCGTGGAGCCAGATCTTCTCCAGTTTTCGGCATGTTCGCTTGGAGGCCTGGAGGTCTTCGGTGAACCAGGTGGCTTTCTTGCTGGTGTGGCTGTTGGGCGGATTCTTGAGCGGGGCGAGGGTGTTGGCGCAGTCGTCGATCCACTGTCTGAGGTTGCGGGCGGCGGTGTCGGGGTCGGAGGGTTCGGCGGGTGGGCTCAGGGCGAGGGTTGTGGTTAGCTGGTCTTCCGTGACTCTGCTCCAGCAGCGGCGAGGCATTTGTTCGGTGCGGTGGTGCATGGTGGGCTTCCTGTAGGTGAAGTGGATGCAGTGGTGGTCAGTCCAGTGGGGTTCGGAGGTGTGGTTGAAGGAGACGTGTGGGCTTGCGGAAAAGATGGAGTCTAGCGTGTGGCCGGCGGCGTGGGTGGGTGTAGTCACGAGCTGTCTGAGTCCGAGGGTGGCGAGGTTGTCGATCAGGGTGGTGGAGTTGGTGTCCTTGTTGTTCTCGTGGTGGAAGTTCAGGTCCCCGAGGAGGATGTAGTCCGTGGAGGCGATGGCGTGTGTGCTGACGAAGTCAGCGATGGAATCGCTGAACTGTGGTCGGGGTACGGGGGTCTGTAGATGAGGGTTCCTCTGAGGGTGGTGTTGGGATCGGTGTGGATCTGGAAGTGCATGTGTTCGGCGGTGCTGAGGGTGTCGTCGGTGTTGGTTGAGACTCTGAGGGTGTTCCTGTGGACGATGGCGATGCCTCCTCCGACTCCGTTGGTGCGGTCCCTGCGGGTGATCTTGTATCCGTCCGAGATGGCAATGGCGATGTCGGGGGCTGAAGCGGGATTCAGCCAGGTCTCCGTCAGGAATGCGACGTCTGGGGAGGTTGAGTCGAGACGGTCCCAGAGTTCGATGGCGTGTTTGCGGGCGGAGCGGGTGTTTAGGAGGATGCATCTGAGGTAGTTGGGTTCTTTCCTGGGCGGTGGTTTGGCGGGGCGGGTGCTGGCGAAGCTGCAGTTCCGGCAGGTGAAGGGCCCTTGGGTGCGCTTCGGGGTGGCCTGGTAGCAGGCGTGATCTTTTCCGGGGTTGAGTGCGTGGAGGGTGCTGGCGTCGTATCGGCGTCTGTTGATGTGGCGGGCGCGGGGGATGCCCGGACCAGGGGGTCTGGCGCTGGGCGCGGTCACGGCGCGGACGGGCGCAGACGGGCTTGCTTTAGGCGCGTCGGCGCGCCAGCAGCGCACCCGCTGCGCACGTCCGCTGCGTGGCCGCACAGCGGCCGCCATAAATGGGGAGGTGGGAGGGAGGAGCAGGGAATGGGGCAGCGAATGGGCAGTGAGGGGGCGGGGCCGCTGTGGCGCAGTGGCGGGAAACAAGCACAGAAGGGAAAACGAGCACAATCAGGGCATCAAGGGGGCACAGAAAGGAAAAGAAAACGAGCACAATCAGGGGCAGCAAGGGGGCACAGAAAGGAAAAAACGAGCACAATCAGGGGCAGCAAGGGGGCACAGAAAGGAAAAACGAGCACAATCAGGGCAGCAAGGGGGCACAGAAAGGAAAAAACGAGCACAATCAGGGCAGCAAGGGGGCACAGAAAGGAAAAACGAGCACAATCAGGGCAGCAGGGGGCACAGAAAGGAAAAACGAGCACAATCAGGGCAGCAAGGGGGCACAGAAAGGAAAAAACGAGCACAATCAGGGCAGCAAGGGGGCACAGAAAGGAAAAAAAGGAGCACAATCAGGGCAGCAAGGGGGCACAGAAAGGAAAATACGAGCACAATCAGGGCAGCAAGGGGGCACAGAAAGGAAAAAACGAGCACAATCAGGGGCAGCAGCAGGGCACACAGACGGAGCTGTGTGGTGGGGGAGCGACCTACCAGTCAAGGTCAAGGCGCTATGTGCCGAAAAAGCGGCGATACATCTCTTGATAATATGCCCCAATATTCTTTCATTCCAGTTTGTATCCGTCCAGTGGTGGGCACGGTGGAACAATGTTCAAATTTGTCACTTTTAGCAGGGAAGTATGTCAAAGCCAGGGGAAGTGCCTTACATTTAGCATTTATGGACTTCTCCTGTGATTTTGGTAATGTAAACTGGGCCAAGTTACATTACCAACAGATGGCTCTTCCTGACCCAGTGGAGGTGTGTACACCTCTGCCCAGGAAAGGCTTTTTTCTGGGCACAGGGACCAAAGGCTGCCACCCCAGGGGTCCAGAAGTTTGTCTTGTGGTGATAGGCTGGTGTTTATCAGTCAGGGAACCCACCAGAGGCTGGTTGTTTTTCAGGTGGCATCTCTAAGATGCCCTCTGAGTGCACTGTATAATAAATCCCACACTGGCATCAGTGTGGGTTCATTATGCTGAGAAGTTTGCAACCAAACCTGCCAGAATTCAGTAAAGCCATATAGTGCTGTGGAGTTCGTAATGACAAACTCCCAGACCATATACTCTTTATGTTTTTACTGCACTTGCAATGTCTAAGAATGGACTTAGACAGTGTAGGGGTACAGTGGTCATGCAACTGTACCCTCACCAGTGGTATACTGCACCCAGCTAGAGGGGTAACTTACCTATACCATAGGCAGCGGGTTGCAGACATGGCACACAAGTATATGCCATGTCAAATCTTCATTTTTCTTTGCACCAAAACACGCTGCCTACAATGGCAGTGTGTGTGTGTTAAGGTACAGGACCTATAAGGGTGGGACAATATGTGCTGCTGCCCTTAGAGGCTTTCCCTGGTCACAGTGCCCTTGGTACCCATGGTACCTTTTACAAGGGACTTGCATGTGGCCAGAGAGGTCCCAATTGTGGGTACAAATGTACAGTTTTGGGAAAGAACACAGGCCCTGGGAACCTGATTGGCAGGGACCCAGTGCACATTAAGTCCTACAACCTTGCCAGCCTTGATAACAGTTCCCCCAAGAATACTGACCAGAGGCTTATGATCAGTCTTGAGAGTAAACCTCCTACCTCAAATAAAACCTTTAAAGCATTCCACTGCCTAGCATCAGGCCAACAGCTCTTTCTCTATGACTGAGAGCACCTCATTTTCTCTTAATGACCTGGATGCAAACCCCACAGTCATTTCATTACTTCCTTTCTCCTGAGCAATGGTGGCAACCAACCCATCGTTACTAGCATCCACAGTGATGATACATTCCCCCGAAGCATCAAATGGTGCCAATACACCAGCAGATACAGTGTCATTTTTGAGTGCTTGAAATTCATCCTGACACACGTGTTTCCAATCAAAGAGGAAGATACACACATTAAATTGTGATGAATAGGTTGATCTGTTTTTGAATTTCCTGGTAAGCTGTATGTAATCTAGTTAAGAACTTTGAAATGTCTGCTGAGTTTGCATATTTTGTAAAGTTTACACTGCTTTGTATTTATTTGTTTTTAATGGAATGTTTATGATGTCTTTTTATGGTCATATCCTGACTGAAATAAAATAATATTGATTGATTGATTGATTGACCTGTTGGGACCAATCTCCTGCAGGTGAAGGTCATGCAAAATTCTGTGCACTTGAATTTACACACACTTTTGTGATAATTGTTTAATGCAAAATTCCAGCATTTGACAAGATGTCAGAAGCTTAAAAAAAGTTTTGCCAAGTCCTAGCGACCTTCCTCCAAAGAAGTGTGCAATGTTGGTCAATGCTGATGTGGCCTATTTAGTGCTTGATAAGCAGTGTTCTCTCAAACTTAACTTTGCATTAAATGTTGGTAAAATAAAGCATTCTTTTGAAATAATTATACTTTTATTCAGTAAAAATGATTAAAAAGTAAATTACTTCTAGTTTTTCATTAAGTCCATTCTCTCTTCTTTGTATCAGCACTATAACAACAGATAATGGTCCAATACAGATTCTCCTCTCTGCAAGCTAACTTAAGACTGCAAAGATGCTGCAGGAACTATGACACTTTAATAGATTAATTATGCACAACATGCATTGATGAAACTCTCAAAAATAGCTTGGTGAATGCTGAACAGCGGGAACACTCATTCTTTCCGCCAAAGTTCAGCCAGGCTTATTACTATCTACTTTATGCTCTGGTAATGCAAATTCCCTGTTGACCCCAAGATGCAATGCTTGTGGAATGATGCGATAGACGTGTTCTAAAGTGGGCCTTTGCCTATATTGCGAAGTTTCTGCAGATATTAGAGCAAGTTCATCTTTCCATTCTTCATTATGTGCTGGGTGTATGTCTCTGGACTGTATGATTAATGTATTAAATGTGATTTGTATTATGCACATTAAATGCATAAATAAATAAATAAACGTCCTAGTTTTTCTAACTCTAAGAATCCAGAGTTTCTATTGTCATATTTGCCCAAGTTTCTCAGGTCTGCAGGTGTTTATTGACTGAAATCCCTGAAAAATACTTTAAAGTGGTATGACTGACCTGAGTCTGTGACCTCAAATTTCAGACTGTTTTTAGGACACCTTTTTGTTTTAAACTGTCATGAATTCATCCTTTTTTCTTCTAAGTACATCTTGTGTACTTGCCTCTTATTCTTTGACTTGCTAAATTGTACCACCTGCAGCTGTATTACACAGTTATTTGGGACTGGTTTTTGCAGCCACTGGCCACCATTGTAGATTCTTGTGAGGCCCCTTCTATCAGATGCATAAGTGCAAAAGTGCACCATCATGAAAGAAGGTGCGCCTTTTTACCTTGTGTGCCTGCATCATATGACGGAAGTGGTCGCATGGGCAAAGAAGCTCTCAGGAGGTATGCTGACTGTGGTCCGCATAAGAGGTGGTGGACAGTCACTATGACCTGAGGGGGCCCATTCCTAAAGGATAACAATGCATCTGCCCAGCAGGGGGTTACCTGCCTCTCCTATAAATGGAGGCTGGGTCCGCATCCTGCAGCAGTAGGCAGCCCAGCAGTTCAACAGCTGCCTGCCTTTCACTAATGCTCTTTTCCTGGACAGGCACGAGCTTGTACCTGCACGTGGAACAGACCATTTTCTACAGTTGGGCTCACTGTCCTGGCCTGCTACACATGCACCCAGCTCGGAGTGTGCCACACCGCAGACTGGGAGAGTGCATATGATATGTGGAATGGTCGCAATGATCCACTTCTGCTTAGTGCCTCGAATTAAGCGCTGTAATGGAATATTCTGAATATCAAAATACATATTCAGAATATCATGTTTTGTTTCCAATTAATGTATGCTACAATATATAGATTGAGATTTATAATGCTATGATTTACTTAGCAGATCAAATACTTGTATGCTTACCGGTTGCATGTAGCATCATTACTGAGCATATGCTTTTACCTTATGCTCATTATGCTAATTATGCTAATAAGAATTCCACTGTCTTTTTTCCTGAAACTGACTATGCTAATTCCAAAGGCTTTCAATGGACAATTTCCAAAAAGTTGTCCATCTGTTAACAGTCAGGGAGGCAGGAAGAAAGCAGCATTGCTGAACACCACCATGTAATATCATGTAAATTAATTATTGCAATTATTGAAATGAGAATAAATTAGCAGTGTTAACACAACTGACCCAAGGCACAATTACTTTCCATATTCGTCAGTTGGCTCATTGCAATCAATCAAGAATATTTTCCTTTTAAAAAAAATTAAGTAATGACATTGTTAGCCCCTACATTTTAAGAAATGGAAAGTGAAGGTTGCTGTGCCCCATTATATTCAGAGGGTACTGATTGGTGCATTGCAAGACTGAACATCACTACAGGTATCTTGTCTTCTTTCTTGGCATGTGGTTTCACCAATACATGGTAAATCAACGGGACAATATCAGAATATTAAACTAAGGTTAATTGCTTATATTTAGTGGTCGGTGTTATTAGCCTGTAAGCCAGGCAAATGTTCGTCCCACATGAATAGTCACAGGAGTCCAAAAGCCTGCACGAAAATGGGCTTGGAATGCGGAGCATTACAAACTTTTTATTCTAAGGTAAATGTATCTTGAATACATGGAGCCATGTAATATATAATGATAGTCACACTCAGAATGCAGAAAATAAATATTTATTTACATGTTTTTTCACAGGAAATATGAAGCGTCACACAGACGATTTTTTTTCCACAAATTATTTAAGAACATTTCTGTTAGAAAATAACATCTTTGTTCACAAAACATAAAGCCGAAATCTTCTTTAAATAACATTTCATATTTTGCAAACAACCAAATCTAGGTGACGGACTTCAGTGGATAGCACTGTCACTATATCTCTGCTACCATATCAGATTGCCCGTGAACAAATCTCCAGCACTTGTCACCTTTTAGTGCCCCTGGTTACAGATTCCAAAAATGTTATTAACAATAGGAGGTGCACTGAACATAGTACAAATAGTCAGTTTTTTGCTTTATCAAATTCTTCTTTTATTCCACAATTTATTCATAAAAACAGCCAACGCGTTTCGTTCCCTTTAGGTACAACCTATTGGAACTTCATCAGGGCTTATACCTCAAAAAGTTGATATTGAGGTATAATGGAAGTAACTGGATACAAAGATCATCCAGGAAAGTGATACTGCGTAGAACCTTATCTAATAAAGTGGGTTTCTTATCGAAAGGCTGAATAATAGAACACAATAATCTTCGAAATAGGGTGCATTTCTTCGGAATAAATTGGTTAAATAAAACCACCGTATCATTAGCCAGAAATTGAAAGTGTAAACGGATGGCCTGGATATAATAATCCTATTCGGTCAGGAGTGAAAAAAACAGCCACCGTAGTCCGTGACCGTGTTCTCTACCCACATATTTTACCAAGGATATTGCACAAGTAGTATAATGCTTTATTTCGGTCACAGACCATAAAACAATAACACAAAAGAATACATACATACAGTTATAAAATACATTAAAAATAAAAATAGAATCGGAGAACATGGCGGCCGCGATTTCCGCAGGTCGCTAGAGCACTGTCGAAGTGGGCACCCCCACCAGTTAAGTTGTTAACCCCTACTTCCTGAATTAAGATAGGTGGAATGTCCCTTACCGCTCTGGTGGATGACACAGAGGAGATGGTGATTTGCCGAACCAGAGCGAGCACACACTGGTCCAAAGCCGCCCTGGAGCTCAGGAAGAGCCACAGGGCAGCAGTGCGATGTGTTCTCCAAGAGTACGGGAGCAGCGTCGGGCAAAAAAAGCGCGGCCCTTGCTGTCCCCGTGGTGAACTCAGAACAGCCAGGAAACACAGTGCTCACAGAGGACAGAAGGGAAGAAGAGACTGGCAGCAGGTATGCAGTACCTGCAGCACAGATACCTTTGCGAGCAACTAAACAAGTAAGAGCCAGGGGGGCTAGTCTGGGAAGGGAGCAACAGGATTTGGGCAAGTTTTACGAAAGGAAGGCAGGAAAAAGCCCTTTCACGAACATTCTCAGGGCATTCCCTCCCTGTTTGTTGGACCTGAAAATATTGTGGGTAATGAGTTTCCCCCGCTCCAGGTGTGCATACCTAATACAGGATTCCAAGAGATTCGAAGAGGAGTGGGAGACTCAAGAAGAAGCCTGAGGCCTTAGAGCAAAGATTAAAAATGACTCCCTCACTAAGGTACTTTTTTAAGGTGCTACCCCCCTTGTGACTATTAGAGAACAAACTATAGGTGCAACAGAGTAGATGGGGGGACTGGCAGCCTATTCATGAATGGGAGCTGAAGGGAGTACGTCCAAGCCGGGGATATGGATTAACCAAGATGTATCCTCAAATAGTTTTAGGCAGGACACATCACTCACAGGAGAAAGAGTCAGGTCCCCAGTTGATAACTCAGTTCAGGACAGAGCTCTGTTAGACATGGACCCAAAGGCAGTATGGAAAAATGACACAAATCCAGAGGATTCTGTTTGTTCTTCAGAAGGCATGTTTTCCTCACTCACTGTGGATATCAGGAAAGGTTTTGCTGTTTCAGAAGCAACCCAGAGTGAAATTCGGAGTTTCTGTGAGGCTCTTGAGAAAAAAATAGACCTCCTTTACATAAAAACGCAGACCCTTGAGAATATTGTCGGCGATCTGAAAGAAGACTTAAGTAACAGCAAGGCGGAAATTCAGGCCCTGAGATGTGATGAGCGAGAGATACAGGAGAATTTGGAGCAGTTAGAAAATAACTCAAGAAAAAATATCCTAAAGATTTTGAATGTTCCGGAGGGAAAGGAAGGCGACAACCTAAAGGCATTTGTGGTTTCTCCTGTAAAAGAAGGCGTCCAGATTGAGGATTGTGAGGAAGATATAGCAAAAGATATTCAAAGAGTGCATAGAGATCAATTCAGAGAAAAACCCAATAGGGTTAAACCCCAGAAGATTCTCCTTAACTTTCAGACTTATGCTTTAAAGGAAAAAAATCCTCTCAAATGCTCTGAAAATAAAGACATTAAAGGGGAAAGACTGTTCCTTTGAGATCAGATCCAATTTAGCTCGAGCTACCGTAGACAGCCAATGGGAGTTGGGGAAGCACCTAGAAGAATTAAAAAAGGTAGGGGCCACGGCACAGCTTAGATTTCCTGCATCTCTAAGAGTCATGCACAATAACAAAATTCCCAACTTAGGAATTCATAGAGAGGTAGATGAGCTGTTAGAGGCTATTAAGAAGGGAGGAACTGGAAATTAATCTAACCTGATGCAGGTGGGCAAGATCATATTAAGGACGAGAATGTTATGGAAGTTATTGCTCGCCCTTTCCTAGGGGGTAAAGAGGGGTGTCATGAATAATCCTATTCTTTTATATTTTTTGGTGGTGGGCGCTCAGTGTCCCGCTAAAATGAACTAACATCAAGTCCAGGAAGAAGCAGGGGTGGGTTCTCCAGGGTGTGGAGGGTAGCAGGTGGGGCGGGTGGGGTCAGGGAGGAGCACATGGTGGGGAGCATAAGGGAGAAATTATAAAATATTCCTTAAAAACCTCAGTGATTCATGATTTACCTGAGTCATAATTTCCCAGGTAGAGAGCAGGGAGGCAGAAACAGGGTTATGTCAACTCAGGTATTACCATGGAATGTTAATGGGTTACACAGGAAAGGGAGGAGGGATAGGATCTTGCAATATCTAAGGGATTCATTGGCACATATAATAATCTTACAAGAAACCCATCTGGTGAAAAACGAGTAGTTCGAGCTATTTAGGAAACAGAGGTGGGTACAGCAGGTGGTATGTATGAATATAAGAGGGGTGGCAATGCTGGTGAAAAAACAGGTGAAGGCACACATATTAGACACAGTTGTAGATAAAGGTGGTAGGTGGATCATAGCAAAAACTAAATTATATGATAGAATATTAACTCTGGTGGGGTACTATGTTCCATGTTGCGACAACACAGAGCCACTTAAAGAAGTTTTTACCAATCTGCTGGATTTCTCATCCCCTGTAATTATGACAGGAGATTTCAATATGATAATGGACTTGAAATTAGATAAATCAGACAAAAACAGAGCAATAGCTACCCCCAAATCACGGGCTTACCTAAAGAGCATGATAAAACAATACGCCCTTTGTGATCTATGGAGGAAAAGGGCCGGAGGAGTGTAGGGTGCCTCCTTTCACAACATGCAATATGGGCATAGACCTAGAATAGATTATTTTTTGGTTGACTTGGCTCTGAGAGAGGATACTCAGGATATCACGTATAAGAGGACCCATCTGCCAGATCGCTCTGCAATAGTATTAATGATCAAACATACCATTAGGTTCACAGAAATGGACTCTAGATCGTACTTTACTTACAGATAACGTAATGGACACTTCAAAAATAGAGATCAAAGAATTTCTTAAGATTAATATAGGATGGGCTCCCACAGTGGTGGTTTGGGATGCACTCAAAGCTTACGTAAGAGGTAAGATTACTAGTTTTGCCTGTTTTAGAAACAGGAATTACAGAAATGAGGTGAGCCGGCTAGACGAGGAAATAAGAAATCTAGAGCACAACGTGACTAAAAACATAGAGGAGGATAGTAGGCTCTTGTTGGAGAAAAAGCTGTGTACATTGAAAGACCAATTGGAAGATATTCTTCATATTTGGATCAAAAAAGATGGGATGCTAGCAAGCTGGCCCATTTTTAATATGGGGAAGGAGCAGGGAAGCTTTGAGCCTGGAAGATTAAAGCTAACCAAAATAGACACATGATTAAGGAAATCGATGGTGCGCAGTCAGGAGTCAGGTTGACCAGTGGGGCAGAGATAGAGGAGGCCTTTAAGAGATACTTCCAGGATTTATACTCGGAAGAAGGGGCTGTCACACTGGTTGGGAGCGGGAAGCCTAAAACCCCTTGATACAACCCAGCAGAACCCCCTAAATCAGGGTTTCACTCCAGATGAAGTCAGAAAGGCCATACAAACAAGTAAAGGGGGAAAGCTGCAAGGCCAGATGGTATACCAGAAGAGCAATATAAAATCCTGGGAGACGTATTAGTCCCTTACATGACATCGGTCTCCTTGTGTTTGCTTTGTTCGCCCTATGTTGGCAGGGTATGTTATGTTATGTTATGTTATTTAATTTTATAACACGCGCAGCTACTTCGAAGAGTGTCCCGGCGCGAACCAGTAGGGGTCAGCAGACTAACACTAGACAAAAAGATAGGTTTTTAGTTTTTTCTTAAAGGCCAAGGGGTCTTGGGTATGCCCAGACGTGGGTCCCTTGCTCACTTTGCCACTGGATTCATGCTAGCCTGGCTGATGAGGGGTGTTACCCCGAAACCGAACCCAGGATGCTTGTTTACGGTACAGGGAAGACTTGGCTTGGCAGTTCGGGCTGGACTGTTCCTATGAGGCACAGGGTCAAGACTGATTTGCATATAGCTGGGTCTGAACTGGGGTGTCGAAGTGAGCTAAAGAAAGATGATAGATTCAACCCAGATCTGTGATTGGGGGTGAGTGTCTGAAAAGTTTCAGCGCTCCCTCCATCATCTCCTTGTGTTTGTAAGGTTTATATACCCCCAGTAAGATTTATTTAAAAGAGCTTTTGAAACAGAATTGATAATTAAAGGATTAGTCCACAAATCTCCCACACCCAATTTGAAAAGCCACGTTCCTGTCCAACTGAATAAGTTCACACAGGCTGTCACGATAAAAACACAATTCTGGGGTTGACTAGATTCTGACCCAATATACCAGGGGTCTCAGGATAGCTAGGTCACTGATACTATTAAGAGCTAGATCAAAATATACAGGGATGAGTGATGTGGCTCTCAGTAAAGAAAGTAGTACATATGCAGACATTAAGTCTATGGTGGCATTGAACTACTTTAGGTGAAACACACATGCACTGTTGTGCATTAGCCTGCTCACTTATTTAACAAAAGTGTGCATTCAAAAGGATGTCATCCTGGACTAACTTGGCATGACAAATGTAGGGAAAGTTCAGTGGACCTCCAAATCTAAAATGTTGGGTGATTCTCGGTCTGATCAAATAAGTTTACCAAGGCACACTAACCAGTTTACATGAATTAGAAAATGAAACCATGAAATATAGAATCAGGTCTACTGAGAAAAGAGCATTTTCACAGACGTAATAAGCTACTCCACACTGTAAGACTTAAATTAGGGGTGAAGAAATGTTTTGACCTATCCAAAAAATGGTGAAATTAAGCCAGACATATTTTCTCACAAAACAGTTATGTGTGTGAAAATTCTCCCACAAAAAGATGATGTAACAGTTTATTTCAATAACATAAGTGAAACACATTTGTTTAAGGATGAATCTAGTATCTGGCTTCAAAATAAGTGTGCAAAATTGTAAATTGTTGTTTTTATTCAAATCAAAGGTGTTTTTGTAGATATTCTCTACTACATTTCTTCTGATCGCCTGCTTAGCCACCTTTACCTTTTGTAACTTGTCAAGTGCCAGAGAAAATAAAATAAATAATGTATGGAATTACAATAATTTTTGTGTATTTGGAAGGAATTATAATGTGTAAGAGAATGTAAAAGGTAAGAAGAGAGTTACAGACACTATGAGCTATCCCTACAAAGTATGTGTATTCAGCCATATTACACTTAGGAATTATTAAAGCATTAGTGAATGAGGAACAGCAGGAACAATGTTAAATGTCATGCTAAGACAAATAGAGAATATGACCCTAAGTAGTGCATGTTCCTAATTGCGACGTATAAACAATTCAAATAATGTAAGTCAAATCTAAAGAATTTTTACGTACATACATTAGCACTTTTGTAATACTAATTTGCACATGCACAAATGCTATTCACTAGGATATGATTGGAGATACCTGTCAGCACCTTTTCTTTTTCTTAAACTGGGGTTCTCAGTCACAAGTGCCACAAGTACAGAGGGCATGCTAGAAAAGATTATCAGTGGAAGGACTTCATATCTTTGCTTGTCATGGAAGGCAAAATATGCATTGTGTGGCTGTCTGGGAGGAGTAGACAATTTCCAACTGCCAACCACACCCAGTCATGTGACCTAAAACAGGCTGCATCACCAAATAGTTTCGGGCAGGAAATGCCATCTTTCTAAAAGTCACACAACTGATGGACGGAATGCAGAACAAATCGATACATTCACCCCCAGTCAAGAGATCTGGGTTAAATCCATCATTCTTTTGCTCACCATGCCACCCCAGTTTAGACCTGGCAATATGCAAATCAGTCTTGACCCTGTGCCTCATGGTAACAGTCCAGCCCGAACTGCCAAGCCAGGTCCTGGACTGGAAACAAACATCCTAGGACCGGTTTTAGGGTTTCACCCCATATCAGCCAGGATAGCTTGAATCCAGTGGCACAGTGAGCCCGGGACCCACGTCTGGGCATACCCGGCGCACTTAGGGCAAGGAAGCAAAAGGTTTGGGCTGGACTGTTTCCATTGGGCACAGGGTCAAGACTGATTTGCATATGGCTGGGTCCAAACTGGAATGGCATGGTGAGCAAAAAAACAATGGATTTAGGCCCAGATCTCTGTACTGGTGTGAATGTATGACATTGTTCTGCATTCTGTCCATCAATTGTTCTTTTTGCATTTGTCACCCCGAGTGGGACGGGAATGCCCAGACGTGGGTCCCGTGCTCTCCATGCCACTGGAGTCAAGCTATCTTGAGCTGATGAGGGGTGAAACCCCGAAAACGATCCCAGGATGCTTGTTTCCAGTCCAGGGAGGACATGGCCTGGCAGTTCGGGCTGGACTGTTCCCATTGGGCACAGGGTCAAGACTGATTTGCATATGGCTGGGTTCAGACTGGAATGGCATGGTGAGCAAAAAAACGATGGATTTAGGCCCAGATCTCTGTACTGGGGTGAATGTATGCCATTGTTCTGCATTCTGTCCATCAATTGTTATTTTTGCATTTGTCACCCCGAGTGGGACGGGTATGCCCAGACATGGGTCCCGTGCCCTCCATGCCACTGGAGTCAAGCTATCCTGGCTGATGATGAGTGAAACCATGAAACCGCTCCTAGGATGCTTGTTTTCCAGTCCGGGGAGGACGTGGCCTGGCAGTTCGGGCTGGACTGTTCCCATTAGGTACGGGGTCAAGACTGATTTGCATATGGCTGGGTTCAAACTGGAATGGCATGGTGAGCAAATAAATCATGGATTTAGGCCCAGATCTCTGTACTAGGGTGAATGTATGACATTGTTCTGCATTCTGTACATCAATTGTTTTTTTGCAACTTTCTAAAAGTGGCATTTTCAACTTAAAATCCAATTTATTAGACACAAAGCATGTCATGCTCGCCTGTTCACTATCAAAAGTTAGCACTTATTAAATGTAATTAGGCAACCCCATGTTAGGCTATGGGAGAGGTAGGCCTCACAGTAAGGAAAAATGAATTTAGGAGTTTTTCACTACCTAGACATGTACAACTTGAAAGCAGGGCTGGACTGGGAACCGAAACCGGCCCTGGCAAACTGCTCGGCCAGGCCCCCCTGGGGTGAGGGGGGGGCAGTCGAGCTGTATGCTGGGGCCAGTTTCAGTCGATTTTGTTACAGGGGGCCGATATTGCCGACCCCCGGTAACAAAAAGGACCCCCAGGGGCCCAAAACCGACCCCCACCCTTGCGGCCCACCAGGTAAACGCCCGGTGCCCGCTACGGCCAGTCCAGCCCTGCTTAAAAGTACATGTCCAACCTTTATATTACAATGCACCCTGCCCTATGGGCTACCTAGGGCCTACTATAGGGGTGACATATAAAATAAAAGTGATGTTTAAGGCTTGGCAAGGGGGTTATATTGACAAGTCGAATTTGCAGTTTAAAGCTGATTTCAAGCTGCAATAGCAGGCCTAAGACATGTTGTATGGGGCTACTTAACTGGGTGGCACAATTAGTGCTTCAGTCCCACTATGCAGAGTCAAGACTGATTTGCATATATCTCTGTCCAAACTGAAGTGGCATGGTGTGCAAAATAACGATGGACTGGGATTCAGCCCGAGTAACTACCAGTGGCTGAGATAAATTCAAGCATTCTATCTATCACTTAATGTATACTTTCATATGTTACCCTAAGTGGGACAGGTATGCCCAGACGTGGGTCCCGAGTACACTGTGTCACGGGAACCAAGCTATATCCGGCTGATAAGTCGATAACAAGGGCGAAACTGATTCTGGATTGCTTGTGTTCCGGATCCGGGAGGGCCTAGCTTGGCAGCTCGGTCTAGACTGTTTCCGTTAGAGCAGGGCCAAGATTGATTTGCATATAACTGGGTCGGAACTGAGGTGGCATGGTGTGCAAAATAAGGATGGACTGGGATGCAGCCTGAGTATTTACCAGTGGCTGAGATTAATTTAAGCATTACATCTATCCCTTTTTGTATACTTTCATCATCATAAGTAGCATTTAATTTACAGGCCATTGGTATATGATGTACCACTCTATGAGGGACTTTTAAATCAATTAAATATGCCAATCAGGTGTAAGCCAGTTTTATCATGAGTAAGGGGGAGAACACAAGCACTTTAGCACTAGTTAGCAGTGGTAAATTGCACAGTCCAAGAGCCAACAAAAAGTATTTCAGCAAAAAGTGGAAGGTAAAGGCAAATTGTTTCAGGGAAGACCACCCTAAGGCTGACAGGTCTAACAGGTGCAAACTATAAAAAGGGTAGAATTTCTTTTTCCACAATGGCTGTTCTGTATGTTATGGCAAGGAGGATGAGGCTGCTTGCTGCACACCACAGCAGGAGAAGCCAAAGACAGGAGCACGTTGCTATATCAACCTACATTGAGGTTCTTTCCTGCCTACCCTTTTTATCCTCATGAAGCTATCAAAGGGTTGATGGCACTGTGGGAGGAGTTTTATAAAGTGTTCTTATGTGTTTCTTTTCAGAATGTCTTAGATGCACTGCTTTTAAACATTCATCACCATGTATCTTCTCCAAACTCAGAACAAGACTTTCTAAATAATTTTTTTTATTTTTTCCATCTGGCTGATTTCCCCAAGGTCATAGGCTGTGTTGATGGAACACTTAATCTATTCTCCTAGTGATGCAGAATATTTGTAGAGACATCAGAAGCGCCAGCACTTCAATTGTTTGCAATGATGGCTCTGTAAATGCTGACCTTGTGGCTAAATTTCCAGGTTCCAATCATGACTTCTACGGGGCATATTATCAAGGGCCGGCGATAAATATCGCAAAGCGCGCTTAGCGCTTGCATATTTATCGCCGGCTATCTCTGTAATTTATCGCCCGGTTAGCGCGTTATTAATAACGCGCATCGCCGAGGCGATAAAAATTTCAGAGATAGCGTGGATATCGCCGTTTTCCACATATCCTTGATGATAGGGCCTGTGGTCTTAGCCACAGAATCCACCCCCCATGTTAAGTATGCCTTAGTCAGGAATTTAACAGACGTTAAATTCCTGCGTTAAAGCATACTTAACGCGATTAAAATAATCGCTTCTCGCATTGTAAATATCGCGAAGCTGCCTTCGCGATATTTACCCATGTTGTTTCCACAGACACGCCTACTTTGCATCTCATTATCGATGCGAAGTCAGGCGTGCTGGAAACGGGAGCAAAATCAGCAAAACACGCGATAGCGTGTCTTTGCTGATAAGGCGATATAATTATCGCCGTTTTTCGGCCGAAAACGGCCGCAAAAGCGGCGATAATTGTTTATCGCCGCCTTGTTAATATGCCCCCAAATCTTTTGACACTGTGCCCTATTCAACAGTTTTATAAGAGGAGATTTAGGGGGATGATTATATTCTAGATATTTATACTTTTTAAATATATATGTCATACTTACATTTAAATACGAAGTGCTGTTAATTCTATTTTTCATTTTTGTTAGGTGACAGTGCTTATGCACTACTCACATAGATTTTAACACCATACCTCACTACAAGCACAAGGAGTGTATGCCGTTACCAGATTGCTCAAAAAAGGACAAGGGCAGTCACTGAGTGAATGTTTTAGCTGCTGAAGTCAAAGCTTCACTGCCTTCATAAGAGTGACGGAGCCAGTGGCATGCAAGATTGTGGAAGTGTGTGCTATCCTTCACACTAGAGCAACACATAATGGACTTCCAATACAGCCGGAGGAGGACAGAACCAATGAGGAAGATTTAAACTCACCACCAAACACATCCCAAGATGCCTACAGAACACCAGATGGAAGTGAGGGATGCAGTTACATTACAAACCTATTTTTCTAAGGAAATTGTACTTTAATGAAACCATGTAATATATAATGAGGTAATCACATGCAGCATGCAGAAAAGTAATATTCTGAAGGGCAAGAAGTTTTTGACCATCTTCCAGAGATTTCTGATAATGATGCTTTGGACTTAAATGAGTATGAAACTTGTATAAAAAAAACTTGACAACCATTATTTACCAAAGGTAAGCACAACCCATAAAAGGTACGATTTTGAGAGAAGGATTCTGAAGGAAGGGTGGTCTGTTGAAAATTATTTAACCGATCTCAGACAGTTAGCTTCTTCTTGTAAATTTGCTGCTTTGCTGGAAGAGAGAATTCGTGACCAGTTTATGTTGGGATGCAACATTGAAAATGTCTGGAGAGAGTAATGGCAGAAGGATGATCCGACCTTGAACAAGGTATTATTAGTGGCAAAAAGATTGAGCATTCTATTATATGCGTTGAAGTGATAAAAAGATGCTGCTTAAGAGCAAAGTGTGCATATGGTGAACGATATGGTCAGTGAAACAAGATTTGAGAAATTACCATACCATAGAACTGACGAGAGAAATGATCTGGTCAAAAAGTTTCATAGGTGTGATATAACTGGAAATTTTGCCAAAGATAAAATGCGTCCTGCTCTTAAAACTACATGCATGTGTTGTAAAAAAATAAAAGGGCCATTTTGCAACTGTGGGCAAGATGAGGAAACCCAAACAGAAAGTCAGAGAGGTGGATGTAAATGATGGGATTGAAAATGATGATTTTGAGTTCGGGCAAATTGCGGTACAAATTGGGGATGAAGCCTTGTTGAAGTCATATTGGTAGAAGGAGAGGAAATCAAAGTCCTTTTTGACTCTGGAGCAAAGATGACAATTATCTCTAACAAATTGTTTGAAGAATAACTTAAGGAGAAAGTAGCATTACTTAAACCTGACATCAAGCCATATGCAAATGGTGGTGGCTGGCAAACCAATTAATCTGCACGAGGGTGATGTTAGAAATTGGGTTTCTGGATAGCAAAAGTATGCACCCAGTCCAAGCATTAACCACAATCCTAGTTGGGGTAAGTCACACACACTCTACATTATCCTGTGTTCACCCTCTGGTAGCTTGGCACACAGTAGCCGGGTTTAACAAAAAATGCAGGGGCAGATTTACAAGCCCCTTGTGCAACCGGTGCGTCACTTTTTGTGACGCACCGGCGGCGCATTTTAGTGCCCCATATTTACAAGGACAGATAAAGCATGAAAGGGGCGTTCCATGGGTGTTACCCTGGGTATTCCACACGCAACACCCATAGAACCTGACACATTTCCAGATTTATGAAAATCGTAGTTCTGGAAATGCGTCTGAATGCTATGCCTCCACAGGGGAGGTGTAGGGAGGCGCAACGAGGAAAAATGTATTAATTTTTCCTCGTTTTTTTCCTCTTTGTATGCTTGCTGCATTTTTCAGCACACATAGAAAGAGGAAATCACCTCTGGTGATTGTTTATGTACAGAAAGGTGTCCCTTCCTGCAAGTAAACAATCAGTAAAACAATGACGTTTTGCAAGTTCTATGTGTGCTAATGCAGCACACATAGAAGTTGAGAAACGCCATTTTTGATTGTTTATGTGCAGGAAGGGAACCCTTCCTGCACATAAACAATCTCCCCATGACGCAGGCATCCTTGCACCATGGTGCAAAGGTGCCTGTGCCGGCGCATGGCTGCAGTTTGTGCTCCAGCACAGGGGGAAGCACAGAGATGCAACATATTATTGTAAATATGTCTCAACCCTGTGCTTTGAAAGTGGCTCAGTCCGGTGCAGCCAAATGGCTTGCGACACGCACTGAGTTACTTTACTTGTAAATATGCCCCACACTGTGTAAAGTATTTGTGCAACACTTAAACAGTAAATCAGTGAAAACACCACACAAAGACTCCACACCAGCTTAGAAGAATGAAGATTACTTTTTTAAATAAAATAAGACCAAAACAACAAAAATCCAATGAGTAGGAGTCGAGATATGAATTTTTAAAGATTAAATGGAAAAATAGTGCCCAGAAGCAAGAAGCGCCTAAAGAGTTAGTTGGTCGCCCTGGACCGGTACAAAGTCAAGAGTTAAGGCCAATCACGATGGAGTGTGGGCAGGACACAAGGACGCACTTAGGCCCGCTGAACAAAAGTACCTTGATTCTGGGGTTGTGTCAAAAATGATGGGTGCAGCCAAGTGGGGTGATGTGCCGGATTTCTCCATGCAGCGGCAGTGATGCGACGGTTCCATGAGCGATGCAACAGTTTCCGAGGTGCGCCGGTTCCAAATGTAATACACCAGGTTTCTCCACACAGTAGTGGCGATGCGGTAATTCCGAAGCGGAGGTCCTAAGAATGATGCGGGGGTTCAGCGTGCGATGTGCTGTTCCAGTCCCCGCAACAGTGGTGATGCCGCAATTCTGTCCACGCAACAGGGGATGTGTCCATTCCACTGGAGCAAACTTCTAGGTCCAATACCGAGGGTACAGGACTGGGGTAGCACCACTTGGCAGGACAGACGCACAAGCAGTAGAGTCCAAGGATTGGAATAGGAGGGTTGTAAGTCTTTTGTGTCTCTGAGACTGAAAACAGGAGTCAAGCCAAAAAGCCTTTGGAGTCACTCTCAGCTAAAGTGATGCAGGTCCATTCCTTCTCACCCAGGCGGGAGAACAGCAGGCAGCAGGGCACCTCACCAACACAAAAGCACATAAATATAGAAGTCCAGCAGAGCAATAGTCCAGCAGAGTGGCAGTCCTTTAAAGAGCACAGCAGGTCTTCTTCCTGGCAGAGTACTCACAGGTTTAGAAGTGTACTGAAGTTATGGTGTTAGGATTCAGTTGTACCTTTGAGACTTCAAAGACATTTTTGAAGTCCACAGAGGTCCACCCTTCCTGCCCTGGCTCCAGTTTCACTACAGGGGAGTGTTTGGACTGGGCCCAGCCTATTCAAGTGTAGGTGTGAGGCTGTGCCCAGCTCCTCCCAACCTCCCAGGAAGATCCAGTAGTCAAACCTAAGAGCCCTTTCTGTGTGGCTGTCTAGAGGGAATCCACAAAGCACAGCTGTCACCCAACCCAGACTGAACAGAGACAGACAGTAGGCATGAAATTACTAAAAGGTAAATGGCAACTTTCTGTAAGTGGCATTTGCTAAACTGTAATTTAAAATCCAACTTCACCATAAGTTGTGATTTTAAATTGGGAGTCCAGTGACACCAAACGTGAACAGTCTATCTCTCCACAATTGGGATTTACACTTAAAAGATGTAATAAGGTAATCCCAATGATATCCAATGGGAGTGATAGGCCTTGCAGTAGTGAAAAACTAAATTAGTAGTTTTTTACTACCAAGACATGTAAGACTTAAAAGTACATGTCCTGCCTTTAAATGCATTGCACCCTTCCTTGTGGGTTATACAGGGCCTATCTTAGGAATGACTCATATGTATCAAAAGGGAAGGTTTTGGCCAGGCAAGAGAGTTTTCTTGCCAGGTCGATTATGGCAATGTAAAACTGCACACACAGGCTTTGCAGTGGCAGGCCCGAGACACAGTTAAGGGGCTGCTTATCTGGATGACACAATGAGTGCTGCAGGCCCAGTAGTAGATTTAATTTGCAGGCCCTGGGAACATGTAGTGGATGTTACTAGGGTCTTATAATTAAATTAAATATACCAATTGGTGATGAACCAATATTACCATGTTTAGGGGAGAGAGCACAAGCATTTTAGCACTGGATAGCATTGGTAAAATGCACAGAGCCCTAAATCCTGCAATAACGAGTAGGCAAACAATGGAGGGAGGCAGGCAAGAAGTTGGAGGAAAACAACCCTAAGGCTGTCAGGTCTAACATGCATCCCACCCAGCTGAAAGAGGGGAAAGCTACACAACCCCTTGGGAGTTATCTTCACTAAGGTGGAAGAATCTGTAGAGACCATTAGCATTGTCTGTCCCCGGCAATGCTCCACTGTAAAGTCCATTCCCTGTAGGGAGATGGACCATTTCAACAGTTTGGGATTTTCACCCCTAATCTGCATGAGCCATCCGAGGGGCCTGTAGTCTGTCTGAACCAGGAAGTGAGTCTCAAACAGGTATGGTCTCAACTTCTTCAATGCCCAAACCACAGCAAAACCTTCTCTTTCAGTGGCACTCCACCTTTGTTCCTGTGGAAGTAACCTCCTACTAATGAAGGCTGGTCTAGGCTCTCCTCATTCAGCTGTACTAAGACTACTCCTATGCCATGCTCTGAAGCATCAATCTGCATGATGAATTCTTTGAAAAAGTCAGAAGCCCTGAGCACAGGGGCTGTGCACATGGCTTCTTACTTGAGAGAGATTCATAGGCTTTCTGACAAGACTCTGTCCAGATCACCAATGTGGGCTGCTTTTTAGAAGTTAGCTTGGTTGAGGGGGCAAAAATGGTGCCATAGCCCATAACAAATATTAGGAAATAGCCGATGAGGCCTAGGAAAGCTCCCACTTCTGTTTGGGTTTTGGTGTTTACCAGGCCATGATGATTTCAATCTTGGCCTGGGGGGCTGCACCTTGCCTTCACCTACCAGGTGTCCCAAATCTACAGAATGTTGCCCAATCTGGCACTTACTGGTCTTGATGGTCAGGCCTGCCTGTTTCAGGGCCTGAAGCATCTTGTGGAGATGATGCAGGTGTTCCTACCAGCTGGAACTAGAGACAGTCATGTCATCTAAGTAGGCAGCACAAAAAGCATCCTTACCTGCCAGGACCCTGTTAACCAACTGTTAGAAGGTAGCAGGTCATTTTTCAAACCAAAGGGCATCACCTGGAATTGAAAATGACCCTCTGGGTTTGAAAATGCTGACCTCTCTCTGGCTCTGGCCTCCTCAGTCAGAGCAACCTGCCAGTACCCTGATGTCAAATCAAATGTACTGAGGAATATGGCAGTGCCCAGCCTGTCAATGAGCTTGTTAGATCTGGGATGAGGTGTGCATCAGTCCTTGTGATTAAGTTGAGGCCTCTGTAGTCTACACGGAACCTGAGCTCTGTTGTGGTGGCCTGTGGGGCAGCCTTTGTTTAAAAATACCACAGGGATGGAACAAGGACTATTAGAGAGCTCAATCACCCTTAATGCCAACATCTTGGAGACTTCCTCCCTGATGCTGGCTCTCACCTTGTCAGACAATCTGTAAATGTTGTTCTTTACAGGGAGTCTATCTCCAGCGTCGACATCATGGATGCACAGATGTGTGAGTTCAGGGGAGAGGGAGAACAGTGGGGTAAACTGTTCCAGTAACTGGAAACAGTCACCTTGCTGGTCTGGAGTTAGTGTTGTAGAGAGGTTGACACCCTTCACTGACCCATCATATTTCTGTGCGGAGAGGAGGTCAGGGAGAGGTTCACTGTCCTCTTCAACTCCCTCGTCTGTCACGAGGAACATGCTCACTTCGGACCTCTAAAAGAGAGGCTTCAGTCAGTTTATATGGAGCACCCTTTGGGTCTGGAAGTCCACCAGGTATGTGGCCTACCCCTTCTGTTCCTTGATCTCGTATGGGCCAGTCCAGTGGTCTAGGAGAGACCTGGGCTTTACTTGTACCATGACCCATACTTTTTGGCCAGGTTGAAACTCCAGAATATACACAAAGGAGTGTTGACCTAACTCTCTTAAATCCCGTCTTGTACTCAGTTATATGTGTGACATTATAAATATCTCAAGTGAGTGAGCGATTGACACCCAGGTAAATTAGTGCTCTTGCCACATTTCTTGGATATATTTATTGGGTCCTCATCCACAGGTATCACCTGCGGCCTGGTTCATCATTGGACCCACACCCACATCACCTAGTGTGAGTGGGTAGGCTGTACGCATTTGTAAGTGGAGCACTTAGAAGGTGAAATGCAAGGGATTTTGTGAATGAATTAAATTTGCCTCATAGATCCTAAAACTATGATTTAATGAGTAAGGTCTTGAGCAAGATTCAAAAGAGTGAGATGTCATAAAGAGCTAATGGTCCTTGACATCAAAAGGACGACAGGTTTCAGATGTGTAACTGCCCCAAGGGGTCAATGGGCTTTCTTCAGGACCAAGTTTTTGCTAGGTTAAATCCCATGCGTTCAATGTAGCATATGTTATCTCACTGCACCAACTAAAGAAATTGATCTTTGCATGCGTACCCCATGGCAACTTAGAAAATACACAAATTGTAACACCAAACAAGTAATTTATATGATCAGTTGCCCATGTAACCTTAAGTACATAGGGATGACAGCTAGGAAAGTAAGCACAAGAATCAGTGAACACAGGGATAATATATGCTGTAGACCTTGTAGCACCATAATGGCAGTACAGTTTAACACTATAAAACACTTTGGGGCCGATTCACAGAACTAATCTGAGATAAAATCCTAAACTTAAAACTTTTGGTATTCACAGAAGGCATTTAGTAGTAGTAAAGTAGGACTCCTAACTTTACTACTACTAAACTGAGACAAAATCCTAACGTTACGACTTTCGGTATTCACAAAGGCATTTAGTAGTAGTAAAGTTAGGAGTCCTAACTTTACTACTACTAAATGCCTTCTGTGAATACCAAAAGTAGTAAGTTTAGGATTTTATCTCAGTTTAGTAGTAGTAAAGTTAGGAGTCCTAACTTTACTACTACTAAATGCCTTCTGTGAATACCAAAAGTAGTAAGTTTAGGATTTTATATCAGTTTAGTAGTTGTAAAGTTAGGAGTCCTAACTTTACTACTACTAAATGCCTTCTGTGAATACCAAAAGTAGTAAGTTTAGGATTTTATCTCAGATTAGTTCTGTGTATCGGCCCCATAGTGAATGACCTTAGATGGACCATCCTGGAACTGGTAAAAGCAGAAACAAGGCATCTAGAAACCATTCTCTTTGAAAAATAACAGAGGGGGATTCATAAATTGCCCACCCATATAAGAGGTCTTAAAGATGAAATTCCAAGGTATAATATTTTATAACTCACACATGGACTGGTGCCACCTTGACAAATACAGACTGCAGTAAAATCCTTATGAAATTGTATTCACAATTAGGTATTACACTCTATTTTAACAAATCTGTGATTTAAAATAACATATGAGTATAGAAACATGTGATACAGATATAGGTCAATGATGTTCCAAGGAATAGTGGTATAACTCCACACTGGACACTTAGTTGAAATACTGCCCTAACTCTGACTGACGGAAGCAATCACCAGAAGAATTAGTGCATCTAGGGCCAGATGTAGGTGGCAAAATAGCGAGCGCTAACGCTGAAATTCAGCGAATTACAGCGTTTGCGATCGCTATTTGGCTGCGAGCAATGTAGGTGAGTTTAAACCTACTAGCAAAATAAGGAATCGCAAAATTGCGATTCCTTATTTTGCTCTTGCATTTAAGGAATCGCAAATTGTGATTCCTTAAATGCAAAGAAAGTGCACTTTAGCCTTAAGGAATCGCTAATTACCACCAACTTCAAGTTGGTGGTAATTAGCGATTTCCTTTAAAAAAGCACTTTTTTGCTTTTTTTAAAGTGCTATGTGGCACACATTCATGCCCTTAGGGCATGTATGTGCGCCACATGTGCACACATGGACATTTCAGGGGTGCAACAGGGCACCCTTGAAATAGCTCCCGCTATTTGCGATTCTTTAATAGCGAATCGCAAATAGTGAATATCTTCCCATTCATTCCTATGGGCCTCCTAGCCCATAGGAATGAATGGGTAGGTATTCCTTATTAACGAATCTCAATTTGCGATTCGTTATTAAGGAATATTAAGGAATCGCTAAAATATTAGCGATTCTTACCTACATTCAATTTTGCGAGTCCTTAATAGCGAATCGGTAAAATTCTCTATTAAGGACTCGCAAATTTGATTTTACCTACATCTAGCCCTATATCTCCAAACTCATTTTTTGGTTAAATAAACCACATGTGTCCAAGAAGTAGTGACATCATTTCCTAAATGAACACAATAGGTGAAGTTTCACACAATAATGAAAGAGAGCACTAATTTACCTGGGTGTCAATCGCTCACTCACTTGAGATATTTGTAAGGTTACGCATATAACCGAGTACAAGACGTGAATTAAGAGAGTTGGATCAACCCTCCTTTGTGTATATTCTAGTTTATAGTGGGAAGCTGAGGGTCCACCCAATAAAAACGTCTTACTCCTTCTTAGTGTTGATGTATAGGTTGAAACTGCACCAGTGCGGCCTGGTCGTACCAGAGGTTCATGACTTCTTGGCTGGCCTCTAGATTACTTTTTGCCTTTTTCCAGAAGCAGTGCATCTGGTTGCAGAGGGCCAGCATGTAACTAACCACATCCTGAGGGGGATTCTTGGGAGCTTTCTTTCACCCCTCCTTGACAAGGTTTAGAGATACCCTATCAGGGTGGCCATTGAGAGGTTCAAAGGGACTGAACCCTACTCCTTTCTGTGGTACCTCCCTGTAGGCGAAGAGAAGGTATGGCAGGAGAACATCCCACTTATGCCTCATGGGCTCAGACAGGTCCATAATGATGCTCTTCAAAGTCTTGGTGATAGGGTGTGGTGAACTTGTAAGTCACACCACACTCATCCCACATGGACTTCATGCATGATGACATGAAGTTAGTTCCTCTGTATTACACTACCTCCTTGAGGAACCCAACACGGGTAAAGATTCCCATCAGAGCTCTTGCCACCATGGGTGCAGTCACTGACTTGAGAGGGATGGCCTCTGGGTAGCAGGTGGCATGGTCCACCAAAACCATGACTAACGTGTTGCCTAAGGCTGTCTTGGGGCCCAGAGGTCCAATTACATTGATACCCACCACTTTCAAAGGGGGTGCCAATGACGGGTAATGGGACATGGGGAGCTTTTTGCTTTTTCCCTGATTTCCCATTGGCCTGGTAGGTGGGACAGGACCTGCAGAATGATCTGAGGCTGTCTTCGTTGAAGGCCAATAGAAGTGGGAGGGGTATATCATGAGCCAAACTGAGTAGGAAGGTCCAGTAACACTGGGGGACCACCCGCACACAGGCTGCCCCAGCACCAGTGACCTTAGATGCACTATAAAGGAGGTTGCTCTCTCAATAGATTAGGCGATCCCCAGAGGGTTCACCTGCTGCATGGGCTGAGGCCTGGTCCCTCAAGTCCTCAAAAGTGGGACACTTCCTCCCTGGTGGGCCCACCCTGAACCTGCCAGCTGGAAAGCACAGGCAGGACACCTAGAGCGGTAATGTCTTCCCTGGTTGGCTCGTGGGCCTCCTCCTCAGGGATCTCTTCCACCTCCACTGCTGGAACCTCAGGGACCGGTTTACTGCTCCCCCTGCCCCTCTCCTTGTCAGCTGTCTGGCCCATTGTCCCAGGCTCCAGACATTGTTATGTTATGTTATGGGAACTTTTAGAGCGCACGATTACCCGGAGGTGTCCTGGCGCTAGTTACTACTCCTAAGTGCTGAGCTGAAATGGAGGTTTATTTATCAAAAAGCCAGGTCTTTAACCCCTTCCTGAATGCTAGAAGATTGGTGGCATTTCTCAAATAGAATGGCAAGTCATTCCAGGCTTTTGCTGCGCACGAAGAGAAACTTCTGCCTCCCCATTGAGCTTTTTTTGTTGATGGAACTACAACCAGCTTAGCTCCCAGAGATCTAAGAGTTCTTGCTGGTATGTACCATTGGAACTGGCACCTTAAATGATCTGGTCCTAAGCCTTGAAGTGCTTTAAAGACCATACAGAGAGATTTAAAATGCACCCGGTTCCTCACCGGGAGCCAGTGCAGTTTTTTGATCTCCTTGGAGATTGGAGAAAACTTGGACGTGCCCGTAAGTAATCTGGCCGCGGCATTTTGTAGCAGCTGAAGCTTATACAGGAATCTTTGTTGTATGTTTAAATATAGGCTATTACAGTAGTCCAGTCTTGACATAACCAATGCTGTGACTACCGTTTGCCGGGTCCCCGAAGGTAAGAACCTCAATACCTTCTTGACAGTTCTAAGAACATGCACTGTTGTTGAGGTTACTGCATTTACTTGGGCCCCAAAGGAGAGTTTCTCATCCAGGATTATACCCAAATTTTTCACCTTTTTTGAGGGTGTAGGGAGTGACCCCATGGATGCAGGCCACCAATTAGGAGTCCAAAAATTAAGGTCGTTCCCAAACAGCATTACCTCCGTTTTTCCTGAATTCAGTTTTAGGCAATTATCTGCCATCCATCTCCCTACAGATTCCATACAGTCCTGAAACTGTTTATCTATTCCCAGTTCTTGGCCAGGTAATAGAGACACCACAATTTGTGTGTCATCAGCGTAAGAAGTGAGACCAAACCCATATGCACTGATGACGGGGGCCAATGATGAGACATACACATTGAAGAGTGTGGGACTCAGTGATGATCCCTGCGGTACACCACAAGGCAGTGCAAAGGGCTTGGACTGAAATTTACCTAGGGATACAATCTGTGCCCTGTCTGATAAAAAAGATTTAAGAAGATCCCAAGCTTTCCCTGGACCCCACAAGCTCTGAGTCGGTCCATCAGAATATCATGATGGACCGTATCAAAGGCCGCGGACAAATCCAAATTGGTGACTCCCTCTAGGGGGAGCCATAGCTCATGTAGTTATACAGACTCACTCAGGCAATCCCATCATCTCCAAGTTAAACCTGACCTCTACCACTCTCCAGGTAGTGTGCTTCAGGTCATTGACTAGCAAACAATCAACAGGCATGGCAGGGCTCACAGCAACCTTCAGAGAACCTGAGCCCCCCCCACACTCTAAGGGAACCAGGGCCACCGGTAGATGGTTCTCACAATTTTCGGCAACTACGACTTGGTGGAATGTGTTCGGTAGGACCTGCTCTGCAGAAACTAGCTGACACTTGACTGTCTTTGTTCAAGGCCAATAGAAGTGGGAGGGGTATATCATGAGCCAAACCGAGTAGGAAGGTCCATTAACACTGGGGGACCACCCGCACACAGCCTGCCCCAGCACCAGTGACCTTAGATGCGCTATAAAGGAGGTTGCTCTCTCAATAGATTAGGCGATCCCCAGAGGGTTCACCTGCTGCATGGGCTGAGGCCTGGTGCCTCAAGGCCTCAAGAGTGGGACACTTCCTCCCTGGTGGGCCCACCCTGAACCTGCCAGCTGGCAAGCACAGGCAGGTCACCTAGAGCGGTAATGTCTTCCCTGGTTGGCTCGTGAGCCTCCTCCTCAAGGATCTCTTCCACCTCCACTGCTGGACCCTCAGGGACAGGTTTACTGCTCCCCCTGCCTCTCTCCTTGTCAGCTGTCTGGCCCATTGTCCCAGGCTCCAGACATTGGTGACTCCCTCTAGGGGGAGCCATAGCTCATGTAGTTATGCAGACTCACTCAGGCAATCCCATCATCTCCAAGTTAAACCTGATGTCTACCTCCCTCCAGGTAGTGTGCTTCAGGTCGTTGACTAGCAAACAATGAACAGGCATGGCAGGGCTCACCGCAACTTTCAGAGAACCTGAGCCCCCCCGCACACTCTAAGGGAACCAGGGCCACCGGTAGATGGCTCTCACGATTTTCGGCACCTACGACTTGGTGGAATGTGTTCGGTAGGACTTGCTCTGCAGAAACTAGCTGACACTTGACAGTTGTCATGCTGGGTCCTGTGTCTCACAGAGCTCCACCCATTGCCCATTAATGGTGACCCACTGCCTATACTTGGAAGTATTTGCAGGCATGTGGGGGTTTTGGCACCATTTCTCTATCCCCCAGGGATACTAGGGTTACCTCTATTTGTTCCCCAAATCTATCTGGTACTACCTCCCCGAGCACTACACTCGCCAACTCAGATGTCTGCCTACTGGTGGAAGGCTGTGCCCTCTTTGGACATTTGGAGTCATCATTAGAGTGGCCATACTTGCAGCACTCTGTGCATTGCGGTTCAAACCTCCCTGTCATATTGTTAAAGAGCCCCTTCTTTTTAGGATCAGACTGAGACTGGTTAGCACTACTCCCTTAGGAATTATTTTGGGGTCCTTTTGAGAGCTCCTTGTTTTTAAGTTTTTCTCCCCCATTTTTCTTCTGTTGGGAACCCAGACCAACTTTATGGATATCCCCCCATATACCTTTTTGGACACCCAGCAATTCACCTCCTCAGCAAGCTTCTTGGGGTCAGTTACCTTACTGTCAGCTAGGTGCTGGTGCAACTCTGCAAAGCAAATACTGAGCATGTGCTCTCTCATCATTAACTCATACAACCCATTAAAATCACCAACTTTGCTGCCCCTTACCCAGCCAATTGGCGTCTTACTGCAGTAATCAACAAAATTGACCCAAGACTGATTGGGGAGCTTCTGATTGTCCCTGAATCTCTGGCAATACTTCCCAGGGGTCAGCCCAAATTTTGCAATCAAAATGGTTTTCATAGAAGTGTACTTGATTTGGTCCTCAACCTCTGGTGTCAGAAGTGTGTCCCTGCCAAGTATTGGCATGTGTTTCCACAGACCCCCCTACCAGTGCTCCTCAGGATCCCTGTGTACCCCAGGAGCAACCTCATAGGCAGAAACCACTTAACAATGTTGTTTCCCACCACTTAAATGGGCATAAAACCCTTGGGTATATGAACCCTTTTGTCTCCATCAGGTACTGCATGTATGCTGCCACCATTACAGCTGGATTCCACCTGCCTGGCCTTGATCTCCATGAGATGAGCCAACAGAAGTTTCGTTTCTGCTATGGCCTCCTCAGTCTCCATCTTTAATTTTGCCAGCTGCAGTTTGACTTCCCTCTTCTCCCTCCTCTCAGCCAGTTCCTCAGGGGATAGACCACGGGAGGAGACACTGCTTCCTGCTCTCACAGGGAGCTCAAATTCAGGAATGTCTCCCCCAGCCACTGCAGGTGGACACTCAGAATAGCCACTCCCAGACTCTGCTAATCCACCACTCTCCTTGGAGCGGGCTGCTGCCCAGGCTCCCTGCATCTTTTGAAATTCCACCTTTTTGGTAGCACCCTTGGCAGGAAATCCCATCTCCTAACAAATGTCTTTAAGTTGGACAACTGTGTATTTTTCCAGGTTGGTAAGTGCACATTCTTTGCCTGCAGTTGCAGAACAAAATGCAGCACACATAGAAAGATGAAAAAACGAGGAGAAATAAAAAGTCCTTGTAAATCTGGAAATGTGTTAAAACCCATGGAATTTGTGTGGGAACCCCCACCGCAACGCCCAAGGAATGCCTCCCTTGTGCATAATACGGCGACGCAGTGATTTGCACTGTGTTGCTGTACTCTAGATTCATGAGGCCATTCAAATCCATGCAATGTGGCTTTGCGTGGCTTCATGCACCTCTAGTCTGATGCTCAGGGACATGAGATTAATTCCTCCAAGTAAATTCAGGGAGGAGTTTATAAGCCTAACCCACAGTTGTCATCAGGGTATATCCATGGCCAAGGAAAGATTGCGTTCCTCATATTGGTGGCCAGGAATAGATCTTTAAGTCAAGAGGCTGGTGAGAAATTGCATGCTGAGTGCAGTGAGTGAGAGAGCGATGAAGCCCAAGGTACAGTCCATGGTAAATAGGGATCAGCCAACAGGTCCTTGAAAGAAGAATGCACTAGATATTTTAATGCCAATTCTTGGTAATGGTTAGGAAACATATGTTGCAGTAGTGATAGACAGGTACTCAACATAACCAGAGCATTGAAACCAGATATGTGACAAAAGACTTGAAGGGGCTCATGAGAAGGGAAGGATTTTAGAAGATGTTACTTGCAGATAATGGTGTACAACTTGTCTCCAAAGAAATGGAAACATTCTTAAACTAACATGGTATAAAACATAAAAAATGTGCCCTCTAGCATCCTGAAACTAATGGGATGGTGGAGAGGTTTAATTGGATCCTAAAAGGAACCATAACTTTAGCCAAGGGCAATGTCATGAACTGGAGAGATGAAGTAAATAAAGAATTGAGATGTACAGGGTTACCCCAAATACCATCACTGGCAAAACTCAGTTTAAGTGGTTTCGGGTTAGGTACCACAACACAGTTGTGGAACCAACATGGGTAAATGAATATGAATTCAAGTTGGGTAAAATTTTCACCTGGGGTGATTGAAGATTGAGAGAAGACATGAAGTTGAGGGACAGAAAAGAATATTTTGATAGAAGAAATTCAGCAAAAGCAAACAAAAGTAACTGTGGGTGATTGGGTGTTACTAAAGAGACCAATGAGAAAGGAAGGGAGTTGTAAATTCTCTGAACCTTTGAAAGACATATAAACCTTCACTAATGTGGTCAAAACTGAGGATCATCACATATGGCATCTTAATAGGGTAGTTGTAATAACAGGAGATAGGAAAACAACAATTTCAAGAAAGTGACATAGAATAGTGTGAACCACTGAGTACTTGGATGATTATGTGTTGTGATTTGCATTGTTTTCAATTCAGCTATGACTAGCTCGCTGAGCAGTGCATAATGTATTATAGTGCATGACATACAAGAAATGTTGTATATTTGTGTTAGACCTAGGGGTTTCCGGCTGGTTGGGAAGCATCAAAGCGAATCAGAATCCCCCGTTCTAGATAGAGTACGATATGCATGTCTGAAAACCTGTGCTCACCTTGGGTAGTTTGGCACTGAGCAGTCAGGCTTATCCTCAGGGCACAACTGTAAAGTATCGGCACAACACCACCCTGGTAACACACTATATACAATGGTCAAGCAAGCACAGGCCCTTGTCTACGCCTCGTGTCCCTCCCCCTTGATCACTCAACTATACCAGCCAACGATACACATTGCCCCTTCTGGCACCACATTGATGAGATTTTCTGAACCTCCTAACACTGAAAGAAACAGTTGCTTAGTTTTTTCCATCCGGATTAGACCTCCAGGCACCCAGCGACACCTGCCTGAGTGCAAGATCACTATTCCCCGGTAGACAAAAGGTTGTGACCCAGGAAGCTGGCACGCTTCCAAGTCTGGAGAAATGTTTCCCCTCCAGGCAGCAAGCTGTAGGTGACCACAAGGCACAAAGAAACCCCTTGGGCCCCATCACAATGTTCTCCACAACAAAGTACCTTGTGGCATGGGTCCAGGGAGTGCAAACCAGTGACTTTGGACAGAGGCCGCAATGTTAGACAGGTATATAAAGGGGGGTCACTGTTCCTTAAGAGGAGAGTTCAAAGTGGAGAAAGAAAAAGGAAAAGGTGTCCTGTGCTACTCTATGTGTGGGGACAGTGTGTCCTCATCATGATGCCCTCACACACCCCGAAGGATGTCATGCTTCATCATTGGGCTTTTTGCTCCTCGTTGGGCCGGCGCTGCAATGCCCTACGGGTCCCCTGAAGGCTCTCTTTTTCGGAGATCTTTTGATGAAACAAGCCGTTAGGTGCGTGCGTGTGAGTGGAAGTGAGGTCTCAACTAGTGTGTTGAAAAATGACTGGAGGGAGAGTGGCTATTATTTATTAAAGTGGTCCCTCTGTCATTAGTAAAAGGTGTGTGGTGCTGCTAGTGGGATATTATGTCCCTCAGTAGCTAGATATGAGTCCTTAGTGGGTGTCTCTAGTGGTCAACATGTTTCGCGCTATCTGTGGCCTCTGGAGGAGATCCAAAGCGCTTCTTCAGGACCAAGGTGAGTTTAAATAAAGTATCACTAGCGGCATACATTTTTCAGTGCCGCCAGGTTGATGGAAAGGAGTAGCGTCTCCCTTGTTTCTATAATTATGGCCTCATGAGATCAGTGAGGGCCGATGGGAAGGTTCTCCCATTCAGCTGTGCTGCTCCACCTGCATGCCTCTCTCTGTCTCCGCCGGCAATGTTAGACAGTCTTCCTCCTGATCTGGAAGTCAAAGACAGTCTCAGCTCCCAGCTCAGGCCCCCCAGCACCCATCGGACACCACACGCTCCGAGTGCAAGCTAGCATAGGTCCTGTGGTTGCAAGCACGGGTCCCTTGGACTCTGCAAGCTTCCGCCGCACTCCTTGAACTTCTCACATTCTGGCACCTCGGTGGACTGCTGATCTTTACAAGCACACTCCACTGCACAGTGTGGTGACGGTGTACGTCAGGACAGACCTTGTCCCAACCGGCGATCACTTCCACCAGTTTCCACTGCACCCTGCGTGGTCCTTACAATCTCGTGGGAACAGAGAGATCCTTTGTATCCCTGGGATCTTGTGTACAGGAGGCCAGCCAACCGGCCCATGGAGCGTACTTAGGGCCCCGGGGCACAACAGTTGGCACTTAGCTGCAGGCCAGCAATGTCCAGGTAAAATCCACCAAGTCCCCTTCCTGGAGCACGACAAGCTCCAGGCCACCACAAGTCTGTGGATAATCCATTTGCAGTCCCTCCTGTCCTAATGATTCCTTGTGTCAATGTCCCATTATCGAACCAACGTAGTATGGTTCCAAATCCAAAAGTGTTTCTAACTTCCAAGGCATTGTGGGCAGTTCCACCCACAATGGCTTTTGAAGATGCGATCAGTTCAAAAAACCACCTTTGAAATGCACAGGCCCTCTCTAAATGTTGTCCTGTCTACCATCATACCCCCGGAGGTTTGATCACTATCTTTAGTGGGGCCAAGACCCTGCCCCTTGGGATGCAGGTCCCAAATCTACCCCCACGTAACCTTCCCAGAAAGGCCCATCAAAGTCAGAGGTCTGAAGTTTCCATTGAGCCCCTAGTTTATGGACATCTATCAGGAATGCACAGATGTTGCTGTCCCTGCAGTTCCCAGATATGAATTGGAGATAGGCACACATCGAAATGCCCACTTTCCCAAAGTGACATTTCCACACAGGTAATGTCGAATCCACTCACACTACCAGAGAGGATTTGCCATTACGAACTGATCGATATCAAACACTATTCTGCAACTATTCTGCTTGTAGGAAATACTGCTCAATACCCTTTCCCTATCTACCCCCATGCTCTAATCTAATGTGAGAGGAAGGCCCCGTGGTACTGAACACAATATCCAATGCCATTCATGACCCTGGCATGTAACACACACGTGCACATGCCCTACTTCTTCCCAACACTGCACCCTGTCCCCACAGAGAGTTCTGATATAGCAAGAGTCATGCAGAACCTTGGCATGTAGCTTTTTAAATACTGAGCCGAGTAACAGTAACCTGCATACACAGGCCCCACCAAGACATACCTGTAGCACGATCGATGAGCTACCTCCATGGATGGCACAACCAGTGCTGTAGGCCCATAGAGTAGCATTTGAGGTACATGCCCTGAGTATACGTCTTACCCTTAGACAAGGGACTTACAGCTAACACGAATCAGCCAATCATGTATACACCAATCACCAGTATGTGTATGACAAGCACAGTGCTCTGCAACTGAATGGCAATGCCAAGCACGCTCAAAGTCCTAAGGCTAGCATCTAGATCAGCGGAAAACCAGGTAGGAAAAAACCATAAAGTCAAGGGAAAGATCCATAGAAAGGGCCATTTCAACAATATGTAAATGTTTATTTATTACATGCTTTGCCATTTGTATGTGTTCATTTTGTTCCTGTTGTTATAGAGGGTAGGTGTGTGGTATTAACAGTTGTAAACAACACCTTCCTCCATGTTTGTAATTTTAGAATGTAATGAGGTCAGATAGAATGGGGGAAAAGAGAGACAGCTGGAGTCAGTTGGATGTGTTACCCTTTCTTGATAATAAACCTTCTTAATTTCAACCTGCTGGCTGATGGTGGCCTTTTCAAGATATTAACCTCTATAGCAGTCCTTCTAGGTGGAGCAAAGCAGTCCTTTGAAGTACACATTAGGCCACACTGGCAGGCGGTACTCTGAGAGTCCTTCCGCAGGTCCCGAAATTGAACCCAGTGCCTTCTTTGAAGTAGGGGAAGTTTCTAGACAATTCCCTTTGAAGTGCTTGAAGTTTCCTGCCTCTCCTGCCCTTGCTCCAGTCTGGCTGCATGAACAATGCAGGGGTGGAAAATCCTTTTTGTGAAGGCAGGGCACAGCCTATTGATTTGCAAGTGGGGCTGTGCCCAGCTCAGCACCCCATCCTGACAGCGATGCCCCACCCAGACACACCTAATTATTTATTGTGTGGCTGTCTGGGAGGAATAATAAAGTCCAACTGCCAACTACACCCAGTCATGTGACTCAGGATAGGCTGCAGGCACCAAATAGGGCATGACAATGCCAACTTCTTAAAACTCACCAAATCTCACAACTGCCATTACTAACACACTTTCACAACTTCACTTCAATTTGTGATCACACACCTTAATTATTATGATCACTATTCATTTGATCAATTTTTGAAAAAGACTATTTGTTGTGGCCTTGCTTCCTTGCTTGCTGTTGTTGTTTGACCATGTGGCCAGCAGCCAATTTGCTTAGCCAGGCAGTGTGCTTTTGCCATCGACCTGCATATGTTCTTTGTTGTGGCCATGCCTCCTTGCTTGCTGTTGTTGTTTGACCATGTGACCGGCGGCCATTTTGTGAAGCCACCTTTTTTCCCAGTTTTCTAAGAGAGATTGATAAGAGAGGGCTATGCTTTTTTGTATTTGTTCTTTTTTTTTTTACTTTTTCCTAATAGTTTAATATTATGCTTGAGGATCATTGTAGTATTTGTATATTTATTAACAGTTTTATATTATATGCTTTTTGCATTTTTCACCTGCACCCCATTGCCTCCAAATGGGTTTCTCATAAACCCCTAGTATCCCCTAGAACACCAGCAATTAATTATTGTTGTTATTTGTATTTTTTATTTTTATTTTGTTATTTCAATTATTATTTAAATTTTTTATATTACTTATATTTTTGAAATGCACTGTTGTTGTTAATTATTTAGGATATTAATGCTAACTTAAGTAACCACACTAAATTATATTGTCTGTACCAATTCAAACTGCAATAACCTACTAAATGTTTTTCTTGCTTGTTTGCTTTTAGGTGCATAAGAGACATCACCCACAGTACTGCCAGACAGTCACATAAGTCCTCCAATCTCTTCCACTTGTGCAGCTAAGTTCCACTGCCAACTAATAACTTCAAGATGGCACCAAAGAAAGGTACTGCCAAGAAAGTGGCCAGTGGGGAGGAGGAGAAGCAGATTTCTGACACTGGTGTGCTGGCCAGAACCTTTTTTAGTAAGCGTTTGCCTGCCACACTATACTCCAGGAAGCAAGCTTGGCGCAGCACTCCTGCATCAATGGCACCATCCCAATCTAAGACGAAGCCCATGTCTCTCAACGAGGCAGCCACTGCAATTATGTCTACGCCAACGAGCAGTGGCATTGAATTGGAATTGTCTCTTTCAAAAAAGTAGTACCGAATCGTTACAGGAAAGTGGAGAAAAGCAGGCAGCCAGCAATGGATCTTTCTGAAGTAGGAGCAGAACATGAGGTTGAGCTTCCTGCTGAGCAAAAGCCTCTTCTTTTACAACCATTGGCTGACAGATCTTCAGCAAGAAAAAAGAAGGGTTCTCCACCATCTTCTCCAAGCTCCCCTTCTGATGATCTGGACATGGATTGGACCCCGGCTGACTTTGAGACATGCCAGGAGAGGCTCAAGAAAAGGAAAGTTCCTGAAAGCCCTACAATTATGGAATGGGGTGATGAAGATGATGAGCCAGTCACTGTGGAAGCTGGAACAGAGGAGACTGACATTACCAGGCCTGGGAGTAGTTCGCAGAGCTTTGCTACGCGGAACTCTGCGAAGTTACAAAAAAACTCTGCGAAGTCCTTCAAGTGGCGGAATGCAGTGCGAACTGCAGTTTGTGCTGGTATTCCTGCCGCTCGGGTAGAAACTCTACCCGAGCGGCAGCTTGAGCTCGTGAACTTACCGTTCGCGATTCCGAGCGGGGAAAAAACTCCGCTGCACACAGCGAAGCAGAGTTTTCTGCACTCCGCGAGTTCCGCGGAGTGCAGAAAACTCTGCAAACTCCGCGAACGGAGAGTAGTTCACCGCCCAGGCCTAGACTTTACCCCTCCTATCCAACCTGCTCCAAGGGATGTGGCACCTCCACCACAGCCTGCGCTAGCTCCCATATTTGTAAGGCCCACGCTGAGACCTGCATCCACCACTAGCTCTGCAGAAGTAGTCATTGCAGAGAGCCAATCATCGACACACCCACCTACCTCCAGTTCTTTGGGCATTGGCAGTGGCATCAGTGACCCAATAAAAAGGTATACCTCCCCAGTTTGGGATTTTATGGTTAGCAAGCAGGACAGAATTACAATATGCTCCATTTGCAAATCTAGTGTTCGTCAAGGTAAATTTGGTACACACTATGGTACTGGAGGCCAAACGACCCATTTGAAAAAACTTCACACAATCTGATGGGAGACACACCTAAATCAACTTTCTGCACGCTGTGGGGATCAAGGTGATGGGGGTATCGGCTTTGGAGCCTGAGATCTGAGTGGGAGGTGTAGATGGTGATGAGGAAGAACAGGGTGACATCTTTATGCAAAGCAGCCCTGTCACCAGAAGTGCATCAGTATCACCGGCCTGAGCAACCTCGCAATGCACAAGAGTGAGATAGAGACAATACAGAAACAACATATAGTGACTGCCCCAAGATGCACATTGAGTCTACCACCTCCTGGTCCTCTCCAGTCGTCACCTGCATCAGTGGCACCACCAGCAGAAAATAGGCTACTATTATGAGCATGTTTAGGCAGGAGGGACCCTACAAATGCAATCACCCCCAGGGCACATTTGTACAATGGGAAGCTGGCTAAAATATAAACACTGGACCTCCTCCCTTTTTCTTTTGTGGAAGGAGTGGAGTTTTTATAGTTTGTGTCGGCCATCTGCGTGAAATGGAAGGTTCCCAGCAGGACCTACTTTGCAAGAGTGGACGATCCAGTGCTCCTCACGATGTGCTGGAATTGGTTGCAAAAGCTTTGCAGCAGGTGTGCTGTTTAGACTATCCACCTGACAACAGACATGTGGGCCAGTTGTCAAGCCACTGATTAAATGTGTATCACTGAACACTGGATCTCTTTTGTGGGGGTTACGCAATAACTATCTACATGTCTCAGCACTGAAGAAAAGTTTGACGGCATTCGGCAGCATGCAACAGTAGCCATGTTCACCATGGAGAAATCCCATTTAGCTTCAAACATCTTGGATGACTTTAACAGCAAGGGCTTTGAATGGCTGCGACCCAGAGGTCTCAGAATTCGTTTCCATGGACAATTACAGTAATATAGTTGAGGCTATGGCAAATGGTGGCTATTTCAGATGTTTGGCGCATTGTAACAACATCATTATGCAGGACTTTCTCAAATAAGAAAATCTAGTCAGCAACTTACTGAAGATCTACAGAAGAATCTTCACTCATTTCAGCCTTTTTTTAAAGCCCAGAAGTAGTTGAGGATCATTCAGCGTGCTAATACAGTACCAGTTAAAGCTCTCATACAGGAGGTGCCAATACATTGGAACTTAACTTATTACATGTTACAACATCTGCTTGAGTAGTACAAATGATCAATGAGCATGTCATGCAAAGAGGAGAGTACGTAACTAAAAGCATGACCATTAGGATGGACAAATGGAAACTAGTCAAATCCATGACAGAGATGCTACTTCATTTTGAGGTTTTCACATGGTAAGTCAGGAAGGAGGTCAGTACGATGGGCCAAGCTATTCCATTGTTGTCTCTTCTAAAGGAGCATTTAAAAATGTGTCAGACAGGTTCACAGCTCTGGGCGATGAATACAAAGATGGGTATATCTTGGTTCAGAGCTTAATCCTTCGCTTGACTGAGAATACAAGGCTACAAAGAGACATTGTGACATCCAAAGAGTACATCTGTGCCACAATACTGGATCCACGTTACAAAAGAATATGGGCCACTTTGTTCCTATTTTAGAAGGGGATGTTTCAGAACACAAGAAGTGGATTGTTGAGCGAGTCAGAGTCCTGAAAGAAGAACGGCTGGAACATAGAGTCCCACTGTTAGACCTGGCACCATTGGCGTGGGTCTCCCTTCCATTTTTTCGCTGTTGTCTCCTCTGTTTTGCTGGTGTTAGATGCTCTGGGCGCTGTGACACTGCCATTCAGTGTCACAGCGCGAATGCTCCCTGTGTAAATATGTCTATGTGAATTGGTATATCCCTGATTGGCTTATTTGGTTTACCTGTTAGTCCCTAGTAGTGTGGCCTATGTGTGCCCAGGGCTGGTAAACCAAATGCTGCTGGTGGGCCTGCAGCACTGATGTGTGCCACCCACAGAAGCAGCTTGTAAAGTGTGTCTCAGACCTGCCACTGCAGTGTCTGTGGGCAGTCCAGAACTGCCATCTTGGCTGTGAAGTGCACCCACTTCCCAGCCCCTGAACCTTCCCTTGGCATCTTGCAAGTCACCCCTATGGTAGGGTGCATTGTATGTGTAAGGTAGGACATGCCTTGGTGTGTGTAGCATGTCCTGGTAGTGAATTATGCCCCATTTGGTTTTTCACTACTGTAAGGCTACCTGTTCCTCATAGGCTAGAATGGGCAGTTTGACGATTACATTCTATAGTCCTAACTGACCCCAGGAACATGGTAGAAAAACGAATTTAGTATGCCTGAGCTCAGAATATTAAAATACATCTTTTAGTGAAGTTTATTTTTATATTCTGTGTTTGAAAATACCACTTTTAGAAAGTAGGTATTTTCTTGCCTAAGCCTTCCAGTGTGCTCTGCTGTTATGTGTATTGGCTGTCTGGTTTTAGAGGGGCAGGGCAGGCTGAGTCAGACCGGGGTTGAATAGAGAGACCTGCATTTAGAGTGTGGGGAGGGGTGGCTCCTTGACCTGAATAGGGCTGTGCCTGGCAAGGTGAATGCTGGCTCCACCTCCTACTGTGTGTCTGCTAGCAGACCCCTCTTTCTGAAAGGAAGGATGCAGCCTGGTAAACAAAGTGCTCCAGGCCTGAGCAGAACTGGTTCTGGCTAGGTTCAGTGACTTGTAGCTTCTGAGAACAAAGACTTTTGGGGTATAAATATCTGTGCTCAAACCCCTCCAATTGGTATTGCTTTTGGATCTGGAGAGGAAACTCTGTCCGTGCCACTGGAGGAATCTGCAGGAAGTGACTGTCCCTGTGCTTGTGTGTTGTTTCTTGCACTGGCCTGCAGCAGTGACCACTGGACCTTGAAGAAGAGGAAAAGGAACTCTTGAGAGAACTTTTATTTTTTTGTTACAAGCAATTACCCAAGGGCTAGGAAAAGAGCTAGCCTCCTGCTGGAGTCTCAGCTACATCAGACTCCACCACCAACCTCCTGCTTCCTCCCTGCGAGGACTGCTATCTGCTGATGAGGCTCCTGTGAGTTCCAGGGCCTCTAGTTTGCATCAGAGAAGAGAGTGTTGGAAATCGACGCTAACGCATCTTTGCGAGCCGCTGCAGTCGAGAGCGCTGGGAAAATCATCGCGCTGCTGCCGCCGAGGGCTCGCAACACGAAACCATCGCTAACGCCCCTTTGCGAGCCGCTGCAGCCGAGACGCGCTGGGAAAATCATCGCGCTGCTGTCGCCGCGCACTCGCAACCCCTAAAGAAATCATCGCTTCGAGGCATCGCATTGAGGACGCCGTGCGTCCGCCACTTTGATTGCATCGCACCGAATTTCGTCGCTCCCTCGCGGAGCGTCTTGTCTTCGCATCGCAACACGATCGCACAGCGCAACAGGGTCGCCGCATCGACTTCTCCCATCGGCGGTCCAGCGTGGAGAAGTTTGTTGCATCGTCTCCGCACGCATCCCGCATATCGGCGCATCATCCTCCCTTGCGGCAAGGATTTCAACGCATCGCCGGCCTTGCGTGCCGAGAATCATCGCTACAGCTTATTTGCGACATTTTGTTGGTTTTGCTACTAAACCCAGGTACTTTGTGAGAGAAAGGGTCGCAGAGACCACTGCTTTGAACTTAAACCTTATTTTTGCAACCTTTGAACTATTTTTGACAGCCCTTCAACAGCTATCCTATTTTTGACAGTATTGTGGCTTTTACAGTTATTGGTCTTGTGATAAATCTGCCTTTATATAAAGATACTTATTTTTTATAACTACTTGTGTGGTGTCCCTTTGTAGTGTTCCTCACTGTGTTACTGTGTATGGTCATAAATGCTTCACACCCTGCCTCTGAGATAAGCCTACCTGCTCGTGCTACGTTACCACAGGGTTGAGCAGGGGTATCAAGGAGGGTAGCCCTCTTACTCTGACTTAGGAAGAAGGGTCCCTACTTGGACAGTGGCCAGCCATTGCCAACTAGAGACCCCCATTTCTAACATTGGTGGTCAGCGGTGAGGATCTGGACTTGCATTTATGATCGCATACAGTAATTATAGTGTACACTACTAGTGAGTGCAGACCATAACGTACCGCATACATTTTTGAGAGTTTTTTTTGGATCCTATATTGTGATTGATATTGCCGGTGATTTTTCACCCGCATACATTTTCTTGAGAAGTTTTCTTCTATCCTTTATTGATATTGCCAGTTATTGCTACAATGGGCAAGCCCAGATCCAATGCCTCAGAGGATCTCTCCTGGGAAGAAGAGAAAATAGAAACCTACAATGCCAAGCAGCTCAAATATTTTTGCAAGCAATTCACAGTCCCTATCACAGGTCTCACTAGAAGGGAGGAGTATTACAAGGCGCTGAAGGCCTGGCTAGAAGCCAGGGATGCCCCTAAGGATATGGGAGAGCTTGTGGAGGGGGAGAGAATGCAGGAGAGCAGCAGGGCGATGTAGTAGACTTAGTAGGAGATAAAGCACTTTCCAGCCCGGGCACTAGTGTGTCCGCTAAGGGTCTGTCCCCAGAAGAGATGGAGGACAGGGAGAGAGATAGGCGGCATAATATGGAGATGGCTAAGCTTAAAATGGATGGTCACCGGGACCTAGAGAACAAGAAGTTAGAAATTGAGATTATGAAAATGAAACTTGAGCATGAGAGAGTATTGAGGGAGTTGGAGATTAAAGCTAAGAGTATGGAAATCTCCCCCTCTGGTGGCAGCGTACCTGTAGTGCACCTTGAGAGTAGGGTGTATATACCCAAGGAGGTTATTAAGGATTTCCACAAAAGTGAAGATATTGGGCAATGGTTTGCCGCTTATGAATTAGCCATGGTGTCCCACCGGGTCCCTGAGAAGGATTGGGGAGCGGGGTTGTGGGGACGCTTTGTGAGTGAGGGGAGGGATACCTTGTTGGACCTGCCCCCAGAAAGTAGGATGGTTTATGCCCACATGAAGGAAGCGTTGATGACCCGCTATGGTTTGACCCCTGAGATGTATAGGCAGAGGTTTAGGATCTGCAAGAAGCTAGAGGGTACCACGTGGGTTGAATATGTGTCTTTTTTTTTGCAGAGCCATGGAACGCTGGGTAAAAGGTAGCAAAGTAGAAACTTTTGCGCAGCTTTATGATTTGATTGCATGGGAGCATTTATCTAGTAATTGTTTTCCTGAGCTACGCCAGCACCTAATTGATTGCAAGCTGACTAACCCTAGAAATCTGCTGAGGAGGCGGACCGCTGGGTGAGCATCCGGGTTCGCAAGGGTCCAGTGGGAGACTTCGCCAAAGGTGGGCAGGGTCCCCAGAAGAGGAGTGGGGGGGACAAGGGTCAACAGAGGGAGTTCCACCGAGGGCCCCAAAGTAATCCCCAAGGGAACCCAGCAGTGGTGTCCCAGCCCCCCAAGAAAGGAGGTCAGTGCCCCCAACAGGTAGGCCTGTTCCCAGGGGGCCCCCACTTGTTACAACTGTGGTCAAGTGGGCCACAGATACTTTGATCCCCAGTGCCCCCAACGGGGGGCCAGTGCACCACCCCGTGCACCACCCCGCCAGATTGCTAGTGTAGCCCTGGGAGAGGAGGAGATGGGTGCCCAAGAGGGGTGGGATCCCGTAGAGTTGACCCTTGTCTCATTAGGAGACTTTGAGATGGTCTCCAAGCCTGCACTGCCTGCTAACACTAAAAATACAGGCAGTGGGTGACCATCAGTGGCCATAGAGTGGAGGCTCTAAGAGACACAGGAGCCAGTGTAACTGCTGTCAGCTCCCGGTGGGTGTCCAAAGAGCAGGTTGTCCCCCATGCATTCTACCCAGTAGTGTCCGCAGACAACTCAGAGAGCCAGTGTGAGGTGGCTCAGGTTCCCTTTGAGTGGGGGGGGTCTCAGGAACTCTTCAGGTGGCTGTGAGGCCCGCCATGCCTGTAGACTGTCTGCTGGGCAATGATTTAGAGGACTCCCCGTGGGCTACGGTGGAGAGGAAGGCTCACTTAGAGATGTTGGGTCTGCCTGAGTGGGCGTGTGCTACCACTCGGTCCATGGCAGCCAAGGAGGGTGTTGAGAAGGATCTGGAGCCTGAGAGTATGGCCCAGATCCCTGCCTTAGAGAGAAGGGGCAGGGGGCGCGGGAAGCCGGCCCCCTTGGTTCCCACGGCCCAGGAAGGAGCAGACCCTGAAGGGGATCCCCTGGAGCCTACCGGGGAGCAAGTCACCAAACTGGGGGACCTGCCTGAGCTGACCCATTGGCAGCAGGAAGGGGGACCCACCAGGGAGGAATTTTGTGAGCAGCAGAGAGTTTGCCCCTCTCTTTAGGTATGCGGCGACAGGCTGCAGCCCAGGCAGAAGGTGACATGTCTGGTTCACATCTGATTTATTGGGAGAACAGTCTCCTGTATAGCGAGCCTAAGGCTGCTGAGCCGGGGTCAGCCCGTGTGCTGGTGGTACCCGAGTGCTTCAGAACCTTCCTACTGGGGTTGGCTCATGACATTCCATTGGCAGGGCATCTGGGGCAGACCAAGACCTTTGAGAGGCTGGCCGCCCACTTTTATTGGCCCCAGATGCACAAGAGTTCAGACACTCATTGCAGGACCTGTGAGACTTGCCAGGCAAGTGGGAAAAGTGGGGGGAAGATCAAGGCCCCACTCCAGCCCTTTCCAGTTGTGAGTACCCCATTCGAGCGAGTGGGCATTGACATTGTGGGGCCTCTGGACCCCAAGACAGCCATGGGCAACAGGTTCATCCTGGTCTTGGTGGACCATGCCACCCGATACCCTGAAGCCATCCCGCTCAGGACAGTGACGGCCCCCGTGGTGGGACGTGCACTGATGGGGATTTTCTCCCGTGTGGGATTCCCCAGAGAGGTGGTGTCTGACAGGGGGACCAACTTCATCTCCCAGTACATGAAGTCTCTGTGGAAGGAGTGTGGGGTAACTTATAAGTTCACCACTCCTTACCACCCCCAAGGTAATGGTCTGGTTGAAAGGTTCAACCGGACCTTGAAGGGCATGATCATGGGCCTAGAAGAGCCCCTGAGGCGTAAGTGGGACGTCCTCTTGCCATGCCTGTTGTTTGCCTACCATGAGGTGCCACAGAAGTCCTTAGGGTACAGTCCCTTTGAACTCCTCTATGGCCACCCAGTTAGAGGACCTCTGAGTCTGGTCAAGGAAGGCTGGGAGCAATCTCCCAGGAAACCTCCCCAAGATGTATTTAGCTACATGTTGGCCCTCAGGAACCAGACTCGGCGTTTCAGAAAGATTGCTGAGGCAAATCTGGAAGCCAGCCAGGAAGAAATGAAACGTTGGCACGACCAGAATGCCACTCTGGTCGAATTTCAACCTGGTCAGAAGGTTTGGGTACTGGCCCCAGTGGAGCCTTGTGCGCTCCAAGATAAGTGGACCGGTCCATTTGAGGTGATGGAGCGCAAAAGTCCAGTTACCTACTTGGTGGACTTTCAGTCTCCCAGGAACCCCTTGCGGGTCCTGCATGTGAACCGCCTGAAGCCCCACTTTGAGAGGTCTGAAGTGGGCATGCTTCTTGCCACAGATGATGGGGTTGAGGAGGAGAGTGAGCCTCTCCCTGACCTCCTGTGTGCAGGAGAGAAGGATGGGTCAGTGGAGGGTGTGATCCTCTCCACCACACTGACCCCTGAGCAGCAGAGAGATTGTCACCACCTGTTGGGGCAATTTTCTGATTTGTTCTCCCTGGTACCTGGTGTCACTGATTGGTGCGTCCATGAGGTGGATACCGGGACAGTCCTCCTGTCAAGCACAAGGCTTACAGGGTGACTGACAGGGTCAGGGCTTGCATTAAGGAGGAGGTCTCCAAAATGTTTGCCCTAGGGGTGGTTGAGTCCTCTAGCAGCCCCTGGTCCAGCCCCGTGGTCTTGGTACCAAAAGCTGCGACGCCTGGTGCCACTCCTGAACTTAGGTTCTGTGTGGACTACCGAGGACTCAATTCGGTCACCAAGACCGACGCGCACCCCATCCCCAGAGCTGATGAGCTCATAGACCGGTTAGGGGCTGCCCGGTACCTCAGCACGTTTGATCTGACGTCTGGGTACTGGCAGATCGCCTTAACTGATGGGGCAAAGGAGAGGTCAGCATTCTCCACACCAGATGGGCACTACCAGTTCCGTGTGATGCCCTTTGGGATGAAGAATGCCCCTGCCAACTTTCAGAGGTTGGTCAACCAGGTGTTGGTTGGGCTGGAGGAGTTCAGTGCCGCCTACCTGGATGACATTGCAGTGTTTAGTTCCTCCTGGGAGGACCACTTGCGCCACCTCTGGGAAGTGTTGATGGCGCTGCGCAGAGCAGGCCTCACAATCGAGGCCAGTAAGTGCCAGATTGGGCAGGGTTCTGTGGTGTACTTGGGACACCAGGTGGGAGTGGCCAGGTGGCACCCCTGCAGCCCAAGATTGAAACCATCCTGGCTTGGGAGCCCCCAAGGACCCAGACCCAGGTGAGGGCCTTCTTAGGACTCACGGGTTACTACAGGAGGTTTGTCAAGGGGTATGGCAACATTGTTGCACCCTTGACTGAGCTGACTTCCAAGAAGCGGCCAAAGATTGTGAACTGGACTGACACCTGTCAGAAAGCCTTTGATGCCCTCAAAACTGCTATGTGTACAGCACCCGTACTCCAGGCGCCCAATTTTGCTAAGGAATTTGTTGTCCAGACAGACGCTTCAGAGCATGTTGTGGGGGCCGTTCTGTCACAGATAAATGAGGAGGGACTAGACCAACCTGTAGCCTTCATCAGTAGGAGGTTACTTCCATGGGAACAGAGGTGGAGTGCAATTGAGCGTGAGGCATTTGCTGTGGTCTGGGCACTGAAGAAGCTGAGACCATACCTGTTTGGGACTCACTTCCGGGTTCAGACAGACCACAGGCCCCTCAGATGGTTGATGCAGATGAGGGGTGAGAATCCCAAGTTGTTGAGGTGGTCCATTTCCCTACAGGGTATGGACTTCACGGTGGAACACCGCCCTGGTACAGAACACGCCAATGCTGATGGTCTGTCCAGATTTTTCCGCCTTAGTGATGAGAACTTCCAAGGAGATGGGTAGTTCTCCCCACATTTCAGCTGGAGGGGACACGTGTTAGACCTGGCACCATTGGCGTGGGTCTCCCTTCCATTTTTTCTCTGTTGTCTCCTCTGTTTTGCTGGTGTTAGATGCTCTGGGCGCTGTGACACTGCCATTCAGTGTCACAGCGCGAATGCTCCCTGTGTAAATATGTCTATGTGAATTGGTATATCCCTGATTGGCTTATTTGGTTTACCTGTTAGTCCCTAGTAGTGTGGCCTATGTGTGCCCAGGGCTGGTAAACCAAATGCTGCTGGTGGGCCTGCAGCACTGATGTGTGCCACCCACAGAAGCAGCTTGTAAAGTGTGTCTCAGACCTGCCACTGCAGTGTCTGTGGGCAGTCCAGAACTGCCATCTTGGCTGTGAAGTGCACCCACTTCCCAGCCCCTGAACCTTCCCTTGGCATCTTGTAAGTCACCCCTATGGTAGGGTGCATTGTATGTGTAAGGTAGGACATGCCTTGGTGTGTGTAGCATGTCCTGGTAGTGAATTATGCCCCATTTCATTTTTCACTACTGTAAGGCTACCTGTTCCTCATAGGCTAGAATGGGCAGTTTGACTATTACATTCTATCATCCTAACTGACCCCAGGAACATGGTAGAAAAACGAATTTAGTATGACTGAGCTCAGAATATTAAAATAAATCTTTTAGTGAAGTTTATTTTTATATTCTGTGTTTGAAAATACCACTTTTAGAAAGTAGGTATTTTCTTGCCTAAGCCTTCCAGTGTGCTCTGCTGTTATGTGTATTGGCTGTCTGGTTTTAGAGGGGCAGGGCAGGCTGAGTCAGACCGGGTTGAATAGAGAGATCTGCATTTAGAGTGTGGGGAGGGGTGGCTCCTTGACCTGAATAGGGCTGTGCCTGGCAAGGTGAATGCTGGCTCCACCTCCTACTGTGTGTCTGCTAGCAGACCCCCTCTTTCTGAAAGGAAGGATGCAGCCTGGTAAACAAAGTGCTCCAGGCCTGAGCAGAACTGGTTCTGGCTAGGTTCAGTGACTTGTAGCTTCTGAGAACAAAGACTTTTGGGGTATAAGTATCTGTGCTCAAACCCCTCCAATTGGTATTGCTTTTGGATCTGGAGAGGAAACTCTGTCCGTGCCACTGGAGGAATCTGCAGGAAGTGACTGTCCCTGTGCTTGTGTGTTGTTTCTTGCACTGGCCTGCAGCAGTGACCACTGGACCTTGAAGAAGAGGAAAAGGAACTCTTGAGAGAACTTTTATTTTTTTGTTACAAGCAATTACCCAAGGGCTAGGAAAAGAGCTAGCCTCCTGCTGGAGTCTCAGGCACATCAGACTCCACCACCAACCTCCTGCTTCCTCCCTGCGAGGACTGCTATCTGCTGCTGAGGCTCCTGTGAGTTCCAGGGCCTCTAGTTTGCATCAGTCAGAGAAGAGAGTGTTGGAAATCGACGCTAACGCATCTTTGCGAGCCGCTGCAGTCGAGAGCGCTGGGAAAATCATCGCGCTGCTGCCGCCGAGGGCTCGCAACACGAAACTATCGCTAACGCCCCTTTGCGAGCCGCTGCAGCCGAGACGCGCTGGGAAAATCATCGCGCTGCTGTCGCCGCGCACTCGCAACCCCTAAAGAAATCATCGCTTCGAGACATCGCATTGCGGACGCCGTGCGTCCGCCACTTTGATCGCATCGCACCGACATTCGTCGCTCCCTCGCGGAGCGTCTTGTCTTCGCATCGCAACACGATCGCACAGCGCAACAGGATCGCCGCATCGACTTCTCCCACGCAGCAAGAAAGTCATCGCATCGGCGGTCCAGCGTGGAGAAGTTTGTCGCATTGTCTCCGCACGCATCCCGCAGATCGGCGCATCATCCTCCCTTGCGGCAAGGATTTCAACGCATCGCCGGCCTCGCGTGCCGAGAATCATCGCTACAGCTTATTTGCGACATTTTGTTGGTTTTGCTACTAAACCCAGGTACTTTGTGAGAGAAAGGGTCGCAGAGACCACTGCTTTGAACTTGAACCTTATTTTTGCAACCTTTGAACTATTTTTGACAGCCCTTCAACAGCTATCCTATTTTTGACAGTATTGTGGCTTTTACAGTTATTGGTCTTGTGATAAATCTGCCTTTATATAAAGATACTTATTTTTTATAACTACTTGTGTGGTGTCCCTTTGTAGTGTTCCTCACTGTGTTACTGTGTATGGTCATAAATGTTTCACACCCTGCCTCTGAGATAAGCCTACCTGCTCGTGCAACGTTACCACAGGGTTGAGCAGGGGTATCAAGGAGGGTAGCCCTCTTACTCTGACTTAGGAAGAAGGGTCCCTACTTGGACAGTGGCCAGCCATTGCCAACTAGAGACCCCCATTTCTAACACCCACTCACAGAAAGAAGTTCTGGGGTGCTACCTTGAACTTCCAAAGTGAGCAGTCCTGTTATCTTATAGCAGCCAACACCAGCAACACTAACACTGGCGACAACAACAAGAACACAAGAATTGTCCACAACTTCTGCATTGACTTGGTATCAAATGGCAGGGCGTAATCCAGTGCAAAGGTGGAGGCAAAACAGGTCGAGCAAGTGGCAACATCAGTGACTATTGAGAGGATTGCAAGGAGTATCTGGATGACCCAAGAGAGGTCTATGTGGATCAAAACCCATTGGAGTATTGGTATGTGAAGATGAACCAATGGCCACAGCTCAGCAGACTGGCCATCAATCATCTGGTCTATCCATTAGCCAATGTGTTTGCTGAGCGTGTGTTCAGTGCAGCTGGCACAGTTGTTACAGTGAGAAGGACCAGTTGCTCACCTCAAAATGTAGAGAAATTGACCATGATCAAAATTAACCAACATTTTATACCACCGAATTACACCATTCCTGAAACACAACAGGAGGAGAATGAAAGTGATTGGTCAGACTCAGAATAGAGTATGTTAGCTGACCAACTTCTGGGCAAACAACCTGAGTTTGAGGACAAACTCTACTTCCCTGAATGAGTAGGCCACCATATAGCTTTTATCTGTGAATTGCTTTGCTCAAGAAAAAAAAAATGGATAGAGCTAGGGGAACATTAAATTATTTTGTTTGTGTGTGGATGACGTATGCAGCCCCGCCATTTTAGGCATATGAATGGCTGGATTGGAGTTTGACCAGTGTGCAGTGAAGAAGCCTTCTCTCCATTCCCTTGAAGGATATTGGAGAGACAATGCCTGCCTCCGTCCCATGCCTATCAATTTTTCATCCCCTAACAGGACTGCCCCAGAACATTTGATTCACAAACACTGCCCCAATGTGTTTTGCATTCATCAAAGAGGATCGACAATTGTGTACCACCGTGCTTGGATTGGAACAGGTAAATATATTGCACGAATGAGTGATATATGAGTGATTGTGAGTGATGATTCATGTGGTGGCAGACAGTAAGGGAGGGTGTTCAAGTATAATTTGTAAGCTTGATTGTGATGATTTGCAATGTTTGTGGCCTGATGGGTAAACATTTTTCTTGAAGGTGATTGGCCTTTCCCCTTTCACACCTAGCAAGATTTGCTTGTCAGGTCCACTCATTTTTTTTCTGGTTCTCAAATTAGTCTTCAGACACCAGACCAGCCTGTTTAGTTAACAAACACACATCTACACAAAAAAATTACTCAATGTTTTTCTTCTTGTTCATCAACAGCAGTGTACTACAAGTCGATACCTGTCATTTGGGTTGGGAGTCAGAACGGAGTTGGACAGATTTGTTACTCAGAGTCAAGTTGATGATGGAAGGACTCACGGAGGGACTACTTCAACAAAAGCCAGAAGAAGGCATTTATCAACTTCAGGGAAACCAACTTGATGATGACTCTAAGAGGCCAGCTCATCTCTGTGGACTGGTGACAGATGGGTTAATTTAGAAAATTCAATGCTGCCGAGTGTGTGTGTGCTGAGTCAAATTTGAAACGCCTCTATTATGTGGTCTGGTCGGGTGGGGGCCTGTTGTATTTGGAGACAGACATGTGATGTCACATCATCATATTATGCATATACTTGGCTAAATGTTAAGATGACAGTTGTGAGATTAATCAGCCTGGTACATGCAGCCACTTGTCTGTGACTGGTTGTAATCTATTCTCACTTCTCAGTTAATCGATTGCACATGAGCCATACAATTAATGATTGCAGCAGACTATACTTTTGATCTGCCTCTCTGAATCTTCTTGGTACACTCCTCATGAAACTTATCTTCTGTTCTGTCCTTCTCTTTGACTGTACAATATTGTTTTTGTTTTACATTCCACAGGCCTTCTTTTCTCCTGCACAAATAGCGAAAGCTCCATAACACTCCTGCTTACCTTACTGCTTCTGTCAGGCACCCAAGATTGACGGACAATCCACGAGGAATGCAGATGCACCACCCAATTTGGTAATACTGCATCATTTTTCTTTTAAGTTTCATTTTTTAGAACTGTGTGCATTTATGTCACTCCTCCATAATTTGTTTACCATTTTTAAACCTACATGACCTCTGGGGAAGGACAGTTTCTGTTTTCAATGCATTTAACTGAACTGTGTCATACTCATTCCTTCATTTCCTTCCACAACAGATTGATGATGATGTGCTACTCATCTACCCGTTGAATGTCTTACGGCTTTGACTTTCTCAGTAGGAACTGTGTGGTTTTTTAGACAACATAAACGTTGGGATGGTCGCAGATGGATTCTATGCACTTCCCCAGGATATGTTGGCCTATAGTCCTGCTAGCTCTTAGTACCACCATAAGTACCCCTAAACCTGAGAAGGTAACAAATGTATTGGGAAGCCTTAGAACATGATGACAGTGACTCCCCAAGCAATCGTGATCTAGAACCTTTTTGCTTAGTCACTCGTGCATCCCCAGAGAGCCACACAAGAAGCACACAAAGAGGCGTTTCAATATTTATTGAACCATTGTGATTCTTGTGTAAAGTATATGTGCTGCTATGATTAAAAGACAGAAGCAGATGAAAGTGATTAGCAATATGAGAACAATGAAAAGGAAAAAGAGTTCCAGCATTGTGCTAAAGCAGTATATATATGCTGGCATATAAGTATGGTGTGTAGTATACTCCTACTATGTGCTCCCTAACCAATATTTGGGGTGACCTGCCAAAATCCTCTACTTGATGATCTAACTCCCCATTACCTGTGGATGAATGTGTTCAGGACAATGTCTTGGTCACAATTTGGACATCCCTCCTCGCAGAGGAAAAACATGAATCCGCTGGGCTGAGACTCCAACAAACAGAGACCTCGCAGTGGCAGCAGAGTGCTCCTCTGATTTGAACACAGAAATGTCTGTGTATATATAATAACAGCATCCATGCTTCCATGCCGAGGCCTCAGCCAGGCCGTCATTGTTTATCCTCTTGTGATAGCTGTGTCACCTTACAGACAAATAACAACATTTGCACAAGGGACATTTAGGTCTTGTACTAAATGTTTAAGGTGTTGTGATAGTCTACCTACAAGGTGGAAATGTAAGCAATGTGGTTTCAGACTAATCCTGCACTGTCACGCAAGCAAATGTGTGTAAAAAGTCATTGGAAAAAAGAAGGCAACCTAAGGGATGTATGCGTGTAAAATGGCAATGTTTTTTCCTGGGCCTAACCCCTCCATTCATCAAACCCCTAACCTTCTTCCCCTGGCTGTGTGATTTATTAAGGCGTGACTTAATTTACACCATAAATAGATCACACACTTAGACGGATGAATGTGATGAAAGCGACAACAACTGACTGCGGGATCTTCTATTTCCTGAGCTATAGCCCACACTGGCCCCATTTTACCCACCCACGCATAAAAGTGATCCATATTTTAGATATAGAAGAACATAATTCGTTAACATCATCATTCAGGCCATGTATTGTGTTCTGTAAACGCTTAACCTTGTCCACTCCTGACTCTGACTCAACTTCTCCTGACTTGAAGATTTTGTAAGTTTAGTTTTAAATTCTAGCTCCCCATTGCTCAGAAGACGTTTCTATTGCTAGCTTTTCGTTATCATATCAGGTCTTCTTTGTTGGGTCATGGCGGTAGACTGGTCTCAGTCTTTCTAAAGTTATGGTATAGTAATATAACCCACTAACTCTGTGTTTTCTTTCAATCTAGTTACCTGTGATGGATAATACTTTGATTAATCCTACAGTTGGAGTTCACCTAGGTGGGAGTGGGTCCTCCCATAGGGAAATCCCTTCCCATGCTAGCCTGCTACTACTCCCACCACCATGGCACTTTGGGAAACCCTGCAGTAAGAACACTGAGAGAGCTAGCAGCCCACGCTTCATCTATTCAGGTAAGAGAGCTAAGAAGCGTTGTTGTAGGCAATGGCAATTTCCCCCTCGTGGTCAATATAGTTACAGAGGTTACTGGTATACACTTTTTAAACATATTTTAAAAACAGGCTGAGCTAACATGCAGCAGTGCACAGTAAAACACCCCAAACAAATTTGAGGCAGAAATAAAGTAAAATAATTATTTACTATCCTTTTTGAACAATAAAGCCCACCACTTTAATCCACAACAGGCCCACCCCTCTCCCCAAACAAATCTCCCTGTACCTAACCAATATCCAAAATGCTCAATGAAAAAGTCCAAGAAACAGTCCCTGTCCCAACTCCCATCATTCCCACCCTCTACATCTACAACAAGTCCCTCCCACCAAAACAAATATTAAAAAGGTGCTAAAAAAGAGGGCACTACACACGGGTCAGAAGCTTTTTGGGGTGCACCTCAATGTGTGCCATTCTGTTTTCAAGAGGCGCCAGCAGGAAGCAGCGCTGCAAAATTTGGTCTGGGAGCGAGGGGGGAAGCAGCAGTGGTGGTGTGACGGGCGGCTGCCGGCGGTGCTGGTGTTGTTCTTGCCGGGAGGCTGAAGGTGCTGATGGATGGCTGGAGCCCTGGGCAGCAGCAGCTGCATTATCCGCCTTCTCCTCCTCAAGGGCTACCAGTCACTGAAATTTGGCCCATTTGACCTCCAGCCTCTGCTGCTGCAGCCGGACTGAGATCTCCTGCCTCGTAGGTGGTCGACCAGCAGGAGTAGCTATATCAAGAATGAAAAAATACAAATTGTAAACAATGCTCTATGCAAAGCACTTGTTTAAAATTATATAGTAGCAAAGTAACTGTTCATTGCTGGTGCCCTAGTGCCATTCGAATTTGATGTGATTAGAGTCACAGCCATTTTTCACCAACAAATGCCTTACATAAAAGGCTGAAACTGGCTGAAAGGAATTAAGGCAGAATAACAGCACACCTGATTTAAAAACACTGTTATTGTTTTCATTTAAAGGATTTCCTAGTAAACAAATAAACAGACACATTGTGTGGAAAAATAAAAATAAATTATCTCTCATTAATGAATAAGGCATTATGCACTATGGAGTGCAAGTATTCTTGCTGTGCAAAATTAATTGAGGCATGCTAGCTAGTGCATCGGTAGTCGGTACTTTGCTACTCTGCTGTCTGAAGCTGAGGCAGCTGTAATTGACAATTATCTTATTCCAATGGCCCTGCTCTTCTCCAAAATGCCTTTCAATTTTACCCTGTCTCCTAGGCAGATGAAAAATAATGATACAACATCACACACGTCACGTATAAAATGTGGATATCCTATCTGCCGTAAGTAGCCTGTGGGAAAAACGATGTACTCCAGTACATGGAAAGGATAAAGGAACAGGATATATAGATTACATTTGGCACATGCTTCACAGACAATCCCATCCGCAAAACTCAAGTCACTTAGTCCCACTTTACTCCCTGGCCTCGCTCTTCACCACAATTTATTGTTATTTCCAACAAATGCATTCGCTTGGCAGTAAGGAAAGGAAACTTAACTTACTCTACTCCAGGGTAAGTTAGAGGGATTAGGCTGGGTAGGTAGACGTTTTACTGCAGACTAGTGGGGTGTTACTGATCATCATGTGCCTAAGCTTTGTCTTAATCAGTCACTGTAGTTGACAAATGTTGAAAGGGAAAAATTTGAACAGGTGTAAATCTGATATGGAAGCCATGAAATATATAAATCAATTGGGCAGAAAAATGTGGTGTATGCCAAGAATGGATTTCTCAATTTTTTTGGCAGGCTGGGATAGAACTTAGGAAAGACTAAAGGAGTGAGGTACTAGGAGGTGACAGAGTGGGCACTGGGAGGGAAGGGAAAAACACTTTGTTTTCGCTTTGCCATTCATTGAAAACTTTGTAAATGCCACATTAACTGAAGCAGACGCACATTGCACAGCCAACACTGCAGTGGCACATTGAACCATGCAGCAGTTGCTCATGAGAGGTACTGGTGAAATGCCATGGGAAGGGAGGTGATGGGTGGGATATATATCTGCCTCACTTAACAAATAGAGTCAAGGGAGTAGACAGAAATACCCCCCTTTGATCCAAAGCTTTGATAAAACCATTCCAAACAAGCCAGGTAGGTGTGCACAACCTTCTCTAGAGAAGCTCCCTTGTTTCTTTATCTAAGCAATTATCCATGCTTCATTTCATTGTTCTAGCACTCTTCACCCTTAGATACCCACCATTTAAGTTTTACATTCTCTCATCCACTCTTTCACTGTTGAAAACCATCCATCCATATATATCCATCCATCCATCCATTCATTCACCTATCCACAGCTTTCAACTATCCTTTCATCAATACATTCAGTTACCCACCCACACATCCTTTCACTCATTCACCCTTTCACTTATCCCGCTTTAACCCACTGAGAATAATTCTTTTTGCTCATCAACCCTTTCACCCACCTAGGCAGACATCCTTTCACCCATATACCCTTTCACCCATCCTTCACCCACCCATGTATCTTATCACCCACCTATACATCATTGCACTTTCACTCACCCATGCATCCTTTCATTCATACAATATTTCACCCATCCTTTCTCCTTCCATCCTTTTTTTCCCTTTTCCATCAACTCATCGTTTTTAGTATTCATTATGAGACTGCTGAGTTGCAGATAGAAGAGGCCATTAGTTCAACCCCCTCTGTAGCTCCTAAAGCAGGGGGGTCACGATGCCCTTGCAGTGAGTATACTAGTAATTGTCAATAAGCCAGCAATGTGAATTATCACCGCCCATCCCTTTCTCTGCTGGAACTTCCCCCTTGACCGCCACAGCATCTGCTCCGCTGGCACTGTCACTGTCCCCACCGGGCTGTGTGGCTTGAAAAAAACATTACACATTTTAGATGCCAGATATACCTCCCCTTATTATTTTTTTAACCAAATTCAAATACAATACATCACTTAAGTTCAGTTGCAGTATCTTCTATCAAAAATATCACATTGGGCATTTTGTTGGTTTGCAATGTTTGAAAACCAGGTAGTCAAGCCAACCAAAAACATTTTCTAATGGAGGGGTAGAGCTATGATGACTCTGAGTCATTGGCGCACAATGAAGGGGAGGAATTATTGGTCAATGAAGGACATATGGTCTTGATTGGCAAATGCAATGGGACTGTCCTCATACTAGTTTCAGACATGCTGAACTGTCATCGCAACTGCTGGTATACTACTGTATAATTGAATGATAATACATACACAACATTGGGGTGGGGGGAGGTCCACCCAAGACCATGGCCACTCTGTAGTTTTACTGTTTGAGCATGAGCGAGAAAAAGAAAACCTTCTTAACATGCATGGAATAAGAATAGCTTACTTGGGCAGTAGAGTGCCTGTCATAAAATTGGTTCTCTTAGTCTTACAGTACCAGCCAACAAGAAATTTAAAGGGAGAGGGAAAGCTTACTGACAAAGCAGAAGAAATGAAGCTACAGTCAGACTAGTACAGACAAGTCAAGTACAGAAACTTGAAATATAGAAAAATACTAGGATAATGAAAGGATAACAAGAATGTATCAAACATTAGGTAGAAGGAAGAGAATTTGGAAAAGAAATTAGAAGACAGGAACAGTAAAAAAAAGAAGAAAAAAAATATTCTAAATGTGGTGTGATAAACGTTATGTAAATAATAATAATGTTAACAGGAGGAGTTACTGGGGCCATCAGATCTGTCCTGATTGGCCGCGGCGCTGGTGGTAGTGGTGGTGGTGGAACTTCCACCCACTGCGCCACTGGTGGTGGAACTCTTGGCTCGCTGACCCGCCTCCGTGCTGCTAGCCCTCTTCTTGCCCCTGGATGCTGATGTAAGAATTAAAGAAGATAAAATAAGACAGATTAGTGGCACAGTTAATAATCTCCCCAAAAATATCTTAACAGTCAAAGGAAAACACAGTAACATTGTACTTTTCTATATCAGATCGCCTATACTACTAGTATTGAGTTGACCCATTCCTAATTTCCCAAACCTGAGCCCTAGTCCAAATTTCCTAAACTACATGTTGGAACTACTTATGCACTGCAAAAAATGATCTCCGCTTCTCATCTCATTCTCAATCTCAGCCCCCTTTAACGGGCCAACTTAGTCTCCCTTTTTTCAATGCACAGATGCATACTACGCATCACTGGGAGATTGCTTTGGACTGTATGAGCTACATAAAGGAATTCACAGATAACGCTAACTAACTGATATTACTAATACTACCACCATCTTAGTGATGACTGTGCTGTTCGCGCGTAGTTTCCTTAGCGAGAATGTGGGCTGCGCTACCAAACATCAAAAAGGTAGCGCGAACGGGCACGTTGAACAGCTCTGCCAGTCCATGGAATTCCGTGGAATCTCGCTGAGTTTTTGGGCCCGCTCTGTGGAACAGAAGTCTACGCTGACAACACCCAGCTCAAGCTCTCGTGCTCAGCATACCCCACCACCATGAATACCAACTCCCACAACTGCATGAAGAACATCGCCGACTGGATGAAGACTAACTGTCTGAAATTAACACTTACAAGACCGAATTGCTGATCTTTGGCAACAACACCTCTCCTTGGAACGACACCTGGTGGCCAGCCAAACTCAGACTCACTCCCACACCAGCAGACCACACCCGCAACCTCGGCATAATCCTGGACAGAAAACTAACCATGAAGTGACAAATCAATACAGTCTCCACTGCCTGCTTCCACACTATCTGCATGCTCAGAAAATCTATGAATGTCACGAGGAAAAACATCACTCAAGCTCTAGTCACCAGCCATTTAGACTTCAGCAACTCACTGTACGCAGGAACCTCCACGGAACTCGTGAGGAGACTACAGATGATACAGAACTCAGCGGCCTCAACCAACCCAAATGGACCCACATCACCCCAAACTTCAGGACCCTCCACTGGCTCCCCGTCCAGAAAAGATGTCAATTCAAGATGCAGACACACTCCTATAACGCCCTTCATGACCTAGGACCAGCAGATATCGACCACAGCCTGGAGTTCCACCAGCCATCCAGAGACCTTCGCTCCGCCAATCTCACCCTGAAGCAGACTCTGCATATCTGCCAAAGCTGCAGCGGAGGCTGTTCCTTCTCCTACCTCGCCACCAAGTCCTGGAACGGCCTTCCCCTCCACCTCCAGGCAGCACCCTCGCAGACGGACTTCAAGAAGAGACTCAAGACCTGGCTGTTCGACTGAGCCCTGCTACCTAGCACCTGGATACCCTCACGGGTGATTAGCAGTGCCATACAAATACTGATTGATTGATTGATTCCCAATCAAAAGATAACACTTCTTCAATGTAATAAGCAACCCAATGTTATCGTATAGTAGAGGTAGTCCTGACATTAGTGAAATTAATTTAGGAGTTTTTCACTACCAGGACATGTAAAAGATAAAAGTACATGACCAACCTTTTAATTACAATGCACCCTGCGCTATAGGCCTATATGTATTAAAAAAAAAGGGTTGGGCCTTTCAAAAGCTTTTTTTGCCAGATCAAAATGGCAGTTTAAATCTGCACACACAGGCTACAATGACAGGCCTGAGACATGCTTTAAAGGCTACTTAAGCAGGTGGCACAATACGTGCTGCAGACTCACTACTAGCATGTATCTTTCAGGCCCTGGGTACATACACTGCCACCTTACTAGGGACTTACAAGTAAATTAAATGTGCCAATTGGGTGTAAGCCAATTATAACATGTTTAAAGGAGAGAACACAAGCATTGTAATACTGGTTAGCAGTGGTAAAGTGTGCAGAGTCCTAAAGGCCCACAAAACCAGGTTGAGAAAACAGGAGGGTGACGACAAAACATTTGTGGATGACCATGCAGAAAGAGCCAAATGCAAAAATCAGAAATAGAGATACTACTGCGGCTAGAAGGCTCCTCACTCTCCAATGCAGAGGTAGCCATACCACTAGAATGTGTTGGGACAATTTAAAAATATTCTAGACAATATGTTATCTGGCATAACTAATTAGCCACATTGTTGCAACAGTGAGACATTCCGTTCTGAATATGTATTCTGTGACAACCGAGTATTTCTGTTAAGGTTGCTAATTTTCAACACTTTTACCTAAACTTTGTAGTTTAAATACAACATGTAAATATATTCTATTTTGATGCTTTGAATCTTAGCTTCGTGACTTCATTGTAGCATTTAAAGTGTTTATACTATTTATCATACCTGACATGCCTTCATCCATGTTAATTGTGAGCTTCTCCATTGTTTAAAATAGTTTGGTTTGAATGTTTAACATTGCTTTTGAAAAATTCAGCTCTAGATGGTGTTGCACCAGTATCACCATGTCTATTTTGAAATCCTTGATGGGGTGGTACATAGCTTTAACTCTGGAGTCTTTGTAACAAAAAGTGTGTTTTACCTCATGTAGTTGTACCAAGATTTCTCCTAATTCTAGATGTGCCTCTTCTTGTTGGGGAAGTTTTTTCTGTTTGTATTGGGGTTGAAGTGATGTCCATTGCTTCAAACATGTCATGATCGTTGGTCTGATTATCAGCCACAGCTTCAACAGTGTGTGCCTCATGTTCTCCTGTTATTTTATCTTCCATGTCTGCATATAAAAAGTGATAGGATTGAAATTAATATGTATGTAATGTCAAATGACAAATAACAGGCTATGCTTTAGTGTAAGCTCCTTAAATCTAGTTATTTATTTTTTCACAGAATCATGATGCATGGGTTTTACAATCAATGCTATTACTTATATGGTTTCACAGTGAGGTGTATTTTTGGTCCAAAGTCCTACTTACAAATGTCAATAGATAGGGCTTTGTGTCAAATATCAAAGTTGCTAGTGTGTGAAAGCCCTGTTAATGTAAAGCAACACAAAACAGTGCATAGCACTACTTTGTGTTACTTTTAGGCAACATTCCAGTGCAAATCAAGTTTTGCGCTGGAAAGTAAATCCTAAATCAGCGCTTTGTGCCAGGTTGCTTCATGTTTAATGACTTTTCACTCTCACAAAGTGTTTAAAAAATCTGGACCTTAATGCGCATTCCTGAACTGACCAACCTTACCCTCACACTGTCAGGCAATGTTAGTTGATAAATAATCCTTCTGTGTCATTACTCTCAGCTTACTTCTTTTCACCTCTTCTACCTGGCCCCTCTCCTGTAACTACTCTCTCTCTATAGCTATATGTACCAACATCCTCTCTCTTTACCTTTGTCTCCCTCAGCTCTTTCTAAATATAACCATCTCTACTTCCTTCTTATGACTTTGCATCTTTATTGCTCTCTGTGCCCACCTCTACATCTATCACTCTCAAACTCCTATCTGTACCTCAACTCTCTCTGTACCTCATCCCTCTCCATGTCTCTACTATATTGCCTCCCTGTCTACTATCCTATGCCTTATTTCTGCCTCTTCATCCCCCTCACCTTTTTAACCCATTTCTTTACCTCACATCTCCCTCACTACCTAACTTTTTTTAATGTGCATGTCTCTCTCCAAGGACTTAGCCTCTCATTTTACCTCTCCATTAGTTCAGTACCTCCCCTCTCAGCCCCCTTTTTCCTCTACTACCTCCCTCGTTGACCTCTCTAAGGGGCAGATTTACAAGCCCCTTGCGCCACTTTTGCGTCACTTTTCCCATGTTAAAAATGATGCAAAAGTGGCGCAAGGGCCTTGTAAATCTGTCCCTAAATATCTAACCCTTTTCTGGCTACCTCTAACTCTTTTTCTCTATCATCAACAACCCCCCCACTCTCTCTCTTGCCATCTCTCACACAAACACAACCACATATCTGGACCTCTTTCTCTATTTCAACTAACAACTTCTCCTCAGCTATCTCTGGCTACCTCTTCCTTTTGGATCTCTCGACCACACTATGTCTTCCTCTTTCTCTATCTCATACTCTTGTCTACCTCTTTATCAATCTCACCTCTCTTATTCTATTTCCCATGTCTCTCAACTACTTGTTTTGTTCTTCACCACATTTCTCTCTCTATTCTCCAGCCCTGTCTCTTCATTTTTCTTTTTCCTTTTACACTCTTTATCTTAACCATTTTTCTAAACCTCTTCTCATTTTGCTCTCTCTATCTTTCTTCTCTTTGTTTTTCTGACCTCTCTATTTGTATATCTGTTTCTCTCTCACTTTACTTCTCTCTAATGTACATCTTTTGTACATTACGTCTCTCAACCTCACTCCTTGGTTAATTGTTCCACTCTGCCTCTCTCTACACGTTCTTCTCTCTATATCTATCTCTCTCTGCCTCACTCTAAAACCTTACCTATTTCACTACCTCTTTGTCTATCTCGATATTGCTCTTTCTACCTCTCTTTATCATTCCTCTTTACCTAAACATTCGCAATATACTTTGTCTTTCTTGCTACTCCACAAAGCTTTCTTTATCACGTCTATCTCTACTCCTTTTTCTTCTACTTCACGTCTCTCGCTATACTCTTCTCTGTATGTCTCTCTCCTTATCCTGTATTTAGCCCCCTCCAATGTCTCTTACTTGGCAGGGTCAGAGGTAACTGCCTAGCCAAAGAAATGCACATGTATTAAAAATGAGTAAACAATTATCAACTTTAACCAATAGAATGGTCAAAATCCTCAGAACAACACTATTCACTCTTTGTGGTGTCACGTGGCCGATAGGGACATTGTCGACATCACTAAGTTAGCATGGCTTGTGCTGCCATGATGCTGCTTTTGCGCACGTTACTACATAACTTTATTTTTGCAAGACTCTGTTTATGCTTTTCACATGAGAACGGTCTGCTGTGTTCGTTCTTTGCTTGTTCCTGGAGTTTAGTCTGAACATTGTGAGCAAGGTCAATAAACAATGCCCCTTGTTATTCTGTTCTGGTCAGGCCCTTGCACCTAGACGAAACATACCACTGCAGCTGCGGCTGGAGACTTGTGCTTTGATATTACGGGGATATATGTTTAGGTAACACACACTTGGAGAGGGACCTTTCTACGGAGAAGAGCAATAGCCACCTTCGATGTAGAAATACCTTCTAAGCTCTAAGGTATGGGGTCTGCTGACAAAGCCCAGAGATCTTCTATTATATAATAATACAAACTCTATCCAAGGGGAGGGAGGTTAGGCACTATAGTCCTTTCTCCATTGTCTTTATAATATGACATCTCCCTTCATAATGTATGGACTGGCTGTGATGCTAACTGTATTACTGTTATGCATTTTTCTGCTTGTTGTGGCACATATACTGCATGTTAGAGCACATTAGTTAAAATAAACATTTTAAACTATAGTCGTGTCTCTGTCAGATCTTATTATGGACACGTGCGAGAGTGTGAGTGAAAAGGTGTGTCTTGTCACCACAATTCCTGAGAGATCAGGGAGTGTTGTGTTCTGGGTTGTCAAATCTCTTGCTTCTCCGTGTTTGGGTAGGAGAACGAGTGAGACACTATAGCTAGTCGGTCCTGGGCTCGTGGGTACTAAGGCGGTAGGAAGGCATAGCCCCTATACACCGAGGTCCCATTTTCCTGCGCATAGTTCTATGTATGTGCAGAATCCCTGCAACATGGCGCCACCAACGTTTGGTCTGGTACTTATTCACTAGACCCCTGAGTAGCACTTGTGCTTGTCCATGATACCCTCTCATCAGTTGCAGAGATGTCCATGGTGTGGGGGGGTTAGCCTCCTATATTGGTATTAATATAGGTTTTTCAAGCTTGATTTCTAAAAGGATTTGTTTGTTCTTACCCCAGTATTGCGCTGCCGTATCACATCTAGAGTATACAATGGCAGCTAACATTGCAGTACCTAACCGTGCTGCAGTTACTGCTCATTTGAACCTAAATGGAGTCCCAGTTGCAGGAGCAGATTTTATATTTGTCGTGGAAGCGGAAGCTGCTTACTGCTTTGAGGTTTTTTACTCCTGGGATACATTTCCTACGGTTGATGGGAACGATAATTTCTTTCATGAATATGAACAGGGGGTGGTACCACAAGTTTACCATCCGTATCGTTTGCTTGAAGTTCCGTTGTTGGCTTGGCAGCACACCATATGGTTTAATGGCGCCCTACCTCACCCTGTTTCGGTGGTCCGTCTTGGCCCGTTGTAGGTGGACGGGGCCACCTGGCCCGTTTTGGCGGGCTTTACTCCACATCCAAATTATCAGGCTTTTACACTCGCAGAGCTACGAATATTACACACTAATTTAATTCATATACATTGAAGTGTCATACAATTTCTTGCTCGTAATGTACCAGCGGCTCCGGCGGGTGCCGCTCAGTCACCAGGGCACGGTGGTGGCATGGTTATAAGTCCTATCATGAATAATTCTGTGATGGGAAAGCGACCTCAGAATAGGGATGAATTCCCTTTTTGGTTGGCCGAAAAATGTGAGCAACTCGAAGCTGTTTTTCCACACACGTCTCCTGTGGACAAACACAGGATACTGACCATTAGTTTACCAAAATGCCTAATTCCCAATTTAGCAGATTGAACGACTTGGGGAAGGTGTTTGCTGCGGTTTATTCCCTGTGCTTTGGCACCCCCTCCATGACTGCACTTCCGACAGTTCTTAGGAAGGATCAAGATGAACATGGAGCGGAGGCAGCACCGGAGTTAGGAATGAGGCTAGTTGGAGCATTTCCCGTAGTCTCTGATATGATACTTGCAAACGTGAAGGGGGAAGCTGTTAGCTTGCAGGTGAGTCAGCGCCTAGAGGCAGTAGCTGATGTTGATAAACAACGGGAGTTGCCAAAGATTATTGCTAAAGTATATAAATCCTTGGGGCACAATAATTTGGGTACTAAACCTTTTAATCAGCCACAAAATAGGCACCCGCAAGAGTAGGAGGGGAGTCTGGTCTTTCCTATGAAGACTTGGAATAAAAATAAGCGGCAGCAACAGCAGAAGCAGGGTTCGCGTGCAGGCTCACCGACAGCTGATGCTTCTGAGCATAGATATGATTTGCGTGACTGCACTAAACTTAAGACACCGGAAAGATTTCAGGTTCCTGATCCACGTTCTCCTCGTTCCTTTCAAACTTAGTTGCACGTTGACAGCTACTATAGAGCGGGATCCACGTTCTCCTCGTTCCTTTCAGGAATCATTGGACCCACAGTTCAGTGGAGGGGAGCGGCAGGATCGCAGACAAGACGAGACCAGTCAACCAAGACGTGATCAGCAGAGACAGTTTGAAATCAAACCTAAGATGGAGGGCCAACCTCCATACTGTGCCCCCTTTCAGAAGAAAAAAGTTTCAGCTTTAATGGCGAGGTATGCCTCAGACAGTGAGAACCCTACTCCTCGATTGGAGATGGGCTGTGACACTCCTTGACAGCGCGGCGGAAGTTACCATAGTGCGGGAGGCACTCCGTCCTTGTCTGGAGGCGAGAGCAACTGATACTTTTGTAACAGTAGAAACAGCAGATACACGAGTTGCACCCCCTGATAGACTTTATGACATAATCCTCCAAATTGAGGGTGCTATCAAACGGACAGTTAAGGCAATCTTTTGGATAAACCTTACGTCCTCATATGACATTCTGTTAGCAGAGGCTGAATGACCTCCCACATTCGTCTTGGCTTCTTCACGAGGGGAAAATGTGATACTTCTGAGTTTTCCCTATAATGTCTCTGAGGAGGCTAAACACGCTTATATGTCAGAATGGGCCTTGGCCCTAGTGCCGGCTGTGTATCGTAACCAAGTGGGCTGGGACAAGCTTTCCCAGCACATGAAATACCGTTGTGTTCTATGCCGCAGCCACAGGCACAATACCCAATCAAACGAGACACAAAAGCTTCCATGAATGAAATCTTGACCCAATTGGATTATCAGGGTGTAATTGCACCCTGTGTTTCATCAATGAATAATCCTCCTTTTCCGATAGTGAAACTGGACGGTTCCTATCGTATCGTGTTGGATTATAGGAATTTGAATAGTCATGTTCACACGTTTGCCGTACAGAACACACATAGCTCTGCGTTGATCAATAACATAGTACGTAAAAAGTATAAGACGACACTGGATATTTCGAATGGGTTTTACAGTCACAATCTGGCTCCAGAAAGCCATGACTTGACCGCATTTCCCGCGGTCGCCAATCAAAAAAGATTTACGCGTTTGCCTATGGGCTACAAGAACAGCCCAGGAGCTTTTGCAGCGCAAGTGGTCTCTCTTTTATATAACATAGACCTGGATGATTTCTCATACGTTGATGACATTTATTTGACGGATGACGAGTTGATACCGCATCTGGTCCGCGTTGATCACATCATTATGTCTTTGGACGACCTAGGATACAAATTAAATTTTGCTAAATCTCACTTTGCCTGTTTGGCAGTGATCTTTTTGAGTTATGAACTCAACAATGCAGGGAGGGGCTTAGCCCCTCATTTTTTGAAGAAATGTGCACAATTGCAACCTCCGTAAACTTTAAAGAATTTACAATCTATGCTGGGGTTTTTAAATTTTGGACAAACATATTTCCGGAATATGCCCAGCTTATCAAACCGCTTTACATGTTGATACAACCATCTTTTTCGACTGCCAGCTGGCTTCCGGAACATACCGCAATTCTTCGGTTTTTTCAGTCTGATATGCTTGCGACCAACTTTCTATTAACACGTGACAATTCTACAAATTTAGTCATACGGATCATTCCAGGTACAGTGGGTTTCACGTACTTGACGTTCAATGAGGGGGATACAGTCCCCATTGCATACAAATCGCACTTGTTTACTTCAGGGGAGATGCGTTTCTCTCCCATTGAGGAAATCCTTGCTGCAGTCCAGATGGCAATTCTTAAAGAACGCTCTCTGGCACAAGAAAAACGCATTCTCATGGTCTCGCCTGTGCCAGCTCTAGAGGCTGTCACGAAGGCAAGTGTTCCAAATTCTAAGGCTTTACATCCTTGTTGGATACAATGGGCAAGTTCCTTGACGTCGGCTGATGTCACTTTCATCTTTGACCCATCATTGCAGACGCAGGAGTTTTTACAATACCAACAGGTTCATCCTCCTCCGTCGTCATTGCTTCCTCTGGATCCGTACAAATGTATCATTTATACCGACGGATCTGCTCAACCGGCCGTGGGCTCTAAACATGCTTATTCGGCTGCCTGCGCAATAGTGGCGGGCTCTATGGTTGATGGAGAATATAAGTCTACCTTGGTGCACACAGAGACTCTAGGAGACTGTACAGCTCAATTGGCTGAGCTGCGTGCTTTGTTGTTGGCTCTAGAATTCGCTGATCCACTGATTCACACTCTTATAGTGTGCGATTCCTTTTACTGTGTGCAATCGTTTAATGATAATTTGTTCTTTTGGTCACAAAATGATTATTGAGATTCTAAAGGCAGCGCAATAAAGCATAAAATGCTTTGGGTTCGAGTGGCGGCTCTTAAGGAGAACCTACCACTCACCCATGTTATACATACTCTTGGCCATCAGCGTGTGGGAGCACATGCTGTATGTAATTCTATGGCGGATCAAGCAGCCAAATCCGCAGTTGCCACATGTTCAGTAACAGCCGTAACAAGGTCCATGGCTAAAATAGACAATGATATTCTTGCTGCTATAGCTGCAACAAAGGATGGGACATCGTTCCTGCAAGGTTTTCCTTCCAAATACTCTGATCATTTAACTCTGTAACAAGTCCCGTTGGCTACAATACCGACCGTTGGGGATCGGCTGATTCCCAACGAGGACCGCAGGCTTTCTTTGATTGTAGCAGCTCATGAGGGCATGGAATCTGCGCATGCTGGAGTTTCAGCGACAGTGTCCCTCTTGCAGCAGCGTTATTGGTGGCGTGGCTTGTATATACAGACACATAGTTATGTTCTGTCTTGTGATATTTGTCAACAAATTAAGCCATCTACAGTTACACGTCCACCTACGCAGCTTTACATTTCAAATCATCCATTTGGTTGTATGTACCTTGATCACTGCAGTCCTTTGTCGTCAGACACTGCATATAAATATATTTTAGTTGCAGTTGATTCGTGCACGAGATTCCTTTGGGTTTGGCCACAATGTTGTGCTGATGCTCGAAATGTCAGCAGGGACTTGCGTGTCTTTGTCGGAACATTTGCCTGCGGCACCTTCAATTCTGACCAAGGTCTGGCGTTTACATCTAAGGCTTACAAAGACGCAATGAGGTCGTTGGGTGTACTTCTGTAATTTTCATCTCCATACAGGCCTGAGGGCAATTTCGTAGTGGAACAAATGAACTGTGACTTAAAGCAGACTTTGACAGCTAGAATTTTGGGTACTGGTCGAAGTTGGCTAACTCATTTATATGGTGTCAAACGGTCATTAAATAATCTCCCTAGAAGATCTCTGGGTGAGCGGACCCCATTCGAAATGCTCATTGGCATTAAAATGTTTGTGCCAGACCTTGATGGTCTAGACGTTGTGGCAGCTGCCTCAACATTTGACGTAGATAACCATTGTGCTATGTTACAGGATCTACAAAACTCTTGAGATGCCCTTGCAAAGGATCATATGCCCTCATCTGCAGATTAGGCGGTGCTGATTCCTGTAACCGGCTGGCCACCTAAAGTGGGTGATTAGGTCCGGGAAAAGGTGGAGAACAAAAATGAATTTGGTCCATCCTACCGAGCACAAGTACCAGTTCTGGGATTAAAGGTTACTTGTACAGTGTTTTACCTCCACTGCCTGGTCGGAAGGAGAATCGATACATTTCCATTGAACATGTCAAATTACACCAGTTGGCCAATACTGAATAATATAGCTAAAAGCATTCCTCGGTGGGATGTTTTGCTGCAGCAGATGTCTTCCAGAGCGAATGCTGATATGGAGGTACGAGAGATGGACACCTCCATTGATATTTTGCCTGTTTTGTCAGCGACCACGGTTGCTCCGTCCCCTGTGTATGCTTCTCCACCACTTAAGGATATTATTGATATACCAAGAAATGCTGCTCAATCATCTTTTAATGCTTATCAGCCCCCATTGTTTCACCTGGGTGCCAGTGGATATTATATGGACAGAGATAACTTTTCTTCAAGTTCTTCGTCTTCTTCATCAACTTCCTCTGTGGAGCCTACCCCAATGAAAATGTGTGTCTTCTTTTCATGGTTCCAACAACATTATCTGGTTCCACCTTGGACATACATTTGGATGATACTAACGATGGTATTCCTCTTCATGTCAGTGGGATTTGCAACAGTTTTTTTCCTTTTAATCAACGGTCATTACTTGCCTGAATGCTCCGTGGTCCATTCCGTCGATGGAGTACTGGCACCACATACTTCATCTCATATAATGAAGAGGGACCAACCCAACGTTAACATCTCTGCAGTTCCTGTCGGTGATGGCATAGTTTGGGATAAAGTGCCATACAAAATCTACGGCCCGATGGAGACGATTCGAATGCCATACGTCTTTCGGGTGTCCTTGGGTGACGTCAATATCCCCGGATTACATTCTGATGACTGGGATAATAATGCAGTAAATTTACTGTTTTCAAATTTGAAATATTATACTGCTTTTGAGACTGAGGATTTGTATTTCAATTCTGCTAATTATGACGATTTATTTTGTTTTCAACAATAAGGTTATCACTTTTTGCATAAATCTAACACAGTTCAAATTCCAGTTAATTTCACTCAATGGGAACATTGTCCTACACCGTTTCAAGGGAGTTCACAGACTCAGAAAAATAAGTTTGTCTATTTCTCAGGCTATAATCTTTCAGACCCATCCTCTTACTATTAGCAGGTTGAAAACAACGACTCGCACGAAGTTCATGCTGACCCATACTAAATTGATATATTCTTCGATTTTCATAACCGATTTGTCGATGAAGGGTTATGATTTTTGGAAGGACACGATTGATTTAAAATCTATCTGGGGTACCAAAGAATGGCAGGTGCAGGGTACTGAATCATTGCATCGTGCATATTTGATACCAAATCAGCTGATATTCCTGAATCAGACTGTACAACAGACTACTTGTTTTGGTTTGGCTACTACAATTTTTTTTAATTTTCCATCATTCTTGTCGTTAGCAGCCTATGATACCTGGCAGAAATATACAAATTGAACTCTAGAAGAATTAGACGAGATGGTCCGCAATGGGACTACTAATGCATCCACAATTAACCCTTTAGGCTGTTACTATGGCCCCTTAATACGAATGCTTGCCACTTGCGCTTTACTAATGCACCAACTGGATTTACTCTCAATAGACCAGATCCTCGTTTCCAACACTTACATTGGGTCACTACATAACCTGAAGGTAAATTATGTCAACAATGGTTGGGACAGTCATCTTTATCGTCTGTGAAAGAACATCTCTCAAGTTTGTCTAGCGACATTGATCTGGCAGATTTCCTTTTAGGCCCAAGATCCCCTCGACCAAAATGTTTTGAATATGCAGCAAATAACGAAATCTGGAAGCTATCCCAAATGGAGGCAGCTTTCAGATTACGACAACTTGATCAAGACAACATGCGTAAGGTTTTAGATGTGGTCGACAACAGCATTAATACTTTGTCTTCCCGTATTTACACTTTGGACAATATTGTTTCATCAGTTATTGACATTGTGCAAAATGATGTCTATATTGTATCATGGTCAAAATCAATTGCGCTCTGTAATGCAATTTGGGAGGACTTTGCAAACATTGAAAAATGGGAAAGTGCCTTGGGATTATTTGAACGCTACTGCCCTGTTTTTACCTTTTAATTTAACAGATAAACAAAAGCTTATGTCCATGAAAGATTCAACATACACACTATTACACATTGAGAAACTAGACCAGCTCCCATTCTCCATAGCAGAGACTGATTCCTCAGTATGGTTAATACATGGTGTTATTTCTTTGCCCATGTCTCTATTTCAATTCACAGCATGTATGAAACATTATCCAATTGGTAGATCTGAACCCCTGGGCAGTACTTTCCTGCATGAATTGTGGTCGTTACCGTTCACATTTCACTGTCAACGTGATAATAAGGAAGTTTTCCTAACAGGGGTGGACTGTGATTCTACAATGGGACATGCCTTAGTTTGTACACAAGTTCAACTTCACGGCGCTTGCAACGTATCCGCGCCTAATTTGGCTTGTTTTCTAAAAGGAACTCCGGTCCATTCAATAATTCCCACGTTATCTTTACTTTCTAATGGGAGTTATCTTATCCTCAATAACCACAGCTGCTGCTGCTTACGGGCCGGCATTCCATAAATAGTAACGGTTTCCCATCATGTTACTTGTTGCAGCAATGTGCTTTTTCCGCCCCCACAAGGGAGTGTAGATAGTTCACTGTGGCCTTCCATTCCCACTTTGAAAACAAACTTCAATAAACTAAGCAAACTCAAAGTGCTATTGTTCCAACAAGACGTCGCTCTCACTTGAGCTCCAGAGACCTTCGAATTGCACGTGGCTAGAACTTCTAGCAAGATTCAATCACTTCTAAATACGAATCTCCCACTGCATTTTGGAGAACTAATTCATCAGATATTTAATGCGTCTCATACTGAAGGCCTTGCACATTTTTTTAAACTTGTGGGATCGGGCCTTGTTTCATCATTTTAGACGATTTTTGGAGTAATACCGACTGTTATCCATTCCATTTTTTCCAGCACCTTCGGAGGGTTACCGTTGATCCTCCTACTGGCATGCGGTGTGCTGGTACTTCTGCTCCTATTACGCAATGGCTGACCAACAAGTGGTCCTACACAGACCCGTCCAATTGCGTCTGTATCATGAGCGGGTGCAACAACTGTTTGGATGCTTGCCATTGGCAATGCTGGAAGTGAGTTATGGGCTTACTTACCGCTTCGCCTATTTTACTTGCGTGCAACCTGTGTTCTATTTTCAACGGTGCCCATTCAACTGGGCCTTGGATGTCTGCCTCTCCAATACATCAGGTGCTGACCTGGATTATGATCTGTTGGTGGGTCCTTTACTGGCCCATGATCAAGCCTGTTCTGGGGACAGTGGTATGATCCGTGCAGCTGCACTTGGAGTTATGGCACTCTGGAATACATGTGAGGCTGCGCAGCAGCTACTGCAACAGAGCTTCATCGAGTATCACGCAAGCTACCCAGCTATGCTTCTGGACGCACTGGATTATGAAGAGCACGTCTGCTCTTTCGATCTGCTCAACTGGATGGCATCCCTCTTCGCTTTGAATGATGGTGGTGACCTTTTGCAACGTATTGTTTTCCACGGTGAGCAAAATTGTTGGTCTTTGCAAGACTCACCACAAATAACTATTTTTTTATTATTAACTCCATTTTTCCAAATTGTGAGTTACAAGCGTCTTTGGATCTGCTTACTGTTGGTTTCTGTTTTGCTATATGCTACAACCTGTCCAAGGGGAGGGTGTCACGTGGCCGATAGGGACATTGTCGACATCACTAAGTTAGCATGGATCGTGCTGCCATGATGCTGCTTTTGCACACGTTACTACATAACTTTATTTTTGCAAGACTCTGTTTATGCTTTTCACATGAGAACGTTCTGCTGTGTTCGTTCTTTGCCTGTTCCTGGAGTTTAGTCTGAACATTGTGAGCAAGGTCAATAAACAATGCCCCTTGTTATTCTGTTCTGGTCAGGCCCTAGCACCTAGGCAAAACATACCACTGCAGCTGCGGCTGGAGACTCATGCTTTGATATTACGGGGATACATGTTTAGGTAACACACACTTGGAGAGGGACCTTTCCAGGGAGAAGAGCAATAGCCATCTTCGATGTAGAAATAACATCTAAGCTCTAAGGTATGGGGTCTGCTGACAAAGCCCAGAGATCTTCTATTATATAATAATACAAACTCTATCCAAGGGGAGGTAGGTTAGGTACTATAGTCCTTTCTCCATTGTCTATATAATATGACATCTCCCTTCATAATGTATGGATTGTCTGCGATGCTAACTGTATTACTGTTATGCATTTTTCTGCTTGTTGTGGCACGTATACTGCATGTTAGAGCACGTTAGTTAAAATAAACATTTTAAACTATAGTCGTGTCTCGATCAGATCTTATTGTGGACAGGTGCGAGAGTGTGAGCAAAAAGGTGTGTCTTGTCACCACGATTCCTGAGAGATCAGGGAGTGTTGTGTTCTGGGTTGTCAAATCATTTGCTTCTCTGTGTTTGGGTAGGAGAGTGAGTGAGACACGATAGCTAGTCGGTCCTGTGCTCGTGGGTACTAAGGCAGTAGGAAGGCATAGCCCCTATACACCAAGGTCCCATTTTCCTGCGCATAGTTCTGTGTATGTGCAGAATCCCTGCAACAGTGGCAGAAATGTCAGTAAAAAAGGGGAATATATTTGTGATACAAATATATGGCAACTAAAGGAATAGCTTTAAACTCAATGTCCTTTTTTTTTTTAATACTATGCAATGGTCCGCTTAACATCTACCAGGTACCCTTATGAAGTGTTTCCTATAGTGGGAGTAACTAGCTGGTTAGACACTGAACCACACATAAAATGCTGTTGCAAGTTAAAAATATCTCCATCCAAGCTGAAAGAGAAATGGTTTTGTCCATGCTTGTTCAAGCTTTCTTTAGGTGCTATTTGGCTGTAGGATACCAGACAGTTTGAGCTTTCTGCTGTTCTTACATGCCCCAGTCTTTGAAGATTTCATATATAGTGCAATATTGTATAGCATCACGAGGATTTGAATTTGCCAAAAAGTGGCAATAAATGTAAAAGTGTTCCAAACAGGGGGCCCCTAAAATACATGCTGTCCAGAGCCTCTCAAATCCTTAAAATGTCACTAGTGAAAACATCATGTAATAATAACATATTAAATGAGCCTTTCCACAAATAGCCATATCAATAAATTTTGAAATTATTGTATGTTGAATATAAGACTGCAAGGAAAGCCTAACTGCAAGAGGAGGGAACTACACTTTTAAACAGAATTGAGATGTTCGCTGCAGAGATTCAAAACAATTTACAAAGGTTAAAGAAACACATTTTTATATACACCTGTTATAATACTTTTGTGTGGTCAGCACGCGGATAAGTGGCTCAATATCTAAGAACTATACACCTAGCACTTGAGTAAGGCTGCAAATTACGTCAAACACTGGAGTTTATCCACGTGGTAAAAAACAGCAAAAACCTCAGGAGCAAATTGCACAAAATGTTGATTTGCAGAGACAGTAGTGAGTAGAACTGTTTGCAAACTGCAAATGATTCCCCATTTCTGGATGCCAAAAATTTGAATCAAGCCCAAATTCTGCTTATCTGAATACCTTCTGCACCAACGGAAACTAGCAGTGGCCCTTTTACAAATATGGCGCACTTTCCTTGTTTGCACCAAGGCACACCTTTCAAAAGGTGCGCCCTGCGCAAACAAGAAAAGTACGCTATATTAGAATGCCCCCAGTGTAGAGCATTCAAGTGAAATACAGAGTAGCTATCTTTCCCCTGCCTGCACTTTTAGGGGGGATTAGAGATCCCCTTGCAGGCAGGTGCAGTGAGTGACTGCATCCACCTGCAGGGGGATGTCTGAGGGGTCCGTGGGACCCCTATTCTCCCCCCTGCCCCACATGGCTGCCTTTAGGATGCATACTGAAATGTTTGCCTGTGCATGTTTGCCTCTGTTGCCACGTTGGTAATATGGTGGGGGCGCAGAGGCAAAGTGAATCCCTTATTTGCATGGGGCCACGCCCCCATGCAAATGAGGGAACATTCTTTAATGATAGCGCTGGTGCTACATATGTGTCTGCATTACAGAAGGAGACGCACAAGCGTCTGCGGCCCCTTCTGTAATACCAAAGTAATCAGGGATTTAAGTGGGCCGGGTCTCACCAGTGCTGAGCACTGGCAGTTTTTTAAAGGAGGCCTCGAAACGGGTCTCTATCGGGCTCTGTTTTGTGCCCTGGCACAGGCGGTCGGTTTTTTCCGGACTGCAGTGACACCACAGCAGGCACATGGATGTGCGTGTGCTCACACTGCTCACTTCTCACTAGTGGAGAAGTTACGGCATGACGTCATGCCAGGTGAGCGTTTTACGGGAAGGGAAATCCTTTAAAGAGAGTCATTTTCTCTCTGGATTTCCCTTCTCTTTTTGAAACTCTGGAGCCGCAACATTGTCGTTGTGTCACCAGGGCTTTAAGTGGAAGCCTTTTCAATATTATATACAAGCCATAGCTGCTACCTATTTATCTTATGCAACTAACAACCATTGACAAAGCCAATAGTCCTGACTTGTTGTGGGTACGATGTAATGTAAAATGTAATGTAAATGGAAACTTGTATAGCGCTACTATCACTCCAAGGAGCATCTTGGCGCTGGGACGGAACACCAGAGATGGAGAAAACTGGTATACTACTCATGCCAGAGGGGAGATAGGTGTTTAAATCAGAGTTTTGCATAATGTATCAGGTGCACTGTAGATCCAAGTTTTAAGTGCCTTCCTAAAGACAGACTCGGAAACAATCTGACGGAGCTGAGATGGGAGTTGATTCCAAGCCTTTGAGCCTATGACTACAAGTGATTTTCCTCCCTTTGTCACCAATCTAAAAGATGGAATGGTCAGTAGATTTGCATTGGATGATCTTAGGCTACGGGAGGGAACGTAGCGTTTGAAGCTAGTTTGAAGATATTGTGGGCCACGTGAATGAAAGGCCCTAAAGGTAATAATAAGGACCTTAAACAGAATTCGTTTGTGAACTGGCAACCAATGTAAGATGTCTAGTGCAGCAGAGGCAGATGATTTCCTAGGCCACTTCAATACCAGCCGGGCAGCCGCGTGCTGGACCATCTGAAGCTTATGCAAGACTGATTTATTTGTTCCTGCATAAAGACTGTTACAGTAGTCCAGTCTAGATGTAATGAGTGCCACAGCAACGGTTTGCCTGCCTGAGAAGGGGAGCAAGTCAAAGAATTTTTTTAGACTTTTTATAAGATGAAAACATGTGCCCGCAACTGCCAGAGATTGTTGTTTGAAAGATAGTGTGGTGTCAAATTTTATTCCTAGATTTCTGGCTGCATTTATTGTATTAGGAGGGGGGGTGGCATCTTCTGGCCACCAAAGTTTAGGCACAATCTCTGTTTTTTCCGAGTTACACCTTAGATGGTTGTTACTCATCCATTTAAAGGTTGCTGAAAGACATTTCCTAAGATTTTCTTCCGCCTTAGTATTGTCATTATCCAGGACCAGGATAAGCTCAGTATCGTCCGCATATGAGATGGTATTGATCTTGAAGGACGATATTAGTTTCATCAAAGGGGACATATAAACATTGAAAAGGGTTGGGCTCAGACTCGATCCTTGAGGAACACCTGATATAAGTGCTTTTTCTTCTGAGTTATATTGTCCTAGCGTGATAACTTGACGCCGGTCTTTCAAAAGTTCTTAATCCACTCAAGGACATTCCCGGATACGCCATATGATGCAAGACGGTCTAACAGAATGGTATGTGAGACCGTATCGAAAGCCGCGGACAAGTCAAGCAGCACCAAGACTGCTTTCTTTCCCTGATCCAGGGCAGCTCGTAGGGTTTCTGCAGTGTATAAAAGGGCAGATTCAGTCGAGCGTTGGGCTCTAAAACCTGACTGGTTGACATGCCATACATTTGTTTCCTCTAAAAACGTGGTAAGTTGTTTATTAACAAATTTTTCAGTTAACTTACACAGGGTGGGTAAAAGCGAGATAGGTCGTAAGTTGGAAAGGGTCGTGGGATCAGCCAGTTGCTTTTTCTGGAGGGGTTTTACCGCCGCAAGTTTCCATTCTGTTGGAATCTTAGCTGTGAGAAGCGAAGAGTTTATAATATTGTTGATAATAGGGTTTACAACATCAATGAGGGCGTGTAACAGAGTGGGGGGCAAGGGTCAAAAGGGGAACCTGATTTGGTGGATAAGATGGCCAACTGTGATTCCTCCATCGTAATAGGTTGAAAAGTTTTCATACAAGCGATATCTGTGTCTACAGAGGTTCTCTTATTTATGATAACTGAAGTAGAGGGAGAGAAGTCTTTTAACAGTGTCAGGACTTTTTCTTCGAAATAATCTGCTATATTATTACAAAGGCTCTGTGAGGGAGGGATCTCTTGAAGTAGACTATTCGGATTTGTGAACAGATTAACTATTTTGAAGATCTCCTTCTGTTTGTTTTTGGAATTTTTAACAGCCTCAGTATAGAAGGTTTTTTTGAAGCTTTGATCAAGGCATGATATTTTCTGCGTGCGATTTTATAAGTATTGAGATCACTCCTATCATAATACCGGCGCCATCTACGTTCTAGTACTCTAACTTGGGCTTGCAGTTCTTTCAGGGATAGCGAAAACCATGGTGCGGAAGATTTCTTTTTTGATGGCCTATGTGGTGTAATAGTAGGTGTCAACTGATCTTTTAGTTTGAGCATCCAGTTCCCATAGAGCTGGGTGTCAGTTATAGGGTCACCAACCAAATTGGGTCTACCCATGATGGCTTTAGGGACGAGGTCTGGACGCCCCATAAGTGCCTTCCAGCTAACTTTGTCCTGTTGTTGGATATTCATATTTTTCTTGACCGAGGCCTTATCCTTTATGAAAAATTCAAAGGGGATTAATTTATGATCGGACCAGGTTTGCGTAACAGGGGGCTTCACTTTAAGGGTATTTAAATTACAGCAAATACAGTCCAAAATTTGGCCTGCGTTGTGTGTGGCAGACATCGAGAGTAGTTGCAGGCCAAAGACCTCCATTACCTCCTTAAAACGAATTGCACCAGGGTCCTTAGGAGAGTCAAGATGTAAATTAATATCACCCAATAGAGTGAAATTGGAGAACCTAAGAGCAAGGGTACCAATCACATCACCAATACTTTCTAGAAACTTGTTGTGCTGTCCAGGAGGGCGATAAACTAATGCCCCTGCAAAGGAGAAGGAGTCATGTAGTTGGATACAAAAACTAATGCTCTCTGCTCCTTTCAGGTCAGGTAGCTGCTCTATTGTGCACCTAAGGGTGTCGCGATAGATAATTGCGAGGCCACCCCCACGTTGCTCTGGTCTATCTGCCCTTTGGATAAGATATCCCGGGGAAGTGTATTCACGATGTCTGGGCTGCACCAGGCTTTCAGCCAGGTCTCGGTTACAAAAAGGCAGTCCAGTTCATCGTCAACTATAAGATCAAAAATATGCAGTGCATGCTTGCACATTGATCTTGCATTTATAAGGCCCCCACGTAGGCTTCTACGTGTATCCTTCTCCAAGGTTATAGGTGATTGTATACAGTTAAAGACCTTTTTACAGTTATTACAACTGATAGGTCCCTCCCAATTTGCAGCATTCAGAGACTGATGACATTTAACAGAGACATTGTTTAATGATAAAATAAGGTCCCTTGAAAGAGGTTGTTTTTGACATGAAGAAGCAGCATGTCTGGCCCTAGGCCCGGCGCGGACGGGCGCAGACGGGCGCAGACGGGCTTGCCTCTGGCGCGCCTCTGGCGCGCCAGCGGCGCACCCGCTGCGCGTGTCTGCTGCGCGTTGGCGCCATCAGCGTTTAAATAGGTGATTGTGACTGATCCTAGTCAGAAGACTAGACCGTCACCTATTCCAAAATGGCCCCCTCAAATGTGCCACAGGAAGTGAGGAGAATTGATACAGTGGGTCGCGTTTTGAGATCCTCCCTCCACACAAACAGCACCAGCTGTGATGGACCGGGGAGTGAAAAACGGCGCCCAGCAATGTAGGAATCAAAGTTAAAACATTGTATATGTAAAGAAAACGTGAATTAAAAGCAAATACTGTTTAAAATAGTCGTCATTCAGACACACCCAATATCGCCAATACAGAAAGGGAGAATAGTTAGAGGTAGGTCTGCAACGTGCCCCGACAGTGTGAGATCGCAAAATCCCCAATCTTACAGAGCAGCTGTTACTTGTTGTATCATATATCTGGATGCAATGACAGAAACAGCAAAATACAAGTCGGGCGCCACACTATGCTAAGCACAGATTTTTAGCTTACCTGTTTTTAAGCCACGCCCTTAATTACATTGGCCACGCCCCTTTGAGAGACACCCTCCACCCCAGTTTTTTCATTCCACTTTAAGCCCTGAAAGTAATACGGCCCTCGGTGAGCAATTCAAACCTGCATCGTGCGGGCTGTTCTGACCCTGAATCCCTTGTCATAAGTTAGTGAGCTCTCAAGAATCATTGGGCTGTGATGCCTACACAGGCAGACTTTAGTTGTTCAGGAGGCCAGTTACAAATCTTGAGGATGACAGACACAAATACAAATGCACAAACATGTAAATTAAATTGCGCTCTTGATGCTCTAAATAGATTACACTTCGAAATGCAAATAGCCATGTTTGCATACATTATAAATACAATAGCAGATATGATTGCATGTGACAGGTTTCGTGACGCAGATATAGAAGCTGTTAAACTTTAATAACGCGCTGCTGCAGCATCTCGTCTGAGGGATGTCATGTGAATTACTCATTTCCCAATGCCTTTGGGATTCAGTGATTGAAAATCTCAGGCATTTGCGCGCTTGTGCTTGTTTTCTAGCCAGTCAAAGCATTTAGACGTATTGCAATGTGTTTTCTCTTAGGCAGAATTAGCGAAAAAAATCCACAAAAGAAATAGAGAGAGAATGTGCGTGCGTCCACGCCTGTGCGCGCGTCCACGCCTGTGCGCGCGCGCACGGTGTGTGGCAGTGTTTTCCAACTTGATTTATAAACCTATAAAGAAGAAGCATTTACTTGTTTCTAATGTTAAGTCTTCTATTTTGGAATTAGAATCGTAATTTAACGTTTAATGGAAGTCAATAACAAATCCCTTAGTGTGCTCTTGTCTAAGCCTATGTCAAATAAAAGGTCGAAAATACAGAATACATAAAAAGCGTTCATATCAAATTTAGCAAAGCCATCAATAGTATAATAAAACATTATTATAAAACACAACTTTCATTTTACAGCTAGGTGAAGCCCAATAATATGCTAATCCCGAAGAGTAACCAGGAGTTTACCTAGAGAATATTGGTGACTCGAACCCTTAACAGATTCATCTAGAAGTGGCATGCATTCAAAGCAAAAAAGTCAGATAAAAGAGGAACTATGAAGTCATAATGAGACCCATTGCAACCACAGCATATGATGTGCACAGCCGCAGAATGGCGCCTGAACACAGGAATTTCAACAGGAAACAAGTGTGGGACTCCCAAAGAATAAGCAAAACATTTCTTTTTATTCTTGTTACTCATACCTTCCCATGCAATCCTTCAAAAAACCATGAACTGCCCTTTACAGATACCTTCCCATGCAATCCTTCAAGAAACATAAGCTGCCTTTTTGCATAGGCGATCATTTTGCACGTCACGTTATGTGAGTCAAGTGATAGTGGCCAGGTAAATGTAGATACCATGAAATGTGTTTCTTTTCTGGGTGCAGCACTACTTTCCAATGGGTTTTGGGGGGCAGCCAACTGGAGGGAGGTGTGCCCCGGGAGTTATTGGGGGATTGGTTCAGCCCAGGCTACATATGGGCTATTTTTGCGCTATGAGTTCAAAAAGGGATAGTCCAATCTAAATCCGTCCATTTTAAGTACACTGGCACCATTTTTTAGAAGGGGACACTGTGGCCGCAGCACTAGTCAAAGTTATTTGCTAGGCAACGTTATTTCATTTAGTGGCAATGGACGATGAGCGGGTTCTGTGGGTGATACGTCTGCTCAAAGAGGCAGGCAGAATGGACCTGCTTGCACCGGGCGCGTGGAGCTGTGGATGGAGTAGCCGCGCTGGTTTGGGCGTGCTTGCCACCTGGCGGGGACATGAAGGAGGCCCAGCGGGGGAAGGGAGGCGAAATGGGCCACTCAAGAGGAAGAAGAGAGGCCCCTGTGAGAGCGCATAGGGTGCGCATCGCCCATGGTGCGGCGCCCAGCGCTGCTATTCATGGAAGGGCGGAGTGGGGGGGTGAAGTTGGGACAGGCAGCGCCGGTAAGGCTACGCGAACGCTCTCACAGACGCAGGGAGGAGGAACAGCTGAGCGGGAAAAAAGGGGGGAGCCCCATGAGTTTGACGATGGAGTCTGGCATATAATGGGCCCCGGTGGGCGGGGGAGGGGGGGGAAGAGTACCTCCCGATTCACAATGTTGGCGGGGGGAGGGGCCCTGGAGTGGATACAGGGCAGGATGAGGTGGGAGGAAGGGGGGTAGTCATCAAACAGGCCCAAGGCGCTAGAAGGTGTAGGAGGTATGCAAGGGGGGGGGGCCTAGCGTGGGTCCGGCAGGGGCAGAAAAGAGCCTGGTGGGTGAAAATTAATGGGAGCAGGCACAGATATCACAGGATGAGCAGGAGGAACAGAAGTAGCTACAGTGCACAGGGAGATCGCCCCCAGTATCGTTAGCCCGGGATGGGTGGTTGGAAAGGGCCCTCCAAGGGCATACGCCGCAGTAGTCGGAGGAGGAAGTGGGGAGGAGGAAGGACACCCTAGGGTGCATCTTACAGACAGGTGGTAGCAAGGTAGGGTGGAACGCTGACAGGGAGGTGTCAAAGGGCTTAATCTCCACAACGGCCCCAACAGCGCTGGGATGCCTGGCTTCACCCTGGGGGTGCCCAGGAGTGGACATTTCACAGGGAAAGGCCAGGAAGGGTTCCACAGCGGTATGCGTACAGCGCCTGGACACCCCTTTGGGGGTATGGGTGCGCTTTACAAGTACAAATTTCATTTCAAAGGGCCCGCCGAGAGCCTGGCGTCCACCCTGGTGGTGCTAATGTTGGAGTATAGCGATCGGTAAGAAGAGGCCGGAGAGTCAGGGGGCTTGGGGTGCCTGGAGGTAGCTGAACAAGGGTCTGTGAAGGGATCATTTAGAAATCTTCCCAAAAAGTATACACATGCGCGGATAGGGCCCAGGGCACTGTGCCCTTGTGGTGAAGGGGCAATCAGCAGTGAATGTCCAAGGTGGGGGAGGGATGACGTTGTGACGGGGAGCAATGGTGGTCCATACCACAGGTTGGAGAGGGGAGGCCCTGGTCAGGGAGTCAGGGTAGTCAGGGCAAATGGTTTTGGGTTCCTCAGGCAGAGGAGGGTCAAGTTGGTAAGGATATTAACACTGGCTCTCCGGACCTACCCTTTCTTTTGCAGGGAAGAAACGGATATGGCCGGACGGACTCAGAAGAGCTTCATTAGGCTCGATGGCCCAGAGAGAAAGCGAAGGCTGGGCGCAGTACGGTCAGCCGGACGGCGACGCAGGACATTGCCAAAGCTGCCACATGAAGGTCTACAGTGGCTTCGGCAGTGCTTCGAACCGGACGGCTGAATGTGGCCACCGGGGCAGACGAGTGCAGCCTTGAATGGCAGGAGACGGATGAGCAGTCAGGTGGGTGTAATACAGCCCTTTGGCAATTTGCAGAAGGCACAGGTGCACAAGAGATCTCAGACAGCAAATGCACAGGTTGCTGTGTCACATGGGCTCCGTGTGTTAGGGGAGGACGCCACGCAGTTAGATTATGATGAGATAAACCTGGAGGAAGGTGAGGTGGTGGATGATGACACTCTTGTGGTAGAGGAGCACAGATGGAGGCAAAGTGGTGCATGTGGCGCAGGGGGGTGGGGATAACATGGGTGTCCCTAGTGTTTTCCAGGAATTACTCACCGCTCAAGGTCGTGGGCCTTTGCAACTCGTTAGGTGGCTGGGTCCAGAGCGGAGGCCGACCTTGACGCCAGGTAAGGGTGCCAGGAGTGGCAAGGGCAATACAGCAACGGCGTCCACAGGGGTGGGTCCAGCGGGGATTTGCGGCTACGGAAATGTCTGTATGTGAAGCACACCAGGGTGGGCACAGAGGATATGATGCCCACAGGTAAGAGTGGTAGCTCCACGTGGGCTTCAGAAGGGGAGAAAGGGCATTTTCAGGCACCTGAGGCCCTGCGCTCTGGGGGGGAGACATGGGTGACCAGCTCAACATGAAGAACAAGGGGAGAATAGGACAGGAGGAGGTGGAGCCCCAGACCACTAGTAGTTGGGACAGTAAAGAACTGAAGATCAGAAAGTTGTCAGATATGGAGGTGATGAAGCGACTTGGCTCACACTTAATGCTGTCTACCAGAGAAAAGATATGGAAGGGAGAATATGTGGAGCTGTTTAATCTACTTCACAGGGAGCTTCATGCAAAGTATGGGTCAAACGGGGAGGAATATGAGTTGTCAAAGAGGCCTAAGATGCCGATGAACTGGACTGCAACATTTTTGATCTTCAACAGTTTGTATTGTGAGCAGTACCCAGAGAGGTGTGTTGCGTTATTCAAATATATAGATGTGATCAAGAAAGCACAGATCAAGGGGGGCGTGGCTTCGGCGTGCTGCAGAATGGCCGCCTGGTGAAGGGGCTCTGCAGGCCGGACCTAAATATCCTGCTTTCCCATCCTGTTATCGGGTCCCTGGCAACTTCCAAACTTAACCCCTGGGAGCTGACGGCAGCGGCAATCACCAGTCGCGATCCAGGAGTCAGCGCTTGCACAGAAGCACTAATACCAGCGTATGGTGTACAACCTGGGCCGGCCTGAACACAACATGGCGCCTGCTGCCTGCGCGGCTTGGCTGGGGACCGGGGCCGCGACCGCTGGATGGTGAAGCCGCGGAGACCGACAATGACTGCGGGTGAAACCGGAACGTCAATCCCACACCCGCTCTGCATTATATCTGCAAACCGGCCAAGTTGGTCGCACTTACCGACCGGTGACTCGAGGGGCGAAGTTGCGGCCTGGTGCGGAACCGAGGCCGCAGCCTCCGGGAGGAGGTGCTGCCGTGATCGGCGGGGGGCTGCCAGAAGCGCTGTGTCACCGACTCTACACCGTCCCTGCGCTGCAGCTACACATTGACTGAACTGCACACACTATTTGCATAATCGCCGGGTGAACGGGTCTGGGGCCTGCTGTGACGCAACTAATGGTGGGGCAGGCCTGGGCGCTAGCCTGGTGAAATCGTGGCTGCCCCCCCGGCGATCCCCCGCTCGGTCACCGAATCATCGTCTGCAGCGGGGCCACGACTGTCTCTGGGGAGCAGCTGCCCAGAATCAAGGCGGTAAGCGGGATTGAGGGATTGCCCGTGGTGGGGGTTCTTTGGGGGGCCCGGCCTCGTACACCTGCGCCATCCTGTTCACATTGGATGGTCGCGGTCGCGCAGCTGGACCCCGGGAGCCTTTTAGCAGTGGGTGAACCTATGGTCCTGCATAACTCGGAGGTGTTTGCTTGGCCCGGGGGGGAGTTGCGGTGGCCGAGTGGGCGGAGGCTGGCCTGGGCGGCGGTGCTGCCCTCCCGTTATTACAGACTGGAGGCGGTGTGGCTGTTGGGGTCGGTCTCGGTCCCTCGGGCTGACGGGACTCTCCGGGTGAGGCTCTACCCTCCCTGCTTCACTTACGTTGTGGCCGGAGAACATTGCTGGACCTGGCGGGGCGGCGTGGTCTGCAGCGGGCTGTGGAGCTGAGCCGTGGGACAATGGTTGGTGCCCACTAGCTACCGATATTCCTCTGCTGCGGCTTGGTTGGTCTCGCCGGCTCCTTTTACATGTGGAGGCGCTACACCTAGCAGTGACCGGGACGCGCACGCCTGGACCGCGGTCCCTACCTCCTGTAATTCCTTGAAGCTCAATCGCGTTTAGTCCGTAAATCCCACGCCAACTGGATAGACTTTGGTGTGCATCAGGAGCTCTGGGGGGCTCCTTTGTACTTAGGTCCATAGGGGTACCTTCTCGGGCACTATCTGTGTTCCCTGTCATCCACTGCGTGCATCATTGCAGACTGACCATTCGTGACAGGAGATCTCTACTGCATTGCAGCGGTCCCCGTGGCTCTGCGTCCCTTGCGGGGGTGCCTCCTATTGCGCCTCTCCGACTCTACTGCGTTTTGCATGCTGCTCCATGGACCACCGGCATTAATACCATTACTAGTTAATCATGGGCAAAACAGACGCCAGTAGATAATATATATATATATATATATATATATATATATATATATATATATATATATATATATATATATGCAAAAGAATTCGTCACCATGAATTATAAAACAGACGAAGGCGAACCCAAATGATGGTGCAATTGTGATTATTTGCAAAAGAATTCGTCACCATGAATTATAAAACAGACGAAGGCGAACCCAAATGATGGTGCAATTGTGATTATATATATATACAAAAGCTCCGCTTCCTTCCAAATCCAAATCCTGCTCAGGACAGAACGGACACGGACCGCCAATTGATGTGCAGAAATATTTAATTTATTGTGGATTGTCCGCCATAACGCGTTTCGGCCGCCCACGGCCTTGATCACATGACAACGCTGTCTTTAAGGATCAACCATTTGAAAGTGACCCATGCAGGTAATTCAATAAATACAGACTTACATCGCTATAATGCCGGTAAATGTGCGACACTTATATACAAATTATATTTATGTACATGTAGCTCTCGGCTGTCCCAGGCATTGTTAATCAAATAAATACATAAATGTAAAGCATATATTGTAATCCGTTAAATTTACATTTTAGTTATGGTTAAATACCCTGTAGATCTGTTCTATCTGCAATAATTGCCATAAAAAGTGCCTAAAATATTAAGTGCCAATGTGCGTCTACACCCTCGTAAACAATAAATTTACCAATAAAGTGCAAAAGTGCAATACAGTACCTAACTTGATACAAGCAGCAGAAGAAAATCCTCTAAAAACTCCAAAAATATAAATTCTCTTATTGAACAGGTTCTCATAATGCTAGAATACATTCTAGAACGAATTCATCAATGCTCTACTAGCAGGCTAAAGTGCAATTTCTAGATAAAATAACTATCTAAAACTGTACCACAACTAATGTTAAAAGTCATTGATAAAATTAATAGATGTATAAAATCTAGTGCTAGACCTGATTCCTTTCCAATCATACAGTGTGTTGCCTCTTTCTGCACTTCACTTGCTTTTTTCTGCACCCCTCTTGCCTCTTTCTGTACCCCTCTACCCCTCTTGCCTCTTTCTGCAGTTCGCTTGCCTTTTTCTGAACCTCTGTTGCTTCTTTTGCACTTCTCTTGCTTTTTTCTGCAAATCTCTTGCTTTTTTCTGCACTTCTCTTGCATCTTTCAGCACTTCTCTTGCATCTTTCTGCACTTCTCATGCCTCTTTCTGCACCCTCTTGCTTCTTTCAGTGGGGATATGTGAATGTGATTTAAAAATGTCTCCTGATTCTCCAAAAATAGTTTATTCGAGGAGTACCTGGGCCATGAGTAAAAACATGGCCCAGGTACTCCTGCACATATACCCATCTCTACTCACTACACATAGGCACCCTCACATAACATCATTAAGCTTCACAACGTTGGGCATTGCAGCGCCGGCCCAACGAGGAGCTGCCCTATGATGAAGCATGACACCCCTCTGGGTGTGTGAGGGAGCTTGCTCCTTATTGGAGCTATTCCTGGACAAACACTCACTACCTTGTCCTGTCTAGCACCTTCTGATTAGTACCATCACTGATGTGGCCTGTCATCTCCTTCTTCCCTCCACTTCCCTAGGGACAGCATACTCTTTGTCTTTAGCATGTCCTTGGGGCCTGTATGCTGGACCTTCTAAGCCCCCGTCCCTCCTTGTGAGACTTCATATCTCCCAAAGTACCTGTTAAGTTAACATGAGATGGTGATATATCATCATAGGGGTACATTAGACCTGTGTTTGTGATGCATTCTGCATCACATATAATACAAAATGTCTAGCCATTTTTTAAATGGGGCCAGTAGGTGTTAGTTGGATTCATGAGGGAGAAAGATTCTAATCACACTGCCCTGCCAAGTTCCCCAGGTCCATTCATGATGTGCCGATCCAGGCCAGATAATCACATTGAAATCTGGGACTTGTCTATTTAATTCCATAGTGAAACATGAGCACAAGTGCCAGTTTCCCCAAACATTACCCACAGGCCTGGAGTGGCACATCACACTTGGAGCTGGCAAACATGGCAGCTATGAGCAAGTACTATCCATGTCATTACACAGGTCCACTTGAACCATGGTGTACATATGACAGACATATGGGCACATGGCCACATGGCCACATCAGTTGCAGCACACCCACATATAAGGGGTCTGATTCCCAAAGGGTCTCTGCCCTTGTGGCCGAGGCCACCCAGTTGTGGTGGAGTCTCCGCACTTGGGGCGGAATCTCAGGACTGCAAAATGTCATGGCAGCAATTCCACACTGAGTACGGACAGTCCCCAACAACTGCATCACCTCAGCCCCTGAGGCAGAGGCCCTTTGTGAATCAGGTCTGTATTGTCAGACTGTCCAGGGATGTCTCACAAATGCACTGACATTTAATTCCCTGAGGCAATGGAGTCCTTAGAGACATTGTCCACAATAATCACTGCCGTGCACATAACATATTGCATGGCTTAGATCTTGACAACAGCTGTTGTTTACAGACATAATATATGGCTTATAAAGTAGTCTCAGATGGAATTTATGGACAAAGTGTTACATGTCCAACTATCATCATTGACAACCGACTGCTAACCACATGACAGCCGGAACACAACAGGTTGCTCATGTGTCAACCAGCTGGTCAGGCACCTGCATACCCTGCCCCCTATTTCGTACAATGGCCCAGTTTCCCAGATTCAGACCTAGTTGAGGGTTCAGAGGTATGTGTAAGCCTTGATTTAATGCTATGTTGTGCAAGACACAACAGGCTACTAAGATCTTGCACACAACTTCAGGGGAGTACAGCAGCACTCCCCCTGTACGTCACTGAAGACATCTGAATCGCGACTTCAGTAGACCAAAAGTGCCCTCAATAATGGCTTGTGTACATGTGTACCCTATTGTATTTCTGCTGAGGTACAGTGGTTGCACGTCTGTATGGTGTGAGAAGATGAGAGGAGAGCGCACATGCAGCATCACCTGAGAAGGAAAATGAAGGAATTATTGTTTGCTCTTGCATCTGTACAGTACCTGATGTATGGAATGGTACATGCTGTGTCTGTTGGGGCATGTATGTGGCATGAGGAATAGTGCTGTATGATGGTTGTGTACATTACAAAACAAACATACCTATCCGACATATGTGGTGCTTGGCACCTACCCAGTAGCCACATATTGCCAAACTCTCCTGCTGCCATACCCCGGGCAAGAGGTGACCTGCGGAATATAAAACTGTCATGAGTCATGTCTGCAAACACTGCATGCACCTCAGTAAAGCTACCACTGGCATCACAAATAGCCTGTATGTTAATAGAGTGCCAGCGGTGTCTGTTGCAGAAGATGTGTACTTTGTGGCGCGGTGACTGAAGAGCCACATGGGTGCAATCAATTGCACTGAGCACACGCGGCAAGCAGGAAATGAGGTAGAAATCCCTAGCTACCTTTTGCCTCCTGTCCAGTGCATGGGGCATTCATACGTATAAATGGGCTCTCCTATTGATGCAGCTCAGTACCTTTTGCAAGCATCAGGATTGGCTTGCCTGCGAGATGCCCACAGGTCACTGGCAACCTTCTGGAATGACCCCATAGCAATAAAATGGAGAGCTGATAGGATCTTGACATAGGCTGGAATGGCGTGGGAGCAGCAGATCACAGAGTCAAGATCCTGCTCCCACTCACAAACCATCTGCAAGATGACATCAGGGGAAAACAGTATATGGCCCAGACATCTTGGCTGGACATCCCAAAGAGGTTTAACCTTTGCTTAAAAATCCTCTCTACTCTCCTCCTCCTCCTCCTCCTCCTCCTCCTCCTCCTCAAATCGTCCTGAGGCATGGCAAGGTGCAAACCAACAAACACATTCAGTGACATGTCAAAAGGCCTGGAAGGGGTTGTTTGTGGCAGCTCTGCTTTTATGTTTGCAACAAGACTGGTATTGACTGTTGGGCTAAGGAGTTTCACTTGGAGTTGATTGGGGTATGGTAGGCACTGACACAGGTGTGTTAAGATAAAAAAAACTCCTCTGGCTCGAGTGCGGAGATTCCAGCCTGACTACAGAGATTCTGGCCCGATTGCGGAATCTCTGCCCGAGTGCGGAGATTCCGGCCCTACTGCGGACGTAAAGATCCGACTCATTGCTTACCTTTGTGAATACCGAAAGATGTAAACTTAGCCTTTTGGTCTAAGATTACCTTTGTGAATACCGAAAGTTGTAAACTTAGTCTTTTAGTCTAAGTTTACTTTTATGAATCAGGCCTACATAGCAGGGCACTAATAAAAAATATAGTCAGTAAAAAATATAAAACCACATTGGACATTTCCAATGTCTTTTTTAGCCACAATCTAGCACTTGAAAGCTGAGATTGGACCACTTTTAGTGCCCTTAGTTTTAAAATGCAATATGGACAACCCCCAATGGACTATAAGAATTGCCCTGGTCTGTTTGCTGCACGCATAATGTCAATTCTGCAAGATGTTGACCCAGACGCATTGTCCTAGGTAGATCTTATCTACCTCATGGATGATTAATTAAACTCCACGTTTGGCAAGAGTAAATCGCATAATATTGAGATTTTCTGCACTTGGCTATAAGTTCAACTTCAAGAAATCTAATATAGCTTTTCTGAGTGTCCTTTTCCTAGGATATGAACTTACACATGAGGGAAAGAGACTTGCTCCTCATTTTATGGAGCAGTATGCACAGTTGCAACCTCCAACTATGTTAAAGAAATTACAGTCTGGTTAGATTTCTTAATTTTGGCAGAACATACATACCTGATTATGCATCCGCATTAAACCACTTTAGAAATTAATTAACTCAGATTTTTCCACTGCATACTGGACATCAGAACATACAAATACACTCAGATTGTTACAATATGATTTACAGTGCAGAAATGCGTTTTGCTTCCACTGAAAAAATACCCACTGCAGTGCAGATGGCCATCTTTAAAGAACGGCCGCTTGCAGAAGGGAGTTGCATAGCTGTCATTACTCTAGTGCCTGCCTTGGAGGCTTTCACAAAAGCTCGCATTCCTAATGCTAAAGTCCTCCATCCTAGATAGATACAATGCACCACATCCTTATCAGCTGTTGTAGTAAACTTCGTCTTTGACCCGTCTTTACAGACAAACGAATTCTAACAGTATAAACATGTTTATCCCATGCCCTCCTCTGTTTTGCTTCTTGATCAGTATAAATATATTATTTACACTGATGGTTCAGCTCAACCTGCTATTGATTCTATGCAGCAATATTCAGCGGCATGCGCTACTGTTATTGGTGTTATGGTGGACGACTAATTCCAACCTCAAAAAAATCGCATGCAGTCTCTAGGCAACTGCACCATGCAGTTGGCTGAACTGAAAGCTTTTTTCCTTCCACTTGAACACGGTCTAGTGCTCTGGGGGCAACAGCTGCTGCACAGCAGAGCTGATTGGTTGGTGGGCGGAAGGAAGTTGCTTAAGGGCCGCGCTGGAGCGGACGCGCAGCGAGAGAAAGTGACACGCCACAAGGCGGTCCGTATGGTAACGCTCATAGCTGGTAATGAGAGACATTGTTAAAGTTTTTAAATTGATTACTTCTGCTGCTAATATTCTTCCGCAATTTTATTCATTTTAAACAATACTTGAATTGTACTTGTTGAATTTGAATTGTTTTTCGGTTTCAAACTTGCCTGTACCTACTGCCTTTTCGCCGATAATCGGCATTGCAAAACTTCGCACTTCCGCTTTGTCAAACGCGGTCTAGTGCTCTGGGGGGCTACAGCTGCTGCACAGCAGAGCTGATTGGTTGGTGGGCGGAGGGAAGTTGCTTAAGGGCCGCGCTGGAGCGGACGCGTGCAGCGGGAGCGCCAAAGGCAAGCCCATCTGCGCCCGTCCGGGACCAGGGGCCAGGACCCCTGACCCTCCGCTGATCTATTCGGCAGCGGAATTGCGGACCCCCACCACAGGCAGCCATGTCTTAGATGCCAATTTTAAGCCAAGCTGCAAGCAGAAGATCTACTGAGAAGAAATGGGGCTGAGTATATACCTAGGTCCCCGCGCATACTAGCCCAGGAAAATACATATCTTAACAATCCACCAGGTCTGAAGGTGGCGGTTCTCAACACACGCTCCCTACAGAAGCACCACCTTGAAGTTTTTTCACTCCTGCAAGATGGAGATATAGACATTCTGGCCCTCACGGAAACCTAGTTAGGGGACTCGTCAGCCCCAGACATTATTGCAGCTCTTCCGGAGGATTTCGATGCCCTCTGGCAAAATAGACCAGGAGATAATAGAAGAGGGGGAGTGGCCATCTTTTTTAAGAAACGCTTAATGGTCACTAAGATAACGGCCGAGAACTTTGACAATGCAGACATTTTAGGGGTCAAAATCTCCTTTAAATCCTCTTGCATTCTACTCTTGGTAGTATATCGCCCCCCGCGGACCACCCCCAGCTTTAAGGACCTCTTCCTGGAGCACATCACTGATTTATGCTCTAGATATAGACGTCTCTTAGTAGTTGGTGATTTTAATTATCACTGGGACAAAGCACAAAGAGAGCCATCTGCTACCCAATTCGAGACTGCAATGCTGTCAATGGACCTCCACCAACTGGTCAATAGCCCCACCCATGCAATGGGCCATACCCTTGACCTTATCTGGACATCCCAGCCTTGGGCGGCTTTAACCGATATTAGTCCCTGTGCTTGGTCTGATCATTCGCTACTCAGATGTTGGGCCCCGAGTGACAGTCAACCGTTGCAACCACCACCGGTGTAGAGAAAGGTGAGAAACTGGAGAAAAATCGAGGCAGATCATCTAGTAGCCACCCTGCTCACACTCCCTCCCTTAAAAACTACGATAGTGAATCTTGATCAGGAGAGCAAAGCTCTTTCGGCTAACTTACGCGAAGCCATAGACAAAGCAGCACCAGAACGGAAGGAGAAAGTCAGAGACAAGGGTAAGGGGGCCCCATGGTTTACTGAATCTCTGAGGGAAAGGAAACAAAATCTCCGCCAAGCTGAGAGGCGGTGGCGCAAAAGTTATGACTCAGTTGAGCTGACTACCTATAAAGCCCTTCTCACCTCTTACAAGCAAGCCATTATAATTAGGAAAGCAGAGTACTATGAGGGAAGGATTACAGAGGCAGTTAATATACAGAAAGAGACGTTCATAATTCTGAAGGAATTAAGTCAAAAGTCTGAGAAAAAACTACGGTCGCACCCATCGACTGTAACGCCTTTCAGGCATTCTTTCTGCAGAAAGTTAGGGATATCATCTCAGAAATTGCGAACACCTCGACCAACCAGGGTTCCTTTTTCCAGACTCAGTCCTCTTCCTCCCCTGGTAGACAACTGACAAACTTCCCTAAAATAGACTCAGCCTCTCTGTCTTTACTAATGAATCGCACCAAATCGGGCTCTTCGGCAGATCCCTGTCCTCCGAGGATTTTCCAAATGGCCCTTCCAGGGCTGGAAAAACACATTCTTATGTTATTGAACAATTCCCTGGAAACTGGCTACTTACCGGCCAATCTAAAAGAAGCTAGGGTCATCCCCCTTCTAAAGAAGCCAGGTGCGGATGCTTCCACTCTTAAGAATTACAGACCTATCTCCCAGCTCCCCTTCCTGGCGAAAGTGATAGAAGAACATGTACTGAGGACACTCTCGACCTATTTGGAGGACCACCAGCTACTCCAAGCACAACAGGCGGGTTTTAGAGCCCATCATAGTGCTGAGCTAGTGATGTTGTCTGTTCTTGACAAGCTCAGAATTATGGCTGACAACAAACAACCGAGTGCCCTGATTTTATTAGATCTATCAGCGGCATTCGATACGGTCAGCCATAAAAAGCTGCTGTCACGTCTTTTAGACCTGGGCGTCAGCGGGCTAGCACATCAATGGCTAGAATCGTTTCTATCAGACTGGACTCAGAGGGTTCAGTTGGTTGAGCATACATCGGCTAAGGGCACTCTTACTTGCGGCGTACCCCAGGGCTCCGCATTGTCCCCGCTCCTCTTTAATATCTACTTGCAACCCCTGGTGGAGACCCTGGCTCATATGGATTGCCGGGTCTTCAATTATGCAGATGATACTCAACTCCTCATCCAGATTAATAACTCTAGTCAGGCCCAGGAATCAGCGCAAAAGCTACTCAGATTCACAGTGAATTGGATGACGGCCAATTCTCTGAAAATCAATCCTGACAAGACTGAAGTGCTCGTCATCCCCACAAAAAACAGCCCTTGGTGTGACCTATTTGGCCACCGGAACTGGGCACGGCACCCATACCAGTCCCGGTTGTAAAAAGCCTGGGGATAAAAATTGATTCAGAACTGTCCATGTCCAGCCAGGTCACCACGGTGGTGGGAACCTGTATAGGGCTGATGAGGCAGCTGCGGAAACTTGCCCCCCTTCTGTCAACGGCCTCACTACAGGCAATTGTATCCGCCACTGTCATCTCTAGGCTAGACTATAGGAATGCCCTTTATATTGGCCTTCCCCAGAAACTTATTAAGAGATTGCAGGTAGTGCAGAATGATGCGGCCAGGCTCATTTTTAGACTTCCCAGAAGGACTCGCGCTACCCCTCTTCTACACAAATTGCATTGGCTCCCCATCAGACAGAGAGCTCAATTTAAAGGCCTCTGTATTGCCCATAAAGCAATATACGGCCAAGCACCAGTGTATATAAAAGAACACCTGGAGAATTATGTCCCTGGCCGGACACTGCGTTCATCTGAGGCCTGCCGTCTAGTCTTTCCCCGATATATTACCAAATCCAAAGGGGGCAGAGCGTTCTCTGTCATGCTCCCACAAATTTGGAACAATCTACCTGAGCGTCTTCGTAGGGAACCGGTCCTCCTTACATTTAGGAAACAACTTAAAATGCTCCTATTTAGGGAGACGTTAATCTCAGTGTAATTCTGCTGCCTTGTGTTACCAGTTGCCACCAGTGATCCTGGTCACTCTCTCTAAAAGCGCTTAGAGGCCTGAAGGTGATTTTTGCACTATATAAAATACATTTAACATAACATTTAACATAACATAACATACTGATCCTGAATTCCCCACACATGCTGGGCCTGATTCACAGAACTAACTTACGTCAAAAACGTAAAGTTAGTACTTTTTGGTATTCACAGAATACACTTACTCATTTTGGTATTCACAGAATGAACTTACTCATTTCGGTATTCACAGAAGTTAGTAGTCCTAACTTTAGGACTCCTAAATGCCTTCTGTGAATACCGAAAGTCTTAAGTTAGGATTTTTCTCAGTTTAGGAGTAGTAAAGTTAGGACTCCTAACTTTACTACTCCTAAACTGAGAAAAATCCTAACTTTAAGACTTTCGCTATTCACAGAAGGCATTTAGGAGTCCTAAAGTTAGGAGTCCTAACTTTACTACTCCTAAACTGAGAAAAATCCTAACTTTAAGACTTTCGCTATTCACAGAAGGCATTTAGGAGTCCTAAAGTTAGGAGTCCTAACTTTACTACTCCTAAATTGAGAAAAATCCTAACTTTAAGACTTTCGGTATTCACAGAAGGCATTTAGGAGTCCTAAAGTTAGGACTACTAACTTCTGTGAATACCGAAATGAGTAAGTTCATTCTGTGAATACCAAAATGATTAAGTGTATTCTGTGAATACCAAAAGTACTAACTTTACGTTTTTGACGTAAGTTAGTTCTGTGAATCAGGCCCATAGTGCGGGATTCGTATTAATGTGTACAGTCCTTTAATGATAATTTACATTATGGACAGCAGAATGGATAAAAAAATTCTAAAGGCAACACAATAAAGAATAAGGCGCTTTGAGATAAAGTAGAAAATCTCAAAGATCGGTTGCCACGGACTCATGTAACGCATACCTTGTGGTATCAGTGTGTGAGAGCACCAATTGTAGGGAATTCCTTGGCTGATGAAGCAGCCACATCTGCAGTCACCACAGCTACTGTTGCTGCAATTACACATTCTAAAACAAGGATAGATAGTGATATCTTGGCAGCCATTAATGCAAATAAATACAGAACCCCTTTACCTAAAGGTTTTCCTTCTAAATATTCTTATCACTTGAGTGAACAAAAAATCTCTTCTATTGGTGATAGTTTGATTTCCAGCCAAGATCAGAGACTAGCTTTAGTGATAGCTATACACAAAGGTGTTGCTTCTGCACATGCAGGTGTGGCGGCCACAATATCGCTGCTGCAGCCACATTTTTGGTGGCTTGGCTTATATCAACAGGCCAAAAAATATGTCCTGTGTTGCGACATTTGTCAACAATTTAAATCTTCCACTGTGGCTGTCCTCCAAATCACACATGTTGAGGTTTAACAATCCATGTGGTTGCATTTATTTAAACCATTGTGCTCCTCTTATCTCAGATACTGCATTTAAATTAATTTAAATTGCAGTAGATTCTTGCCCCAGGTTCCTCTGGGTTTGGCCACAGCGTTCGGCTGACACACTAACTGTCTAAATGCAAGTCTTTGTCGGGACACATGCACGCAGTGCATTCCACTCGGACCAGGGCCCGGCTTTCATGTCATAAGCATACTGGGATTCAATGGCATTCCTGGGTGTACAGGTGTATTATTCTTCTCCATACCGTCACAAGGGCAATTCTGTTGTGGAGAGGATGAACCGTGACTTAAAGCAGTCCTTAACAGCTAGAGTATTAGTTACCAGGCATAGTTGGATCCATCACCTATAAGAAGTTCAGAGTACTCTTAACAACCTCCCTAAAAGATCTATGGATGGGCGGACCCCATATGAAGCACTTTTTGGCATTAAGACGTATGTTCTGGACCTTGACGGTCCAGACATTCTAGACCTCAGCTGACCTAGCACTCTTGTTTCAGAACCCTCACTCGGTGTCTTTACTTTAACTCCTGTGCTCAGTTATATGACAAGACCTGTGTGCTCATAAACAGCAGCTGCATTCTCGTGTTATGTCTAGGTGCTAGTGCCTGACCAGAGAGAATAACAGGTGGAATTGTTGTTTGACCTTGTCTTTGGTATTCTGACTAAATCCCAGGAAAGAACAGAACACAAAAATACATGCAGGTTCTCTGTGAAAGTACGGTGTGGCACGACAGCAAGCGTGTTTATATAGTAACGTGTGAAAATGAAAATGCGGCTTACAGTGTGCATAATTAGGCTAATATAGGGAAATCTACAATCGAGCTTGCAGGAAACACACACCACGAGTAGAGGAACTACTCACCTGCAGCCTGCAGTCACTGATTTGCGAATTCCCGTTTGCCAACCTGCTGCTCCCTGGCGACTCTGAAGCAACAGTCAAGCAAGAAGAGGTACACCAATCCCGAAGGGTCAGATCTGTTCCCCCACCAAGTGAGAGGACATCAGCGGAGCCGTGCCGTGTCAATACCCGGGGTACCAGACCCTCTGCATCAAAGATCGAGAAGAAACGACAAAAGACGCAGACACCCTCTGAGGGACTTTGAGACTCCTGAGACCAACTCCGTGATTGGCCCAGCTGTCCTGTAATCGCCTCTGCAACCTGCCTGCCCCTGACCGCGAAGTCCATTTCGACGCACAACGCTTGGCTGCCCTATCTGCTCTGCACCCAGCCTGCCCTTCCTAAGTAATGATGAACCATCTGTGCTCATGTGGTCCTGAGACCCTTGAGACTGGCTCCCTTGAGTGGGACCCCCCCTGGACTTACCTTTAAGTCCCTCTGTGCAGTGCATTTTCAGATGGCCCCCTTCTTTGTAGCTCGCCTGCTACAGACGATCTCAGCACCCTGCTCCCGGCCGAATCCAGGACGCTCCCAATCTTCTGCTGCTGGAACAGTGGACCTGGCCTTGCTGCTTACCTAAATCCAGAAGGTGAACCTCGAGAACCCACTGTCTGATTTTATATGATTTTTCCTATTTTCTCCCATCGACTTCTATTGTTCGTAAATTTGCACAACTGTGACTTCTTTTGTGAGCTTTGAAAATTCATAACTTAAAAAGTACTTACCTTAAAACGAAGTTCTTGGTCTGAAAAATTATATAAACATTGTTATTTTTACAAATTGAACTCAGATTTATTCTTGAGGGTGTGTCTCATTTATTGCCTCTGTGAGTGCATCAAATGCTTAGCACTACCCTCTGATAAGACTAACTGCTCGCCCACACTACCAAAAAAAGAGCATTAGTATTATCTACTTTAGCATCTGTACACCAAGAAGGGTACCACTGGACTCTCTGGACAGTGTACTTTGTTTTAGTACACTATATAGAGAACCAGCCTCATACAGTGGCACAATAAGTGCTGCAGGCCCACCTGTAGTATTTAATCTACAGGCCTCGGATATATGTAGTACCACTTTACTAAGAACTTATAAGTAAATTAATTTTGCCATTTGGGAGTAAGCCAATTTTACCATGTTTAAAGAAGCAAGCACAAGCACTTTATCACTGGCTAGCAGTGGTAAAGTACACAGAGGCCTAAAGGCCAACAAAAAAAAATGTCAGCAAAACAGGAGAAGAGAAGGCAAAACATTGGGGGAAACACCACCCCAAGGCTGTCAGGTCTAACACAAACATGTGCCCATCGTGTTTAGAAGTGTTACAGCAAACAAATGATGGACGGAATGCTGACAATTCAAACATTCTCCCCCAGTCAAAAGATCTGGGTTAAATCCATCGTTCTTTTGCCCACTACGCCACCCCAGTTTGGACCCAGCCATATGCAAATTAGTCTTGACCCTGTGCCCCATGGGAACAGTCCAGACCAAACTGCCAGGCCAAGTCTTCGCTGGACCGGAAACAAGCATCCTGGGACCGGTTTCAGGGTATGTCACCCTTCTTCAGCCAGGCTAGCTTGAATCCAGTGGCACAGTGAGCAAGGGACCCACGTCTGGACATACCCATCCCACTTAGGGCGAAAAGTGTTACAGCAAACAAATGATGGACGGAATGCTGACAATGCAAACATTCTCCCCCAGTCAAAAGGTCTGGGTTAAATCCATCGTTCTTTTGCCCACTACGCCACCCCAGTTTGGACCCAGCCATATGCAAATCAGTCTTGACCCTGTGCCCCATGGGAACAGTCCAGACCGAACTGCCAGGCCAAGTCCTCCCTGGACCGGAAACAAGCATCCTGGGACCGGTTTTAGAGTATGTCACCCTTCTTCAGCCAGGCTAGCTTGAATCCAGTGGCACAGTGAGCAAGGGACCCACGTCTGGGCATACCCATCCCACTTAGGACGAAAAGTGTTACAGCAAACAAATGATGGACGGAATGCTGACAATGCAAACATTCTCCCCCAGTCTAAAGATCTGGGTTAAATCCATCGTTCTTTTGCACACTACGCCACCCCAATTTGGAGCCAGCCATATGCAAATCAGTCTTGACCGTGTGCCCCATGGGAACAGTCCAGACCGAACTGCCAGGCCAAGTCCTCCCTGGACCGGAAACAAGCATCCTGGGACCGGTTTCAGGGTATGTCACCCTTCTTCAGCCAGGCTAGCTTGAATCCAGTGGCACAGTGAGCAAGGGGCCCACATCTGGGCATACCCATCCCACTTAGGGCGAAAAGTGTTACAGCAAACAAATGATGGACAGAATGCTGACAATGCAAACATTCTCCCCCAGTCAAAAGATCTGGGTTAAATCCATCGTTATTTTGCCCACTACACCACCCCAGTTTGGACCCAGCCATATGCAAATCAGTCTTGACCCTAAGCCCCATGGGAACAGTCCAGACCGAACTGCCAGGCCAAGTCCTCCCTGGACCGGAAGCAAGCATCATGGGACCGGTTTCAGGGTATGTCACCCTTCTTCAGCCAGGCTAGCTTGAATCCAGTGACACAGTGAGCAAGGAACCCACGTCTGGGCATACCCATCCCACTTAGGGCGAAAAGTGTTACAGCAAACAAATGATGGACGGAATGCTGACAATGCAAACATTCTCCCCCAGTCAAAAGATCTGGGTTAAATCAATCGTTCTTTTGCCCACTACGCCACCCCAGTTTGGACCCAGCCATATGCAAATCAGTCTTGACCCTGTGCCCCATGGGAACAGTCCAGACCGAACTGCCAGGCCAAGTCCTCCCTGGACCGGAAACAAGCATCCTGGGACCGGTTTCAGGGTATGTCACCCTTCTTCAGCCAGGCCAGCTTGAATCCAGTGGCACAGTGAGCAAGGGACCCACGTCTGGGCATACCCATCCCACTTAGGGCGAAAAGTGTTACAGCAAACAAATGATGGACGGAATGCTGACAATGCAAACATTCTCCCCCAGTCAAAAGATCTGGGTTAAATCAATCGTTCTTTTGCCCACTACGCCACCCCAGTTTGGACCCAGCCATATGCAAATCAGTCTTGACCCTGTGCCCCATGGGAACAGTCCAGACCGAACTGCCAGGCCAAGTCCTCCCTGGACCGGAAACAAGCATCCTGGGACCGGTTTCAGGGTATGTCACCCTTCTTCAGCCAGGCTAGCTTGAATCCAGTGGCACAGTGAGCAAGGGACCCACGTCTGGGCATACCCATCCCACTTAGGGCGAAAAGTGTTACAGCAAACAAATGATGGACGGAATGCTGACAATGCAAACATTCTCCCCCAGTCAAAAGATCTGGGTTAAAATCCATCGTTCTTTTGCCCACTACGCCACCCCAGTTTGGACCCAGCCATATGCAAATCAGTCTTGACCCTGTGCCTCATGGGAACAGTCCAGACCGAACTGCCAGGCCAAGTCCTCCCTGGAACGGAAACAAGCATCCTGGGACCGGTTTCAGGGTATGTCACCCTTCTTCAGCCAGGCTAGCTTGAATACAGTGGCACAGTGAGCAAGGGACCCACGTCTGGACATACCCATCCCACTTAGGGCGAAAAGTGTTACAGCAAACAAATGATGGACGGAATGCTGACAATGCAAACATTCTCCCCCAGTCAAAAGATCTGGGTTAAATCCATCGTTCTTTTGCCCACTACGCCACCCCAGTTTGGACCCAGCCATATGCAAATCAGTCTTGACCCTGTGCCCCATGGGAACAGTCCAGACCGAACTGCCAGGCCAAGTCCTCCCTGGACCGGAAACAAGCATCCTGGGACCGGTTTTAGAGTATGTCACCCTTCTTCAGCCAGGCTAGCTTGAATCCAGTGGCACAGTGAGCAAGGGACCCACGTCTGGGCATACCCATCCCACTTAGGACGAAAAGTGTTACAGCAAACAAATGATGGATGGAATGCTGACAATGCAAACATTCTCCCCCAGTCAAAAGATCTGGGTTAAATCCATCGTTCTTTTGCCCACTACGCCACCCCAATTTGGACCCAGCCATATGCAAATCAGTCTTGACCCTGTGCCCCAGGGGAACAGTCCAGACCGAACTGACAGGCCAAGTCCTCCCTGGACCGGAAACAAGCATCCTGGGACCGGTTTCAGGGTATGTCACCCTTCTTCAGCCAGGCTAGCTTGAATCCAGTGGCACAGTGAGCAAGGGACCCACATCTGGGCATACCCATCCCACTTAGGGTGAAAAGTGTTACAGCAAACAAATGATGGACGGAATGCTGACAATGCAAACATTCTCTCCCAGTCAAAAGATCTGGGTTAAATCAATCGTTCTTTTGCCCACTACGCCACCCCAGTTTGGACCCAGCCATATGCAAATCAGTCTTGACCCTGTGCCCCATGGGAACAGTCCAGACCGAACTGCCAGGCCAAGTCCTCCCTGGACCGGAAACAAGCATCCTGGGTCCGGTTTCAGGGTATGTCACCCTTCTTCAGCCAGGCTAGCTTGAATCCAGTGGCACAGTGAGCAAGGGACCCACGTCTGGGCATACCCATCCCACTTAGGGCAAAAAGTGTTACAGCAAACAAATGATGGACGGAATGCTGACAATGCAAACATTCTCCCCCAGTCAAAAGATCTGGGTTAAAATCCATCGTTCTTTTGCCCACTACGCCACCCCAGTTTGGACCCAGCCATATGCAAATCAGTCTTGACCCTGTGCCTCATGGGAACAGTCCAGACCGAACTGCCAGGCCAAGTCCTCCCTGGAACGGAAACAAGCATCCTGGGACCGGTTTCAGGGTATGTCACCCTTCTTCAGCCAGGCTAGCTTGAATCCAGTGGCACAGTGAGCAAGGGACCCACGTCTGGACATACCCATCCCACTTAGGGCGAAAAGTGTTACAGCAAACAAATGATGAACGGAATGCTGACAATGCAAACATTCTCCCCCAGTCAAAAGATCTGGGTTAAATCCATCGTTCTTTTGCCCACTACGCCACCCCAATTTGGACCCAACCATATGCAAATCAGTCTTGACCCTGTGCCCCATGGGAACAGTCCAGACCGAACTGCCAGGCCAAGTCCTCCCTGGACCGGAAACAAGCATCATGGGACCGGTTTCAGGGTATGTCACCCTTCTTCAGCCAGGCTAGCTTGAATCCAGTGGCACAGTGAGCAAGGGACCCACGTCTGGGCATACCCATCCCACTTAGGGCGAAAAGTGTTACAGCAAACAAATGATGGACGGAATGCTGACAATGCAAACATTCTCCCCCAGTCAAAAGATCTGGGTTAAATCCATCGTTATTTTGACCACTACACCACCCCAGTTTGGACCCAGCCATATGCAAATCAGTCTTGACCCTAAGCCGCATGGGAACAGTCCAGACCGAACTGCCAGGCCAAGTCCTCCCTGGACTGGAAGCAAGCATCATGGGACCGGTTTCAGGGTATGTCACCCTTCTTCAGCCCGGCTAGCTTGAATCCAGTGACACAGTGAGCAAGGAACCCACGTCTGGGCATACCCATCCCACTTAGGGCGAAAAGTGTTACAGCAAACAAATGATGGACGGAATGCTGACAATGCAAACATTCTCCCCCAGTCAAAAGATCTGGGTTAAATCAATCGTTCTTTTGCCCACTACGCCACCCCAGTTTGGACCCAGCCATATGCAAATCAGTCTTGACCCTGTGCCCCATGGGAACAGTCCAGACCGAACTACCAGGCCAAGTCATCCCTGGACCGGAAACAACCATCCTGGGACCGGTTTCAGGGTATGTCACCCTTCTTCAGCCAGGCTAGCTTGAATCCAGTGGCACAGTGAGCAAGGGACCCACGTCTGGGCATATCCATCCCACTTAGGGTGAAAAGTGTTACAGCAAACAATTGATGGACGGAATGCTGACAATGCAAACATTGTCCCCCAGTCAAAAGATCTGGGTTAAATCCATCCTTCTTTTGCCCACTACGCCACCCCAGTTTGGACCCAGCCATATGCAAATCAGTCTTGACCCTGTGCCCCATGGGAACAGTCCAGACCGAACTGCCAGGACAAGTCCTCCCTGGACCGGAAACAAGCATCCTGGGACTGGTTTCAGGGTATGTGTATGTCACCCTTCTTCAGCCAGGCTAGCTTGAATCCAGTGGCACAGTGAGCAAGGGACCCACTTCCGGGCATACCCATCCCACTTAGGGCGAAAAGTGTTACAGCAAACAAATGATGGACGGAATGCTGACAATGCAAACATTCTCCCCCAGTCAAAAGATCTGGGTTAAATTCATCGTTCTTTTGCCCACTACGCCACCCCAGTTTGGACCCAGCCATATGCAAATCAGTCTTGACCCTGTGCCCCATGGGAACAGTCCAGACCGAACTATCAGGCCAAGTCCACCCTGGACCGGAAACAAGCATCCTGGGACAGGTTTCAGGGTCATGTCACCCTTCTTCAGCCAGGCTAGCTTGAATCCAGTGGCACAGTGAGCAAGGGACCCACGTCTGGGCATACCCATCCCACTTAGGGCGAAAAGTGTTACAGCAAACAAATGATGGACGGAATGCTGACAATGCAAACATTCTCCCCCAGTCAAAAGATCTGGGTTAAATCCATCGTTCTTTTGCCCTCTACGCCACCCCAGTTTGGACCCAGCCATATGCAAATCAGTCTTGACCCTATGCCCCATGGGAACAGTCCAGACCGAACTGCCAGGCCAAGACCTCCCTGGACCGGAAAGAAGCATCCTGGGACCGGATTCAGTGTATGTCACCCATCTTCAGCCAGGCTAGCTTGAATCCAGTGGCACAGTGAGCAAGGGACCCATGTCTGGGCATACCCATCCCACTTAGGGCGAAAAGTGTTACAGCAAACAAATGATGGACGGAATGCTGACAATGCAAACATTCTCCCCCAGTCAAAAGATCTGGGTTAAATCCATTGTTCTTTTGCCCACTACGCCACCCCAGTTTGGACCCAGCCATATGCAAATCAGTCTTGACCCTGTGCCCCATGGGAACAGTCCAGACCGAACTGCCAGGCCAAGTCCTCCCTGGACCGGAAACAAGCATCCTGGGACCGGTTTCAGGATATGTCACCCTTCTTCAGCCAGGCTAGGTTGAATCCAGTGGCACAGTGAGCAAGGGACCCACGTCTGGGAATACTCATCCCACTTAGGGCGAAAAGTGTTACAGCAAACAAATGATGGACGGAATGCTGACAATGCAAACATTCTCCCCCAGTCAAAAGATCTGGGTTAATCCATCGTTCTTTTGCCCAATACGCCACCCCAGTTTGGACCCAGCCATATGCAAATCAGTCTTGATCATGTGCCCCACGGGAACAGTCCAGACCGAACTGCCAGGCCAAGTCCTCCCTGGACCGGAAACAAGCATCCTGGGACCGGTTTCAGGGTATGTCACCCTTCTTCAGCCAGGCTAGCTTGAATCCAGTGGCACAGTGAGCAAGGGACCCACGTCTGGGCATACCCATCCCACTTAGGGAAAAAGTGTTACAGCAAACAAATGATGGACGGAATGCTGACAATGCAAACATTCTCCCCCAGTCAAAAGATCTGGGTTAAATCCATCGTTCTTTTGCCCACTACGCCACCCCAGTTTGGACCCAGCCATATGCAAATCAGTCTTGACCCTGTGCCTCATGAGAACAGTCCAGACCGAACTGCCAGGCCAAGTCCTCCCTGGACCGGAAACAAGCATCCTTGGACCAGTTTCAGTGTATGTCACCCTTCAGCCAGGCTAGCTTGAATCTAGTGGCACAGTGAGCAAGGGACCCACGTCTGGGCATACCCATCCCACTTAGGGCGAAAAGTGTTACAGCAAACAAATGATGGACGGAATGCTGACAATGCAAACATTCTCTCCCAGTCAAAAGATCTGGGTTAAATCCATCGTTCTTTTGCCCACTACGCCACCCCAGTTTGGACCCAGCCATATGCAAATCAGTCTTGACCCTGTGCCCCATGGGAACAGTCCAGACCGAACTGCCAGGCCAAGTCCTCCCTGGACCGGAAACAAGCATCCTGGGACCGGTTTCAGGGTATGTCACCCTTCTTCAGCCAGTCTAGCTTCAATCCAGTGGCACAGTGAGCAAGGGACCCACGTCTGGGCATACCCATCCCACTTAGGGCGAAAAGTGTTACAGCAAACAAATGATGGACGGAATGCTGACAATGCAAACATTCTCCCCCAGTCAAAAGATCTGGGTTAAATCCATTGTTCTTTTGCCCACTACGCCACCCCAGTTTGGACCCAGCCATATGCAAATCAGTCTTGACCCTGTGCCCCATGGGAACAGTCCAGACCGAACTGCCAGGCCAAGTCCTCCCTGGACCGGAAACAAGCATCCTGGGACCGGTTTCAGGGTATGTCACCCTTCTTCAGCCAGGCTAGGTTGAATCCAGTGGCACAGTGAGCAAGGGACCTACGTCTGGGCATACCCATCCCACTTAGGGCGAAAAGTGTTACAGCAAACAAATGATGGACGGAATGCTGACAATGCAAACATTCTCCCCCAGTCAAAAGATCTGGGTTAATCCATCGTTCTTTTGCCCACTACGCCACCCCAGTTTGGACCCAGCCATATGCAAATCAGTCTTGACCATGTGCCCCATGGGAACAGTCCAGACCGAACTGCCAGGCCAAGTCCTCCCTGGACCGGAAATAAGCATCCTGGGACCGGTTTCAGGGTATGTCACCCTTCTTCAGCCAGACTAGCTTGAATCCAGTGGCACAGTGAGCAAGGGACCCACGTCTGGGCATACCCATCCCACTTAGGGCAAAAAGTGTTACAGCAAACAAATGATGGACCGAATGCTGACAATGCAAACATTCTCCCCCAGTCAAAAGATCTGGCTTAAATCCATCGTTCTTTTGCCCACTACTCCACCCCAGTTTGGACACAGCCATATGCAAATCAGAATTGACCCTGTGCCCCATGTGAACAGTCCAGACCGAACTGACAGGCCAAGTCCTCTCTGGACCGGAAAGAAGCATCCTGGGACCGGTTTCAGGGTATGTCACCCTTCTTCAGCCAGGCTAGCTTGAATCCAGTGGCACAGTGAGCAAGGGACCCACGTCTGGGCATACCCATCCCACTTAGGGCAAAAAGTGTTACAGCAAACAAATGATGGACGGAATGCTGACAATGCAAACATTCTCCCCCAGTCAAAAGATCTGGGTTAAATCCATCGTTCTTTTGCCCACTACGCCACCCCAGTTTGGACCCAGCCATATGAAAATCAGTCTTGACCCTGTGCCCCATGGGAACAGTCCAGACCGAACTGCCAGGCCAAGTCCTCCCTGGACCGGAAACAAGCATCCTTGGACCGGTTTCAGGGTATGTCACCCATCTTCAGCCAGGCTAGCTTGAATCCAGTGGCACAGTGAGCAAGGGACCCACGTCTGGGCATACCCATCCCACTTAGGGCGAAAAGTGTTACAGCAAACAAATGATGGACGGAATGCTGACAATGCAAACATTCTCCCCCAGTCAAAAGATATGGGTTAAATCCATCGTTCTTTTGCCCACTACGCCACCCCAGTTTGGACCCAGCCATATGCAAATCAGTCTTGACCATGTGCCCCATGGGAACAGTCCAGACCGAACTGCCAGGCCAAGTCCTTCCTGGACCGGAAACAAGCATCCTGGGTCCGGTTTCAGGGTATGTCACCCTTCTTCAGCCAGGCTAGCTTGAATCCAGTGGCACAGTGAGCAAGGGACCCACGTCTGGGCATACCCATCCCACCTAGGGCGAAAAGTGTTACAGCAAACAAATGATGGATGGAATGCTGACAATGCAAACATTCTCCCCCAGTCAAAAGATCTGGGTTAAATCCATCGTTCTTGTGCCCACAACGCCACCCCAGTTTGGACCCAGCCATATGCAAATCAGTCTTGACCCTGTGCCCCATGGGAACAGTCCAGACCGAACTGCCAGGCCAAGTCCTCCCTGGACCGGAAACAAGCATCCTGGGAGCGGTTTCAAGGTATGTCACCCTTCTTCAGCCAGGCTAGCTTGAATCCAGTGGCACAGTGAGCAAGGGACCCACGTCTGGGCATACCCATCCCACTTAGGGCGAAAAGTGTTACAGCAAACAAATGATGGACGGAATGCTGACAATGCAAACATTCTCCCCCAGTCAAAAGATCTGGGTTAAATTCATCGTTCTTTTGCCCACTGCGCCACCCCAGTTTGGACCCAGCCATATGCAAATCAGTCTTGACCCTGTGCCCCATGGGAACAGTCCAGACCGAACTGCCAGGCCAAGTCCTCCCTGGACCGGAAACAAGCATCCTGTGACCGGTTTCAGGGTATGTCACCCTTCTTCAGCCAGGCTAGCTTGAATCCAGTGGCACAGTGAACAAGGGACCGACGTCTGGGCATACCCATCCCACTTAGGGTGAAAAGTGTTACAGCAAACAAATGATGGACGGAATGCTGATAATGCAAACATTCTCCCCCAGTCAAAAGATCTGGCTTAAATCCATCGTTCTTTTGCCCACTACGCCACCCCAGTTTGGACACAGCCATATTCAAATCAGTCTTGACCCTGTGCCCCATGGGAACAGTCCAGATCGAACTGCCAGGCCAAATCCTCTCTGGACCGGAAACAAGCATCCTGGGACCGGTTTCAGGGTATGTCACCCTTCTTCAGCCAGGCTAGCTTGAATCCAGTGGCACAGTGAGCAAGGGACCCACGTCTGGGCATACCCATCCCACTTAGGGCGAAAAGTGTTACAGCAAACAAATGATGGACGGAATGCTGACAATGCAAACATCCTCCCCCAGTCAAAAGATCTGGGTTAAATCCATTGTTCTTTTGCCTACTACGCCACCCTAGTTTGGACACAGCCATATGCAAATCAGTCTTGACCCTGTGCCCCGTGGGAACAGTCCAGACCGAACTGCCTGGCAAGTCCTCCCTGGACCGTAAACACGCATCCTGGGACCAGTTTCAGGGTATGTCACCCTTCTTCAGCCAGGCTAGCTTGAATCCAGTGGCACAGTGAGCAAAGGACCCACGTCTGGGCATACCCATCCCACTTAGGGCGAAAAGTGTTACAGCAAACAAATGATGGACGGAATGCTGACAATGCAAACATTCTCCCCCAGTCAAAAGATCTGGGTTAAATCCATCGTTCTTTTGCCCACTACGCCACCCCAGTTTGGATCCAGCCATATGCAAATCAGTCTTGACCCAGTGCCCCATGGGAACAGTCCAGACCGAACTGCCAGGCCAAGTCCTCCCTGGACCGGAAACAAGCATCCTGGGACCGGTTTCAGGGTATGTCACCCTTCTTCAGCCAGGCTAGCTTGAATCCAGTGGCACAGTGAACAAGGGACCCACGTCTGGGCATACCCATCCCACTTAGGGTGAAAAGTGTTACAGCAAACAAATGATGGACGGAATGCTGACAATGCAAACATTCTCCCCCAGTCAAAAGATCTGGGTTAAATCCATCATTCTTTTGCCCACTACGCCACCCCAGTTTGGACACAGCCATATGCATATCAGTCTTGACCCTGTGCCCCATGGGAACAGTCCAGACCGAACTGCCAGGCCAAGTCCTCCCTGAACCGGAAACAAGCATCCTGGGACCGGTTTCAGGGTATGTCACCCTTCTTCAGCCAGGCTAGCTTGAATCCAGTGGCACAGTGAGCAAGGGACCCACGTCTGGGCATACCCATCGCACTTAGGGCGAAAAGTGTTACAGCTCGACTGTTCCCACAAGGAACAGGGTCAAGACTGATTTGCATATGGCTGGGTCCAAACTGGGGTGGTGTAGTGAGCAAAAGAATGATGGATTTAACCCAGATCCTTGTGACTGGGGGTGAATGTTTGCATTGTCCAGCATTCCGTCCATCAATTGTTTCTTTTGCATTTGTCGCCCTAAGTGGGAAGGGTATGCCCAGACGTGGGTCCCGTGCTCACTACACCACTGGATTCAAGCTAGCCTGGCTGAAGAAGGGTGATGCTCTGAAACCAGTCCTAGGATGCTTGTTTCCGGTCCAGGAGGACCTGGCTTGGCAGTTCGGGCTGGACTGTTCCCACAAGGAACACGGTCAAGACTTATTTGTATATGGCTCGGTCCGAATTGGGGTGGTGTGGTGAGCAAAAGAATGATGGATTTAACCCAGATCCTTGTGACTGGGGGTGAATGTTTGCATTGTCCAGCATTCCGTCCATCAAATGTTTTTTTTGCATTCATCGTGTTTAGAAGGCAGCATGTTTTCTTATGTCTACTTGTCATCTTTTAATTTATCTTGCATATGTTGGTAAGTTTATGGTTGTTTTCTTGTGGTTGTGTCAGAGGGTGAATGGAAGGATGAGTCGGTGTATTGATGAATGGATGCAAGAGTGCATAGATGAGTGGCATTGGATGTATGATGAAATATCGAGTCTCCACACCCATCAGAGACACAAACCACACTTGTATTCATAAGCCAGACCTATTGGCATTGCTAAGGCTTGTTGTTGATGTTTTAACTTTAAGTAAGAGAGAAATGAGAAGTTTTTTCTTCACTAAATAATCTCCTAATAAAAGTGAAATCAATAAATCACCTTCAGCACGGTGGTAAATCACCTAGGAGTGTGGTACATCTAGGTTTATTTGAAGGCTAAGGTAGGTAATTATGTAAATGGGCTATTAAAGCTGTTAGATCTTATTTATTAAGAAAATATTTTGTTAAGTTTAAAGGATATTGATAAAAAATATTCAAAATAAGACCTGATACTAGAATAGGGAATGCATATATTTACTTTTATCCCACTCCAAATAAGCTTTTTTCTCATCTGACTTGTGTTACCTTTCATGGGGAACGACGTCTTTCCAAGATGGCTACTGGAAAAGTTGAACTATTTTGTCTCTCACTGTTGTCCCTTCCCTAATTGTACTTGGGCATAGTGGCCAAAATGCTGTCACTCATGATGAATGACACTGGTAACCATTATCCATTCTATCTGTGCGGTTCTGTGGGCTGACCCACAATGTTAATGACACTCCAACAGTGCAATGGCTGAAAGGGGCAGGCCCTAAGCCTGTTTCTACATATTTTATGTTATATATATATTACAAGAGTCCAGAATTAGCTGAAGCTGCCTCTAAACCGAACTTAAAAACGAGCAACATCACCATTCCGTTTGCAGGAAGGTTCCATGATATGGCCCCCTGTTGCTGCTAATTATATATTTTCATTATTGCTGCAGAGATAAAGGGAGTTTGTTCTGCTAAGGTGTTCAACTAGATGCTGTACCTGCTCAGCTGGCAGTAGTTGTGACATGCTTTGGGCGAGTACTCATCTCTTTGGTCCTCCTGCGTTTAGAGGTGGTGATTATTGTGCCCTCACCTCCCTCCTCTTGTCTTATTAATTTCGTTAAAGCTTTTCACTGACAATTACAAAAAATGTGAGGCATATTATCAAGGGCCATTTCGCCGCTTTTTTGGCTTTAAAAGCCAAAAAAGCGGCGAAAATTACATCGCCCTATTTACAAGGCGGCGCTAACATGCATTAGCGCATGTTAGCAGCCGTTTTTCAAACGCCTAGCTTTGCATCGCTAATGAGATGCAAAGTAGGCGTTCCTTTCAGGAAACAACAGGAACATGATCGCCAACCGTACATCGACGTATTTACAAGCCGTCCCAGAAAAAGCGTAGCGATGAAAAAATCTGCGCTAACCGCGGATATCACCTAATACTAACGTCTGCTAAATTCTCGACTTAGCCATGTACATAATGGGAGGTGGATTGTTTGGTTACATCCACTTCTCCCTATTTACAACATTTTCTTCGGCGCTGTTCTAACATCGCTGGTTTTCATGCGATATTGATGACAAACGCCGTATATCGTCGGATTTCACATCGCCTGTTAGCAAATCGTTGCAAATACGCCGCTAACATGGCGATGTGATCCGGCGATATACAGCGATAATGAAAACGCGCTAGACGCGTTTAGCGATATTTATCACTCATTGTTGATGATATGCCCTGTGTGTATTTCTTAGATCGATACCTTATTACAAACGTCTATATGTAAAATAGCTATTACATGTCATGCTGGACTTAAAACACTCTGAAAAGGAACATTCACGACGGGTTGGCTCTTTGTTCAATACGGTCGTAAAATTAGTTTATAGTGTTGTATATCAAGTATTTCAGAACGTATATAATACATACTTATGCATATTTTTGATTGATACTCCTTTGTAACATAAACTTTACCAGCTCCTAGAGAAAATATATAGTCCATTCATTGACAAATGATCTTTGTCAGTGATCCTATAAGTATATAAGATGTCTGTATGCTGGCAATTTAAATGCTGTTCTACACAACAAGCATAGTCTTAATTGTAACATTCCAAAATCACCAATTAGGCAGCAATCTGTCTTTCATAATTGTGAAAAAATATCCCAATCCACGTTCTGGTACTACTTAATTACACCACCTATCAAAAGACTAGCTTCAGAGAAAATAAAATGTTTGACATGCTGCAATTACTATCTTCTGTGAATAGTGCATAAACACAACACTTAGGTTAAAAAAAAAATTCAAACAATCTTGCCAAGTGGGGGACTGATTGCGGGTCCCTACGCTGTAGATTGATATTCTGAGACATAATTTATCAATTATTTTGGGTCAGTTATGTTTCATTCTGCCTTTTCAAATTGACACTATAAAAATGATTGCAGACAATGCATCTAGGCATTAGTGACAGGAGAGGGGAGAAATGGCGCATTGTCCACCGCGTGCAACGTAGCGTCGATGCGCGCGGCGGGGTAGAATGGGTGCCAGCATGATATGCCTTTTCTGTGCCACAACAATGGCAATTATTTGAGCTCAGATTGAAGATCTCAGCAATGTGGGTGAATGAGATGCAGTTTTCCACTCCAGCAGACCAAAATATGAAGGCATTTTTTCTTTATTTATTTGAAACCAAAAGGTGCCAGGCATTGAATTTCTTGTCAGCTTCAACCTTTAGCAAAAATGACAGCAGCTACCATTCTATAGCATTTAAAATGAGAAATATCATGCAAGCCTACCATGGCAATTTCAAGTCTGAATAAAATCCACAATCGCAGATGCCACTGGAAATTGACAGCTGCTGAGATGGAGAAGCATAGTCATCAGTTTCTGATAGGAGACCGAGGGTCACAGGATCTTAAAAGTGAAGTGGGGGAATTCAGCAATCCACTAGAAAAATGTTTCATTTATCCCGATTCAGTAACACACATGGGTATGTTTTTTATGTCCACTATTAAATATTACTGGGATAATTACGATTTCCACCCGACACTGTTCAGTCGCATTTCTGCATTTCCCTATGGGAGCATGCATTACGGCCGTAATCCGCCCGTAATACATGCTCCCATAAAAAAATGGGGGGTGTTGTTCCTCCCTGCACCCCGTGGAAGGCACCTCACCTAACCGGAGGCCGCACACACGGGGGGCCCTGCTGGCTGCCCCCAAACACGCTTTCTGACATAGTTTCCATGTCGGACAGGCCGGCATAGAAACCATGCCGGAAACCGTGCATCATAATCCCAAGGGCGGAAAGGCCTGCCCTTTGGGATTATGAGCCGGTTCCGACTGGCCGATGGGCTCCTTGATCCCATTGGAAGCCAGCCGGAATGACCAGCCGGTTTAATTTCCGACCACCAGCATTGTAATGCGGCAGTAGGAAAGCAAACCGTAATCGGCCCCTACATGTTTATGAATATACAGCTAAAGTAAATGAAATATTCCCTTGGTAACGTCATTGGTCTGATTTGGCAGATAGGTTCCTCTGTCTCTGACACAACTTGACACATATTCATTCCTCCTTGCTACAGGTGCCATAGGATATAAAGCACTTGTAATGAGGCGTACTCCTGAAATAACTGAAGATGAGGAAAGAAAGTTTTAACAAATTGGTCAAGATGGACAACAAGGAATGCAATGGTAGCCTGCTCGTTTCAAAGCCTGTGTCTCTGCCACTAGGACACATCTTAGTGATTAGTTTGAGTCTGGGAGCTGTTTCTCTAGAATGATATCCAATTTGTTTTAGATTCTTGTCTAGTTTTCTTATTATCCACATAATACAAACAAGTGATTAGCCTAATTTTAAGTAACCCCAATCTTTGTAAATGTAGGATTGGGGAAATAAGTTCAAAACATGATTACCAAAGAGAACACAATTTGGTCACACGGGGAAACTGGGATTAAAACCCACATCTTCTGGTTACATTGTTTCCAGGTTGCTTACTAGACCACGACCACGGTAGGCATGCTTCCGTTGCTAAGGCCAAGGGAATGATCTCCATAGGGAAATGGGGAACATGTCCACGTATTTAATTCATTATCTACTACAAACCTATATTTTCAGAGAGGTATCGCTAGAATTAGACATAAATCCCCTAACAGTCAGGTCTACAACCTAAACACTGAGCCACATCTAGCAGGCTGGAGGTGCATGCCCATTTTAGTAAATTCGTGATTTTATAACTGTAAATAATTAACCCTTTTTTAAGAGGCAATAGGAGATTCTGAAGGCTTTTCTCTGAGTCATCTGGCAGTAGTTGCGTACTTGGCAGCATCCATGGAAGATGCTGCTGTTTGATATTCCAATAATATTTAAATTCCATTCGGACAATCAAGGCACACGTTTTGTACTCACCAAGGGAGGTGGTAAAGGGATTGAAGCTAGGATATTGTCATAACACACTAATCACACATGACAAACAAAATGTCTGCTCAGCTCTATAGCTCTTAAAACTACTCGGGCCCGCTCCTGGGTGGTGTGGGATGGAACCACACAACTGTGCTTTGTGACACATAGTCCCCCATGTTCATTTTTTCTGCTCATCAGCCTCCACTAGTGACAATGCGGCCCTCAGTCACACTCCATTTCATACTCCTTGGCACCTGAGGAAATGTTGGTGAGTACCTATGCACTAGAGTTTCCTTCAGCCTAGCAGGAATGGAAAATAAAATTGATTGGTCTCTATGTATTTATACTTCCCTTCCCTTCATACTTTTTCTTCACTCTTTCTCCACTATGTCGGGCTGTAATAACTTTCAATGGGGTGATTCTTTGTCAATTCACTGAATCACCTGTGAAATAGTAATGTATGAAAGAATCTTAACTTTTCCTACTTGTTATCTCTGATCTCTATTTGTTTTTATGAAATTCACAAAGCATATTGGTTGTGATTCTCATTAAGTGACTTTGGGACTGATTTATATATTGGCAAAGGACTATTCTTACCGCCAACATAATGGTCTGCCCACCCGATTCAAATCCGTGCGGACCTTAGGTGTAACCATGGCAGAGAATACTCAGTCTCTGCCATGGTCACACACCTCCTAAAAAAAAAAAGAAAATTGAGCTTGGAGTATGGAAATAAGATCATGTTGATTGAACTGTACGTCAAACTTAAAAAACATCAATAAGGAACCGTGACGGCGGTTCCTGCCAATGCTTCAGAAATTTCTGTAGGCTTGGCGATCATTTCTAAATTTGCCAGGTGTTCACTCTGTCAGGGTGATGGAGTAAATTACTGTGTCACCTTGACGAAGTAAATTCCATCCATCAACTATTTTGAAAAAGAAAAACCTGAAGGAGGATTTCGTTTTTGAAAAAAAAAAGCAGCCTCATTGCCATGCAAGTTATTTCCCATGGCGACGGGGGCATTAGATAATGTTCACTGCCTCTAACCGCCAGGTTTTTCCTGGTAGTGATGGGCAGTGAAAACTGAGGTATATATCTGCCCATTTAAACTAGGTGGGCAGACATAGAGGTCAATCTCCAACAGTGCTACTCCATCGGGCTGTTGGAGCGAAGTAACCATGGTGGAGACTGAGCAGTCTCTGCCATGGTTACTCCTAAGGTCCATCGGGCGAACTGACGATTATGTTGGCGATATGGATACTCAGTCACCGTTGCAACAGAGCAGCCTTACCGCCAACATATCTATCAGGCCCTTAATTTGCAGGAACTGTTCATGAAACTTCAACTTCAAGGAAACAGTGTAATTTAATAAGCTTACCTTACAAATCATACTTTGCATGTAGCACTGTTTTTGCAATTGCCATTATTCGTACTAAATAGTCGTTGTTATCTTTCAGGTCACCTAGATGAATCCAAGTTTGTAGCTGTGATCCTACAGTTCCATGTAAGTCTATTGATTAGTTCTAAGCACATGTAAGTCACCACTGTTTACTTGAATTTTCTTTACCAGTAAATGATTCCTCCATGTCCACTACTCTGCAGTGGTAAATGTCTCTGCTACAATGCCTCTTCTTCCAGGTAATCAGGAAATGTTTACCAGCATGGGTGTGGTTTAAATACAAGACCATGCCGAGCATGACAACTGCCCTCTTGAAGTTTGATAGTAGTCTCTCTATAGCGAGGTCAAACAACAGAAGGACAGTGTCTCTTTGAAAAGAGCAGGCATACTGACCATATTTTTGCAAATTACTATTTCTTTTGGAAACACATCGTTGTTTGTCTGAGTGCTTTGAGAAGATGTAGGTCTCTACAGCCTACCTTCTATGTTTTCTTTTAATGGTTTATTATTTGCGTTGCTGTCCTTACCAATTTCTGGTCCCCATTTGTCACACTGTCCCATGCATATACATCTTGAACCCTCAGTGACAAACATGATCTGCTGCAATATTGCCCAAGATAAGGCTGGTCTCCTTCCCAACCAGAAGAAACTTGACAAATATACCAAACCAAAAGCCTGAGCACTCTGCACTTACTTGAGACTTACCACGGGCTACTGGAGGATCTGAAGCATTGAAATATTTCACTGACTATGGGCCACCAGACCAACTCAGTATCCTCTGCCTGTTTCAATAACCTCTGCCTGATGCAAAAAAAACCCTCAGATAGATCCACACCAAATCCAGAAAGACTTTAACTCACACGCTCATCAGCAGCAGGCTCGACTATGGCAGTGCACTCTAAGCTGGCGTTAGCCAGAAAAACCTCTGCAAGCTCCAGAATATCCAGAACGCAGCAGCCAGACTGGTCCTCGACAACCCCCTGCACAGCCACATCAGTCAACACCTCTGAGAACTCCACTGGCTGCCAGCAGACAGAAGAATAACCTTCCAACTCCTCACCCACGCTTACAAGGCCCTCCACAACGCCAGACCAGCATACCTGAACAGCCGCCTCTACTTCCACACACCCAAAAGACACCTCCACTCTGCCCAGCTCGCCCTGGCCACCATCCCACGGATCCACAAGACTAGAACCGGAGGAAAGCCCTTCTCCTTCATCGCTGCCAAGACCTGGAACACCCTACCCCTCCACCTCAGACTATCTCCCATGCTACACCAGTTTAGGAAGGACCTCAAGACCTTGCTCTTGGAATGACCCCAGCACTTAGACGGATCTGCTCCCCACCTCCCCCCAGGGCCTTTAGACCCTCACAGGTGAGTAGTTGCACTTTACCAACCCTTGATTGATTGATTGATTGACATCTTCAAAACTATTACCAGGAGGAGGGCAAGGATGTAGTGCTGTTGCATGAGGACCTCTAGAGTGCACAGGTGAGGGTGACTGAGGTGGAGGTTGTGTTTCCAAGCTGGAAGACTCAGTCTGAGACCAGAAGGCCAAGGTGTCCTACCTAGATGGTGGAGTGGATCAAGGATGCTATGATACTTGCAAGACAAAGTGCCTCCTTGTGGTAGCATTTGCAAAGTGGTTAAGGCAACTAAACGGAGGGATTTATCTATGGTTGGTTGAGTACTTCGGTATGAAGTGATGATTTATAATCCTGTTTTAAAGTGGAGTGAGGAATCCAAGCACTGATTCAATGGCTTCCTCCAGGTCTGTCCCCGAGGCCCTAGACTGCACGATTCCTCAACTACAAAGACATGTTGCTTTGATCAGAACAACTCAGGTTCAGAGACGTCATATATTTGTTTTTTGTATTTTTAGGTCTATAATAAGTACTGCTAACCACCAAATGGTGGTCTCAGAGTGCTCTAGGAGTGGGAGCAAATATGAATGCTTTTGAGTATTCTTATCCCAGATTACAATGCGGCCCTCAGTCACACTCCATTTCATACTCCTTGGCACCTGAGGAAATGTTGGTGAGTACCTATGCACTAGAGTTTCCTTCAGCCTAGCAGGAATGGAAAATAAAATTGATTGGTCTCTATGTATTTATACTTCCCTTCCCTTCATACTTTTTCTTCACTCTTTCTCCACTATGTCGGGCTGTAATAACTTTCAATGGGGTGATTCTTTGTCAATTCACTGAATCACCTGTGAAATAGTAATGTATGAAAGAATCTTAACTTTTCCTACTTGTTATCTCTGATCTCTATTTGTTTTAGTCTAGCTGCATTAAAATATTTCAAGGAGGGGAAGGTAGGAAAAACTCCACTGGGCAATGAAACTTGACTAAAATGTCCATTTACCCCGCAAAATTGAAAGCAAGTTTTATTTCCAGAAGACATTAATTGGACATACCCAAGGCTTGAGATCAGATGTTTGAACATATTAAAGACTGGATACCAATCTCAAATGGAGCAGGGTTTTCATGATTTGCCAGGACTAGTGGGCCAATAAAATGTGACCAAGGAACAGGAGAAGTCAGTGGCCTAAGATAGACCAGTATAGCCCAAAGGTTGAAGAGAGGATTGAAACTGATTCTGAACCTCCCAGAGACAGATCAGATAAGTAACTTCCACATGCTGAGGTACACTGATTTACCAGATAGAGTTGGGATTTCATTTCATTCTTTCTCTGCCCTGACCCTGGGGTGGCTGCCACATTCACTCCAAAACAACTTGAGAGTTTCGCTCTGAAATGATGGCGCACAATATGCATGATGCTGGTTTTGCATGTGATGTTGAAGGCACTCTTATGCTGTGTAAATCTGAATGCCCGCTTGATGACTCCTGATCCAGCTAGGCATTCCTCTGGCATTGTCTCTCCCAGGTCCAGTATCGCCTTTGTGCAGAGGTTTTTAAGTGGGGTTGGGAATTCCTAGAAGGTAGGCACCCCTGCCCAATCCTAGGGTGCCACATCATCATTCCACCTCGTCCCAATCATCCCAGTACAGCATTCTTTAATATTTAGACATTTCGGCTTGAAGTGGTCTACGGAAAGAACTTTGACAATGGATCTGCAATTTGGGTACATATTTACCGTAGAATTGGTACCTGAACGGTAGCTCGAGGCCTAAACTGGACCTGTGCTGCAGTGCAGTTTTCATCCGTAATGTTTAAATCAGTAAAGCACAGAGTCATTTTAGTAATCATTACAGATGTACAATGTGGATGACTACTCATACACCTTACTGCGACAGGCAGTACCAGACTGAGTTAGATGGTAGACTGTTATGCTCAGCCCACACAAGTCTGCACAGTTGTATGATCATGAGTTCACATGCAAACATCACAAAGCTTCCTATACCAATTGTGCAGCAGCAGAGCTTTATAGATGTTACTCTGATGGGTACTTTTAATCACAGTTTCCTGAACACTTGATTTCCCCCAGCCGGTAGACTAAGGGCCTGCCTTAGAGTTTGGTGGTCCCACCGAAATTGTTGCATTGGATTCACTGCCACCGACTAAGTGGTCCGCCCGCATTATCACAATGTTTTTGGATTTCAGAATTAAAGACCCCCAGTGCACCCCTGCCACCGCCAGTCATTCGCTGACTGCCACGGCATCAGTCAGGGGAAAGCAGCTGCCATAGGTCAGTACAGAGAAGTTTCTCCACTGTCCGAATTACGAGTTGGCTTTACGACAAGCTGACCGTGGCAGAGGGACTGCCTGCTTCAACTCGTCAGAAACTAAGGATCTGGGGTGCATAGTCACCCATTTCCTTTTCTTCCCTTCAGTCTCTGACGTGGATCCTTTCCTCCAGGTCCCCCCTTTACAGCAGGATCTTGACCCTGAAGAAAATGATCCTTTTGGCGCTGAAATTCAGGTAAGTCCATTTGTAGTATTTACCCATTGACTGGACTGGGCACATATGTTCCAGACTCCAGCAATGGGTAGTAGGTATTGTTTCACATGTATTATGTATATGTGTACATTCAACACTTGTGCAGTCAGAACATACACACATGCATCGACAAATATGAAAAAACAGTCACAGTCAATGGACATACCGCCACCAGCCCATCAAAGACATCGTAATTTGGCGGGTGGGAGAGAGTTGCTGCGGCGGTCTTCTTCAGACCACTGCCACTGAGGTACAGCGGTTGGACCGCCGAACCCGTAATCAAGCCCTAAGTCATGAAAGTTTTCTGCAGTAGCTCTCGTACGACCATATGTTGTACCTTTTGTTCTACATTGGCTCTTCCCCACCTCTGGATGATATGGAGGCTTATACAGGCACCACCTCTTCAGTCTGAAGTCACTTTTTGTCGTTCTTTGTCTTTTGACATAGATCAGGAGGTTTACATTTGAATTTTTCAGAAGTGTTTGCTGACTCCCCAAAAGGTTTTGAACACTGACAGGGTGCTCGGGAAAATCTCCCCTGCTAAGAATGCAGGTTTAAAAAGTGTCATACATTGAGGAACCAGATATTGGTCATGGATCCACACAAAATCTACATTTCTTAATTGGGATCCAAGCATGACTCAAAGTCCTACAACAAGTGCTCTCTGATGCACTTGAAGGCTATCAAGGAACATAAAGAAAAAAACAGTACATTACAGAACACAAGCAACACTGTCAGTCAAATTCTAAGTCCCATGTCTGCTCCTGATCCAAGTTTTGAACCCTGTCCAGGCTGCCATGCTTGGGCAAGACTAAGACAAAGTCAAAAGACAAGTATCAGCACAAACACTAGAAATCTAGATCAGAGTCCACTCCTCTGTGTCTTTCCCACTCCATGGAGAGGTTGCGTAGCCAGGGTTCAAGCACCTGTCTCCACTGCCATTATACAATTCATTTCCAATGGTACTGATGTGCCCTTGGCCATTGTAGATCCCACAACATCCTGAGTCCTTTAAGTAGGTTAATGCTTTTTCATGATGATTGTTAGATGATTCCTTCTGGATCCACCAGGGCCACCAGTTGGACCTCCGCTGGTGCCGCATGCCTAAGCGCTGACTGAATCCCTTGGGATCTTGACAAAGTCAAATGGGGTGGCAGGAGCTTCACCTATACCACGACCAGACTCTGGAACTCCATGCCAATAATACTTAAAAAAAACAAATCTGTTAAAATTCAGAAAGGTTTTAAAAACTTGGCTTTTTAGAGGGTGAGTCCGAGGTAACCCTAAACAGTCCAACGAGGCAATTGAACGCGAGCAGACCGGTCTTTAAAAACTGACGGTCAAGCCACACATTTTCACCCAAGGAGCCACGGGTAGGCAGAGAATGCTGAGCGAGGGAGTAGCTTTGAAGCAGTAAGTACGGCATAGCCGCTCCCCTGGCAACTGGCAAATCCGGTTGGACCCTGAATATTGACCCCGACCTGATTTTCACATTTCGATTCCCCCCAGAGTGTGACTACAAGCGTCCCTCCCCTCCCGTGCAGAGCTTATGGGGCAAAGTTAGAATTATTACAAGTACAACTCTTCAGCTAAGTACTCCCACTAATGAAATGAATAGATATTTGCATGAAATCTCTAGAGTAATTAGCACCTGAATATGACGGCATTATAGATTGTGTGTTTTCTGTTACATGTCATGTATTGTCTTGTTCGTTCATTTTCCTTACCAAGGATAAGTGCACTTTTCGACAATGTCACACCGATAGAAAAGTATATCACGATTTTATCCACCAGATGGTGTAATTGTTTACAACACTTTACGTGCTGGAAAGTTAACCCATGCTTTGTATACCTTTATCGTTCCAGATTGAATTAAGACAGCTTACCAAATAGGTAGTATTGAATCAACATACCAATTGGGTATTGTATGAATGCATATCAATAATCCTTGAATAGACACTGAAAATATATCAGTCATTGTTCAGGAGTGGTATCAAGGGATCAATCTAGTTGGTCCTGATGAAAAGCCGCAGGGGAAGGCTTGAAACATGTAGACGTGGAGCAAACACATACATTATATTGTGTACCTCCCACCACCCCTTTTTAACCATACCAGCCACAGGTTTCAATAAAATTTAGGTTCCTAGTGGCCAGGTATTTTTTAGAATTTTTGTTCACTATCTCACTGACCCTTCCACTCCTATTTTTAATAATATAGCCCACACCTCCCAAAAAAGTGCTCCCACGTCTCCATCGGTCGCAGCACGCCCCATCACTCAGCGGGGCAGGAAGAACCTAATGACGAAGCATGCCACCAAGGGGCCTTTTGGTGGGTGAGGGTTATTATAAGAAAAGTACATTTTTTCCCTCAGGGAATAACAATACATCTGGAATGATGTCCGTTTTTTACTCTCTATTGGATTTCTTTTAATTGATTTATATTGTACAGGAGGCAAGGTCCACTACCTACCTCTTACTCCCTTGTTTGATTACTAGAACAAGATAAATATAGAAATCTAAGGCATCTTTCCTTTTTGTTTGGACTTTCGCGACCCACCAAAAATCAACTCACGACCTACCAGGGGGTCACAACCCACATTTTAGAAAAACACTGCCCTAGACACATCTCTCATGAGAACAAGGGAACCCCCAATATTCGAACCTGGGGTGGTTAAAGTATTACAAGAAAATAATAGTTGTTGAGTTTAAAGCAGTGTTAATCAATATGCCTGTAACATTGGACATATACAGGCAATTAATGCAGGACAGAGCAATAGTAGGCAGTTGTTTGAATGTAGGCAGGGACACAGATGGGCTTTTGCATTATGCAGTATTTATTTATAAAAATAATCAATCAATCAATCAGGTGTTTGTTAAGTGCGACTAATCACCCATGAGGGCCACAAGGTGCTGGGGGGGGCGGGGTGCAGTTTCCAGTCCATCAAGGAGGGGGTCTGTCGAAGAGCCAGGTCTTGAGGTTTTTCGCGAAGATGGGGAGCGATGTTGTCTGTCTGAGGTGGAGCGGAAGGGCGTTTCAGGTTCGGGCCGTGAGGAAGGAGAAGGAGCGGCCTCCCGATCTGGTCTTTCTGGTGCGGGGGACTACGGCGTAGGAGAGCTGGGCTGATCGTAGGGTCCTTTGGGGTGCGTGGAATTTGAGTTGGCTGTTCAGGTATGCTGGTCCGGTGTCGTGGATGGCCTTGTGTGCGTGGGTGAGGATCTTGAAGGTGATTCTAGCCTTGATGGGGAGCCAGTGGAGTGTGCGCAGGTGCTGGGAGATGTGGCAGTGTCTTGGCAGGTTGAGGACCAGTCTTGCGGCGGCGTTCTGGATGTTTTATAGCTTGCGAGTGAGGTTTTTGTTTATTCTGGCATAGAGTGCGTTGCCGTAGTCGAGTCTGCTGGTGACGAGGGCGTGAGTGACGGTCTTTCTTTGCTCGAGGGGGATCCATTTGAAGGTCTTACGTAGGAGGCGGAGGGTGTGGAAGCAGGAGGATGCGACAGAGTTGATCTGGCGGTCCATTTTGAGCTCGGAGTCCAGGTTGATTCCAAGGTTGCGTGCGTGGTCCGTGGGGGTGGATGGGCTTCCGAGGGCAGGGGGCCACCAGGTGTCGTTCCAGGTGTCGGGGTTAGGGCCCATGATGAGTACTTCTGTTTTGTCGGTGTTGAGTTGTAGGCAGCTGCTTTTCATCCATTTGGCGATGGCTTCCATGCCTTCTTGAAAGTTGTATCTGGCGGTGTTGGGTTCGTTGGCTAAGGAGAGGATGAGTTGGGTGTCGTCTGCATATGACACAATGTTGAGTCCGTAGGTTCTGACGATGGGGGCGAGCGGAGCCATGTAGGCGTTGAAAAGCGTGGGGCTGAGGGAGGACCCCTGGGGGACTCCGCAGGTGGTGGGTGTAGGGTCCGAGGGGAAAGGGGGAGTCTGACCCGCTGCGTTCTGCCGGAGAGGAAGGAGTGGATCCAGTCGAGGGCCTTGTCCAGGATCCCAGCGTCATGGAGTCTGCGTATTATGGTGCGGTGAGAGACTGTGTCGAATGCCGCTGAAAGGTCGAGGAGGATGAGGGCTACTGTTTCTCCTCTGTCCAGTAGGGAGCGGATGTTGTCTGTTGCAGCGAGGAGGGCGGTTTCCGTGCTGTGGTTTTTTCTGAAGCCGGATTGGGAGGAGTCGAGGATGTTGTGCTCTTCGATGAAGGTGGCGAGTTGGCTGTTGATGGCTTTCTCAATGACTTTCGCTGGGAACGGGAGCAGGGAGATGGGTCTGTAGTTCTTGATTTCGGTGGGTCCGCCGAGGGCTTCTTCAGTAGGGGGTTGATCTCGGCGTGTTCCCAGTCGTCGGGGAATGAGGCGTTCGTCAGGGAGCGGTTGATGGTGTGGCGGAGCATGGGTGCGATGATGTCGGCGGCTCTGTTGAAGATGTGGTGGGGGCAGGGGTCCGATGGGGCCCCGGAGTGGATTGACTTCATTGTCTTCAGTGTGTCTTCGGTGGTGAGGGCTGTCCAGTTGTCAATCGTTGGCTTCAGGGGATCGGGGGTGGCTGGTGAGGGTTCAGTGTGTTGGTTGTCTTCGTCGAAGTTGTTGTATATGTTCTTGATTTTGAGGTGGAAGAAGGTGCTGAGTTTGTTGCAGAGGTCTTGTGAGGGAGGGATGTCAGTAGACTCGCTGGTAGGTTGGGCGAACTCCTTGATGATGCTGAAGAGTTCTTTGCTGTTGTGCGCGTGTGTGGAGATTCTGTCTTCAATTGCTTTTTTCTCTCGTTTTTCTGATGAGTTGGTGGTGGGCGTTGGTGGTGGCTCTGAAGTCGTTGTGGGCCTCTGTGGATTTGGATCTCCTCCAGGCCTTTTCGAGGCGGCGGCCCGTGCGTCTGGACTCTCGAAGTTCGGTGGTATTCCATTTGGCTTTCTTGGCATGAGTATTGTTGTTTTTCTTGAGGGGGGCTATGGTGTTGGCGATGTTGGAGATCCATCTGTGCAGGGTTCGGGCTGCGGTGTTGGCGTCATCGTCCTCCGCGATGGTTGGGGTGAAGTTGCTGAGTGAGGACTCGAGCTGGTCGTCGGTGATTTTGGTCCAGTTTCTTCTTGGGAGCAGGTGCTGTGGATGGAGGGTGTTCTGAAGCTGAAGTGGACGCATCGGTGGTCTGTCCATGGGAGTTCGGTGGTGTGGCTGAAAGTGATGGAGTTCCCTGTTGTGAACAGCGTAATCTCTGAAATTATAGTTCATGTGCTATGTGATGTGACAAGTGAGGGTGACATTTAAAATATATACATCGCATTGACAACAAAGGCTGAAACTTCTGAGTGTAATTTAAACAGTAAAAGGAGTTTCTTGTTGTATAAGGGTTGACGACGTTTCGATCTCACTTATTTGAGATCATCATCAGGACAAAAGGTTATGAGCATGAAGAATCTATACAGAAACGGTAAAATAAGCACAATAATATCAATAACAAAAATATTGACTTCTTATAATTTAGCAGTAAAACCACAAATATCAAGCACACAAATATCATTGTTAAAAATATTGTTTTTTACTGATATCAAAAACACAACTATCGTAAACAAATATATTGTCACCTTCAAATAAACATGTAATATATCAAAAATATCGATTCATGCAACATCGATTACAATAATATTTACAAAATAATTAAATTATCATTAATGAATATATAAAAGTCACTGTTTACATAAATCAATTATTTGAAGTAAAACAAAAACATTGTATACACATTTAAATTGAATATCAAAATATTACATCACCAAAATATTTACCATTCACTCTAGTAAATTATATAGCGAAAATCATTACAATATGACCCAAACAAAAATATTTCTATTAACTTCAAACATTTATACAACAACCCAAATATTAGAAAATCTACATATAAATACATTTATATTCAAAATTATAAAATGTTATATCATACATTACACATAAAACTTAAATTAGAGTTTACAATAGGACATAACTAATAGAAAATTCAAACTAAAACCGAAAAAGACAAAATAAAATCAACGTATAAACTACTTTAACCAACGAAATCAGATAAACAATTAATTCAACAATATAAAAGGCACACTAATCTAAACAACTAAATACTTCAAAATGGACAAAAGATGCTAAACGAAGAAACCCTGCAGGATTCTCAGACAGACCAATCAAGAAAAAATATATACACCTCAACAACTACCTAACAAAGTAAGTAAAATGTATATTTAAACTAAAAAACGTAATATTGTAAAATAGCAAATAATTAATAAAACACTCTCCATCTTCTATCTCTTTACATAAACTCCCTAAAAGAAAACACTATGGGGTATATTCACAAGAACGTGTGATAACTACCGCAAGAGTAGCGTAACGCAACTTTCAATAACGCAGCCCATCACGGTAAAATATCCCCGTGTCAACGTGGAATTCACAACAAGGCGGTACCATGCGATAGTCACCAGATAACGCGTCAAATGCCAGCGTGAAAATCAACACCACGCCTAAAAAATGCGAAACCCGAACGCGAGAAATCATGTGATGAGACCAATCGCGGTACAAAAATTAGCGAAAAGCAGCCACAGGCCTGCAAATCCCACGCGTCTGGCGGGAAATTGCATCATAAAAACCACAGACACAACACACCAGAAACAAGCCAAAGCACGTAGCAACATGGATGCACCCTGACCCAGCGCAGAGGGCAACGCGAACCCCACAACCCCCACAGACCACCAGCAAGGAACAACTGGGTCGGGGAAGGCCAAGGAGAAAATGGAGAGGAAGACGGGGTGCAGACCGCAGGAAAACAAGACCAAGGCCACGGAGGCGACAGAACACTACCAGCAACTGACCAACAAGCAGACCACCTGGAATGCAGTCGCAGTGCCCAGGAGGTCAATCTAGGAGGCCAAGAGGCGCCGGCAGGACCTGACAGCCTAAACCAGGTACAAACCCGTTGCCAACAGGAAGGCAGCAACGGCGACAGGAGGTGGCAGTCCAGCGCCATAGGAGGAGCAGAAGGAAACCCAGGCCACAGTCACCAGTGTGGAGAGGGTGCAAGGAGTAGGGAGTACGGACACAGCCCGACAGGACCTGACACAACAACAACAGGGTGAGGATCCAACAGGGACTGGCGGTGTGGGGGGGTGATGAGCACAATGTCACACATGCACAATGAGGTGTAACACACTGCACACCCACAATTATCCAGGGACATGTCCCCTATCCCCATGGCACACTGCAGCACACACACATAGCAATCACAGCACATACCATGACAATGTGGCACAAAGTGCAACACCCACACTGCAGAACAGGGGACACAACTGGGTCCAACCAGGCACAGTAACAGAACAATCACATCTGACAGAGCATGGAACTGTAAGATGCACATATACCCCTACGACCCCACATCAGCCATGTAGGCCAAATGTACACTGTCTCAACTCAAATAACCACCACCGCCCAGACATTCACAATGTACATCGTCACACAGTCTGCATGTCGACAAGAACAAGGCACCAACACAATGCCAACATGCACCTCCCGTTCACAATGCAGAGGCACAAACAACACCTCCAGCAGGTCAGAACAGACAACCCATTAGTGATGCCCGAGACGAACACCACAGCCCAGACACCGATGCCATGCAACAGCCCATGGACATCCCATGCAACCCACCACCAGGACCAGGTCAGACAAGCTACTCAGAGGACTACCCAGACCCTGCAACAGACCACACAGCATGAAGCACCCGCAATCACGGCTGCCTCACAACACTTCACCCACCCACACATGGCACCCAAATGCCAGGTGGCAGAACGCCAAAAGGAGGTGGCCCAATAGGTGAGGGTGTTGCCGAACCCATGGAATGTGAACTAGAACACATACGTGGGTGTCCAATACCCTTCAGGGACCCCCACACTCCACAAAGGAGACCCACACCTCCACAGAGACACATGCACATATCATGTTGAACTGGCTACGGGCACGTGCGCCAGGCCCCTTTATTGGCAGGGCCACATGTACAATGACGCCTGTGCTGGATGTGTGTGGGGTGAGTATAAGCCAGCCTGCACGGAGTGCTTGGTGCTGCCAACAACCTGAAAAATGGACACCAGTGTCATGGAAACAGAAAACACAAGCATAACAGAGTCAAATGCAGAGCAAAATGGAGGGATCCGGAGTAAGGACAGAGGTCACCCAATATTCAGTCTGGACGTCCCGTGAGTTGCAGTGCACTGAGGTAGGGGCACTAGAGAAGAGCGCGCTCATGTGAAGAAATAGCCAGGATTATGTCCCTTCGGGTTAGCCCTGATGCAGATGCAGTGGGGTGTGTTACACCTGCATCAACTTCCTCATCAACGTCCCAGGTCTCCCACACTGCCTGAGGTGACAGTTGCGTCCGCAGTCCACAGCGCAATACTCAGTATTAGATCCGGGGGTGTAGCTTGACTACCGCCACCAGTCTGCATTCCTGCCTTGGGGCTGTTGCCACCTGCCCTCCCATTGTCTGTGCCTTCTCCCATCCGCACACTTGACACATCCTCCTCCTCATGGTCCCAGGTCTTCCCCACTGCATGAGATGACATTGCTGCGCAACCTCACAACATCACAAAACTCTATCAGTTACGGACAATGGCTTGTGGTGCACTGAGTCACTGGCACCTGGAGTGCTGAGCAGGGTATCAGGCCGGAGATGGCATCCACGACAGGTCTGAGCAACTCCGTAGGTCAATCAGGACCACCCTTTCGACTCTGGCAGATGGCGGTTTAAGGTGGTCCTTGCGGTGGTGGCGTGCGCCTCCTGCAGTGATGCGACGTCCGGGCCGGTCAAGACTCGATGCCAATGTGTGGGCCCTTGTGGCCCGCAGTTGGGGTCGGAGGAGGCGGACAGCGCAGGGCCACAGACACATGGTGTTGATGACCCCAAGACCATCACTACAGAGGCCATTCAATGCCTCAGAAGAAGGGGTCCCAGGCCTGAGCAGCACAGAGTTAGTGGCCCCGGATGCACTGCAGCCGGCACAGGCACCCAGCCACGGGACGGTGACTTGCGGTGCAGGCAGATGGGCCATGCGACCTGAGCGGGTCCCCATCAATGTCCAAGGTGTATGTTGCGGAGGGTTGCGGGGGACAGTGGAAGGTGTCCTCCAGGGCATGATGCGGAAGGTCTGATGTCATCTGGAAGCAGCAAATGGAGGAGTGGAAAGCGCAACCCTCATCTGCACCAAGAATTCGGGATCAGCTACATGAGGATGAAAACTAGCCCCTAGTCCATAGACTCAAACACCACCGATGTACGACCAGTGAGTGTCCATGAATGTCGGGGAACAAACGTAGTGGCACATGTGCTGTTAGGGGATGCAGTCTGCGATGATGTCGGTACACAGATGTGAACTCCAACATTGCCAAATCAAGGCTCTGTGGCCTAAAGGACCGCAGTGTAGGCCGGAGGCAGCGATTAGCAGTGGCCCACAGACACGTGTCGTGTGCTTGTGATGCATTCGTTTGCTTCTCTGATAGCAGGGAGTTTGGTGATATCACCCCAGCAGTAGATATCGGGTCACTGGCATGGTGTAATCAAGACTCAGTTCCAAATGTGTGACCTACCTGACTGTGGTGTAGGCCTGAGGCAGCGGTCAGCATGGCCCATTCACCAAGTGTCGCCGGCATAGGTTGGATGGCCCCACCGGCCTGCGTAGTTCAGGTTCAGTGGCACCACGTGTAGCAGGCTGGCATTGAACAGGGTTAGTGGCATCACATGTAGCAGGCTGGTGTTGAACAGGGTTAGTGGCACCACGTGTAGCAGGCTGGCATTGAACAGGGTTAGTGGCACCACGTGTCGCAAGATGCCCATATGGAACTATGCCTCACTGACCGGGTGGGGTCTGGTGCTGTGGCCGCTGTCCCGGATTTGGGGCCACTGCCATTCATGACTCATGACACAGTTTCACATATGGGACCTACTGGTCCGAAGAGTAGGCCGGGGGCGGCAGTGGAGTATGTCAATGAAAAAGGAATAAAGTGGGCCGGTGTCATGGAGGCCGTGATGGTCTGAGGTGCCTGCCGATGTCTCGGGCCTCGGGCTTGGGGCTTGGGGCATGCGCCGGCACGTGGTGGGCCCTCCTTGACACACGCCGGTGTCGGCAGGTGATCAGTGTGGCCTGGCTGCGCAGGGGCTGGCCTGACGGGTTCGTGGTCCAGCGTGCCGGGGTCCGGCAGGCGCACGGCATCTCAGGCGACTCCGCTCACGAGGATGGCGTCGGCCTCGTGGCAAGGAGGGAGGCGCCGCCCTGGCAGAGATGTGAGTCTTTCCGGAAGAGGACCACGCCCAGGCCTACGTGGTTTTTATTCACACCCCTACGCTGGCGTGGCGTATGCCGGGCCATCTCACTCCGCTGACGCTTAGGGGGGGCGTAACAGGCAACATTTACGCGAGGTCCCCCACTGGCTGTGGTGACATGGTGGTGTCCACTGTCCACTACACTCCATACGCAAGCGGTGTATGTCGCCATGGATATGGGTGTGTTCTGCATACTGCGAGGCGTCCAGCACATCTCCGGCACTGTAGGCATTGTGTAGTTTCCCAATCATGGTTCTACTGCATCCTTCACACATGCCTGGTTGCCACCTCTCCCCACATTCGGCTAGTATGTGGCTGAGGTGCCATGCCGTTGCTGGCTCATTTTCAGGGCTTGCCCATGTGGACATTGTAAGTTGTTCTGTCGTGTCTGGTGGGTGGGCATATTGTTGTGCCTGTTGTATGTGATTTTGTGACGTGTGCATTGCCAGAGTTGTGAGTTGCATGGTTGTGGTGTTGAGGTCTGTGAGGTGTTCATTTGTATGTTGCCAAGGGGCTGTGCATTTCCCTTGTTGCCATCCTGGGAACGCTGGTTGATGATGGACTGTTGGAGGATGAAGGTATCATGCGCACTGGCTGTGTATTTGAAGGCGACATTGTTGGGAGTTCCACTGTGTTCTGTTGTTGCCTGCACATTGGTGTGGGATGTGTGCTTCCTGTTGTGGTGGTTGTGTGCTGTGTCCCCAGGGGGCACAGGTAGTACATGTGTGCTGCCCCGGGGTGGGTGGAATTTGCGTAGTCGCGCTACGCAAAGCTCTGCAAAACGGTAAAAAATCTCTGCGAGCACGCAAAAGTTCCGCAAACACGCGGAATTGCTTGTTCCGCCCGTTCGCGATGCTTTTTTCCTGTTCGCGAACGCTGTTTGCGTGCTCGGGGAGAAATATCTTGCAAACACGCATTTTGAAAGCGCTAACAAGCAAAAAACTCCGCGAAGCCGCGGATCGCGGAATTTTTGGCACTTCCTCGTTCTCCGCGGAATGCGAAATTACCCAAATTCCGCAAATTCCGCGAGCGGAACGGAATTTACCGCCCAGGCGTAGCGTGCATCCTGCTATGGCGTATGGTCCTTTCTTGGTCTCCAGGGGGTCCTGCGCATTGTGTTATATGTATGGGGACTGGGGTACCAGGGTGATGGTGATGTCCAGTACAGGTGTGGGGGACTTGGATGTGGCTGGCTGTGAGACTCCTCCGACTCTGGCGGGTGTTGGATGGGGGGTCCCAGGGGCCAATAGGTGCAGCCACACCATCAGCTTTGTGTGGGGTGGGATGTTGGTTGTCCGCTGTGTTGTTGCCGTAGGCCTGTTGGGCGATGATGGTCAGGATGCGTAGGTTGGTTGTCCCTTTCAGCCTGTAGTGGAAGGTGACATTGTCAGATGTTGGGTCTGTGCGGCTGGTACGTTTCCTGGGGTTCCGCTGTCTTTGTCTGCGCTGCGTCTGTGGTGGTCCGGGGGGGGGTGTTCCGGGTGTTGGTTGTGGTCCTGGGGTGGTGGAGGTGGGTGTTGTGGCCCTCTTGGGTGTCCGGGTCGCATGATGGGTGGCTCCATGGCATCTGTTGCCCTTGGAATGTGGCCCTGGGCTGTGCTCCCTTTTGTGGTGCTGGCTGCCGTCCGACTTTACACCAGGTCAGAGCAGGTGTAGATTTCCTGGTGCTATCGCGCCTTATCGCCTGTTTTGTGTTTTTATCGCGGATGTGGCTGGTCGTTGTGAATGTTGAGGTGTGCTGTTGTCTTCACTTTTGGCACGGGAACGCCTACTCTGCATCTACTTAGCGATATTTGCGGGGGTCCTCTGTGGCGATATTTTTTGCGGCTGCTATCACGGGTAAACTGGTGCTGTGGGCTGTTAACACCGGCTTGTGAATGGGGAGGTAAATTTATCATGACTTTGGCTGCGATAAAGTGCCGTTAATTCGGCGATAGCTCCTTGTGAATATGCCCCTCTGACTTGGAAAAGAGATAAGTTGCCAGAAAAAAAGAACTATCAGAAACCAGCAAAAAAAGATATAAGAAAGTAAGTATACATAAATTAATAAAAAACTATAAACTCACACAACTAGCAAGTAAAAATAAAACTAACAAGCTCAACTTCTAAAAACTACCATTAAATAAACATTTAAAATAAAACTAATTTTTTTTTTCATCTAACAGAAAGGAAAGCACCTGCTTCAGATCAGAATGCCCTAAGTGGAAAGCTGCAAAACAATGTGACACATCTAAACAGAATATACATGTAAATATACAAAATAGAAGTAGTTGCTAAATTTTTACAGCTAAATAACAATAATAATATAATTATTTTCTATTTATACTATTACACTTCTTTCAGATGCAATGACAGAGACAGCAAAATACATAACCTCGCAGAAAGGAAAGCAGTTACTAAATCACATGGGCTACACCTACAGCCAAGAATGTGCATCAAGAAAAATATAAAATGAAAATGTACAAAACATTATTCTAATGCATGCTATGGAAGGGCAGCTACAAAAGATGATGTTGTGATTCATGTAAGGGAGCACAACCACCCCCCAAATGTGTCATAAATAGAAGTAAGGGAGATATTGCTGGATAGAAGCGAGCCAATCACTTTTTGCCAGGAACTCACATACTCAATCTATAAAGATAGACTGCCTAAAGTCCCTGAAAACATCAAGGGCCAACTACCACCTTTACCCACTTTAAAACGTTTAATTGCATAAGCTAAAAATGACACCAGTAATACTCCTCATAGAAGGTATCAAGACATGAAAATACCTGAACATTTAACAATGACACATTATGAGAAACATTTATTTTTACATGATAACCTGAACAATGAGAAGCATAACATAATTTTCTACAGCAAATAACTTCAAACCTTCAGACCATAAAAATGTATCCCAAAACATTCACTCATTCAACACACATGGTGAATATCACAACACAAATATCCATTTTAAATATGCCCTACTACCAAATAATCAACGCAGCACTTCCTATGACCTCTTAAACCGCATTAAACATATAACAAATAACTATTACCTCCGAAAAATAATCATAGACTTAGAGCAAGCCATGATTGAATCCATTTTAAAATGTTCCCACATACAGCCATACAAAGTGCTACTGTTATTTCAATCAAAGCTTTTGGAGACTACTCCAATCATCTGCACTAAGGCCCCAATTATGAGTCTGGCAGTCCAAGGATTGCCAGACTCGCCGGGGTGCTGCCGTGATGGTCTCCCACCCGATTACCACTCGGGAGGTAAGACCGCAACAGTCCCACCTCAGCTACCAGGGAACCACCGTTCTCTGGCAGTGTAGAGGTATCCATTTGGTTGGAGGAACTACTGCAGTCCCTCCAGCATTTTAGTAGTTTCTTCTCTGCCATGGTTTCATGGCGGTTTCTCCTCCATGTAAGCCCTGGCGGAGAGGAAACAAAGGGGACCCTACAGGGCCACCGTGCCTCTGCGCCCTGTGGATGCACACGGGGGGCACAACATGTGCCCCCCTGTATGCATGTACACCAGTTCCTGCACGGCATAGACTTTTCAGTCCATGCCGTGCAGGAACTGTTTTTGGCATTCCCAATGCGGTGCCCATTTTTAGAGACATCACTGTGTGAACGCCAAAAAAAAGCCCGCCAGACAGGAGGAAACTACAAATCTGGCAGACGGCCCAACCACTGCTTTTGTGGTGTGGTGATGGGGCGGACTCGGTGCTGCACCGCCAAAGTCATAATCAGGCCCTTAGTGTAGAATATTCTACAAACAGTCAATTTGCGTTCGAAATAAAAAAACTATAGCACTAGACTATGTCCCTGTCACAGAGGAAGCTAACCACTACACTTAATGATTAGAAAGGCTTTTTTGCCAAAAAATGAAGACAAATTAAGCCCCCTAATATATTATTTGGAAGACACTTGGGTTGGCAGACTACATTGCTACATATACAGATGCCAACTCAAATTCCAAATACTGTGGTGGAACGACTATGACAGCACTTTATCACAGAAAGCCAAAACAAACAACGGAGTGGAAGGATGGCACAATACCATCCAATCCACTTGGCGGTTCTGGCTCGACCGTTCCAATGATGAACAGGGTCAAGACTGATTTTCATAATTGTTGGGTCTAAACTGAGGTGGCATGGTGAGCAAAAGAACAACAGGTTGGAGTCCTACCGTGAGCAATTGCCAGTGGTTAGATTGATATATTTCCTTAATAAAGTTTTGTCCAATAATAGCACTTACAAATAGGATATTTTCATTGCATCATTTTAACTTATACAGTTTCAGTATTCTCAGGTATCCCTTTTTAAACCTTACTTTAAGGATTTAACACTCACTATCCCCTCCCACCCACCCCAAACAGCTTCCATGTACTGAATAGATCACATTTCATACTCAGTTCAATTACATCACATATTATATGACAAAGGCCAATGTTCAAACCATCTTATTATCATCAGATTGGAGTATTGCTTGATCGATCCACTCCCTCCAACCCACCTCCACTTTCCTGATCCTACCATCTGCCCATCTCGTGCTGCAAGATTGAATCTGAGTCCAACAATCCCTGCAACGTTACTCCCCAGGCAAGCAGTACATCTGGTAATCTTTCACCTTTCCTCGTTCTTCTCATATGTTATTTCTCCACAGTTGTCCACTCTCTCAAATCCCCCTCCCATTTCTCCCTGGCAGGAGCTTTATTAGTCATCCAATGAATCATTATACCTCTCCCAGGCCAATATTCATAATTGCTGGTCGCGTGTATGCAGAGGGTCCCAACCGATCTGTGATGAGTGTTTACCACCACAGAAGAGCAATGTGGCCAGACTTGAACTCGATGTGCTAGGCCCTCTCAACTACTCAGCAGTGCCTCACTGGTCTGGGGCCTCCTCATATTGAAGGATTATACTGGGTGAACCGCCGGTCCCAGGGCCATGCCATCAGACAATGTGGCAGCCCCAAAACACACAGCAGTCACTCCCGCTGCATCCAGAGGCCCGTTTCAGCACACTTCAGGCCGCGCTTCAGCCCAGTCCAACAATGCCCCTCCACGCAGGCTTCTTTGTTAGTACAAACAGGGGATTTACAGGCTCCCTAGGGCTCGCACCATCGGCCACTTCCCCCACCTCACACAGTGGGCCCACATAGTAGGCGCCGGCCTCCTCGCCTCACAGGGGACTCCGTCCTAACCTGGATATGGGGCCGCCATTTTAAGTCCATATGGTGCGCAGGTCTGCCCTATATCCAAATGGTCCCCAGTCTTTCCCAGAGACTATACGGGGTTGCAGCGACCCTCTCCTCAGGTGTCCTCCTTTCACCGCACTACTGGTCAGCACGAGGCAAGTTCCCCTGTTCCCATGTCTCCAGTCAGCATCGACCTCGCAGTGAGTCAGGCCACGCCATGATGAGGTCTGGCAAGGTCCTCCCTGCTACAATCTTTCTTTCATTCTACACTATTTTGGCTCCAACAGGATCACCTCACGGAGGGTCAGCGAGTGATCTCCCGGCAGTCAGGAATCACTCTGTTGGTATTTGCAGTATTTTAATCCACTTGTCTCGTCAGGATACTGCAGGACATTTGCTCAGCCAGAGTACATCTCAGCCATCTGATCAGTCCACGCCCGCTAGTGGTTAGACTTATTGCTAGCAGCCTCCCATCAACTTTTGTGTGTTTTGTGTACCACCCTAAGGGCCTGATTACCAGTTTGGAGGTGCGGGTGGGGCCGGCCGCCACATCACCAACCTGTGTGCGCACAAAGCCTCCAGATTATTACTTTTTTAGTCACTCGTGGGCGGTTCTTTGGCTTTCCCACGGTGGTGCCTACAAAATAGGCATCACAATGGGAATGTCAAAAATAGTAAATGCACGGCATGGACTGATGCAGTCCATGCCATGCAGGTGCGGGGGTGCATGAACACAGGGGGGCACAACATGTGCCCTCCTGCATGCCCCCCGTGGCCCAGAGGCAACAGGTGTTTCTTCTCCACCATGGTTTTCATGGAGGAGGAACTGCCTTGAAAACCATGGCAGAGAGGAAACTCATAATATGCTTGGTGGGACCGTGGTGGTCCTGACAAGCATATTGCGGCCTCAAGACTGCCACACCACCTCACTAATCCCTGGCAGTTGCAGCAGTACAATGGTGGTCCATCTGCCCTAGTTGTAATAGGGCAGTCGGAAGACCGCCGCCGCCGTGCCTCTGCGAGACCGCCAGACCCGTAATCAGGCCCTTAGTGGCATGAATATGCCCAGTCGTGAGTCCCATGCTCACTGTGGCACTGGAACCAAGTTGTACCTGGCTGATGAGCCCATAACTAGGGCGAAACCGGTCCTGGGTGGCTTGTGTTCCGGTTCAGAGAGGACCTGGCTTGGTGGTTTGGGCTGGACTGTTGCCATAAGGAACAGAGTCAAGACTGATTTGCATATGGCTGGGTCCAAACTGAGGTGGCATGGTGAACAAAATAATGATGGGTTGGAGAGCTACCCCGAGCGATTGTCAGAGATTAGACTTATTGCAAGCATCTTCCATTCACCTTTTATGTGTTTAATCCACACTAGTCAGAACCCAAAATACACTTTACATTTATGGAAGTTTTAGAAAAAAAGCCAAGCTCTCAACAATTACAAATGGAGCAATCTGTTAGCCAAATTGCCCCTAAACTTAGCAAACAAACCAAAACAAAGTACAAAATGCTACAATTTAAAGTCAATAACGAAGGAGTAGATCACTTAGAAATGATAGCCAAAAGCATATTATTAAATAAATAGTAACCTACCCAAAAAACTATGAAAGAATCTAAACCAGCATAGCAAATAATTTTGTATGAATAGAAACATTTTTTATAAATAATGATTACATTTCATTGCATCAGTCTAAAAATTTAATAAAAGTCCAATGTTAATGAAGACTGAGATAATAAAGTGATATGCAAATGATTAAACAAAAAACTAAACTAAAAAACAAACTCAATCCATCACGTAAAATAATTGCAACACATAAACCAAATCCGAATAACAAACACATAATAATAAATGCGAACAATAAAATAGAACATTTCCCATCCAAAAGAAACATAATAAATAAGGCTTACTGTTAAATGAAACAAAAAAAAGACTATCTCTCCAAAGAAATGAATGACAAATAATGTACAAAATTTGAAAAATGTGTGAAAAAATGTAAAAAAATTATTAAACATGTAAAACATATCAAAATATGTTGTAAAATTGGGCAAACATTGTTAAGTATAAATTTAATAATCGTATAAAATCCATATAATTATTTAATATATACTGAAAAATCTGTTAAACAATGGAAAAAGTGGAAAATGTACAACAAACAGCATTTAAATATATTTTACATTTTCTATTTATTATTCTTTATTTTTACAATGTCATTTTTTTAAGTTGAAATATATGTTTGAAATGTCAAAATATACATTAAATAAACTTTGAAATTATAAATATGAGAAAAATGTGTTTAATTTCTTTATTCTAAATAAAATGTAATTCATGATAGTATTGCTTGGAAACATACAACTATGGGGCTTATTACGATATCGGACAGAATTGCCTCCGACCGACACCATCTCGGACTTGGTAACGACCGTCCTGCAGTCGGCGGTTCCGACCGACTGATTATGATGCGACCGAACACTGTTCGGTTGGATACTCACTTTTCTCTATGGGAGCTTATGTTACAGCTGTAAACCGGCCATAATACAGGCTCCTATGGAGAAATGGATGTGTGTGTAAAACTCTGCAACCTGTGGCAGGCATTTCATGGTGCCTGCCCCACAGTGTATGGATTTACAGGGAGGCACCCTGGCCACCAACCGTAGGCCACAGAGGCAAGAGGGACCTGCAAGGTGCCCCCAAAGTCGCTTTCCAGCAGCCTTTCCTTGTCGGAAAGGCCAGCGTGGAAAGGCTGTGGGAAACCAACATTGTAATCCCGACCCCAAAGTCGCTTTCCAGCAGCCTTTCCTTGTCGGAAAGGCCAGCGTGGAAAGGCTGTGGGAAACCAACATTGTAATCCCGACGGTGGTATGGCCGTCCATAGGGGATTCCAACACAGTTCCGACCAACTGGATGACTCCGAGAGCCAGTTGGAACCGAGTCAGAATGACCAGCTGGTTTATGTACCAACTGCCGACATCGTATTCGGGCGGTCGGACCACAAACCGGCCGTATCGGTCAGAAAGCCTCCGACTACGGTCAGAAAGCTTCCGATTAGTGGTCGGAGGCTTTCCAACCAACATCTTAATCGGCCCCTATATGTTTATTATGTGTATATATTAATAAAATAACACAAACTATTTCTACTACATAAAAATAAAATTATAACAAAGTGTTTCAGACAAATTTTGGGACAGTGTTGGACACTAGATTGGTATAAACAAACAACAATATCTCAACTGGTATTATTGAAAAGGCTGATTATCAAGCATGCACAAGACATTGCAGGAAAAACAAGGTCGGGAGACTCAAGGATGATTTTTAAATGTGCCAAGGGCATCATATGTAGAATGGATTGAAGACAAGGGTTGAGAAATTGGAGACAGTTGTATCAGCACTGTAGGCAATTGTTGCGTAAGTAATCCAAAAACTTTGTGCAAGCAAGTGCTCATGACACTCAAAGGTGAACGACGCAGGTGACAAGTGTAGAAAACAGCGATGGCGCAGAGTGATTATGTGACAAAAATTTATACAAGGTCATTTGTGGTTCATAATCAATTATTTACATCAATTACAATGAATTAGTAGCATTTATAGGGAACCACAATGGAAAGGCACTGGAGTTGCGCTGGGATGTCGACAGCGTTTCGATCCTATTGATTGAGGATCATCATCAGGACCGGGTTACTGAATGAAGGTGCTGCACAAGAAGGGGAGAGAAGGAGAAATCAGGATTGGGGGCAGGGGAAGGGGAAGGGAGAGGAGAAGAGGAGAGGGAGAGACGGAGAGGGGAAACCGAAGGGGAGGGGAGAGGGAGAAGAAGGGAAAAAGGGAAAAGAGGGCTGGGCTGGGCCTGAAAGAGACAAAGCACTTACCGAAGGGGCAAGTGCATGGAGTATCAGTCCAGGGTCCGGAGAGTCCTCGGCAATGGATGCAAGGGAGAAACTGTGCAGCCCACAACGGTGGTGTTCCGGGGGCGGAAGTGACTAGAAGGAAGGAGAAGTCACAAGGAAGCCTTGGATGGGCGCCCGAGTAACCCCGGGGAACCGGGTGGGCGTGAGTATCGGTCACGGTGTAAATCGACTTACCTATTAAAGTCCAGGAATAACCACGGATAAGCGGGGCCCGGGGGCGGGTCCACCGATGAGAAAATGCAGCCCGGTTCACTTAGAGTCCTAGGGCGATGAAGACTGAAATGAAGGGGGCAAGATTAGATGGGAAGCGTGTACGACCAGGATAGCAGATGTGAATCGCAAGGAAGTACAATCGCGGGGGACTCAGGGACTTGGCTTACCGAGTGGCGTCCAATGAGTATGTGGCGTGATCGGGGCGGGAAATGGATCCCCGATGTGCAGGAACCGGTCTGAGAGTACATACATTACCTACCAGGGGCGGTAATTTTCATCTCCTCCTCAACAGAAGCGAATGCAAATGGATCTCCAGATGCAACTCTGTGAACCATAGACTAAACACCATTGATGAGTGGAACAACACAATCCAACTGTAACTCCTAGTTACAGCCCACCCCATGGGTGTCCTAGAGGTAGGGAAAGGTGCCCTTAGGATTGTCCAGTGGTTAAGATAGGCCAACCTGAGCATAAGTGCAATTGTGCTTTCAGAGGCCTACAATGGCAGGCTTGACACATGTTTAAAAACACCATAGGTGTAAGCGTGCACACACATGCTTGCAAAGGCAGGCTTGAGACATGTATGTTTTAAAAACATCATACATGCAAAAGCACACACAGAGGCCTGCAATGGCAGGCTTGAGAAATGTTTAAAAACATCAGGTAAGCACCACTTCCTAACATGTGTAGGAAGGACGCACACACTTTCACACTGCATTTACAGTGAGAAAGTGCCCAGAGCCCTAAGACCACTAAAAGAGAATCAGCAATACCCTGGTGTTGTCCAATGATGATAGCTGACCTCCTAGGTAGGGAAAACCCACATGGGAGTACTTCACTACCTGGGTAGGGAACACCTATGTGTACCTGCCCTGCCTTTTGCCTACCACATGCTCCACCCCTCAGGGCTTACCCTAGGAGTGCTCTAGTGGTAGTGGAAAGCCAGCTCAGGGTTGGCAAATGAGTTATAAATGCCAATCTGAGCATAGGCGCAACTGCGTACCCACAGGCCTGCAATGGCATGCTTGATACACATTTGAAAGTCTATTCTAGTGGGTAGCACAATCAGTGCTGCATCCCACCATTAGCCAGTGCAATACTTGCCTGGGTATGTGGTGTACCTTTTTCAGGGCACTCACAGGTACAACACCTAAACCAATAAAGTAAGCACCACTTCCTAAAATAGGTAGGAAAGCCAGGCACGCTTTCACATTGCATTACAGCAAAACAAAAATTGATGCGGCGGAATCGATCAACAAATATTTTCAATATCTGAAGGAAACTTAAATTAATCCCTCAAGCGGAAAATAATATCCTCACGCAATTTGTCTTATTGAGAAAACACACACACCGGTACGTGATCCAGATGTTTGTTTCTATATGTATATTTGTCTAGATGCAATAACACATGGAATATCTACACATACATTGAACAAAGTGATACATGTAATATATACATATGAATTGAAAGTACATAAACCATCATACATTTTCTTATACAAAAAAGACAAATTGCGTGAGGATATTATTTTCCGCTTGAGGGATTAATTTAAGTTTCCTTCAGATATTGAAAATATTTGCTGATCGATTCCGCTGCATCAATTTTTGTTTTGCTGTTTATATTGCCCAGGTGCGAGTGGAGTATTGGGGCAACCCCCCTTTATTCAAACAGTTCACATTGCATTACAGCAAAAAGATTTAGGGCAATCCCCTAAGAAGGGCAATGTCCACCACTACTCCAATCTAAGCCTATTTGAAGAAGGTGTTGAACACTAAAGAGGTAAAATGTACTCTTTCCACTGCAATCTAAAACATTTACACAAGGTAATACAAATTAAACATTTTATATACACAATCAATACTCCATACTCACACACACTTTTTCAACTGTAAAATAAACTGCAAATCATACTAACCAAAAATTCAAGCCTAAATACTAATATTTGAACATTAACATATAAAAACATAATGTTATTACTATGAATAATGAATACATTTTTTAAATATTTACCATCATTCCTAAATGTTAAACGCCAAATAAAAAAGTAAAATAATAATCATAAAATAAAACAAATATAAAACCAATTTATACATTTTAAATAAAATTATATGTTTAATATGCAATTATAATTTTAAAATGTTTCTAAATATTTCTGTTAATCAAATGTATTTTTTAAAATCATATACAATTTTAAACATTTATATACAAATATTCAAATAATTTTGCTTTATTAAACAATATTTACATATATTTTTAACTGTAAAAATGTTTTTATAATTTAAATAAATGTTTTGTTTGTAGAGGCTTTATTGAAAGTTATAGCAACAGCAATACATAGTAAACATTTTGGTTTATTCAAACACCATGGGCCATATTATACATGCTGCGCACTTTCCTTCAATGTGCTGAGTGCAATGAAGGAAAATGCGCCATATTATGATGAATGTACTGCCCACAGGGCAGCCACAAACTCACCCTGTCTTGAGGGCAGTGAATTCATGTGAAAAATGGAGTGGCTGCTATGAAGCTTTTGTGCCCTTATGTGTAAAACCTTGAAAATAGGTGATGAAGAGACTTATGAAAAGGTACCATTGACAATATAAACAATAAAGGTGACAGCGGGCAACCTTACCAAGTACCCCTTAATAAAGGACAATAGGAGAATTGGAGGTCATTTGCGTAAATAGAAGTTTTAATGGAGGAATAAAGCAGAATAATACATTTGAGAATTCTTGCACCAAAGCCATGCCACTGCAGCGCTAGTAGCATGAAATTCCAAGTAACTCGGTCAAAGGCATTCTCTGTGTCCAGTGCAATGGCTGTAACTGGTAGAGTAATCCTTGATGTGAGATGCAAGATGTCTAAAAAAAGTCCCTTGAGGTTTCTACCATTAGTCTTCCTTTTACAAAATCAGTTTGTTCTAACCCAATCAATTCCAGGATACATTTGTTAATATGCAATGCCAAGACCTTTGCAAAAATCTTACTGTCTAAATTGATGAGTGTAATTGGTCTTTATTTGGCACAGGATGATAAATCTTTGTCTTTCTTGAGGATTAAGCAAAGCTTGGCATATAAAAAAATGTGCCACAAACCTCATTTTGAGAGACATAGTGTTGATAAAGATGTGGTAACAAAAATATGAGAGAAGCAAGAGTGAAACTCAGCGGAGACCCCATCTGGGCCAGTGGCCTTGTTCTTTAGAAGGGTGGCGAGATCAATTCGTATTTCAGGGAGAGATATCACCTTCCAATGAGGAAGGATCACGTGCCTGGTGAGGATGTTTGGGAAAAGAAGCAAAGAAAGGGGCATATTCTCAAGGACTCATCGCCGAATTATCGGCACTTTTTCGCCACGAAAGTGGCAATAGATTTGTCGCCCTATTCACAAGCCTGCGCAAAAAGCCGACAACGTCAGTTTACCTGTGATAGCTGCCGCTAAAAACATTGCCAAGGCTGACAGTGACAACTAACGCTAATCATATGCAGAGTAGGCGTTCCCGTGCAAAAACTCATGATAACACCACTTCGCGATATTCTCAATGACCTGCCAGATCGGCGATGCGGTCCAAAAACAGGCGGTAAGGCACGTTACCAGCAGGTGCTTAAGACCTGCTTTTTCCTGGTCTCAAGTAGGACAAAAATCTGCAGTATAATGGGAGCCCAGCCCAGAGCCACATCTGAAGACCAACAGATGCCATGGAGCTACTAATCATGCAGCTTGGAGACCCAAGAGGGCCACAACACCCACCGCCACCACCCCCAGGACCACTCCCACCCCCAGGACCACACCCCCCCCCGGATTGCCACCAAGGCAGCGCAGAATAAGACAGCGGACCTTCCGAAAATGCACCAGCCTCAGAGACTTAACGCCAGAGGATGTCATTGCCCACTACAGGCTCAAAAGGACAACCATCCTCTGCATCCTGTCCCACATTGCCCACAGGCTGACGGTACCAACACAGCGGACAACCAACATCCCTCTGCAGACAAAGTTGCTGGCTGTGCTGCACTTGTTGGCCTCTGGTACCTTCCAACCAACTACTGCCAGAGTCGGAGGAGTCTCACAGCCAGCCCTATCAAAGTTCCTCACACCTGCCTTGGATGCCATCATCAGCTTGATACCCCAGCACCTTCACTTCCCCCACATGCGCAGAAACAGCTGGAGACCAAGCAAGGCTTCTACGCCATAGCTGGCTTCCCGCACGTGTTGGAGGCAATTGACTGAACACATGTCCTACTTGTGCCCCCTGCAGACACTGCACACAATTACCGCAACAGAAAGCACACGCATTCCATCAATGTGCAGGCAATAGTGGGCCACCGGGGACTGTTCACCAATGTCGTCGCCAACTTCCCAAGCAGTGTGCATGATTCCTACATCTTCCGACAGTCCATCATCAACCAGCGCTTTCAGGATGGCACCTATGGAAATGCACTGCTCATTGGTAAGTACCAACGGAACACACCACACACCTCAACTCCACAATCATACAACTCACAACTGTGGGAATGCACACGTAACAAAATCACATACAACATGCCAACCAATATGCCCACCTACCAGACACGACAACACAAGTAAACGTGGTAACAGGGGCCAGACATGTAGACAAACCATCCACAAGGGCATAGCCCCTCTGCCACACAATTGCAGGATGTTGGGAGAGGTGGGAACCAAGAATGTGCGAAGGAGGCAATGGACCCATGAATAAGAATGTACACAATGCCAAGTGTGGCGGTGATGTGCTGGACAGTCTTGAGTATGCAGAGCACAGACATGTCCATGTGGACATATACTGCTGGTGTCTGTAGTGTTGTGGACAGTGGACGCAACCATGTCACCTCAGGCAGTGGGGAAGATCTTGGACATGTAGCCATGTCACCCCCCCTGTAAGCGTAAGCGTAGTGGGCTGGGCCAGCGTACGCCAGTCCAGCATAGGAGTGTGAATAAATAGCCCGGGGCTCTGGGTGTGGTTCACTTCTGGGATGGCCACCAAAGTAACTACTGCGTGTGTCTCTGTGTCCGCCATATCCTGACCATAGGCCTACATACACGTGGCCGACCACCTTCAATGGCCAAATTTACACCGGCAACGAGGTGACTACATCACACGCCACCTGGCGCACATCTCGTCATCGCCTGCAGGGGCGTGTCTGCCAGGGCGGTGCCCCTCATCCTGCCACGAGGCCGCCACCGTGACCGGTGGTGCCTGCGCGATCCTGAGCGCCTGCTGCACCCCAGCCCGCTGGTCCCCAGACCCGTCCGGCGCACATTGGTGATTGCCTGCCCCTGTACACCCAGGCCTCACTGCTCACCTGCCGCCACCGGCGTGTCTCCAAGAAGGCCCACCACGTGCCGGTGCAATCTTCAAGCCAGAGGCCCGTGAGCTTGGCAGCCTCCTCAACCGATCGCTGGCTTCCGCGCAACAGGCACCCAGCGAACCCTGCGGCACCGCACCGCGGAGTTCTGTGTGTGCGCACTGCTCCCTCCCGCCTACACTGCGGTCCAGCAGGTCTCAGACAAATCCATTCCAGTCCGTCCCACAGGCCTACTGTATCATTGCAGACTGCACTCCCGCTCAGCTCTTCAGGTGGGCCTACCTCAGTGCACCGCAAGTCATCGCCATGTGGCGGTAGGCCCGTGCCGGACGCAGTGCCTCAGGTGCCACTACCTCTGTGCACCACAAGTCACCGTCCAGCCTCCAGGCCTACTGCATCATCGCAGGCTGCACACCCACTCAGCTCTTCAGGTGGGCATACCTCAGTGCACCGCAAGTCATCGCCACGTGGCGGTAGGCCCGTGCCGGACGCAGTGCCTCAGGTGCCACTACCTCTGTGCACCACAAGTCACCGTCCAGCCTCCAGGCCTACTGCATCATCGCAGGCTGCACACCCACTCAGCTCTTCAGGTGGGCCTACCTCAGTGCACCGCAAGTCATCGCCACGTGGTGGTAGGCCCGTGCCGGATGCAGTGCCTCAGGTGCCACTACCTCTGTGCACCACAAGTCACCGTCCAGCCTCCAGGCCTACTGCATCATCGCTGGCTGCACACCGGCTCAGCCCTTCAGGTGGGCCTACCTCAGTGCACCGCAAGTCATCGTCCCCTGGGGCTACCCCACAAGTCTGCCTCCAGCAGCCAACATCATGTGCTTGGTAACGCCACTGGAGCCCTTCACAGTCACGGGGCCACCCCCGTCCCAGGCAGGCCACTGGAAAGCCTGGGTGGAACGTCTGGAGACGTACTCCGAAGCGCACAACATGCCAGCGTCGCGGCGGCGGCCCACGCGTAGATGTGTGAGGAGTGTGAAGAAATGGCCCGGGGCTCTGGGCGTTGTTCACTTCTGGGCTCTGGGCGTGGTTCAGTTCCGGGCTCTGGGCGTGGTTCAGTTCTGGGCTGGCCACAAAAGTAACTATGGCGTGTGTCTCTGTTGTAGTGTTGGCACCAGCCGGCCGTTAATCGACAATCTTGCAATGTAGCATGCACCCGCTCAAGGTCTTGGCTCATACATGCCAACTGTTGTGTGTGTATCTTCATTGTCGCAGCATAAGCCAAAGGCCTACCCTCAATCGCAGCGTGAGTTCAGCCAGGCCTGAACTCCACATCTGTGTTCGCCCTATCCTTACCATGACCTACACACACGTGGCCGCCCACCTTCAACGGCCAACATTACAGTGTTGTTGTCAGGCTTGCGGACATGCACAGACAGGCATGACAATGGTGTGCCGTAGAAGTGCAAGTGATGCAACCGCTCAGCACACACAAGTAAATATGCTCGGGGGAGGGAGGAGCAGCTGTTAGGCTATGTAATACACATTGAGCCCGCACATTTGCCAGAAGCAATACATGGTAAACATGAATCCCAAAGTCACACAAATCACACACCACAAAACATGTAAGTCGGCCAACACAGCATGCAGAACCACCAATTTACACTAATCTCACTTACCTCTCCCAGGTGATCAAGGATATGCACTCTGCCCGTGGATGATGACACCCCTCCGAGCCCCGAACACCCCGGCCCAGAGGCAGTACAATGTGGCCCACAAACGCACCAGGGGCATTGTGGAGCGCACATTTGGCATGTTAAAGTCACGTTTCAGGTGCCTGGACATCACAGGTGGAAGACTCCTGTACGGCCCAGAAATAGTGTGCAAGATGATCATTGCATGTTGTGTATTGCACAACATATGTGTACGCACCAATGCCCCATGGATCCAAGTGCCAGATGCACCGGATGATGATGAGGAAGATGAGGCAGGTGGACCACACCCCACTGCAGCTGCAGCAGGAATAGCCCGAAGGAACACAAACATTAACAATTTCTTCGCATGAGCACGTCACATTGTGACTGTCCTTAGCAATCATGGAACAGTACAAAATGACCACATGAACAGCATGTGCAAATAAATTCATTGCAACACACATCCCTGTGTGCATGTCAGTCCTCTGCATTAGCACATCACTCTGACAAGTGTAAGTGCAACATTAAGTGCAAACAATCTCACCAATAGCAAATAGATGGTGGGTATGTCACCTCTGTACAGAGAGGCTGTTCAGGGTGTCACGTATTCGGAATGCCATTTCAGGGTGTCAAATGTAGTACATAATCCCACTCATCAGCGTATCACGTGTATAAAAACATGACATGAAGGATGTCATTGGTGTTGAAAAAAAGACAACAGGGTGTCAAATATGACATTTCGGCTGTCATTCGGGGTCAAATATGAAATTGCGGGTGTCATTTGGGGTCAAATATGAACCACCCTGATGCAGAGATGCACCCTGTGACTCAAGTCCCACAACATGAGCAACATGGATGTAAGGGGGATGGGGGCACAGTGAACACCTCAGCAACATGCGAGATGCACACCAGTCAAAAAGCCAGCAGGAATACCTTGCGTAGAACACACCAAGGTGTCCCCTGGACATATGTGACATGTACAGATCATGTGTACACGGACGTCATCCATCAATAGTAGTGAACAGTGTCAGCTAATAGGTGCAAGGTGAGAAGTCACGCGCCTCCTCACAGCTACCTGTAACCATCACTGTCAGACTCCAGCAAAACACTACTGCTGCATCAGAGTATGCAAATTTGACCGTGAGGGCACGTACATGGCTGGTAAGGGTTCAACCGTGCCGGAAGGCGAAGCAGTGACATCCCCCCCAAAAAAAATCCACATCACATTTCAAGAATACAAGCCGATGACAAACTCACATTAGGGATGAAAGCTCCTTTGTCTGAACTAGAAGGCGGTAGCACGTCTGCACCTCCGACCTTGGAATTGCATCCGCCCGGCACCCCCTGAGAGATACCATAGCAGCTGATGACGACTCACACACTACGCACCATGCTAACCGAAGAACAAAGTATACACACCCCACACACAGAAGTCCTTGCTCGCAGTTCTCTTGCATGGAATGACCTTCACACTTATGCACAGACCATCCCAGGAGTCCAACCGCTGCACACTCAAACAAATCATTGCTCGGAGCTGTGGCATCCACATAACTTTGACTTTTTTACACACAGTCCTATTTCCTACATTGACGTGGGGCTAAGTTGGGAAATTGCGAGATTGTTGTTTAGGAGCAATGAGGCCACAGCTAGTTCACACATTCCCAGTCATCTCACTGCCTATCTGGGTCACGGTCAAACATGCGCATTGATATCAGTTCCCAGGGAGTACCTTTTTGGAATCACTGCCCCTATATTCATCCATACTTTCATACTTGCTTGATCATAGACATGACACATCTGTGTGAATTAGAATGTTTTAATCACATTCGGTGGAGTGTTGAAGCTGGACCAGTACATGGCCATGCAAACCCCACTTTACATTGTTGCCCCGTGGAGGGCCAGCCAGAGTCCTTTAGGGATTGACAAGTTCATCGGAAGAGGAAGAGTTCAGTCCGCAGTCTGATTGCTGTGTCATTGGTGACCAAACCAAATATGGCAGTCCATGTCGAGGGCCAAGGTGAGTGTCGCAGAGTGTATCGGGGGACAGTGGAAGGTGTTATTCCAGGGCATGATGCAGAGGGCAGAACCAAGCTGAAACAGGCCATATGGCGGAGATGAATGCTACCGCTTCCTTCTTACCACAAAGGCAGAATCATTCACATCATCGTCCTCTGATGTGTGATGTGCCTCACATGTGGGTGGTGGTGTTTTGTCTGCAGCACTGTGTGGCACTGACACATCAGGGGCCGGAGGTGTATTGTCTGCCGCACTGTGAGGCAGTGACACATCAGGGGCTGGAGGTGGATTGTCTGCCGCACTGTGAGGCACTGACACATCAGGGGGCGGAGATGTGGACGCAGCATTCATCTGCTCCATGATGACGATCTGCAGGGCATGGAAGATCCCAGCTACATCTCGCTGGTGTGCAGCCGTGGCAGCCATTCTTTCCGCCTGCATCCGCTCCCTGTTCTCCATGATCCTCCGCATGTGTACCAACTCCCGGCTGACATCGCTGGAGCCCCTCTGACTAAACAGTTGTTCGTGTCTCAGAGTCATGACTCCAGCGATGTCAGCCATGGCTTGTTGGAGAGCATGGAGCAGACTGTGGGTGTCCGTTAGGGACTGTAAGTGGTCCCTGATTGGACTTAGACACCCACATATGGCAACTAGTTTGGCTGCCATGAGGTCAAACCCCACCCACACCTGATCAGCCATCTCCTTCTGGCCCTCTAACACACGGAGTTGGAATGCCATGTGTTGGTCATTGGGGTCCTGGGAGCCAGTTGTGGTGGTGGGTGCTTCCTGCTGTGGGGTCTGTGCAGGGGGTGTGGTCTCCTCGATGCAGCTGGGCTACCCTGCTACTGGGGGTGGGGTGCTGAGGGTGTCCATGAGCTGTTGGAGGACGTCAGTGTCGATGGTGTGGAGTTCCTCTTCATCATCAGTGAAGAGTTGTACGGTCTGCTCTGCAGGAGGTTTTGATTCTCCCTCTGCAATGTAAAGAGGAGATGCAGTTTAACAGTGTGTTCCATGTATGTTCACACATTGGACAAGTTTACCAACAGACTGCATGACTATGTACATTGTGACTGTTTGGGAAAAGATGCCTATTTGATGCGGGACAGTGGACATTTCTACACCATCAGGGATGTGGGGTTGTGCTTGTATATTATCATCTCACAGTTTCCTGCTATGCCAAATCTGATTGGCCAGTTTCTACACACAAGCGGCAGCAGTTGTGTCCTCTGTTCTGTTGTGAAAGTGTTGCAGTTTGTACCACATGTGCTGCATTGTGGGAGAATCGCCCCTGCAGCTCAGATTTTGCTGGCCCTTATCCCTTTCAGGCGGTGTGCCTTTCACTTCTGTGCTTATACAGTGCTGAGATGTTGCAGACTTGGGTAAATTGGGCTCTTGGTGGGAGTTGGGACTCTTGGGCATGGTTTGTCCGCAGATGTCTTGTTGATGTCAGGGGTTGTTTGTGCACATGGATGTGTCAGAGTGTGACCTGCTCCTTTACGGATGTGGTCCACACTCAGCCACCTCAGTGTTGTGGCGTGCACCATGTCATGATAATTGGACTGCAGCCATGCTAATCGTCATGCAATGTCACTTGCATTGTCAGTGTGGCTCACGGACCCGCAGCTTTGCTGGGTTCAGCACATGTGCATGGGTTTGTTGTGAGATTAGTGATGTGTGGGGAGGGCCCCCTCTGGGCACATTGTCGACGGGGGCCTACTTGCTGTTTCTAAGTGTGCTGCAGTATGCCAAGGAGATCAGGGACATGATCCAGAGTCATTGTGGGTGTGCACTGTGCTGTACTTAATTGTGCATGTGTGGCATTGTGCCCATCTCCCCCCGTCCCCCCCGTCCCCCCGTCCCCCCAGTCCCTGGTCGTTACTCACCCTGTTGCTGTTGGGTCAGGTCATGTTGAGCAGTGTCCGGTCCCCCAACTCCTGCCACCGTCTCCCCACTGATGACTGTGGACACCATTTCCTCCATCTCATCCAGCTCCTGCTGTGGCGCTGGACTCCCACCTCCAGTCTGCATTGCTGCTTTCAGGTTGTTAGCGAGTTTCAGCTTGGTTTTGCGCTTCACATCATTCCAGCGCTTCTTGCAGTCATCCTCTTCCCTTCTCTTCACTCCGACTACATTCACCTTGGCCAAGATGGCCTGCCATATTGCATTTTTAGTTGCCAATGACACAGTGGAGGTGATGAACAGTTGTTGGTGGTGTTCTATCACCTCCGTAATCAGGATCTTGTTTTCCTGCGGACTGAATCGTGGGTTCCTCTTCTTCTTCTTCTTGCCCTTCTCTTTCCCAGAGGTCCCTGGCTGGTCCTCTGGGAGATTTGTGGGGTTCTGGTTGGCCTCTGTAATTGCTCCAGCTTCCTCCATGGTGCTTCTCAGTTGTTTCGTTTTTTTTTTTTTTTCCCAGCTTTTACGGTGAATTTTATCGCCTGACGTGGGAATAGCAAGCCTGGCGCTGCTTATCGCTGATGTTTTTATAGCTGTTGGGCCCATCGCCACTTTTTTCACATTCGGGTTTCCTTTTTTATCGCTGTCCCGTTAATTTTAACGCGGTGACGCGTTATCGGGAAACTATCACCTGTTGCCGGCGTGTTGAGAATACGCCGTTACCACGGCGTTATTTTCCCTCAATAGACGGCATTATGTGAAATTGCGTTAACCTAGGTTGGCGATGATTATCGCCCGTTCTTGAGAATATCCCCCAAAGTGTTTAAAGCCTCATCCATTAGAGAGTGTTCTGGTGTGTATAGCTTTTGATGAGTGTCTGTAAAGCATGAGAGAATGTCAGAATCCTTAAAATGTTTAATACCATCGTTATCAATAATGTTATCAATTTTGTAATTTTGTAATTTGACCTTTAAATAGTTAGCTAACATTTTCCTGCTTTATAGCGGCTTCCATATTATTTAGCATTTACTTTTTTCAAAACTTCAGATGCCTCCTCAGTAATTTTTACATTGAATTCTAATTTGGCCTGGATAAGCTGCTTCCACACAGTGTCCAAGTTAGCTGTATAATATTTGTGCTCAAGTCTTTTAATGGAGGTGAGTAGGAGTGCAGACTCTTTAAGGGCTTTTTTACTTTGCCATAGTCTATAATATATCCTCTGGCAGTGCTTAAAAGCATCTCAGTCAAATTGAAATGATGAATCAGGATCAATATAAGTCACAAAGAAATCCTGAAGGAAAAGCTCAAATTGTTTTTACAAATGGTTCATCTTTCATAAGCTATTAAAACACTATTGATTGGACTGAGAGATAACGGACAAAAGCTCTAGATCTACAATAACTGGTGCATGATCTGAAGTTAGAATAGTCCCAATATAAATTGTGGGTTAAGAAGATGTAATCGACGCTTGACTTAGCATTCTATGCAGAGGAAAAGATGGTATATTCCAATGTGTCTGGGTTGTAAACCCTCCAAGCAGTCCCTTAGAATGAATAGATTTTCGACAAGCTTTTTGCATTGTTGGGAATGCAATAGAATGAGGAATGTATGTCAATAAAAGGAACCATGACTTGGTTACAGTCCCATCCCACCACAAACTTAGAGTTAGAGCATGACTTTATTGTATTAGACATTTGTTCCCAAAAATGAACATCTATACCTGTGGGACCACAGATATTCAGAAGAGATATTGGAGTTTGTTGTATGGTGAGGTGTAGAAAAATCCACCTACCCGCTTCGTCCCTCTCTTCCCTCTCAATCACCATTGGAAGCGATTTATGCAACAGTATCACAACTCTATTCCCTTTTATGCTTAGCTGGTGAATAATATACATGGCATATCCAGTTTATCCGAAGAGAATTAATGTCTGTATCTGTTGGACCTGGTCCTTTTTGCAGGGTTATCCCCAAACTTTTTGCCTTCTTCCTTCTATTTTTTCTGGCCTGTTTTTATTGGTTTTAGGACTCTGGGCACTTTACTACTGCTGTCCAGTGCTAAAGTGCAAGTGCTCTGTGTGTAAATGGTATCTGTAATTGGTTATCCATGGTTGGTATATTTTATTTACTGGTAAGTCCCTAGTAAAGTGCACCGTGTGTGCCCAGGGCCTGAAAATCAAATGTTACTAGTGGGCCTGGAACACTGATTGTGCCACCCACATGAGTAGCCCTGCAAACATGTCTCAGACTTGCCACTGCAGTGTGTCTGTGGGCAGTTTTAAACTGCCATGGTGACCTGGCAAGTACACCCACTTGCCAGGCCCAAACATTGCATTTTAACACATGTAAAGTACTCTAAGGCATCTATAAGGTGGGCCCAAAGTAGCCCCATGGGCAGGATGCAATGTATTTGAAAGTTAGGACATGTACTGGTGTATTATACATGTCCTAATAGTGATATATTGCTAATTTTGTTTTTTACTATTGCAAGGACTATCTCTCCCATATGTTATCATTGGAGCTGCCTTGTAACCTCTTACCAGTGTAACTTCCAATTGGGAAGAGGTAGAGAGTTGGAGTTTGGGGGTCCCAGAACTCACAATTTAAAAATGCATCTTCAGGTGAAGTTAGTTTTTAAATTGCGTGTTTGAAAATGCCACTTTTAGAAAGTGAGCATTTTCTTGCTTTACCGTTCTGTTTTTCTGCCTGCCTGTGGAATAAACATCTGATAGAGGGTGGCAGTAGGGCTGTTGTGCATTCCCTCCAGGCAGTCACATAAAGGGAGCTAAGGTGTGCCTTGCATATGCTGATGGGCCATCACCAGTCTGATGGGCATCCCTGAGATAGAGTGAAGGGAGGAGTTGCCACTGAGACCTGAAGGGGGCTGTGCCTGTCCTCACACAAAGCTTTCTTCACCCCTCTGTAGTGTGTTTGGAGCCAGGTCAGGGAAAGGCAGGGTTTTGTGCACTACAAAGACTTCCCTTTGAAGTTTGGCTACTTCAAAGGCAGAAACTGGTATAAGTACTGGAGCTGTGACACCATAACTTCAGAACACTTCCGGACTAAGAGGATATTCTGCCAGGAAGAAGATCTGAATGCTGTGGTAGATGAACTGCCACTCTAGTTGTAGCTTTGTTGTGGTGGCCTGCTGCTTTCTGCTTCTGTGAAGGGAGAGAAAGGACTGGACTGTGCTTTCTTCATCCTGCTTCCAAGGTTCTCCAAGGGCTTGTGTGTGCTTGCCTCCTGTTGAGAAGTCTCAAAGACTTCATCTGCAGTCCCTGAACTCCTCTCTTGGGAGTTCTGACCAGCCAAGTGGTGCCAATTCCAGTTCTGGGTCCTTGGAGGTGGTTTTCTGCTAAGAAACCAAGAAAATCTATGTGTCGACTCCCTGCGCCTGTTTTCCTGACACAGCACTGCTGTGTGGCTGAAAAACCAACTCATTGCTGCAGTGCAGCCGAAGAATCTATGGAGCACCTGCCATGTGGCTGAAAGATCACCACAACTCACAACCCGATTCTGAAGCACTGCACCATTGACATCCGTGGCACCCGCTCCGACTCCGACGCATACCCTGCTGTGCGACTGAAGAAATCATTGCATCACCTGCTTCTTGGCTGGGAAATCGATGCATCGTCTACTCCGCCAACGCCTCATTGACCCAGCAGGGCTAGATTTTTGACACATCGCCCCTGAGCGCCAAGTTTTTCATTGGCGTTGCCCATCAGTAAGCAACCCAGGCCACGTGTTCAGAGGATATGCTTTACCTCCCCTCACAGTAAAGAATCAACACATTACCTCCCCTGACATTAAGGAATTGATGAATCACCTCCCCTGCACTGCAATGAGAATCCGATGCATCACCTTCCCTGGCACTAAGGAACCGATGCATCACCTCCCCTGAAAGTAAGGCATCAACACATTGCTTAGCTTTTCCGGCGCCTCACCTCCCCTGCACCTGTTTTCGTCTTTGATTTTGACACATCCCAGGTACTTTGTGATAAAAGTGACGCATCCATAATTACCGATTGACTGAACTGTTTTGGACCTTTTAAAACGTTTATCTTTACTTGTGCGTTTTAGACTTTTGTCATTTTGGTCTTGTTTTATTCAGATAAATATTGGCTATTTTTCTAAAGTAGACTCATTTTGTAGTGTTTTCACTGTGTTACTGTGTGTGTTTGTACAAATGAGTCTGCACATTACCTCTGAGATAAGCCTGACTGCTTGTGCAAAGCTACCAAGGGGGTGAGCAAGGGTTACCTTAGCTGTGTGACTCCCCTTACACTGACTAGAATAAGGGTCCCTGCTTGGACAGGGTGCAAACCTCTGCCAACTAGAGACCCCCATTTCCAACAGTATCTGATAGATAAGTTTCTTATAATAATGCAATTATACACTTCAAACGAGATAGATGAGTGATAGGGTTATGCAAACCTGTAACATTCCAAGACAGAATACACAGAATATTGGCTATGTATAACATATAAAACAGCAACATTCAACTCATATAGATTAAAACAACCAGATTAAAGCAACCAAAGCCAGAACGCAATCGGTAGTACAGTTGTAATGTAGAAGAACAAGAAGGAGAGCATAGAAAAAAGATTAACTGTAAGATAAGAGACAATGGAAGTGAGGAGTGGGGGAAGAGGGAAGGAATGTATTAGGTCAAAAAGGATGGCTAGAAGCCAGCAAGGCTTAAACCCTTTAAAAATGTCAAACATAAGAATCAGCATCAATAGGATGATGGGGTGTTGAAAAGTGGAGAAGATAGCCATCCAATAAGAGTTAACAAACAAAAATAATAAGAAGGAAGTGAAAAGAGTGCTCATAGACAAACATAAGACAACGGAAGTGTGTTGAGGAGAAAAGGAGACCCAGTGAGCCTATGCCATTACACTGGGTCGGTGGGGATGGTACGAAGAATATACAAGGCATCTGGGACAGGGATTCAGGCAGGAGATGGGAGACTCCTGTAAAACAAGAACATGCGAGGAAGAATTTTATATGACAGGAACATCATGGAGAACATAATACATAAAACAATTGAGGCAAAAACAAGACATCAAGAACATTAAATCATGTCTTCCCCAGGTCAATCTCATTTACTTAATTGAGATAGATTAATTTTTTTAAGTCATCTGTAAATTCAAAACAAATAGTCTTCTCCTTATAGGTAATACTGAACAGGCAAGGATGTATCAGGCCAAATCAAACATTCACAGAGCATTGTGTAGGACGCATCAAGAGAAATTCTTTTTGTTGCACTAGCCACACCCTATAAAAAAGACCTTCTGACATACCACAGCATTTGCTTCCTCTGTTTAGCTGCTGAAAGAACCCTCACCAGGTCAGAGTACAATAGAAAAAGAACTATAATACCTCTTGGTCAAACCGATGGAGATGATGCAGATTGTTTAGGACCAACACGGTGAGCTCTTTGAAGATTGAGGTCAGCGACCTCCATCAGACCAACAATTTTTGGAATGTGTACCTTGAGAAAGGAAACCATATCAGAACCCTCGGCAACCTCAGGAATTCCGTATATGCATGGATTGTTGCAACTGCTGTGATTTTCCAAATCCTCGATATGTTTCTTAAGAAGTGTCCAAGGAAATTTTCTTGGACATAATCTCGACCTTAGTAGTTATATCTTGGATGTCACTGTTGTGTTGTTCTAATTCAGTCACCCTGGACTCCAGGCTTGACCACTTCTCCACAATCCACTGAAGTGCAGAGTTCGTTTCCATCACAAACGACTTCAAATGCTTTATTTCCTCCATCAAATCCTCTAATCGCAAAGGCAACTTCATAGGAAAAGTAGGATCCTTTTTTGCATTTTATTATTGTTGCTATTAGTGTCTTTGCAGTGAAGAGGCATGGTTATAGGTAAAGGCGTAGGTTTTAATAAGGTGGAAGCAGCAGAGTCTGCACTCGAAGACATGAGAAGGAAGAAACTATGACCCAAAGGAACCAGCAACCTCCCATGCAAGACCCAAACTCCCAATGACCAGATATTCAAGACTGTAAATGTGGTTTGCAAATAGCAAGTAGCAGACCCCGTATGTTAACTCAACACATATATGGGGCATTACAGGAGAAGTAGTGCTGAATGATCCATAAATATGCAGAGCAGGGCCCCAAAACTAATATTTCATTAGGGGTATCAATAAATTGATGTCCAAAGTCTGCCTAAATATATATTCCTCAGTGGGGGCTGACAGCGCAAGTTTGAGGTGCTGCTGCGGGCTGGAAGAAATCCAAGATAGTGGCTGCAGCAGCCTGTCATGAGGGAGTGGTAGGAATAACTTTGTCAAACAGACTGATATACTGTCAGGAATTGCATCTACCAGCTTCTCGCATGCTCCAACATCGCCATGCTCTCACTAGCAGGGAGAATGAAGCAATCTCCTGCGGGGCTCCTACATTCATCTCCGGGGCTGCAGGAGACATACGCAGCAGCGGCCATCTTACTGGCAATCAGGCCATGCCCCCATCATATAAATATTGTTTTATTATTTCAATTTTCCAAATGTAATATTATTAATATATATTTTAAAAAATTCTAAATTAAAATGTATTACAAATGTTAATGTAACAAAAGAAATGTCAAAATATTAATTTTCCATCCTTTGCAGTGGGGGACTCTTCTAGGCTATCCCCACATCTGGTTCTGGAAAGTTCTACTTTCCCCTGCCCAGACATCTATGGCGACAAAACACTGTTGTTAGGTTTATTTGTGTGTGCTTGAGGCAAGTCATTTGACATTTTAATGGGGCAGGGAACAGTGCCACCCCCAACCATCCTGGTAAAATGCCCCCCTTTGCCTTACTGCAAAAAGAACAATTGATGGTCGGAGTGCTAAAAATGTCAAACATTCACCCACAGTACAGAGATCAGGGCATTCTAGAGCACACATAGAAAGAGGAAAATGCCATCAATTACTGTTTTTGTGCAGGAAGGTTTCTCATCCATCAATTTCTTTTTTTTATCAGTTATTGTCCTCCCCTTTTTGCATACAGGTTTCCAGTTTATTTTTCCTTTTTTTATTTCTTTACGCCCCATTGATTGTTCCCTACATATACGGCTAATCTGATGTTATTATTCTACGCCCTCCACCCCAGTATGTTCCTTTCATTGGATACGTTAGGTAGTACATCCTTTTGTGGATGTTCCAGTGCCAATTAATTTGTGCACTGTAGTGTGAACTATTTTACCATGACTAGTATGTCGGAACCTTTTTGAGGATGTTTAAAGTGCTTATTATTCTGCATGCTCTAGTGTTTTTTCCTGACAACTACATTACGTTTAGTATGTCTGCACCTTTGTAAAAGCATCACATTGACCGGTCCAGTGCCACTAAAACCGCTCATTCTAGTGTTTGTTTACAGCCTTGATGTGAGATTTACGTGACCCATACACCTTCCCTATTCGTAAATTCCCATTTATTTCCGGTAACTGTACCTATGATTCAGACACAAATTCCCATTTATTTCCGGTCAATTTACCTATAATTCAGACACAAATTCTTTTGTGCTCCGCAGTACGGTGTGACTTACGTACACAGGATCCATTCCCGCCCAAGTATTTTGTTTTTGCTATTGTTTTAGTTTTTCCCCTTTCTTTCTGTTCGTACATTCCTGTTATCCATGATTTGCTTGGGCTCAATTTAGCCCTGTTTTTTTCCATTTTTAGGCTGTATTACTTATGACAGGCCACTTCCAGGTCAGATCTTCAACTGCCTCATTAGAACGCCTCTTCATTTTTGTCTGATTACAAGCTTAACCTGTACCTTTTTTTTATGTTTTTGTCCTTGGGTTGAATCATAAGTAGCAATTTTTACAAATGCCCTAAGCCTCCCGTTTTTCAGGATTGACTGACTATGTTATATAATTTGTTTACTTTTCAGATGACCCAAGTACAAGTTGCACCGTTAGCTCAGATATGGCCTTTTCCACTCTTTCCTCTATTAATTTTGTCCTGATAACGACTTGCTGAATAACGAGAGGTTGAAACGCCGTCGTCATTATACCATTTATACAATCTGAGTCGCCTGTACAATTCTGAGCACTTTTTATGTACATTACACTTGAGCACCTTTCACTTGTTATGTATCATTAATGCTGCTAAATTTCAATTGTCATTAAGTAGGTCATTACGATGTCGGGCGGAATTACTTCCGCCTTACACTGCATCGGTCATGGGATCAACCGACACCTGGTCGGCAGTCCAGACCGCCTCATTAGGATGTGACCAAACACTGTTCCGTCGCATTCCTACATTTTACTATGGCAGCTTGCATTCCGCCAGTAAACCGGCTAAAATGCAGGCTACCATTGTAAACAGGGAGGTGGGGTTCATCTCTGCACCCTGTGACATGCACCTCAAGGTGCCGGCTACAAGGTGCAGGAATCAGGGCCTTGCTGGGGCCCCCAAATGCGCTTTTAGAGCATGGTTTCCATTTCAGAAACCGTCAGCGTAATATCAAGGGCGGAAAGACCCACCCTGGAGATTACAGGCCAGATTCTGACTGGCAGACGGACTCTCGGAGCCTGTCGGAAGCCAGCTGAAATGGTCGGTCGTTTTCCTTTTCGACTGCCTCCATCGTAATGAGGCGGTCTGAAAGGAAACCGAATGGCCCATTACTATGCAGCTGTATGGAGCCTTTATGAGCTGCATAGTAATCTGCCCCAATATGTCCATGATTACGTTTTTGACAATTCTTAGCCGTATCTCTTCTTTTCCTTTTGATCCATCTATGGCAACATATAATACATTTTCTAGTAAGGTACTTAAAATATTGCTACATTTATGAATGATGCATTTATGACGTTGTTGATACATTTTGGATATTGTTGTTGAAACAAGTGGCCCTGCAGTGCTTATTGTGCAACTCACTAATGTAGCCCTTAAAACATGTCTCAGGTCTGCCATGGCAGCTTGTGTGCAGTTTTAAACAGCATTTCCACCTGCCAAATATAAACCTTTTGCCAGTCCTAACCCTTCCTTTTTAATACATATGGGTCACCCCTAGAGTAGGCCATAAACAGCTCATACAGTATAGTGCAGTGTAAAATGTTAGACACATATTTTTAAGTTTTAAATGTCCTGATTGTGAAAAAAATCTTAAGTTTGTTTTTCACCACTGGAAGCCTACTTCTCCCATCAGATAATATTGTGTTTCCTTTTCACATTTGATAATTAATACCTTTTGATTGGGAGCAGGTACGAATATCAAGTTTAGTCTCAAATGAATTGTAATTTAAAACCCTCTTTAGTGGTCCAGAGTTTAAATCAGCGTTCTGAAAATGTCACTTTTAGAAAGGTGGCATGTTTTTCTTGTCCTAACCATTTGGTGTCTGCAGCCTGTGTCCTGAATCACATGACTAGGTGTACTTGGCAATTGAAATTTTTGTATTCCTCTTAGCCTCATGACTCTGGCCTCCTGCTGATCGCTTGCCTCCCTCACCCCACCACTCTCCTCTTCTATACACCAGAGGCACTGGCCACTCAGAACATGAGCTAGAGCCACTACTGCCGCACCCGGGAGTACGTGGGACTGGCTGTTGCCAAGTAGAAGACTGTGGCTGCAGACCCCACAGCAGATCCTTCACCCCTCATGAGCACTCCCTCAATCACCCTACATTCTCTGACTTAGGCGAGGAGCTCTCAAGGCAGAGCGCATGAGGATCTCTCCCCCTTTCTGCACCTGGGGGCTCTTTGGCTTTCTGTGGCTATTATGCACTGCATGTGCATATATTTCAATGTAATGGCACTGTACACGCTCTACATCCTACCTGCAGTCCTCAGTTCCTTGGATGCAACCGACTAGGATTCAGGCAGCCTGAGTTTCTTGTGAACAGTTCTATTTGTCCTAAATTGATGCCCATTTTGGGTTTTATTGCACCTGCCAATTGCTCTCTTCTCCCTCAGGCAGCCATCTTCCCTCTAACCCTCCACAAATTTGCATAAAAACAAACAAATGACTTCAACCCCAGCCTTAATCTCTTCCATCAGAGCAACTAAAAGAGGACTTTACCTTATCCACAGGGTAGGAGCGCCACATAGTGGCCAAATGCTTAATGGAGACCTCCTTCATAATAACATTCTTGAGCAACTAATTACTGAATTCTGTCATCCTTAGTTACCTGATCGTCTACCTTACACTTTCAGTAGCTGAACTCGCTTGAATTCTATCACATTCACACTGCACCAGAACAACGCTGATACTCCAATTTCAACCTCTAACTAAAGAAACTGCTGGATTCTCCCTCCTACTAGTAATTTACTGCAACTAAACCTTTACGACAATAAGCTCCACCATCACACATGGCTGCCCTTACTCTAACATCTCTCCCCTCTCTAACCTAATACTTCCCCTCTATCCTAAATCTTCCAGCCTTACAAACCATTATGGCCTCACATGCTACTTCCCGTGGAAGACATGGCACCAATGCCTACCCCCTACAATTTCCACAAACACCTCTCGAAAAATGCTGTGAAAAACCCCAAAAAGAAACTTCTCAAAGAACACCCAGATACACATATAACCAACATTTACTACAGTCCTATACACGGAAGACTTATAACGGACTTCATTTTCTACACCAAGAAACCCGCTAACTGGAGAGAAAACCTCCTACAGCACCTACATGTTATCTACACTACCAACTTCCCATATGGATCCAAACTCAATATATCCCCATCCCAAAATTCACTGGTGAACTGTCCATATCCATATATAGAAATGGAAAATTTTAATCCAAGCTTCTGAACAAAACCTTTCCATCTTTGATCGCCACTTCCCTGCTTTCTGTGCCTCCATATCAACTGCTCCCAACCCCATAGTACCCCCTCCCCTCACAGAACACATACCCGCACTACCTTCTCTCTCAACAGATTCTGCCACTCCTCAGACCCATCGCGCCAACTCTGCCTACACCCCTCATGCCCGTCCCTATTCCCAAACCCCATTAAGCTCTGGCCACGCTTAAAGAAATAGCTCCTCCTCCCTGTACAACCACTTCCCCTACATGCTCAGACCAAACTGTCTCACAGGAATCCCCACAATCCCCGATCCACTTCAAGCTGGATCCAGACATAGCCCCCACTCCAGCCTATGATGACCACCAGCCTACACCTTCCTCTACCACTTAGCAAACCGCCTCTCAACTGATGCCTATAATCATCCGTCTTGAACGCATAATTAACACTATAGTGGATAAATTATCGATTCTACGAAAAAGCACAAAGACTTGATCCAACACACCTCCCATTCACACCACTATGGTGCATACTGATCTGATCACAAATATGCACTCCGACTCCCCATGCTCTAACCCCTGGCCCAGTATCCCCTTCACTCATTACCGCAGCAAACCTAGACGCACCACTATAGGAATGTCGCAGCACGAAGCTGAGATTCTGAGCAACACCTACAACAACGCCCCTTGCCCCGCCTGCAATAACAAGATTCTGCTCATCCTTAGCACCAGAATGATCCCGCCACAAGTCACCCTCCGGACCACCTGCCCAACTTACAACTATTCAACCCAATCAACTTGAATGAAGAACACTACCCACATTAAACTGCTTACTACTAAACTGCCGATCAGCAGTGAAGCGTGCCACTGAAATAGCGGAAACCATTTTACTACGTAAAACTGACACTCGCTTCCCGACCAAAACATGGCTTAATGCCTACCCAGTCCCCATCATCGACCTCCTCACCCCTCGATGTTTCTCAATCCTCTCTCGCAACCGTAAAGACCGCATTGGTGGTGGATTAGCTATCATTCACAAAAATTATCTTTGCCTGCAAGCCTTCCTCAAAACTGAATACCATACGATTGAATATTTAGGAGTGAATCTTTCCTCCAAGGGTTCCAAACCCATCAAATTCCACCTCATCTACCACCCTTCAGGTGCAAAACCACAATTCCGTGAGGATCTAAGAGACCTAATAACCCAAAGCTCCCCGAAGGACTCCACAGACGCAATCAATTCTTTATTTGTTTTAGTTAATAAAAACTCATACAAATATTTTTAAAACCTTGAAAGCAAGAAGTACAGTGCTTTGGTTCCTATTGAACAGATAAAATATTAATCCTATTTCAAAGCCTGATGTAAATTTATCCAGTTATGAATAGTGCCTAAGTCCCTTGATTATATGGCGCTATAAAGTGCAAGTGCGGTGATACTAAAACTCTTTTGAAATGTGAGACACTTCAACTGTTTCCTTGTTGCAGCCATGCTGCATGCTATGCATACAATTGATTAAGATACAGTATGTACAATAAAAACTAGTAAGCTAGCAATCTAATATTCTTGATTTCTGAGTCTGCTTGCAAGAGGAGTTTCCTTATTTGTGTAAAATATTTTACACCTATGCAAGATAAAATGTTTGATGAACCCTCCATCCAGCAGATCACTGCTTGTCTGCATGTACGAATGTTTAGCTCGTTAAAAATCGGTTTTAAAAGAGATTTCCTTAGATCCTTAACTGCAGGGCATGCACACAACAAATGAGTTATTGTGTCATGAAAATAACCGCATAATCGACAGTTCGCTACTTGATGTTTGCTTTTCCATGATGACAAAAGATCCTTCGAATCATGCATTTCGAAACGATGACAAATAAAGCTCTTTTTTAACTCTGTGCCATAGTGGGCTGCTAGATAAGCTTGAGGCTTTACATGAGTAAAAGAGTTTATCACTGTCCATGCATGTCGTCGTTTGGACAAAATTATTTTATCTTCCAAGAGGGATTTCGTCTTTGCAGAGTTGTTGCAGACCTTGTTGAATTTCGCCTTTTCTTCTTTACTGTCCCATACTGCTTGAATGTCCAGTTCCTCTAGACATTTGCTCAAGTAAGCGCCGCATGTATTGGAAATTTCTTGGTCCATTTGAGCTTTGATCTCTATCCAGCATAAGCTGTTCAATGAGCCGGATTCAGATGATCTAAATTGATGGCACAGCTTCACAAAGGAATTCATGCTTCAGAATTTCTGGTTCTGGAGACCAAATTCTAACCGAACCTGTGCAGGGGATGCAGACTTGGGGAGACTAAAGGCGGCCTTATATACCTTGGTCTGAAGCTCATTCAATAACTTGAACTCTTTTCCACGCCATGTTTCTAGGCCGTATGACAGGTTTGGTAAAGTTTGTGCTGCCATCACTTTTAAAAGATGGGTGTAGGCCGGGCAGCACAGTTCTTTATTCAGAAGTTTGAAAGCGAAGATTAGTGATTGGGCTTTGGCTCTTAGTTCTTTTTTCTGGTCCTTATGTGTCGTGCCCCGCCCGAGTTTTATATCCAGGTATTTGTACGATGCTTGCTCTTCAATTTGGGCACCGTTTGCGTACCATTTGGACTTGTTTTTCTTGGGTTCCACCAAGTGTGCGACCTTTGTTTTCTTTTTATTCAACTCCAAACTTTCCTGGTCCAGGTAGATTGCCAGGTTATTTATTGCTCTTTGCAGGCCAATCGGACTTTGGCTCAACACCACGATGTCGTCTGCGTACTGTAAATAAGGGATTGGCACTTTGGCCAAGATAGGCGGATGACTATAAACTGATAGCATGTGTTTGTTTATGTCTGCTAGATACAGATTGAATAGACTCGGGGCCAGGACGCAGCCTTGTTTTAGGCCGTGTTGTGTATTTATTCTGGCTGATACACTGCTCCCATCCCCTAGTTTCACTCTCGCCCAGGTTTCACTATGGAGGGCGATCATTGCATCTAGTAGTTCGGTTGGTAGCCCCCAGTTTTTTAGTTTTTCCCATAGTCGATTTCTGGTCACTCTATCGAACGCTGATTTCAGGTCGATGAAGCATGCGAGTAATCGTGTTTTTCTTTTTTCTGCATTATCTGTTAGAAGTGCCAGAGTTGCCAGGTTTGTAGGTGTTCCCATCCCTGACCTGAAACCTGTTTGGAGCATTGAATGACGCTCTTCTCCTCTATCCAGTCTTGAAGGTGGACTAGGATGCACAATGCGTATAGTTTGGCATCTACGTCAATCAGGGAAATCAGTCTGTAGTTTTCTGGCTTGCTGCGATTTCCCTGTTTAAAAATTTGATGAATTATGTTCCCTTTCCAGGAGTTTGGTATCTTGTTCTGGCAATAAATGTAGTTGAAAAGGGGCGTAAGGTAGTCTGCCCAAAACTCGGATGCTTGTTTGAATAGAGCATTTGGGAGCCCATTTGGCCCTGCTGCCCCCTCCGTCTTTAGTTTTTTTATTATTCCTCTTAGTTGTTTAGCATCAGTTAGAATGTTTTGACCGTTGCTGCTTTTCTCTAGTTCTGTCAGGTGACGATCTTCCTGGGGGTGGGGATTAGTTTTTTCTTCTCCATGCCTTTGCTCCTGAGATGCTTCAGGTGCCATGATCCCTTTGGCATACTTATTGTGAACCGTGTCATTGTACATTTTTTGTACATGTTGTTTCCATGTTTCTTCGCCTATTCCTGCTTCATGTTGAAGTCTTGGGGGCAGATTTACAAGGAACTGACGCATCTGCATAGATGCGTCAGTTTCCTTGCGAAAGAGTCAAATGTCCCTGCACCACCGTGGATGCGCTGTATTTACAATACAGTGCTCCATGGCGCAAGGATTAACAGATGCGTCAGAAATTCTAATGCATCTGTTGGCCCAAAAGTCACGCATTGCCGGAGTTGTGTCGCAAGCACAACGCAACTCCAGCAATGTATTTTGAGGCCTATACTTACTGTACTGCGTCACTCCTTACGCCTGCTTCAAGCAGGCGTAAGGTTTTGACACAGTGGCATCTCTAAAGTGACGCAGTGAAATCCTGTAGATTTCACTGCGTCACTTTTACGAGGCCTTCCTGCATGGGGACGCCCACTCCTGCATACATTATACCTGACGCAGGTATAATGTGACGCAGGCTTTACAACGTGACGCATCTCCCTAGATGCGTCACGTTGTAAATAGGCAGCACTGTTTGCGCCGCCATTGCGTCAAACAAATGACGCAATTGCGGCGCTAGAGGGCGCAAGGGGCTTGTAAATCTGCCCCAATGTCCCTTAGTCAGATTATTTATTATTGCCCAGAATTCCCTGCTTATTGGCAATTTACTTGCCCAGAGTAATTTATTCCAGATGGATTCTTTGTATTCTGGTTTTGCTTCCCTGCATTTTTCCTTATATTTTTTCCCCATTTCCTTTAGCCTGCTTTTGTCTGTTTTTTCCCCCTTTCCTGCGGCCACTGCTAGGAGTCTCACCTCTCTAGCGATCTGTCTTTTCTGGTTTCGCAATTAAATATTAAACCATGGTTCCATCCTGGTTACTATTTTCTTTTGGCGTCCGGGAATGACTGGGAATTTTAGAATGAGGACTTGACCCAAATATTCCCAATTTTTTACTAAATCTTGTTCTTTTGGTGTCCCTGTTTGATTCACGAGATCTTGAATTGTATCCATGATTGCGGTTGTGTCTGATCCTCGCCACTTTAGTTTCCTCAAGTTATACTTTTCGGGATATTGGACTAAGGACTTCAATTTTCGTAGCTGGATCAGTTTGATGTTGATCTTCATGATTTGCGGGAAATGATTGCTTTCTGGACGTGGACAGATTTGAAAGGAATCAATCATACGGATGAGGTTTTTACTGGCAAAGGTAAAATCTATTATTGATTGGCTTTTTCCGCTCAGGTGCGTGATGGCGGCTGGTCTGTCTCCTATCGCGTTTCCATTCAGGATAGTTAGACCAAGTGCTTCCAACTCGCGCTTTGTTATTTGATTTGCCGGGTCGTCTTCCCTCTTACTTCTGTTCTGATTGCTTGTAATATGGTTGCTATTAAAGTCTCCTGAAGTAATCAGGTTACAATGTTCATGGATCCTTTGCAGCACCTTAATCAGGTTCACCAAAGTAGTGAATTTTTCCTTCTTTGTCTTTTTCTCTGGATGAATGTATACATTGGTTAGTATTAATTGCCAACTCAACTCATTGGAGGAAAGTTTACAGGTGAGTTTTAATACTTGCAACCAGTTTTCTCCGGCGTCTAGTTCTTCTGTAATCCAGCTGTGTTTTACCGTAACATATATTGATAGCCCCCCTCTCGGGTGCCCGAAGTTTGAAAATGTTTCTGCCAAAATATGATGTTCTGTATAACCCGGGATTGAAATTGGTTTCATGTTCCATGTTTCTTGGAGCAATATTAGATCTTGGTTTTGCAGGAAGGAATGTGTTTCATGGTCTTGGCCATTTTCTCTGAAGCCATGGACGTTCCATGAACAGATCTTGATCGAGTCCTGGCCCGATTCTCCAAAACCATGATTGTTCCTTAAATGGCTCTTAATTTTATCCCCGATGTTTCTGCCTGGATGCGCCTCCATGGGATCATCAGGATCTGTCCGTGAGTTTTCATCAGGTGCGTTTATTACTCAGGACTGTTGGCACCCATGACCAGTCCTAAGTTCTAAGTTTGCTGGACTTGCTGTTTCATCTGTCTGAGTGATGTTATTTTGTGCGGGCGGCGAGTTATTTCTAGCGCCGCGTAGGCAAGTTTTTTGGCCTTTCCCTGTGGTTTGTCCCGTTTTTGGTACCGCAGTGCTTTGTAAGAGGGGGTATGGATATTTTGGCCGTTTGTGGAGCCTTAGGGTAATTCCCCAGGCTTCAAATGTTGTTCTGGTCGCGTAAATCCGGTCTACTAGTTCCTTGGAGATCCAAGTGGTCAAAGTCTCTTCTATGTCTGGGGAAAATGCTGTTTGCTGGAATACTACGGCTAGAAGATCTCGAGATGTTATTCCCTTTAGTTCCGGAATCTCTTTAAACAGCGTTAACAGGTTCCCTCGGTTCAGTATGTCTTGTCTCCCTTTGGTTGGGTACTCTGGCACAAATGTCAATTTTAATTAGGTCTCTCTAATATGGTTTGGGGATATTATGGTCCCGTCTTTGGCTATTTGATATTTTTGAATATTATGTGTTTCGGGACCAGTTTGGTTATCTTGGCCTACAAGTTCTTTGGGAGCCCTTTCTTGCAATGAGGCGGTGAGATTTCCTTCAGCAATTTCGATCTCCGGGTTCCTAGTTTTTTTGTATGTTAATCGTCGTGGGGTCTCACTTTTAGACTCTGTAGAAGAGAACCTGCAGGTGCGTCCCTTCCTGTTTATGGTAACTGTTATCGGAATTTTGTTGCTTTCTTTCTTGTCTTTTGTTTTGTCAGAAAGCTTTACCCCTGGTATTTCTTCCACTTTGGCAGGTTTATTCGTTTTCCTTTCCGGCTCTTTTATGTTGGTTCTTTGAGCCTCCTTTTCTTGGCTTGAGTCTCTTCGACCTGAAGGTGCTGTTGCTATATGGTCCCAAGGAGTTCTTACTACCCCTACTTCATTGTTAATCAATTGTTTTTGCACTGTTCTTGCCATCCGGGGTCAGTGCTTTTGCACCCCTTGATGAGGATCTTGTTGTTTAGTTATGTCGGAGTCTACCAAATTCATTTTCCCTTGGTTGTTGGGAGCTTGGTCAGACGGGTTCACTTGAGTTTTGTTTGGTTTTTTGAAGTCGGCAGAGTTATTAGATAGATTGGACCCTGAAATGGAGGTATCTGAAGTTGCTTCTTTGTGGATCCTGTTTATTTTACTTAGTGTTGTTTGTTTAGTAAATATTGAGTAGATTTGCCCAGAACTTGGGGCAGAATGGTTACTATGCTTGAGCCTGGCCTTTCTGGCGCGTTTTCGTTGCCTTTTCGATGGTTTTTTGTTTGGCAAATGCTTGACAGGGGTCTGTTTTGCCTCGGCTTGGTTTTCCCCTGTGCCTGTCTTTTCTTCTGTTTCCTCTGCTTCTGCTTCCTCTATGTTTTTGCTTTCGACTCATGACGCTTTTGTAGTCTTTGGGGGCTCTTCTTCGTCTTTATACTCTTCATTCTTTGCGTGTTGGTTGAACTGCCCCTAGTATGTCTGTGAGGATTTCTGGGAGCATTGCCAGTTTGTCAATTATTTTGCTGCAGCCGCAGTTGGCCAGTTGTTGTGTGTTACTTACTTGCGCCTCTGTGCTGCTCTTATTTTTGAGTATGGTGTTAATGGTTTCCAATTTTGTGTTTATTCCTGCAATGTGTTCTGCAATCAGATTAATAAGGTCGATCTGCACCTCCATTTTGTCAGATTGAAAATTCAATGCCCTTATTGCTTGCTCCAGAGTGCCTAGCAGGGTTTTACTCCATGCAGCCATTGGTATCTCTTAGGGGGACTTTCATAGTGACTTTCCTGGTGACTCTAGCTGTGTCACTATTCTGCTTACTGATGATATCGTTATCGGTGATGAAGGGCATATCTGATTAGTTCTTATTGAAAAGTTTCCATCTTTTGATGTTTCCACTTGTGGGACTTTTCTGGTTATTGAGTTTTGGGGGGTAGAGGCTACCCCCCCTTTCCACCTGATGTCTTTCCCATCGGTGTAGAGGTAGGAAGGTGTTTCCCGAAGTTAACTACATCAGTTGCATCTTGTTTTATCGTGTTTATTTCCAAGATTTGGAGAAGGCTGCCATTGTTAAATAAAGAAAAAGAGCGAGTCCAAGCTTCATCCAAGGGAACTGCCTGAGTGCGAATGTTATCTAGTAGATCTTCCGTGGGATCATTTTTGTTGCCCAGGTGAGATCTACTTACTGTTTCTTTATTCTGGCCTGGCAAGGGTTCGTTTTTGTGCACCTGTGCAGTAGTTATAGTTATCTGTCTGCTTGTTGGAATTGTTCCCTGAGGGGCTGAAATCTCTGTTTGAACTTTGCTACTGTCTGACAGAATGAGGGGAGAACTTGTTTTCGCGTAGACGGATGTATCCTGTTGTTCTAACGATCCTGATTTATTGTGGCTTTTTTGTCCATTTTTGGGGAATTATTGGGCTTGGTAAACCGGGTATCTCTTCAATTGGGGCATAAATGGTGGCCACTGGGTCTTTTAGGAAAAATAATTTTTGATTTCTATTTTTGCTGGCAAAGTTAAAAGGTTTTGTTTCTGGAGTTGGGGCCGAAACCAGCCTCTCACTCTGCCCGGACGTTTTCCTTTTTTTACTCGATGAAGGGGTTAGAGCCGTTGGAGGGATGTTTTTCCTGGTTTTTCTTGTTGCCGCCTGGCGGATTTTTCCTGATCTCATCTTCCCTGTGTGGGTTGTTTTTCCTTGGATTATTTAACTTTTGGGTCACTTGTTCCTGTGTGTGTAATTTGGTAAAGTTTTTAAGGGTATGCTCTTCCGCTGTTACAAATCTCGTCTCGTTTTGCGTGTGCTGTTTGGCTCTCCCATGCCCAGATCAATTCCTTGTGCTAGCGTTGTATGTGGCGTGGTTGATGGTGAGCTTATCAAGGGCTTTATGCCCTCTGCCCTTCGCCCTATTCGTTTTTTTTTGCTTTGTCTGTTTAGTTCAGGGGCTTATGGTGGGGACTTATGACGGCTAATGATGTGGCCTGTCAGGACTGCGGCGCTCTACAGCGCTTTTTTAGCAGTAGATTTATTGCAATTTAACTCCTTTAATTATTTAACTTTGTGAGTTTTAGCACGGACCTCTATGACCGGGAGGATCCGAGGTGACTCAAAGGTGCCATTACCCACCAGTAGCGGCCGTAGATATGAAAACCTCCTGGCAGGAAACGATGTTTTGCAAACTGGCACGCTTGTCCAACAGTCAGAGCGGGCTGGCGGGCGTGCACTTTTTTTTTTGGTTATTTTTATTTTTCTTTTTTATCTTTTTTTATCTTTCCGGGCCCTGCCCACTCCTGCTGACTTGGAGCTGTCTGTCTGTTAGATTACAGGGGGCTAATACTGCATTTTGGACTCCTTGTTGAGGCACAGATGCTGTGGGGGCTTAGCTTGGGTGAGCGTGGGGCTGAGGAGGAGCAGGAGCATGGTAACTCCCGGCTTGCTCTTGGCAGCGAGTCCCTCCTACCCTTTCCCTTGTCCTTTATACCTTGTCTCTGCTCGCGATCTCTCCCTCACAAGCCTTCCCGCAGGGCGCCGATGCTGATCCCAGCCTGGTCTGGTCAGCTGCGGATTATCTCCCTACTCCGGGGGCTGGAGAATAGCTTTCGCTGAGCAAGCGGGCACGAACAGGCAGCGGGCGTGGCTGCCTCACGGGACCTCCGCAAACCGCACCCGGTCCTAGAACCTCCGGGCCGCTTCGGCGGTTGGAACTCTATGCCGACTGCCGCACCCTGGTGGAGCACAGCCCCGCCAGCAAGTGTGGGCCACTCCAACGCCGCTCCACCGCCGCTCACTGCGCTCTGCGAAACAACCACACCGGAATCGCAAAAAAAATCGGTCTACTCTACAGACATTTTATTAGGAGACCTGAACCTGCACCTGAATAATGCTGAAGACACAGCAGTACAAGCCTAATCCAACCTCTTTGAGTCCAAAAATCTCATGCAACACTGCAAAAAGCAAAACCCACAACAAGGGCTCTACCCTCAATGCAATCATCTCCAAACATAAATATAAATGTAAAGACCTAAGGCAACTCGATTGTTATCAAAAACTAACAACAATTCATAATTAAACCAGAAGGAGCAAGACCTAAGAGAGCACAAAATATATTTTAATGAAGTGATACAGTAAATATGAAATATAAATGAGTCCACATCCTAACACCAGTCATATCAACATTCACTCAAGCATTCTATAGACTAATGACCAAAATGTATACATAACATACATAATGACACTGATCAAAGAAATAAAGTAAATTTGATATGTATGATGTATTTAACAGTAGCTGATCAGTCTACAATATATGATAAGCAATAATTACAAAGCTGGATTCAATACAGCAACAATGAATGGATCAAAGAACCATGTGTTTCAATCATCAGTCCGTGGCTAGATACCAGATGGTGTCTATGCGCGTTTCGGCACAAGAAGTGCCTTCATCAGGAAAAGCCACACAATACTATTTCTTGATGCCTGTGAATACAAAAAATGTATATGTACATATGGTTCCTTCAAACAGGTATCACTAACTGGCGAGATAAAATGAATTTATTTCATTGCTTCGCAACTGCGATCAATAATGTGCAAGGTCCCAGGTACCAGAAGCTACATGAAAGTGATAAAATAATCTTTCCAAAACGAAATGAATGAATGAGTAGAAATGAGTGAAATTATGATACAAAAACCCATTAAAGTGCAACAGTAACAACAGTCTGTGAAAGTTCATACCATGAGTACACAGAAGAAAACATGCCAAGAGGAAAATTCCTGCATGCAAAAAGTTGCATCCAAAAAACACCCCGTGCGAATAAATCTGAGTAACGGAGAAAAAATTAATACAGAAACACCCCAAAAATGTGGGGTCTCTGAGAGAAAATACATGGATTAAAGGAAAATATCCTCTGAGGCACAATTTAGGCAAGGCAGGGTATCTCTAGTGAGAAAAAGGTAAGAACTGCAATGATTCTAGGGCTCACTTACTTTCACATAAATTGTGGAAAGAAAACACTAAGGCTATATACCTCAAACCCCCGATAGAATAACTAGTAGTCCAAAAATGACTGTATGGGACTCCTAAGTGTTTACATAGAGGAAGGAAATCTGAATATGCACAGGAACTGTAAAAAACACAAAAGCAACACAAGTTGACCTTACTATCAAATATGATATAACAGGAAGAAAAGTTACAGGAAATGGACGGGCACACACTTACTCAGTATTCGGTGGTCGGTAAGCCTGATAGAAATGAATCCGCCTGATATGTAAAATCAACAAAATGATTCTGAAACAGAAAATAAACACACTATATATTCTTCCAAAATTATCTTCCTGAACAGGCAAAAAAAGAATACTTGTACTAATAACTTACCAATGATAGCTTCTCTAAGTGACCAACATGGCAAGGTCAGCAGCCAAACGCCGTCTGAACTAAGGAGTACGCAGGAAGGTGGATTATAAAAAAAATGATGATTGCTGTCATGTCACATGTCACATGCTCTGGTGCTGTTAAGGAAAAATATGGCAAAAGCGGCGGCCATTGAAGAAAGGATCAAGGCACAGTGTACCCTCACCGATGTTACTAATGATGCTCCCTCTACCATTGAACCCCCAAACCCACCACCTCTTTGTGCCATCACACCAACCTCAATCCTGTAAAACAGAAAAAAATGCATAGTAGACCAAGTTAGAAAATATCTCTGAAGAAGTCATAAAAATTCTTGCTACCATGAAGACGACATCACACCTAACCGGCCCCTTTCTGTCATCTCAAGTCAAAAACCTCAGACACATCATCTCCCTCTTACCATCAAATAACCTGATCTTCCTTTGAATTTAATTGTGCTGACTTTAAGTAATGTACCTCCTCTACACCAAACTACATAATCGAATTTCACTCCACCATCGTTTACATATTATTACAATGTATATCCATTGTTCTATTACCTTCCTTGTATATTGTCTGCATATATATTTTACTCTTGTTCCTTCTACATTGTCTGTATAAATTGCTGTGCATATTCTGTAAAGCGCTCTGATACCCTTGGGTCAAGTTTGCGTGATATACAACTCGAAATAAATAAATGAATAAATAAAAAGAACTAGTTGAGTGGCCTGCTTTTTTGAGCTATTCTGAGATACAGCATCAAAACAAGCTCCAGAGACCTGCTCTACGTCTGGCTAGCTGCCCAGCCCCTGCTGATGGCTTCTGCTGAAGTGAGTCCTGGTCCCCAAGACCTGACCCCCCAGGTCCTAGACCCGTGGCTGGCATTAGAGTGCACTCCTCCTGGCCGAACTGTGGGTTCCCTCAGAACTCACACAGCCGGATGGAACACGATGCAGCGCAACGTTGGACCTCGCATCACATCACCTCACAGCTCTTGATCAGCAGCCTCATCAAAACCAATACAGTGTGATGCATCTCAACACAGGGCCTTCCATCGCAGCACCTCACAGCTTGGAACCGGTGCAGCCCACCGCAACTCGATGCAGTGCCATGCAGGACTTCACATCTCAGTCCAAGTACAAACAGGTACAATGCCCAGTGGGCCAAGCTCGGTCCTGTACCTATCCCACTCTCCAACGTGGTCTGCCTGAACATGTGACTTTCTCCCTGTACTTTTGCAATCAGGTAACCACAGTTGGAGCATTGCTCTGTATGGTGCTACTTTTCCATAAGATTTTAAAATTGAAATATCTCCAGTCCTACTGATTGGATTTTTTTGTCGTTCTAATAACATTTTATTTATAAAATTTTACTTGTGGTGTGGGATTTTTCTTCTATGTGTTTTTACTTTATTACTGTTTGAGTGCTGCATAAATACTGTACACATTGCCTCCAAGTTAAGCCAGACTGCTTCTGTGCCAAGCTACCAGAGGGTAAAAATACATCTTAATTTAGTGACTTTTTGTGGTTCACCCTGACATGGTTTGATGCTGGATTCTGTAAGAATACAGAAACACATCGAGGGAATAAAATAGGTGAGGACAGTACATCTCCCTCTCCCTTTTCATATCTGGTTTACGCTTTCGTTTAACTAGATTAGTTTCAGGCTGTAGCGAGCAATTGATTTATAAAAGTATATTGTAAATTTCCAGTCTTTGTAGTGTTTCAGTAAGGCATTCAAAGGCCCATGGGCCAGGGTCGTGCAATAAAAATAAACTGTGTAATATTGGTGCTGTTCTTCCTTGTCATGCACTTAGCTGTTTATCCATAATGTATGGCATTTTCTTATTCTACTATTGTGTAAAGTGCATTATGCTAGCCAGAACTTTTAAAACAGCAGGGTCCTCCAATGCTCTGCTTTGAAATGTTTCTCCTATATCGATTTGGAATGAAAAGGCTCTTAAGAACTTTATCTAAAATGTAAAATGAACCTGGGTAACTAACTACATCTCGAATTGTCCATACAAGAGAAGTCATGCGTCAAATGAAAAATCCAGCCGAAGCAATGCCATGGGGGCTTTTGTGATAGCGAAAAATAAATGAAAAGCAGACATTGAGTTGAAATGGCGTGCAGAAAACAACGAGCAGAAAGGAGGAAGCTGGAAGTGTGTTCAGTTTTGGGGAGTAAATGCGAAAACCATGAAAAGCCAGAAACTTGTAATTGGCGACGGCAGAGTATTGCATTTTGTTGCTATTCAGAGGCAAAATATCGCTTCAAAACAATAATAATAATATCACCAGTTCCAGCAGAGTAGCCAAACCTAAATATCTCAGCTAGGGCTAATAAAATCAAAAGAATCGCTAAATGGGACCATTTAAATTTTGGGCGGACTTACATTTTATTTTCGATATTTGTAGCACTCATGTCATAGCAATTGAATTCAGATATCTGCATATACCGAAGAACAACATTTAAATCAAGACATATATCAAAAACTATAATCACTTCTTTGAGGAGCTGTCCAAAGAATTTTAGGGAGGCGACAGAATAGACAGCAAAGGCTGGAAAGTAAACTAGTTAGGGAGCCAGCTCACGAAGAAAATTCATAATGATGCATGGGCAAATTATCCAGGGAGTATTGGGACTTATGGGGTTAGAGTAAGCAAAGTACAGTGACACTCAGGAACAGATTTTCATAACAATCACGGAATGCAGTGCAGCAGCCACAAATGCTGCTCTGTGGTGCGTGATAGGGAGGGAGCAGGAGAGTGCCATATCTACAGAGATATGGCTCTCTCTTACCATCTTCGTAGCGCCGGCACATGTAGCCACACAGAAGTTCAACCAACAGACACTTGGAGCCAGTCCACCTCTCAGTCCTGGGTACAGGTGGGAGCAGCCCAAGCTCCTCAGGTGTACACACAGGTCACAGACAGCAGGTCCAGTCCTTCTCTGCTCTTCCACATATCCAGAAAGTTCTGTATTAAGCTGGGGTGAGGAGCCACTTTACTGGGCAGTGGGTAGGAGTGAGTCCCTGACATTTTCTAATCAATGAGAAAAAGTTAGCAAAGCTAATGCCTTCCCACTTTTAAAGCACATTCATTTTTCCTTACTGCAAATTATGCCATAGTGCACTAAATTTAACGTGGCAGCAGGCTCCTGCCCTTGGGGGTTAGTTTCTGCTATTCCAGACAGGTGTGTCTGTAAGGAAATGTTCAGGCCTCTCCTCTTCATATCCACCAAAATGTTTTGTGGAATCACCCCGCCTCCCCAATGGGTTGGTGCACAGCTGGCTACAGTTTCGCAGGGACCAATGACTTCTCTTTCCCAGGTCTCCCTTTGCACTTAACTATGAATAACAAGCCTCACCCTGGTCTCTTTCAAGTTAATGAAATTCTTGAACCTGCCCTAACTGCCCTTTCAGAGGTGAGCTGAGTCCCATAACTCACACTCAAGTTTTCCTGCCAAAAGGCCTAAGTCGTTGTTCCTGCAGTTTTATCATCTCACTAATGAGAAGTATTGGTGGGCAGCTGCTAGCAGACTAATGCTAATTAGCCTAATGGAGCTCCAGGCAGGCAAAGACTTAGGGGTCGATTCCGATTCGGGCCGGAAAACGTACCGACCGACTCAGTGCGGGAATTTATTCCGACCGACACGAACCGGCGCCGTCCGAGCCGGGTAGTACGATGAAATGCATGTGAAACCCGACCGACCCGGACGGAATACAAAACGAACGACCGAGCCGGACGGAAACAAGCCATCCGGCCGGAAAAACACTGGAAACGAACCGACCGACACGCACCCGGATAGCGACCGAACGAAACGTACCCGCGAACTCCGACCCGCGTAGTACGATGCGATGCATGCGAAACACGACCGACTCGCACGGAGCACACGCCCTAGGACCTACACGCACACAAAACCCAGCCGATTCAACCCAATACTCCGCAACCGACTCGTTCGCCGCACATGAAACCAACCTGAAACACAGCGGGAACGAGTCGGACAACATCGCACCACACAACAGCAGCGTCCGACTCGGACACAAGAACGACTCCTACATGCACCCAAAGCACCAAGGGAAAAAATTCAAAAATATGGGCAAACAAGCTACCACAAAGCCAATAAATACTGGGGGTGGGGGAAAAAATGGAACAAGGACACACCCCCAACCCCACCTACATAAAGGCCACAAATCCCTACCATGATCCTTTGCAAATTCCACAGACCTGCCAGCAAACAACACCATCACACAGCAACCACAGACACACTCACAGCTCATACATCACACAAGCCACACACCATTACCACACTTACAAATAGCACCCTCACACACACCCAGCTAAACCTACACTCACACACCCCCACTTGCACACACACACACACACATCAATCACTACCACCACCCATCACCATGCCCCAAAGAAGAACCACAAGTTCCTAGATTGTGAATTGGAAGTCCTGGTAGACGAGATACTCAGGGTAGAGCCACAGTTGTTTGGTACATTGGTACAACAGACCCCCATGTCGCAGAAAACCAAGATGTGGGCGAGGATTGTCGACAGGGTGAATGCACAATCACCATGTTTGCGCACAAAGGAAGACATCCAGAACAGGTGGTGGGATGTGCGCAGGAGGGTCCGGGACCTCTTGAAAAAGGACTACATCATCAGCCAGCGCACCGGCAGTGGCCCTCCTGCAAAACCAATATACCTCAGGCCCTGGGAGGAGAAGGTGCGGGCCATCCTACCACCAGTGAGCGTATATGGACTAACAGACATCCCAGAGCCTGGTGAGTACACAACTTATATACACAATATGGAGTGACAATACACACACAGCACCCTCCAAGGGATAGGCAAACCATGCACCCTTACCAAATACACAGCAAACAAAACATACTCACCCCAAGATGTGAATGCCAGTCAGACAAACACAATACCTGCCATCTCATAGTGACATCTAACTGTGTCATGACATCTACAAACCTAACAACAAATACAGCAAGGCAGTGCCACAAATAGAACCAACAAACACTCCCAGATATTTTGACATCACTAGAACACCACCTCACAGGGAAGATCACTGAAAGGAAGGAAGGGTGGTGTATGCTGGTAAAGTCAGTGTAGCCAATAGCATCATGGGAGTTGGAGTCATAGATGTTGCTCAGCCTCACAATTGCCCCATCAACACCACCCTGAACCATGCCCACATCACAGGGAGTGGAAAAGGACTCACAAGATGGCTGACACTGGGTACTGCTGGGGGGAGCACAAGGCCCTGCAGGCAACTGTGCAACAACCAACAGCAGGACACCACTGACTGACATCCTGAAAGACAACTTGCACTCTCTGCAATGGAAGCACGTTCCATGGTGGGATACCTGGCTGGGTGGGAAGGAGGACTCACAGCACTGATCATAGTTACAAGCACCTCCCCTCACACACACCCCAACACTAACTCCACAGAACCCACCTGGGAGAATGCAATGCCTCACATTCTAACTCAAGATCCCACAAAGACCAACCAGCCGGGCTCATACTGTGTGAAGCACAGGGACACTCTTGGGACTGGTAGCCAAACAACTGCAAGGAGAACACTCTCAGCCAACCCGTCAGCACAGGCACCCCACCCCAAAGAGTAGCAGAGTCAAAAGGAAGGAAGGATGGGCATGCTGGGAAGGGGGTGGAGGCAATAGCATGATGGGAGTGGTAGTCACAGATATTGCTCAGCCTCACAATTGGCCCATCAACACCACCCTGAACCATGCTCACATCACAGGGAGTGGAAAAGGACTCACAAGATGGCTGACACTGGGTACTGCTGGTGGGAGCACAAGGCCCTGCAGGCAACTGTGCAACAACCAACAGCAGGACACCACTGACTGACATCCTGAAAGACAACTTGCACTCCCTGCAATGGAAGCATGTTCCATGGTGGGATATTTGGGCTGGGGGAGAAGTCGGCCCGGATGGCAACCAAATACCACCAATGCTGGTCAGGCACACACCTCAACATTCACATTGACATGCCACAGGTTGGCAGGACAATGTGCTACACCAATATCACTCTCTGACTGTCATAACTGAGTAGAATGCAATGTCCAGGGCCGCATCCAGAGTTACAGTCACAACTGTCCGGTGTTTTAACAATTGATGCCTGTAGAAACATACCATACAATCTGTGTCTCTCCCCAAAACAGGTGAAGATGGGGACTCAGCAGCAGATGAGGAGGAGTCCCTGTCCCAGGCTCCGGGGGACACAGAGCTCACTAGTGTGGATCAGCCTCTGCACTCCTCGGATGGCGAACAACAAGCTGGACCCTCCGGTGCCAGTCATCATGCAGCACCAGCAGGACCAACATCTGCACCCCATGCACCCACCCCTCCAACAACTGCCAACACACAGGCCACCCCTGCCAACACGGACACATCAAGGACCACAGGTGACAACAGCGCAGGGACCCAGGACCAAACTGGAGCCGCTGCCATCGAGCCCACTAACAACACCCAAGTGGGCACACGGTCACCTGTGCGTGGCACCGCAGGCCCTGCACGTGTTGCCAGGGGTGGTGGGAGGGGTGGTAGACACAGGTCGCTATTTGCAGAGGGGTCGGGACTGCGTGATGACCCACAACTGGCACGCATTGCAGATGCGTACCAGACCAGCACCGGAGAGGTAACCCAGGTAGTGGGGATCCTCAAGGACATACAACAGCAGCAGGCTGCCCATCATGCCCGCTTGGACTCCCACATGTCCCGTGTCGAGACACACATGTCTCGCATGGAGTCCAAGTGGGACACATTGCAAGAACTCACAGCGGTGCATAGGGACATACTGACATGCCTCCGCCAGATCAGCACCAACATGGCCTTACCTCCCTGTGTGCCCACAACATCTGTTGCCACTACATCCGCAACTGCCTCAGGGAGGGAGGAGGACTCTGGCGGAGAGTACCCTGCACCGCGGCAGCCTGCACCTGAGGTCCCCCCCCCCAAGAAGAGGGGCCGTCCGAGGAGGCCAAACTGAGAGGCCCATGGCCAGCCACATCCCCCAGGAAGCCAACACCTGTTCTTGAACTTTTCCTCTGTGTGCAAACTGCACGCCCTGTCGATGGCAACCCAACTCGCCCACATGACATGGGGAGCTCTAGTTGTACAAATTCATCATATGACTGTGGACTATACCCTGGACATTTCATCTACCAGGACTTCCAATTCACATGGCAACTTTGGATTCATAATTCTATGTACAGCACCCACCATCCTGTGCACCATCCCCACACCTTCTGTAAATAAACTCACCAAAAACCATATCTGCCTCTGTTGTGATTCCAACGTGGTCTCTGTCATGGAGAAGGATGATCAGAAATATGACACTGTGCATGCTGACTGCTACAGCAAGTCCAACACCGTCATGGCAGTCATGGCGACGTGACACATATGAGGGAGACACACCACTAGGGCCACACAACACATACACACCAGGGCCATATGACTCATCCCCTACACTGATGTTGCCTGGAAATACAGTGCAATGCACAGACACCACACATATTCACAGTCTGTGTCAACTACAACACAGGTGCAGTAAGCAAATGTCACTCAGATGTGTGACTACAGACAACGCACACCCCAAAATGTAGAACAGGTTTATTACACATTTGCAACATGTTGTTTCCACTACAAATGCAAGCTAATCCCACCTGGCTGTGGCCACAAAGTCAAACAATGCAGAAGATAGACAGTCCAGGGGTGTGTGGCACATCACCTGTAGGGGAACAACTGCTGCCACCTTGGAAGTTGAATCATTGATTCGGGGGATCCAAGTTGTTCTAACAACTCCAGCAGCACCCTGTGAAGGACAGACATGACACACAGTCAAAAGCACTGAAGAACAGCACAGAACGGCAATACTCATGTCTAATACCTGTCACAAGTTAAATACACAAAAGCAAGTTAGCATGTCTACACTGTTGGCAAGTACAGACCACCTGCAAGGACACATCTCCGCACGCATCCAGTCAAGTTGCACATGGCCACACTCAAACAGCACCAGAGCACCACACACACATATCATGCAAATCAAATTCATTGATAGTACAACACTCTGGATACTCACATTCAGCTGAATAAGTTGGCGATGAGCTGTGTGCGGACATCACCATCACCATCATCATCATCATCACTGGCATCGTGGCCCAGGCCTGGATCCTCCACAGGTGGCGGATGTTGGTCATCGTCATCCAGGATGAGAGGCAACTCCTTCCGCACTGCCAGGTTGTGGAGCATGCAGCAGACGATGATAATCTTGCACACCTTTGCTGGGGCATATGGGAGGGACCCTCCAGTCTTGTCCAGGCAGCGGAAGCGGCTCTTCAGGAGACCAAAGGTCCGCTCAATCACCCTCCTGGTCCGACCATGTGCCTCATTGTAGCGCATCTGGGCTGGTGTCACAGGGTTCCTGAGGGGTGTCAGCAACCACGGCATGTTGGGGTATCCCGAGTCACCTACAGACAGACAATTGCACATTAGCCAACATTGAAAAGTGTGTGGAAAGCAACATAGCACAACACACACAATGGTACAAAGTCAGTACACACCGACAAGCCAAGCACCCTGGTTCGGCATCTGTGACATCATCCTCGGGATGCGACTACTCCTCATCACGTAGGCATCGTGTGCAGAAACGGGCACACACATGTGTGATGGTCATGTTTGCAAGACATACCACCAGAGCATTGACAGAATGGTAATGTTTCCTGTTCCTGTATGCCTGCTCATGTGCCTGTGGTGGTACTAAAGCCACATGTGTCCCATCAATGGAGCCAATGACATGTGGCATCCTCCCCAGTGCATAGAAGTCACTCTTGACGTCAGTGAGTCGGTGACGTTGTGGGAAATAGATGTACTGGTTAAGGCATCTCAACATCGCCACCAAAACATCGCGTAGCACACGGCTGAACATAGTCTGTGACATACCACCAGTAGATGCCACAGTGTGTTGAAAGGTACCGGTGGCAAAGAAGTGTAGGGCTGCCATCACCTTCACCTTGGGGGTCAGCGCTGTCGGATACGGCCGGCCAGGCTGCAAATGTGGGTCCAACCGCACAGCCAAATCCTCAATCAGCTGCCTGGGGAAGCGGTACCGTCGGATTCTGTCATGTTCCACCATCGTTGCCAGGTCTGGGAATGGTCGATGGACAGCAGGAGCCCTGCAGTGCAGAGGTGAAGAAGTCAAGATTGTCAGTCACCCCACATATGTGCCATTCACCATACTGTAGTTCACATGCTACATCATCAGCAAACACTAGTACTTGATGTGTGTCTTGTTCTGTTTGGACACATATGGCACCCACATGGACATCATGTAACATCTCTGTTCAACATCTGTGGACAACAGGTCCCAGGGTGTGCTATGTGAAACCATTTGGCTGTGTCACAGTTCCCATTTACTGCTCTCACATTCCACACACATACCACAGTGACGTCTGGACAGATGCGCCACAGGCATCTCAACTCATTGACAGGTAGATTCCCAGTGACACTTGCCACATGGACACTGGCATGACATGGCGTATCATGTACACGTCAGAAAAATCAAACATGACTCACACAGGTAGTGCCCCCTGTAGCCTCTGCAGGACAGACATGGATGTCTGTGACACACACACACAACATCTAAGTCCATGCACAAACAACGTGGATGTGGAGACTGTCTCCCATTGTGCACATGGAGTCAGACATGTGAAACACAACATGCACACAGACTGCGGAGGGACATGACTATTGTGGCAATGGGCCACCCTGTGATGTACATGCTTTCCCACATGAGCCTTGGGGTATGTGACATGTCATACATATACACAACCTGGAAGTGTGACCATGCAACATGCTCCAAAATGAACAGTTGCACATCCCAGTGGTCATGTGCACGACACACAAAGGACCCTGTCCCCATTAACATGTGCACAGCCTGGGTGTGTCTGCCCCCAAGTGCCAGCCCAAAAACAACATGTACACACCCTAACACAGATAAGGTCATGCTGCCACACATGCCTTAGATACAGTGTGGACTGGGTGTGGTGTAGTAGGTGTGCCCCAGCGTCCCTGGAAAGTATATGTGGCTGGCATAGGTTCACCATTGACCAGCATGGTGACACATGCGTGTGACCTGTACAGGGACGAGTTGTACAGCAATGGTCCGATCGGTGTGCCCGCTCGGACCATTGCATTCAATGTGAGCGGGTACGCGTTGTACAGCAATGGTCCGATCGGTGTGCCCGCTCGGACCATTGCATTCAATGTGAGCGGGTACGCGTTGTACAGCAATGGTCCGATCGGTGTGCCCGCTTGGACCATTGCATTCAATGTGAGCGGGTACGCGTTGTATCGCGGGTACGCGTTGAACAGCAATGGTCCGATCGGTGTGCCCGCTCAGACCATTGCATTCAATGTGAGCGGGTACGCGTTGTATCGCGGGTACGCGTTGTACAGCAATGGTCCGATCGGTGTGCCCGTTCGGACCATTGCATTCAATGTGAGCGGGTACGCGTTGTACAGCAATGGTCCGATCGGTGTGCCCGCTCGGACCATTGCATTCAATGTGAGCGGGTACGCGTTGTACAGCAATGGTCCGATCGGTGTGCCCGCTTGGACCATTGCATTCAATGTGAGCGGGTACGCATTGTATCGCGGGTACGCGTTGTACAGCAATGGTCCGATCGGTGTGCCCGCTCGGACCATTGCATTCAATGTGAGCGGGTACGCGTTGTATCGCGGGTACGTGTTGTACAGCAATGGTTCGATCGGTGTGCCCGCTCGGACCATTGCATTCAATGTGAGCGGGTACGCGTTGTACAGCAATGGTCGGATCGGTGTGCACGCATTGGCTGGGGCCTGGCATGGCAACGGATGCGGTTTTTGAATTTTCAACGAGTCAGATGCAGTGAATTCAGTTGGCCAGCCACAACAATGTTGCAAATTCATGGGTGTCATGAAGTTGAACTTTTTGAAGGATGCTGTGGGCGTGTATTGGAGCTGCTATTCCATGGATTGGCCAGATTCAGAAGATGCTACCGACTTGGACCTATCACTTTGGACACATGGGACAGTATCTGCCTCTGCAGCACACATATAATGCTGGCTGTTCCCCTGAGAGCTCACTTGCCTGCACTACATGCTCCAGGACGACATCTGCCACTACACTGCTGCTGTCTCTGCATCCTCTGGCTGCTGCAATGGCACGTACTGTGGAGAGAGCCCCAGCCTTCACCCATGAGGAGAACCAGGCCCTGCTGGACAGCCTCCTTCCACAGTACAGCAAGCTGTATGGGACACCAGGGGAGCAGGTGAGTGTGCTGTCCACTGCCTCACTGATTGTGCATGTTGCCTGACTAGCAGGATTTACAGTGTGCACACCACTGGCTGGCATGCCCACTGAGTAGTTCGCACCCCCCAAAGTGTGTAGTCACTTGCACTGAACAGGTACAGTGGAGTAACAGTGCATTTAAACAAGGTTCACTACCCATGCAATGATACCATGTAGTAACTGCTGGCAAACTGTCCATAGCCCTCGTTGCACTGCCTGTGTACATCATATGCCCCTGTGATTGAGACATGTATTTCCAACTGTGTGATGCACAGATATGTTGCATGTGTAGTAATGGCCTTTTCACTTTCTCATCCTCACAGGTTGATGCCCATCGGAAGCAGGACATCTGGCTGGACATCATCCGGGCAGTCCGATCCGTGGGGGTCTACAAGCGCCGGATCCGCAACTGCCAGAAGAGGTGGCAGGACCTTTGTGGCTGGACCCGGAGGATCGCAAGGGTCCAGCTGAAGCTGTTGCCTCCTCGCAGGAGGGGCGGACACCGGACCCTGACCCCCCACATGCTCCAGATCCTGCCGGTGGTCTTCCCGGAGCTGGATGGGCAGCTGAAGGGCAGACAGCAGCAAGGAGGGGGTGAGTCTAAGACTGCACTGTGAACTCTGTCTAACATGCTATGTGCCCTCCTCTGGCCTGGTTAAACTTCCCCAGTACATCAGTCTTCTTGTCCAGTACCCACGTCCCTCTATTGTAACCTGGCCACTACCCATCTGATGCGCCAGTGTGCTCCTTACGCTCAGGATAATTGTGTCACTTGGGTACAGGGTCCTAGCATTTTGCTTTGCTCAATGTGGTGACAGATTTTGTCCCCGTGACATTGTGTTTGCCTTCATGGGTGGGTCAGTTGCTCACACAATGCCTGAGTCGTGCAATGTAGTCTGGGTTTAACTTTGATATGTGATCCACTTGCACATCTAATTCACAAAATGTCCCTGGGGTATTTGACACACCCCCATTCTGCGGGTGGGTAAATTGTCTGGGCCTCAGGAGTATGTATGTCAAATGTGTCACACATGCTTAGCCACCTGCCCACTGACCAGGGCTCATCCCTCTTGCAGGTGGAGCCGGACAGTCATGCCTACTACAGGGCATACAATACACTCTGTACTCCCACTCCCGTGTATCATCTGACATGCTGTGCTCAGTGAAATGTTGCCTCAGGTGTCTGCCTCTGTGTCGTTGTGCTGTGACTACATTGTTGTGACTCCTGTGATGTCCTTCGGTTAGGGGTCAGCATGCCATCTGCTATTGGACCATGTGAGACAAGACTTCTGTGACTCATAGGTGTTTGATCACTTGACTGTGCAGACAGGTGTATGAGACTGTGACTTTCAGGCAGCTGTTCATCATTCACAACACACTGTGAGGTGCTCTGGTTCAGGGAGTACTGTTTCATGTCTCCCATTTGTCCAAATGGTGTGCAGTGTACAAATACGGGTTCAGAGGATGTGGTTATTGGGGGATGAACATGTGCACTTGTCAGTTACATTACTTGCCTTCCCCATGTCCTAGGATAGTGACACAGTGCAGACTGTTGTTTGCTGGCTCACATGGCCATGCGACTTGAGACAGTGATGTATGACTTTGCAGGCATGCCTGTGTCATGGCATTAAACTTCCTAAGGGTGATCCTGCAGGGTGGTGACATGTGCAACAGGCACCCCATTGTGGCATTGACTATCCGGACATGGGTGCTTCATGGGGACTGGTGCTGGTATGCATCACATGCATTTCTTTTTAGGCTCAGGCCGTCCATTTATCCAGACACCTACACTGACTCAGTGGCAAGAGATGTGACGTGGGCATGTTCACATACTTCACCGTGTTCTCAGCAATGTCCAACTACTGTGTAGATGGTGCATGTGTCCACACTGGGGTCTTACCATCAGACAGGCACCAGACAGATGGGTGCAAGGGCAGGAGGGGTGTCTGTTCCATGGCTGTCCATCAGACTGACAATTGGCTTCTCCTAATCTGTGTGATGACTTTTGGGAATGTTCTACTAGTGATGCCAGGGCTTGCTCTGTGATGTGCTGTACTTACTGTGGTGTGTGCGGTCAGTGCAGGTGACTGATGTTTGTCTGTTTCCCTAATTGTTTGCAGATACATCCACAGCCACAGGAGGGGACAGCTCCACGGACCAGGAGGAGCAGCGGAGCCAGACTGGGTCAGCGTCCGACGAGTGGTCAGAGGGACCCAGTGGCACGGAGGGCGAGGGGAGCCACACCGAGGAGTCCTCAGCACCATCCACCTCAGCTGAGGACCACAGCAGCTCGGAGGATGACTCCCTTGTGGAGGCGGGAGTCAGCAGCCACCACACCCCAGCTAGTCTGTCTGACCCCGCCACCACCACCACCACCACCGCCCTCCCATTGGCTCCCATTCCTGAGGTCCGTGGAGGCTCCCGTGCTCGGGAGCATGTCTTCTTCAAGCCAGGCACCGCACCCCCTGCCCCTGTGTCCCCTGCTGCCCTGAGTGAGGAGTCTGTGTACCTCCTTCGGCAGCTCCATGTAGGGCAGACAGAAATGCTGACTGTCCTCCATGCACACACCACTCTGTTGACACAGCTGGTGTCGTTCATGGAGGGCATCTCGACGGGTATGTCTGCCCTACAGAGGAGCAATAGGTCCATGGACTCCTCCCTGACGGCAGCAGTGTCCCTCCTCCAACAGTCTCTCACCCCTCCCACCTCTGCCCCATCCACACTTCCTACCACCCTACCTGTCCAAAGCAAAAGCACACCTGCACATTCACCCAAGCACACAGACACGAGCACCACAGACACACCCAAGAGAAAGGCAAGACGTGCACACAAGCATCCTCAGGGGACTGATACCACAGACACAGGGGATGGGGAACACACACACAGGCATCCACATCCACTCCGCAGTCCTCCAAATCCTATCCCTCCAAGACCCCTTCCCTTGCCTCGCCTGCTACCCCAGCTGCACAGAAGCTCTTCCTGTGTGACCTCGGCCTCTTCTCCTCCGATCCTGCTGATCCAGCATACCGGGGGAAGAGGAAGTCCACCCACACAGAGGGGAGTGCCCCTCGCACCTGGACACCCTCCCCCAGGCGCAGGCAGAGTGAGCCCCCCACCCGCAAGTCCCCCTGGACCTGGAAGAGCAAGACCCCGCCACCGCCCTGCAAGTCACCCACCCAGTCTCTCACCTCCATCCCCCAGGCCACCACTCCACAGGTTCCACCACCACACCCTGCCCCAGGTTCCCCCACACACCGATACCGCATCCCCAAAGTGCTCAGGCCCTCCCCCTGCCACTTGCTCTTCCACCCCCAAACCAGACGCTCTGCCTGTATGTGCCACTGGTGTGGAGACCGTGTCCCCCCTCTGTCCTGCCCAGCTCTTCTGCCCCCCTTCCACTCCCTTGGAGTCATGCACTGCGGTGGAGTCCACAACAACCCCATCTGACTCGGGCACTGCATTGGGGACCCAGCCCACTCCATCTGCCCAGCCCACTGCAGTGGTTGCAGCCCCAACACCATCAGACTTGAGCCCTGCAGTGGTGCCGGCCCTCCTGAGTCAGACACCTCCACTGCAGTTGCCGGTGACACTCCTGCACCCACCTCACCTTCCCTGCCTCCTTCTGGCATCCCCTGATCCTGTCCCTGCGGTGCCTGGCCTGCCCCTCGTATGCCCCTCCAAGGGGATGTCCCCTGTTGGTACCTGTGCAGGCAAGCAAGTTGTGACAAGTAGTCACACATCACCCTGTTGGGACTGTGTATTTGGACTGGACATTGGCCGTAGTGAATTTTGGACTTTTGATTTGAGTTGCACACTTGCTGAATAAAGCCTCTTTTTGTTTACTTGTGGTTAATCTTTGGTGGTACATGATGTAGATGTGTAGTATCATGCATTTGCTGTTGTAATTGTGTTCAGATCAGGTAAATGAAGTTTTGCTGTGATGGGCTCCATGTGGCCCATGGTATATGTGTCCTAATCTAGTCTGGATCTATAGCATCCCTTGCTGCAGTCTGAGGGTGTAATGTTCAGCATTTGACACAGGGATGTACGTTTAGCATTTGTATATTACCATCTTTGTCCTACACTGTAGCACATCTGTTGGGCTCACCACTGTCCAATGTTCCTAGTACCCTGAGTGTGTGCCCGTCTCCACTGGACATGCAGTTTTGCACATCAATTTTGGAGGACTCATCTCTGTATACAGTACAACTGGATTGCCACGTGTTTTGGGTGTATGCAGATGACTGACGTGACACTCCCGTACCCAGGCTGATGTGAGCAGAGGCTTCTGTGTGTTGTAGTTGTTGACTCACTGACGGAGTGTCCTGCTGATAGGTTTGAGTTGTGCACAGACCAGGTTTGGCACAGCGGAGCTTCCGCAGGAGTGGAGTGCCCTCATGGCTGTGTGTAATCCGGTGACATTGCGTGTGCCCGTGTTGTGTGTTGTGTGAGCATGTCTGTGCATGTTCCCTTCCCTTATCCTACACAGGCTGTGTCCCTAGGGATGTTCCTGTTTGTGATGGTTGCAGAGTTGGTATGTGTTCATCCAGCATCTTGGACATGGTTTCTCCGTGATGTGGTTGCATGGCAAACTGATGTTCATGAGGTTGTCATCCCAGGTTGTCTTTGTTGTCAGGGCTGGGGATGTGGGCAAACGCAGATGGGACACATTCAGGATTCCCCTTGGCACTTGTTGTTTACACAAGTAATGTGTTTTGGAGTTTGTGGTACCTTTCAGTGATTGTGACGCGTTGTGTGTGTGACTGCTGCCACTCCTCAGGCTCAGAGCTGCAATGTTGGAAGTTATGTACGTGTGTTCTTTGTGTCTCACCTTGGCTTCTTCGTTGGTGTGTGACTATGGCCAGGATCCCATTGTTTGTGGTGGATTTCACATCATGCGCATGTACGGCGTACTGTGCAGTGTGTCATACATGGACGAGTCATGTTGAGTGGGCATGTGTGATGGGTTTCTGCACCTTAGTTCCCCCCCACCCCTGGGTTTTTCATGGGTGCATGTGCAATGTCACCAGTCCATGTGAGCTTCACTGCTGCACATTGTTGCAGATGAGGGTGTGTGGTGTTGAGTGTGCAAATGTGACTTGTTGCACGGCTAGACCCCTACCTCCATATTGGCCTTGGCTGGCAGGCCCTGCTGTTTGATTGGAGCTTGTGTAGGTGTGATGGTAGTTTGTAGCTGAGGACACATGGCTGTGGTTCACAGTGTGATCAACATCTACCTTTGTCATCACAGTGGAATTGTCATGCAGGCTAGTGTCTGCACAATGTGGGGTCCCTGGGGGTAGTGCTGTGGTGGGTGTGTCTCTTGCTGTGTTAGTTTCTGTTCCTACAAGCTTGTGTGACATGTGTAATTTGGGCTCCCTCTCATCTGACAATGCCAGATTTCCCACATAGGGAATCCAATCCATGAGTTACTTGTGTGTGGCACTGTATACACATCTGTGTAATTGGGATTCAGGCCTCCTCATGTGTTGTGTGGTTGCCTGGGGACACTGGCACACACCCCCATCACCTGTTGTGTTTGATATGCAGTGTGAGTCTGCCTGTTTGTGTTAGTGCATTTGCATCACTGCATTGGCATTTCTGTAGTGTGCCATTGGCTGTATGTAGTTTGGTGATTTTCCCCTGCTCTCCCTGGTACTCCTGGGTCATCAGTCAGCACAATGATCATGGTTTGTATGTCCCATTGCTGCCATGGTATGGTATTTGTTAACCTGACATCCACAGTCTCCACAGATTATATACATTTGTGTGTCCATAGGTGCAGATATGTGGGTCAGCATCATGATGGTAACTTCTGTCATTGTGTAATCTGCTGATTGTTGGCAATGTGGTCCCCCATGTGTGATGTTTGTATGCACATGGACAAAGGCAATGTTTCTGTGACACTGCACTGTTAGCCTCCCCCAATCTATGTTGCAATGGGACACAAGCAGTACTATGCCACAGATGTTTTAGTTGTTGTGTGACCAGGATTCATCCATTCAGTTTGTCTTTGGCAGCTTTTACCATGCCTACACTTACCTTTTGATCACCGTGGTGATAGGGCTTTAGGCCCCATTGCCACACTGATCAAAAGGTCCATCAGCCTTGGACCCCACACTTACCTTCTGGTGACTGTGGTGATGGGGCTTTAGGCCCCATTGCCACACTGATCAAAAGGTCCATCAGCCTTGGACCCCACACTTGCCTTTTGGTGACTGTGGTGATGGGTCTTTGGGCCCCACTGCCACAGTGGCCATGGTCGGCTTGTATTGTGGAGGCCACACACTTTGATGTGTCACACATGTGATTGTGGGTCACATTGTATGTTCATTGTGGAGAAGTGTGGCTCAATGGTTAGAGCGGCAGACCCTGATGCAGAGATCTGGCCCGGGACCAGGGTTCAATTCCCGCCTCGGCGGGTCTTGGGCTCAATTTCCTCGGACCTGATAATTCTCGCCTCGGTGCCTATTCTAATCATGGGTCCCACTCTGCAACTCTGGGCAATAGCTTGCTTAATCTCCACAACGGCCCCAACAGCGCTGGGATGCCTGGCTTCACCCTGGGGGTGCCCAGGAGTGGACATTTCACAGGGAAAAGCCAGGAAGGGTTCCACAGTGGTATGCGTACAGCGCCAGGACACCTCTTTGGGGGTATAAGTGCGCTTTACAAGTACGAATTTCATTTCATTTCATTCATTTCATTTCATTGTCATGTTTAGTGTTGTAGGCATTTGACATGGACTACACACGCTTGTCATGTTGTTTGGGTCGATGTAACTTTCTGTGATTCCTTATGTGGGAGTATGCTGGTTGTGTCATGAATTACCCGTCCTATGAGTAGGGGGGGTGGTAGTGATAGGCATCCAGCCCACCATGAGTGGGGATGGTAGTAGTGATAGGCATCCAGCCCCCCATGAGTGGGGATGGTAGTAGTGATAGGCATCCAGCCCCCCATGAGTAGGGGGGGTGGTAGTGATAGGCATCCAGCCCCCCATGAGTGGGATGGTAGTAGTGATAGGCATCCAGCCCACCATGAGTGGGGATGGTAGTAGTGATAGGCATCCAGCCCCCATGAGTGGGGATGGTAGTAGTGATAGGCATCCAGCCCACCATGAGTGGGGATGGTAGTAGTGATAGGCATCCAGCCCCCCATGAGTAGGGGGTGGTAGTGATAGGCATCCAGCCCACCATGAGTGGGGATGGTAGTAGTGATAGGCATCCAGCCCCCCATGAGTAGGCGGGGTGGTAGTGATAGGCATCCAGCTCACCATGAGTGGGGATGGTAGTAGTGATAGGCATCCAGGCCCCCCTGAGTAGGGGAGGTGGTAGTGGTAGGCATCCAGGCCCCCTGAGTAGGGGGTGGTAGTGATAGGCATCCAGCCCCCCAAGAGTGGGGATGGTAGTAGTGATAGGCATCCAGCCCACCATGAGTGGGGATGGTAGTAGTGATAGGCATCCAGCCCCCATGAGTGGGGATGGTAGTAGTGATAGGCATCCAGCCCACCATGAGTGGGGATGGTAGTAGTGATATGCATCCAGCCCACCATGAGTGGGGATGGTAGTAGTGATAGGCATCCAGCCCCCATGAGTAGGGGGGTGGTAGTGATAGGCATCCAGCCCCCATGAGTGGGGATGGTAGTAGTGATAGGCATCCAGGCCCCCTGAGTAGGGGTGGTGGTAGTGGTAGGCATCCAGGCCCCCTGAGTAGGGGTGGTGGTAGTGATAGGCATCCAGCCCCCATGAGTGGGGGTGGTGGTAGTGGTAGGCATCCAGGCCCCCCTGAGTAGGGGTGGTGGTAGTGATAGGCATCCAGCCCCCCATGAGTGGGGGTGGTGGTAGTGGTAGGCATCCAGGCCCCCCTGAGTAGGGGTGGTGGTAGTGATAGGCAGCCAGCCCCCCATGAGTAGGGGGGGTGGTAGTGATAGGCATCCAGCCCCCCATGAGTGGGGATGGTAGTAGTGATAGGCATCCAGCCCCCCATGAGTGGGGATGGTAGTAGTGATAGGCATCCAGCCCACCATGAGTGGGGATGGTAGTAGTGATAGGCATCCAGCCCCCCATGATAGTAGTGATATGCATCCAGCCCCCCATGAGTAGGGGGTGGTAGTGATAGGCATCCAGCCCCCCATGAGTGGGGATGGTAGTAGTGATAGGCATCCAGGCCCCCTGAGTAGGGGTGGTGGTAGTGGTAGGCATCCAGCCCACCATGAGTGGGGATGGTAGTAGTGATAGGCATCCAGCCCCCATGAGTGGGGATGGTAGTAGTGATAGGCATCCAGCCCACCATGAGTGGGGATGGTAGTAGTGATAGGCATCCAGCCCCCATGAGTAGGGGGTGGTAGTGATAGGCATCCAGCCCACCATGAGTGGGGATGGTAGTAGTGATAGGCATCCGGCCCCCCATGAGTAGGGGGGGTGGTAGTGATAGGCATCCAGCTCCCCATGAGTGGGGATGGTAGTAGTGATAGGCATCCAGGCCCCCCTGAGTTGGGGTGGTGGTAGTGGTAGGCATCCAGGCCCCCCTGAGTAGGGGGGGTGGTAGTGATAGGCATCCAGCCCCCCAAGAGTGGGGATGGTAGTAGTGATAGGCATCCAGCCCACCATGAGTGGGGATGGTAGTAGTGATAGGCATCCATCCCCCCATGAGTGGGGATGGTAGTAGTGATAGGCATCCAGCCCACCATGAGTGGGATGGTAGTAGTGATAGGCATCCAGCCCACCATGAGTGGGGATGGTAGTAGTGATAGGCATCCAGCCCCCATGAGTAGGGGGTGGTAGTGATAGGCATCCAGCCCCCATGAGTGGGGATGGTAGTAGTGATAGGCATCCAGGCCCCCTGAGTAGGGGTGGTGGTAGTGGTAGGCATCCAGGCCCCCTGAGTAGGGGTGGTGGTAGTGATAGGCATCCAGCCCCCATGAGTGGGGGTGGTGGTAGTGGTAGGCATCCAGGCCCCCTGAGTAGGGGTGGTGGTAGTGATAGGCATCCAGCCCCCCATGAGTGGGGGTGGTGGTAGTGGTAGGCATCCAGGCCCCCTGAGTAGGGGTGGTGGTAGTGATAGGCAGCCAGCCCCCCATGAGTAGGGGGGTGGTAGTGATAGGCATCCAGCCCCCCAATAGTGGGGATGGTAGTAGTGATAGGCATCCAGCCCCCCATGAGTGGGGATGGTAGTAGTGATAGGCATCCAGCCCACCATGAGTGGGGATGGTAGTAGTGATAGGCATCCAGCCCCCCATGAGTAGGGGGGGTGGTAGTGATAGGCATCCAGCCCCCCATGAGTGGGGATGGTAGTAGTGATAGGCATCCAGGCCCCCCTGAGTAGGGGTGGTGGTAGTGGTAGGCATCCAGGCCCCCCTGAGTAGGGGTGGTGGTAGTGATAGGCATCCAGCCCCCCATGAGTGAGGGTGGTGGTAGTGATAGGCAGCCAGCCCCCATGAGTAGGGGGTTGGTAGTGATAGGCATCCAGCCCCCCATGAGTGGGGATGGTAGTAGTGATAGGCATCCAGCCCCCATGAGTGGTGATGGTAGTACTAATAGGCATCCAGCCCCCATGAGTGGGGATGGTAGTAGTGATAGGCATCCAGGCCCGCTGAGTAGGGGTGGTGGTAGTGGTAGGCATCCAGGCCCCCTGAGTAGGGGTGGTGGTAGTGATAGGCATTCAGCCCCCCATGAGTGGGGGTGGTGGTAGTGATAGGCATCCAGCCCCCATGAGTGGGAGTGATGGTAGTGGTAGGCATCCAGGCCCCCTGAGTAGGGGTGGTGGTAGTGATAGGCAGCCAGCCCCCCATGAGTAGGGGGGTGGTAGTGATAGGCATCCAGCCCCCATGAGTGGGGATGGTAGTAGTGATAGGCATCCAGCCCCCCATGAGTGGGGATGGTAGTAGTGATAGGCATCCAGCCCCCCATGAGTAGGGGGTAGTAGTGATAGGCATCCAGCCCCCATGAGTGGGGATGGTAGTAGTGATAGGCATCCAGCCCCCATTAGTGGGGATGGTAGTAGTGATAGGCATCCAGCCCCCATGAGTAGGGGGTGGTAGTGATAGGCATCCAGCCCTCCATGAGTGGGGATGGTAGTAGTGATAGGCATCCAGGCCCCCCTGAGTAGGGGTGGTGGTAGTGGTAGGCATCCAGGCCCCCATGAGTGGGGATGGTAGTAGTGATAGGCATCCAGCCCCCCATGAGTGGGGATGGTAGTAGTGATAGGCATCCAGCCCCCCATGAGTAGGGGGGGTGGTAGTGATAGGCATCCAGCCCCCCATGAGTGGGGATGGTAGTAGTGATAGGCATCCAGGCCCCCCTGAGTAGGGGTGGTGGTAGTGGTAGGCATCCAGGCCCCCATGAGTGGGGGTGGTGGTAGTGGTAGGCATCCAGGCCCCCCTGAGTAGGGGTGGTGGTAGTGATAGGCATCCAGCCCCCCATGAGTGGGGGTGGTGGTAGTGGTAGGCATCCAGGCCCCCCTGAGTAGGGGTGGTGGTAGTGATAGGCAGCCAGCCCCCATGAGTAGGGGGTGGTAGTGATAGGCATCCAGCCCCCCATGAGTGGGGATGGTAGTAGTGATAGGCATCCAGCCCCCATGAGTAGGGGGGTGGTAGTGATAGGCATCCAGCCCCCATGAGTGGGATGGTAGTAGTGATAGGCATCCAGCCCACCATGAGTGGGGATGGTAGTAGTGATAGGCATCCAGCCCCCCATGAGTGGGGATGGTAGTAGTGATAGGCATCCAGCCCACCATGAGTGGGGATGGTAGTAGTGATAGGCATCCAGCCCCCCATGAGTAGGGGGGGTGGTAGTGATAGGCATCCAGCCCACCATGAGTGGGGATGGTAGTAGTGATAGGCATCCAGCCCCCCATGAGTAGGCGGGGTGGTAGTGATAGGCATCCAGCTCACCATGAGTGGGGATGGTAGTAGTGATAGGCATCCAGGCCCCCCTGAGTAGGGGAGGTGGTAGTGGTAGGCATCCAGGCCCCCCTGAGTAGGGGGGGTGGTAGTGATAGGCATCCAGCCCCCCAAGAGTGGGGATGGTAGTAGTGATAGGCATCCAGCCCACCATGAGTGGGGATGGTAGTAGTGATAGGCATCCAGCCCCCCATGAGTGGGGATGGTAGTAGTGATAGGCATCCAGCCCACCATGAGTGGGGATGGTAGTAGTGATATGCATCCAGCCCACCATGAGTGGGGATGGTAGTAGTGATAGGCATCCAGCCCCCATGAGTAGGGGGTGGTAGTGATAGGCATCCAGCCCCCATGAGTGGGGATGGTAGTAGTGATAGGCATCCAGGCCCCCTGAGTAGGGGTGGTGGTAGTGGTAGGCATCCAGGCCCCCTGAGTAGGGGTGGTGGTAGTGATAGGCATCCAGCCCCCATGAGTGGGGGTGGTGGTAGTGGTAGGCATCCAGGCCCCCTGAGTAGGGGTGGTGGTAGTGATAGGCATCCAGCCCCCCATGAGTGGGGGTGGTGGTAGTGGTAGGCATCCAGGCCCCCTGAGTAGGGGTGGTGGTAGTGATAGGCAGCCAGCCCCCCATGAGTAGGGGGTGGTAGTGATAGGCATCCAGCCCCCATGAGTGGGGATGGTAGTAGTGATAGGCATCCAGCCCCCATGAGTGGGGATGGTAGTAGTGATAGGCATCCAGCCCACCATGAGTGGGGATGGTAGTAGTGATAGGCATCCAGCCCCCATGATAGTAGTGATATGCATCCAGCCCCCCATGAGTAGGGGGTGGTAGTGATAGGCATCCAGCCCCCATGAGTGGGGATGGTAGTAGTGATAGGCATCCAGGCCCCCCTGAGTAGGGGTGGTGGTAGTGGTAGGCATCCAGCCCACCATGAGTGGGGATGGTAGTAGTGATAGGCATCCAGCCCCCCATGAGTGGGGATGGTAGTAGTGATAGGCATCCAGCCCACCATGAGTGGGGATGGTAGTAGTGATAGGCATCCAGCCCCCATGAGTAGGGGGGTGGTAGTGATAGGCATCCAGCCCACCATGAGTGGGGATGGTAGTAGTGATAGGCATCCGGCCCCCATGAGTAGGGGGGTGGTAGTGATAGGCATCCAGCTCCCCATGAGTGGGGATGGTAGTAGTGATAGGCATCCAGGCCCCCTGAGTAGGGGTGGTGGTAGTGGTAGGCATCCAGGCCCCCTGAGTAGGGGGTGGTAGTGATAGGCATCCAGCCCCCAAGAGTGGGGATGGTAGTAGTGATAGGCATCCAGCCCACCATGAGTGGGGATGGTAGTAGTGATAGGCATCCATCCCCCCATGAGTGGGGATGGTAGTAGTGATAGGCATCCAGCCCACCATGAGTGGGATGGTAGTAGTGATAGGCATCCAGCCCACCATGAGTGGGGATGGTAGTAGTGATAGGCATCCAGCCCCCCATGAGTAGGGGGGGTGGTAGTGATAGGCATCCAGCCCCCCATGAGTGGGGATGGTAGTAGTGATAGGCATCCAGGCCCCCTGAGTAGGGGTGGTGGTAGTGGTAGGCATCCAGGCCCCCTGAGTAGGGGTGGTGGTAGTGATAGGCATCCAGCCCCCATGAGTGGGGGTGGTGGTAGTGGTAGGCATCCAGGCCCCCTGAGTAGGGGTGGTGGTAGTGATAGGCATCCAGCCCCCCATGAGTGGGGGTGGTGGTAGTGGTAGGCATCCAGGCCCCCTGAGTAGGGGTGGTGGTAGTGATAGGCAGCCAGCCCCCCATGAGTAGGGGGTGGTAGTGATAGGCATCCAGCCCCCAATAGTGGGGATGGTAGTAGTGATAGGCATCCAGCCCCCCATGAGTGGGGATGGTAGTAGTGATAGGCATCCAGCCCACCATGAGTGGGGATGGTAGTAGTGATAGGCAACCAGCCCCCCATGAGTAGGGGGTGGTAGTGATAGGCATCCAGCCCCCCATGAGTGGGGATGGTAGTAGTGATAGGCATCCAGGCCCCCTGAGTAGGGGTGGTGGTAGTGGTAGGCATCCAGGCCCCCCTGAGTAGGGGTGGTGGTAGTGATAGGCATCCAGCCCCCCATGAGTGAGGGTGGTGGTAGTGATAGGCAGCCAGCCCCCCATGAGTAGGGGGGTTGGTAGTGATAGGCATCCAGCCCCCCATGAGTGGGGATGGTAGTAGTGATAGGCATCCAGCCCCCCATGAGTGGTGATGGTAGTACTAATAGGCATCCAGCCCCCATGAGTGGGGATGGTAGTAGTGATAGGCATCCAGGCCCGCTGAGTAGGGGTGGTGGTAGTGGTAGGCATCCAGGCCCCCCTGAGTAGGGGTGGTGGTAGTGATAGGCATTCAGCCCCCCATGAGTGGGGGTGGTGGTAGTGATAGGCATCCAGCCCCCCATGAGTGGGAGTGATGGTAGTGGTAGGCATCCAGGCCCCCCTGAGTAGGGGTGGTGGTAGTGATAGGCAGCCAGCCCCCCATGAGTAGGGGGGGTGGTAGTGATAGGCATCCAGCCCCCCATGAGTGGGGATGGTAGTAGTGATAGGCATCCAGCCCCCCATGAGTGGGGATGGTAGTAGTGATAGGCATCCAGCCCCCCATGAGTAGGGGGGGTAGTAGTGATAGGCATCCAGCCCCCCATGAGTGGGGATGGTAGTAGTGATAGGCATCCAGCCCCCCATTAGTGGGGATGGTAGTAGTGATAGGCATCCAGCCCCCCATGAGTAGGGGGGGTGGTAGTGATAGGCATCCAGCCCTCCATGAGTGGGGATGGTAGTAGTGATAGGCATCCAGGCCCCCCTGAGTAGGGGTGGTGGTAGTGGTAGGCATCCAGGCCCCCATGAGTGGGGATGGTAGTAGTGAAAGGCATCCAGCCCCCATGAGTGGGGATGGTAGTAGTGATAGGCATCCAGCCCCCATGAGTAGGGGGTGGTAGTGATAGGCATCCAGCCCCCATGAGTGGGGATGGTAGTAGTGATAGGCATCCAGGCCCCCTGAGTAGGGGTGGTGGTAGTGGTAGGCATCCAGGCCCCCATGAGTGGGGGTGGTGGTAGTGGTAGGCATCCAGGCCCCCTGAGTAGGGGTGGTGGTAGTGATAGGCATCCAGCCCCCATGAGTGGGGGTGGTGGTAGTGGTAGGCATCCAGGCCCCCTGAGTAGGGGTGGTGGTAGTGATAGGCAGCCAGCCCCCCATGAGTAGGGGGTGGTAGTGATAGGCATCCAGCCCCCATGAGTGGGGATGGTAGTAGTGATAGGCATCCAGCCCCCCATGAGTGGGGATGGTAGTGATAGGCATCCAGCCCCCATGAGTGGGGATGGTAGTAGTGATAGGCATCCAGCCCCCATGAGTAGAGGGGGTGGTAGTGATGAGGCATCCAGCCCCCATGAGTGGGGATGGTAGTAGTGATAGGCATCCAGCCCCCCATGAGTGGGGATGGTAGTAGTGATAGGCATCCAGCCCCCATGAGTAGGGGGGTGGTAGTGATAGGCATCCAGCCTCCCATGAGTGGGGATGGTAGTAGTGATAGGCATCCAGGCCCCTCTGAGTAGGGGTGGTGGTAGTGGTAGGCATCCAGGCCCCCATGAGTGGGGATGGTAGTAGTGATAGGCATCCAGCCCCCCATGAGTGGGGATGGTAGTAGTGATAGGCATCCAGCCCCCCATGAGTAGGGGTGGTGGTAGTGATCGGCATCCATCCCCCTATGGGTGTGTATGGCATTGGTGATGCCCATCCCACCCCTATGATTGTGCTGTTGCTAGTGTACGTCATTTGTGCATCCCTATGTGTGTGTAACATATTTTAGGTACGTGTAGTTAGTTTGTATTGTTGGTGTTTGACTTACCGTCTGCGCCGTAGGCGTCCGAATCGGTCCCGGTAATAGATGTAGAGTATTGGTAGGACCTGCGCGATGGGATTCATGGTTGGTTCGTCTCATTCGGGTTTCGCGTGTCTTCGACTCATACTCATCGCTGGCTTGTTCGTCTCGTAGCCGTGGATCATCTTGTGGCGTGAATCGGAGCTTATGTGCGGCTCTCCCGGATGCTGAAACGTGCCGGACGTAGCGACTGGTTCGGCGCGTACGGAAGATGCATCGTACTAGTCCGGCCGGAAGGTGCTGTGTATTTGGTTCCCTGCGACTCGATTCGGCGTTTACGGATCCGGCTCGGGCGGAGAAAAGGAGCTGGATTGGGTAAGTACGGCGGGGTCGGAATCTGGGCTGTTATGCGCATCGTACTTGTTCGTTCGGTAGAGTGTTCGAGTCGGTCGGGAAACACGCGTTCGGCTGGTATTTTTTCCGGACGAATACTGTGAGGTGCGCTTCCGGCCCGAATCGGAATCGGCCCCTAACTATATTTCAAGTTCTTATCAATATATTTATCAAACAACCAACTTCACCGTTAAACTGGATTTTAATTAACCCTGGCTGGAGTTCGCATAGCCGCGCTACGCGGAACTCTGTGAATCGGTAAAAAACTCCATCGGGCAACGTGGAGTTCCGCGAGCGGACAGAGTTGCTTGTCCTGCTCGTTCACATGACGTTTCCGCTGTACGGCAACGCAGATTGCATGTTCGGGATAATATCGTGCAAACTGCACCATGCGGTCGCGCATGGGCGCAGCCATCTTGTTTTCTTCTCTGTTATGGTGCTGGGGCCTACTTTTCAATCCTGCCTAAATCTTTTCAATCCTTCTTTCCGTAAACTTTTTTTCTGATCTTTTTTATTTATTATCTTTTTCTCAGTCTTCTTAAGTGTATATTTTGCGTTTTTCTTCCTTTTGTGTCTTTTTTTGTGAGTTTTGTACTGTTTTTCTCTATTACTTGCTTCCTAATTTTTTGTGCTTTCTTCCGTCTTCTCCCTTAATTGTTTTATACTTTCTACATTTGCTTTTTCGCTCCCCCAGCATCATGGCAAAGAAGAGCAGCCTTCCTTGTGGAAGGTGGCACCCAGAAGGGGTGCAGCCCCGGGCCTTGTTTTCAGAGATGGAGGTGGCAGCGCTGTTTTGGCATAGGGAGCAAAAAAACGATGGATTTAGGCCTGGATCTCTATTTTGGGGTGAATGTATGACATTGTTCTACATTTTGTCCATCAATTGTTCTTTTTGCATTTGTCACCCCGAGTGGGACGGGTATGCCCAGACGTGAGTCCCGTGCTCTCCATGCCACTGAAGGCAAGCAATCCTGGCTGATGAGGGGTGAAACCCCAAAACCGGTCCTAGGATGCTTCTTTCCAGTCCAGGGAGGACCTGGCCTGGCAGTTCGGGCTGGACTGTTCCGATTGGGTGCAGGGTCAAGACTAATTTGCATAAGGCTGGGTTCAAACTGGAATGGCATGGGGAGCAAAAAAACGATGGATTTAGGCCCCGATCTCTGTACTGGGGTGAATGTATGACATTGTTCTACAGTCCATCAATTGTTCTTTTTGGGGTTTTTTTTGTAGCACCATCTCCCCTCCACCCTGGCAGCAGGCGGCAGGCCTGGGTCCGGGCTCTGGGAGCGCCAGCAGCGGTGGGTGAGGGTGCGCCAGGCAGTGTATCGCTACTCTGGGGTCCGGCGTACCCACAGCCAGCTGACGCACCGGTGGTCCGACATCCTGGACCGAGAGCAGGACCTGCTAGGGGTAGAGGTCGCAGGCTTGGTGAGAAGCTTATTATTATTATTATTATTATTATTATTATTATTATTATTATAATTATAATAATAATAATTATTATTATTATTATTATTATCATTATTATTATTATTATTATAATTATTTGTATTATTATTATTATTATTGTTACTGTTGTGTGTTCTATGTTATTGCCAATATTTTTTCCCCAAAGAGCAAGCATACTGCTCAAATGCAGGTAAGTTACTTTTACAAATCTTATATTATGTGATCGTTATTCTAGACAGGTACTCAGCGCTGCCTAATTGTACTTGTTTGCAACTTTGCACTCACATCGGGTAATTATGTAAGTTAAGTAATGTAGGCTAGAGAGAGACTCCTTTCCTTTGTCCTGTCACTACTAAGCTAGTGGAAGTTAGTTAGTATTAGTAATTTAGGGGTGTGCGTCCTCTCACTTCAGTTCTTAGAACCTTTTTGTAGCACGTACAGTGAAAACCCACCAACCAATTTGATGTATGCATGCGTACATCTATGCATTTAAAGACAAAATGCAGACTTAGTGAATTGGCCCATCGAAGGGGGTGAGAATGATTGTGAATGAGATCGGAACTTAGAAGCAAATATAATTTGTTGCAATTTATTCCAAAGTCTTTGGAATAGGAGGGCGAGGTAGGTTTAGGAAATGTGGAATCGATAGGATGGTCCGCGATACTAATCTACTACTAGTTGATATGATTTAGGAAAGTTCAATGTTATTGCAATTGCCGTTTCCTGTCCCAAAATTGTTTCGGAGAGATTATTTATTTATATTTACCACCAATTATTTCTTGTCTCTTTAATTATGTCTTTCATGCATCAGCATCCAGGGACAAGAGATCGTCGAAGGTGGGTGAGGGAGCTGGAGGTGCTTCACAGCAGGAAGAACGCTCCTCGGCCGATTGTTCTGCTGGTCCCAGTAAGTCCTCCTGCTGTTAATATTAATATATATTTCCCTAACTTTTACTGCTCCTTAGTTTGAACTATTTTCAACCTATTTCCTAATTTTATTTTATTCCCAAATCCTCTTCGATCTGTCCATTTCAAAAATCTTACAATCCCTGCATTATCCTATTATAATATTTACTAGCTGGCACATGCATCAAGGAAGGCTTTTGCGATTCCTTATTTGCGATTATTAAGGAATCGCAATTAAAGAATCGCAAAAGCCTATGCATGTAGGAATCGCTATACAAATAGCGATTCCTAAAGATTCCTTAATTGCGACTCGCAAATTGCGACTCGCAATTAAGGAATGGCTTCCCATTCATTCCTATGGGCTCATAGGAATGAATGGGAATTGCATGCGCAATTTGCGAGTACCTATTAGGTACTCGCAAATACGCATGCATTTCAAGGGTGCAAGGGTGTCAAAGGACACCCTGTTGCACCCTGAAATTGAAATGTGCACCCATGTTGACGCACACACATGCCCCAAGGGCATGTGTGTGTGTGACATGTAACTTTGAAAAATGCACTTTAGTGCATTTTTCAAAGCTTTTGCAAATTACCAACCTGTTTTATTTTTCGGTAAATTGCAACCCCTAATAGCAAATTCGCTATTTTAATTTGCTTCTAGCATTGCATTTAAGGAATCGCAATTTGCGATTTCTTAAATGCAATTACAATTTCCGATTTTTGCATTTGGGATGATGCATCCCAAATGCAAAAATACCGGTCGCAAAGGGGCAGATTCTGAGAATCTGCCCGTTTGTGACCGGTTTTCAGTTTGATACATGGGGCCCTAAGTTCTTTAATATTTCTAGTGTCTGTATTTCACCTCAAACAGGCTCTGTCTGAAGCTTCCTTTCTTCTTGCTTTTCAGTCAGCTTTCCCTCTCCCCATATATATTTTATGGACTGCCTAGTGGTGGTACTGTAAGATCACCACTAGGCAGAGTAGTAGTACTCTACTCCAGTGGTTCCCAAACTTTTTCGACCCCCGGCTCCCTTGAGCTATTGGCCGTTGGCCATGGCTCCCTATTATGTTACTTTTTTTTGGTGGGTGGGGGATGTAAGCCCAGCCTCGGGGTACTTTCATTTTTCTCCCTGAAAATAATTGAGATGAGGCCGATGAAGGTATTATAATCATGGAGTCTGTGAAAGTGTGTCAATGGTAGGCTATGATGTGTGTGTGACAGGTCATGGTAAGACCTTTTAGGTAGTACTTGCATGTAGTCATTTCACTCACAAATGAGTTTTGAAGAACTATTGCTTTTACACCAGACTTTGCGTGCATGCGGGCGTGCATGTGTGCGTGGTGCTCTGTCACTAACATATGTTGCACTATGCAACAAACTGCATTGTTAGCAAAGATGGGGGAAATGTGGCATCCCGACTAAATAGTGTGCTGGTGCAGGTTGTATGATGAGGCATGTGAAATTCTGGAAGCATGGAATGTAGTGGTGGCAATCAGAAAAGGGATCCAAGTGGAGGTGCCATGGAGATAAATATGAAAGTCCAGACTCTACTAGTGCGTCTTTCTTGAGTACTAGTAAGACTGCCACCACGAGCACTGATACTAGAACCACAGCTAGGAACGACAATATTGCCTAAAAACTATCCACGACCTTGCCACCCTCTTCTCACACTTTGAGTCCATTAGATGAGCTAGCCACAATTTAAAAAGTCACTTCTGCTGCTTTCCAGAGAAGTATGTGAGAACAGACTGTAGGAGTAACACATGGAAACAGTCCGCAGAAACAAACTTTACAAAAGCAGATTACAAAACAGACTACCTAAATCTCTATATTATGTTAACATCTCCCACAAAAATGTATTCTTGCACCTCAAATGCATGTTGATTTTTCTGAGAAATCAGTTTACTTACGGCCCAGATTTTGGCAGAATTTATTTCTAAGACTCCTCAAAAGATATTTAAACAGATTACATTTTCACATGGGACCGACACTGGTCTTTGCAGCCGTTCCTCACTATGGAAGAGTTGGTGGCCATAAAATAGGTTTATCGAACATTCAGCATGATGCTTGGAAGCGGCGGCCCAAATAAACATCTGTTTATCTATTGAGGAATGCATGCAAGTGCATACATAAGAGCATGTGACATCTGAACACAAAAGCAGGAAAGAGCAAAACGCATCAGCGTTTTTAATGGTTTGTGCTTATGTTATTTAATCGCCGAAACTTCATAGAATTCTCACCTCACAAAAACACAGGTCAAGAGTGCACTGCTGTACACTGAAGACTTCCGGTTCCCAATCTGTGTGCTTGGTGCACGGCGCCCCTGGCTAGTTTTCACGGCGCACTGAGGTGCCACGGCGCACAGATTGGGAACCACTGCTCTACTAGTACTACTACTCTGCTGTGCAGCATGCATGCCCAAGTAAGGTATTCTTCGCATGTTTGCTGAGGTGAAAAGACAGTTTTCTTTAACTTTCTCATGCTCAATCAGAAAAACGAGAGAGTGGTCATGGTCACGTTGGACACCCCAAAGTTGTGTCTTCTTCTTATCTAGGCCGGCACCATTACATTTGCCAACCAAGAAGACTTTATGTCCGATTGTTCGGCAAGTTGGCCACTCTTATTTCTTTTCAAAAACTCAGATTCATCATTAGCTCTAGCCACTCAGTTCAGTCCTTTACAGGTTGTCTTCTTGAGACTGAGACTTTTCAAAAACTGCCACCAACAAAAAACAAAATGCCCAACCGGATATTTTATATTTTTTTACAGGTCAGTGACTGTACCCAAATTGCTAATGATGTGTGTGGTGTATGTATTTTCAATTTTGCCAAGGATATAAATAAATAGGGGGAGGCGCATATGGCATCTTAAAAATGTTTATTGTTTTTTCTAGCTGCACCATCCACCAGTGCCGGTGCCAGTGGGGACGGTGGCGCCATCCAGGGAGCAGATGCGGCAGCTGCAGGGGGTGAGCCAGCGGCAGTGGCGGGCGGATGTAAAACATGTTGCTTTGCTTGCTCATTGACAATTTATACACACCCTGCAAGGGTGTACATTGTACTGTTGAGAGTGAGACTGAGGGGCCGATTACGATGTCGCTTGGAAAGGCTCCGAACAGCATTCGGTTCATCCGAATCTGTGTCAGAAACCTTTTTTCTGACCGACTCGAAAACATTTCTGACCAACTGATTACGATAGTTGGACACCGTTCGGACTGTCTGACTCGGTTCTGACTCGCGTCCGAACGGCATTCGGAGACACCGAGCGATTACAATATTGGATTTGGACAGCCTTTCCAAATCAGTCTGTCTGACACAGATCGGCTGTCGGAATCTGACTTTGGAGGCCCGTAGCAGGCCCCCCTTCACCCGTAGGCCTCCGGTTGGGGCCCTTGGGGGTACCCATGAGTCCCCTCTTTCCAGCCATGCATGGTGTGGCAGTCACCACGGGGTGCCTGCCACAGGGTGCATGGTTTTTTGCAACCACCCCGTTTTTCAATGGGAGCCTGTGTTCGGTTGGAACAGTCCGACCGAACGGTTTTCGGGCACATCGTAATTGGTCGGTCGGACTCCCCAAATCCGATTTGGTCAAAAACCATTCCAAAACTGAGTCGGTCAGAATGCTTTCCGACCGACATCGTAATGAGGCCGTGAGTTGTGAACAGTTGAAGACACCCCTCTTTACTTAGCCATAGCATATACAGCGGGAGTTGAGTAACTAATTATGGCCTTTTCTATCTTCAACTCAGCAGAGAAAGTTTCATGTAGAAGAGTCAGACCTTGATAGGAAAGAAGGATGGAAGGAGGAAGGATGGGTGAAATAAAATGTAATATGACTGGCAGAGAAGGATGCGTGGGTGAAAGGATGCATAGGTGGCTGATAGGATGCATGCATGGGTGGGTGGGTGAAAGAAATTATGCCTGCCTGCGTGGGTGAAAGTGTACGGGTGAAAGGAATCCTCCAGGTGGTTTGATGGGTCAAAGCAAGGATGCATGGGTGGGTAAAATGAGAAATGTATGTTGGTTGAAGGTTTGTTGGGAATGATATCCATGTTTGGATGGATGGATGGTACCAGTATTCATAGTGAAGGCTGGATGAAGAGAATGTAAAACTTAAATGGTGACTGAGTAGCAAAGCCAAGGGTGACGCATAGAATTAATGCTAGAAGAAAAATGCATTGAAAAATTGAAAAATCAGACTACTCCCTTGACTCACAGTAGTTTTCAAGCACAACATATACTATGCACCCCTACCCACCCAACATCATCAATCGCCTCCCTCCGAGGCCCACTCCCTACCCATGGTATTTAACCAGTTTCTACCATGGGTGGCCTATCGGCTGCATGGTTATAATAGTAGTACCTCACATCATGCCGTATATCATTCATATATTAGTAACTATTCATCTGCCTTGTTGAAGTCAGGGTGAAAGTGAAAGTGAACATTTGATTTAACAGAGCAGGGCCATGATAGGAAAAGAGATAATGTGTGGTACAGCTGCCCCACCTGCAGACAGTAGCAAAGTATCATACAACACAAGCATGTCTGTCTTGGGCACAAGCTGAGCTGTCGAGCCTACATTAATTTAGCTAAACGAGAGAGAAGAAGAATACTTGTATACTCCCCAGTGCTTAATGCCTGGAACTGTAATCACAAATCAAATGGGCCGAGGAATCAATAATACCACCAAATGTTATGTACTGCTAGTGCTACTGTGCCACTATATCATTTTATGTGTTACTGTTTTTCTAAGAGTATTGGTTACAATTTGTCTTTTTTCTTTCTTGATATAGCTACTCCTGCTAATCTACTATCAAGCGACAGGCAGGAGAGAGCAGCCAGGACCCGCCAAAGGAAGCTGAGGCCATCATGGCCGAATATCAGCGGCTGGTGGTTGAGGAGGAGGAGGCGGCGGCAGCAGCTGCAGCCTCCTATGCCCCGGGCCCCAGCCAGGCCCCAGTGCCTTCAGTTGTACGGCGCTATGGTCAAGCAGCCACCCGCCGCCATTCATCAACCACTGCTACTCCCCCCTATAAACCCTATAGAGCCTTTCAGCGCCGCATGCTCCTGAGGATGGCGCAAATGGAAGCCAGTTTGACAGGCTGGAGAGGAAGCTAGCGCACTGCTGGGTCTCTCTTGCCCCTTTGTTAATCTTTTGTTTGGTGGGTGGGACTTGTTTGGGGAGAGGGTGGGAATGTGGAAGTTGGGAAAATTTTATTTATGGACATTTGTTTAGACAATTATTTGGACTTTCTTTACTTTGGACATTGGTTGGGGTTAGGGAGTGGGGGGAACCAGGTGTTGTGGGCTTTTTACTATAGTTTATTTGTTCGGGAAAGAATTTTTTTATTGTTGTACATATGATTTAAATCTTTTTGGGGGGTTACTGTTTTATTTTGCACTTTTTCCTTTGCTGCGCAGCCCCGCAGGCAGTTTTCAAAATCTGTTGATAGTGTATCACACCAATAGATAGTTATGCGATATCTTCACTTGTCCTACTACTCTCTCCTCCTAGTCTCTGCAGTCTGCAACTATATTAACCCCTAAGGACTCTGAGGGGATGTGGGTGTGTGAATTTCCCTAGCATATAGATTATGTAGCTCAACAATCCCCACAGTTCTTCTCTTACCTGTGATTAGGCGAAGTGATGGCTGCATGGTTTCCCAAGGTGCCGTGGTGGTGCTAGAAGACAGTAGCAGCATGTTGGCGTACTTGTCGTCAAATACTTGTGAAAGCACCAAATCCAGAAGCAAGGTTCCACTCCCTCCTAGCCAAACTCAAACTGTATGATGAGGAATATTCTTTGCTGGGAACTAATTAAATTGAATTAAAAAACCGAGTTAATGCCGTTTTATATGCAAGCTTTGCAAAACAATTGAGACAGTCACCAGAGGGAGACTAGAATATGACTAGTAGTAGTACACAAGAAGAAGACTGTCAAACGAGAAAACATGATAAGCAATGCTAAAGTAAAATAAATAATCAGAATGGAGAGCTAGTAAAAGTTACAAACTGAAGTCGACTCAAGCTATGAAGTGGACAAGCGTAACCTTTAGTGCTAGAAGGATGAGGATGCTGGCAATTATGAATTATGTTCCTCTGAAAATAATATAAATATTGAATACAGTGCATGGGTGGGCAATCTAATATATATATAATATTGCCAGTGTGGGCTATACTTAGAGCAGAAGAAGATCCTCTCCCTGCCTTGAGTTGGAGTTGCTTTCACAACATCCACCCCACCAAGTGTGTGATCAATTAATGGTGTACATTTAACTTAGCCACACCTCAATGAATCACACAGCCTGGGGAAGAGGGTTAGGGGTTCAATGAATGGATGGGAATGGGGATTTGAGGGAAAGGTTTGACATAGACAAACACTACACAAGGACAGCACCTTCATCTAGGCAGCCGACCATCATAAATCTGTTATGGGAGGAAGAGGAAATGCATGCATGATGATGATTACTAGTACAGGTAAACCAAATCAAATTGTCCGTCTGACCCCAGAGAGACCCAAGTTACATTATGTTCTGTAACTGTTGTACCGAGCTTTGAAAGATGTCAAGTAAAATAAAAATATCTGTAAGAGTCAAGTAACAAACATAAACAACACACAAATTGTAATGATTAAAGAGAAAAAAAGATACTGTGTTGCCAAATTGGGAGTTGCATCTGCATTCCTCTTGGACTGTCCATCAATCTTTGGTGCCTGGCTGATGCGGTCAGTATGGTAAGTGTGAGTATGTTACATAGTTTTTCCAGTATGGCGCAGGGGAAAGGCTAGCGCCTGTAGATTAAAAAGCATAAATGATATTGAAGAGTCAAGGAGAAAAGTTAAACTGCATAAGGAGGAGTGCAACAAGAAGAGAAGATTCAGAGGCAGCATGGCTAAATGTCTGGTTCCAGCATTTACCTCAACAAATGACAAATTGAAGCCAGACAGCACTGAGCAGTAAGCAGTGAGCACACACACACACACACACACAGCAACATAGCATTTTCCCACTAAATTAGAAAATCAATGCACCGCTGTCAGTCACACCACTCACCACCACCACAACACAGACGTGTGTAGGTCTGGTGCTGTTGTTTACTTTTAGGCCACTTCAAAGTCATCAGAGTCAAGTAACAAACATAAACAACACACAAATTGTAATGATTAAAGAGAAAAAAAATATACTGTATTGCCACATTGGGAGTTGCATCAGTGTTCCTCTTGGACTGTCCATCAATCTTGGGTGCCTGGCAGATGTGGTTCAGTAGGGTAAGTGTGAGTATTTTACATAGTTTTTCCAGTATGGTGCAGGGGAAAGGCCAGGGCCTGTAGATTAAAAAGCAAAAATGATATTGAAGAGTCAAGGAGAAAAGTCAAACTGCATAAGGAGGAGTGCAACAAGAAGAGAAGACTCAGAGGCAGCATGGCTAAATTCCTGATTTTGGAAGTTACCTTACCAAATGACAAATTGAAGCCAGACAGCACTGAGCAGTAAGCAGTGAGCACACACACAGCAACATGGCATTTTCCCACTCAATTAGAAAATCAATGCACCGCTGTCAGTCACGCCACTCACCACCATCACGACACAGATTGTGTAGGTCTGGTGCTGTTGTTTACTTTTAGGCCACTTCAAAGTCATCATCATCCAAATTGGTTAGTTTCAGTGAATTTGAAAACTTTCATCTTCTTCTGGGGGCAGTTCTCGCAGTAGTCAATCAATCAATCAATCAATCAATCACAGAATTTGTAGAGCGCACTACTTACCCGCGAGGGTCTCAAGGCGCTGGGGAAAAAAAAGGGGGGGTGCCGCTACTGGTCGAACAGCCAGGTCTTGAGTAGCCTCCTGAAGGTCAGCAGGTCTTGGGTCTGTCGTAGGCCGAGTGGAAGGGTGTTCCAGGTCATGGCGGCGAGGTGGGAGAAGGATCTGCCGCCGGTGGTTGTTCTTCGAATGCGAGGGACGGTGGCGAGGGAGAGGTCGGCGGAGCGGAGCTGGTGGTTGGGGACGTAGAAGAAGAGTCGTCTGTTGAGGTAGGCTGGGCCGGTCTTGTGGAGTGCCTTGTGTGCGTGGATGAGGAGTTTGAAGGAGATTCTCCTGTCGATGGGGAGCCAGTGCAGGTTCCTCAGGTGGGGGTGATGTGCCTGTGGCGTGGTACGTCGAGGATCAGGCGTGCGGAGGCGTTTTGTATGCGTTGCAGTCGCTTGATGAGCTTGGCCGGGGCTCCTGCGTAGAGGGCGTTCCCATAGTCAAGTCTGCTACTGACGAGGGCCTGGGTGACTGTTCTTCTTGTATCTGTCGGGATCCACCTGTAGATCTTGCGAAGCATGCGGAGGGTGTTGAAGCAGGAGGAGGAGACTGTGTTGACTTGCTTGGCCACGCCCACGCCCTGAGTCATTCCATCATTTCTAATCCTCCTGAGTCTGACCCCGAGTATGGTGTCCAACTCTGTACCAACAGTGTCCGAGTCCCGACTCAAAATGCAATAGATCGGCCTGTAGTAGTACAATTTTGTTATTGGACATCAAGAAGGGAAAGATTGAGCCGCTTTTTGTGTAGACTAGATTTGTGTTTGCAAACTTTGCATTATCTAAGGGACTGGTCGGGTCTGAGTCTTTGAGGAGTATAAATATAAAGCATAAAACAATAAAAAACAAAGCAGTGTGGACTGTGTGGAGTGGAGTTGGACCTGGTGAAGGAATCTCGCTATCCTATCTTTTAAAGGGGAAGGAAAAAAAATAACCTTGAGGGGAAATTTTTACATTTAAAATTATTGATCAGCCGCCGGTAGGCTAACCCACCAACATTTTGGGAATCTCAAATTCATCACTTACACAAGCCTAACAAACAAACACCCAGTCTCACACTGCCTGCCAGCACATGAATTATCTCATCTCTTCTCAATCTATTCTCAACACATTCATGATGACATATCACAATTTAGTTACAACAAGTTCACACATCACAACAAACAATCACTCAGGATACAATGCATGCCAGCATTTACCTGTACTTCTGGTGTGCTCACCGTGATCGATTGGTGGTACATTTCAGAATGCAGATCCTCCATTTTTTCATGAAGCAGAGAATTGCCAGTGTAAATCGAATTATAAATGTCACATGTGGGTGGGGCAGTCCCTCTAGAGTAGGAAAGCATAGATAGTCATGACGCAGGGTTGGAGGCAGACACACATTTGCTTGTATTCTCCGTCCAATGTCTGGCTTGAGGGAAATGGCTTTAGAGGGCGAGTCGGGAGTTGGACTTCTTCACTTATTGCATGCATTTGCGACTCCAATCTGGCAATAAAAATGTGTCTAAGAGTAAGTCGGTGGGGATGAATTGTTCAACCAGACAGTCAGACACACACAAATAATAAAGTAAATATTGATCCCCAGCTATATTTTTTGGGGGGATGTCAAAGAAAGAAAGCCTAGTAGTCAGGGAAGTAGAGCTCATCCTCAAACTCTGGTGGTTCGCCCAGAAGTAGGTCATCTAACACACTACTTCCATGACCTTAGTGTCCGTCATCTTCCTCCTATGTTACTTCACGTATGGTGTAATCCGGTGGTATAAAGTGCTGATTCATTTTGATCATGGTTAATCATTCCACGTTTTGGGGCATGAGACTGGTACTTCTCACTGTGACAATGGCACCAGCAGCACTGAAAACTCGCTCAGCGGAGACACTGGCTATAGGGCAAGCCAGATAGTTTATTGCCAGACTTCTGAGCACTGGCCATTGACGCCACTTCCCATACCAATACACCAATGGGTTTTGATCAAGGTAGACCTCTTATGCGTCATTCAGATAGGCCTGGACCATTAGTTCAATGTTCACTGCTGGTGCTCCACTTTGCTCGACATCATTTTCCTTCGCCTCTGCGCTGGACTTAAGCCCTGCCAGTAGAAACCACTCAGTTGCAGATTTTGGGGCATATGCTCCTGGTCTTGGTGTTGTTGATGGTGTTCTTGTCGTTGGTTTTGGCTGCTGTGAGCCAACAGCAGTAGCCTCAAGCTCTGAACTTGAAGGCTGCATTACAGGACTTGTGCCCTGGACCAGTGGGCCTCTAATTCCCTGCCGTTCTTTTTCTAGCTTACTGCCTTGCTCAGCTATCCATATTTTGTATTTTCTAACATCCCCGTCTGAAAAAGGAATGAAAGTGGACAGTAATCGTTTGTACCATGGATCAAGAATTGTGGCACAGATGTACTGTTTGGAGGACACAATGACTCTTTGCACCCTTGTATTAGCAGACAAGCGAAGGATTAAGCTCTCCACCAAGTCATACGCTTCTTTTTTTTCTTCCACTTCTGAGTACATTGCAGACACCTCCTTTAACTGTTCCTGTAGTATGTGAAACAACGCGATAGCTTGGCCCATGGTATTGTTCTCTTTGCTGACTTCCCGTGTGAACACCTCAAAAGTAAGCAGCATCTCTGTCAGGCATTTAACTAGGCCCCATTGGTCCATCTCAATGAACATGCCTTTTACAGTTGCAACCCCTCTTTGCAATACATATTCATTGATAGGTCTGTACTGCTCAGACAGGCATTCAAGCATGTAATATGTCAAGTTCCAATGTGTTGGCACCTTCTGTATGAGTGCTTTAACTGGCATTCTATTATCATGCTGAATGACCCTCAGCTGTTTCTGGCCTTTAAATGGATGGCTGAAATGAGTGCAGATTCTTCTGCAGGTGGACAGTAAGTTGCTTACTTGGTCTTCTTTTTTTAGAAAGTCCTGTACAATGATGTTGATGAGTGCGCCACACACAGGACCATGAAATAACCAGCCTCTGCGACTGCCTTAGCTATATTACTGCCACTGTTCGTGGCAACAAATCCAATCTTAAGCCCTCTTGGTTTCAGCCATTCAAAGACCTTGCTGTTAAAGTCTTCCAAAATGTTTACAGCTGGATGGGATTTCTCCATTGCGAACATGGCTGCTGTTGCATGCTTCCGAGCAGCATTAAAAATCTCAGCAGTGTCAACACCTGCAGATATTTTTTCTCTAGCCCCCACAAAAGAGATCCAGTGTGCAGCTATGCACATGCAATCAGTCGCTTGGCAACTGGTCCAAATGTCTATTGTCAGGTGGATACTGTGGACAGCACTCTGCTGCAAAGCTTGTCCAAGCAACTCAAGCACATCATGATGTAGAGCTGGAACAGCAACTCTGGCAAAATAGGACTAGCAGGGAACCTTCCATTTCGGGCAGATGGCTGCCACAAATTCAAGAAAACCCACCCCTTCAACAAAAGAAAAAGGAAGGAGGTCCAGCACTAACATTTTTGCCAGCTTTGCATTGAACAAACGTGTCGTTGGGTGGGTGCGTTCATACTGCCCCTCTGGCCTCAACATGGCAGGAATAGTAGCCTGAATTTTTTTTCTTTCCTGATGCCACTGATGCAGGTGACGTTTTGAGAGTAGGCGGTGGTAGGCTCAATGTGCTTGACAGTGGGGCAGTCACTGTCGTCTGTTGCCTTGGTGCCTCAACCTGAGTCTTGTGCAATTGCGATGTTGCTGATGTAGGCGATACTACTGCACTGCTGTGGATAGGGCTGCTTTGCGCAATGCGGACTCCCTGCTCAGCCGGCTTTTACCCCCTTCACCAACAACACTTGTAGTTTTTTGGCCGCTATGGTGCGCCTCCCAACGGATTGTATGGTGCTTTCTCAAATGGGTTGTTTGGCCCCCGGGACCATAATTTGTACCAAGCTTACCCCGACTAACACTTACTCTGCAAAGAGAGCATATGGCAACGTGAGCCTCCTTCTGGCTAACCGAAAAGAAGTCCCAAACTGGGGAGCTCAACTTTGTGATGCTGGTGCCACTGCCAATGTCGGATGAACTGGTGGTAGCTGGGTATTTTGACATTTGACTCTCTGCAGTACCTACTTCTACTGAGGTGGTTGTGTATGTAGGTTGCTGCCGGGACTTTGCAAATATGGTGGTTGGATCTGTGGTGCCACTGCCACATCCCCCCGGGAAGTTTGGATGGGGTAGCGTCAATCTCCACTGGGGCTGGGCTAACATCCATGATGACTGGCTTGTCATCATCCTCCTCTTCTACATCTGCCTCCACAACTCTAAGGCTTTCTGGAACCTTCCTTTTCCCTTGCCTCGACTGAGTCGTCTCGTGGTGTGTCTCACTTTCAGACTGAAGTGGTAACCACGTGGCATCTAGATCATCAGAAGGCGGGGCTTGAAGAAGAAGATGATGCATCTCTAACCCTCCTTTTTCTAGCTGGAGATCTGGAACACAATGGATCTTCTGGAGCAGATTGCTCTACTTCCTCAGCATGAAGCTCAAGCTCTTGAACTGCTCCTACCTCGGGAGGAACTACTATTGGCGGTTGTGGCTGTTGTTCTGGTTGTTAACCACGTCTCTGAGTTTCCTGCAATGATTGGATACTACTTTGCGATAGAGATAAGTCAATGTCAACATCACTGCTGGTCAGCGTTGCCGTGATTAGACTGGCTGCCTCTGTGACAGACATGGACTTGGGCCTAAATTGGGGTGGGTCCACTGCTTTGGGGGTGCTGCTCCCAGCTTGCCACCCAGAGGCCGGTGTGGCAGGCACAGCTTTTTGTTTTCCAAAAAGCATCTGGGATGACATACCAGTGGTGGTGGTGGTCAGCTCCTTCTTCTTTTTACTGGCTACTTTCTTGGTAACAGTTTTAGGTTTAGCAGTGGTTCCTTTCTTTGGGGACATCTTGAAGCTGTCAGTTAGCAGTGGTACTTAGCTTCACCAGTTGGAGAAATGTCTGATCTGTGGGTCACTCATGCGTCACGCCGTGCACAGGCCTTTTTTCTGGCAGTACTGTGAGTGATGTATTGTTTCTCTTGTTGTCTTCTTGTCGTGCACCTAAAACAAAAGAAGCAAGAAGGACATCAGTGAAACGTGGCATTGTTGCTGTTCAATTAGTAGCACAAACAAAAAATATAATTTAATGTGGTCACTGCTGTTACTCCCTTAATTAACAATACAGTGTAAATATAATAACATATCTACTCATTCGTAAAACAGAAAACCACACCCACATATGCTTTCATGGTGACTGAACACTCAGGAAGAATAAGAGAGAGCAAAAAATACAACAACAACAAACAGATGAAACTGTTTGATTTGTGTGCAGCATGTGACGTCACGTCAATCATGATGTGTGATGTGGCACTGAGGGAGGTGCACCTGACAAATGACAATGGAAGGAATAATCCCTAGACAATGAATGCTGTTGTGTACCTATAGCAGACATGGGATGGAGTTGATATGATTGATGCAAGATGTAGTCGGAAATGGTATAAACAATTTTTTTTTTAATTATACAAAAAAAATTGAAAAAATAATATACCAATTAAATACTTAAAAAAATTTAAAAAAATTAAATAATTAAACATAAGTAAAGTTATCCTCAAAGATATAATGATAAGTTATTATAAAACTGCTATCTCATTGCTCAACCATCCATGCAGCCTATGGCAAAAGGGGCTGAATTTGGCTGACGCACAAAATGGCTGCCAACCAGTGACACATTGTCATCAACAACAACACTGATCTGAACGGCCCCCAGCGCCTTGACACCCTTGGGTAATTGTTCACGCTTTACAAATACTGGACATTTACATTAACATTTAGAAGGCTTTCATTGGGAACACGGAGAAGACATGCAGGCCTATAGGGAAAGCACACTGGCTGGATCCACAAAATTGCCGCCAGCCACATGGTCGCAACAAGAAGTTGGAGGCCTAAAACAAAGAACACATGTAGGCCTATGGCAAAAGCACACTGGCTGCATACACAAAATGGCCGCCAGCCACATGGTCACAACAGGAGCAGGAGGCCTAGAACAAAGAACGCATGTAGGCCTATGGCAAAAGCACACTGGCTGCCTACACAAAATGACCTCCAGCCACATGGTCACAACAAGAAGCTGGAGGCCTAGAACAAAGAATGCATGTAGCCCTATGGCAAAAGCACACTGGCTGCATACACAAAATGGCCGCAAGCCACATGGTCACTCACAAGCCACAACAAGAGGCAGGATGCCTGTAAAACAAACAGAACATGCAGGTCTTGGCCGGGACAGTCCACTGACTATACAAAATGGCCCCTGGCCAGTGGCCACATGGCATCTGGAACAAACAAAGGCAAATGTTGGCCCATGGCACAAACTCGAACACACACACTGGCCAGAAAAAGGAGGAATGGTAAAACAGAGAAAACATAATTAATTTAGCAATGCCAAAAATAAAAATTATTGGGCTAAAAAAATGTTTACAACAAGACACATCCTTCAAAGCCATTACCCCACCTAGTCCTGCCTCCTATAGACTGTTTGCATGAAAAACAATGAAATCCCACAAAAAGGCACATTTTGTATTTGAATCCAAATCCATCCATGGCATAAATGCTGCAAACACCACAGAAACAGTTGTTTCATGCACCCGTGAGTAGCACTGGGCCTGCTGGCTGGAAGGCCAATTGGCAGACTAGGCCATATAGTGAATTCAATCAAAATTGCAAAGGTATTAAAAATCATGTAGAAAATGTAGGAAACTGTGAAAAATTTTCCTTTACAAAAGAAGAAAAATTAAATGGAAAGAAATCACTAGGCCGCTACTGAAACAACAGGCCACCCACCACAATAAATTGTTAAAATTAATTAAAAGTACAAATAAATCCAGGTGCATGGCCCCAATAAAAAAAAACAACACCAGTTTCTCAACTTACTTGTGAAATCTCAAATTCAAAGTCCGTAAATCCAATGTAATTGCAGCAGACACAAAGAGTGATCCTTCCAGCTCCAAATCCAAATTAAAAGTGACCAGAGATGGACAAAGCACTGGGAGGAGCCTGCTGGACAGGAACAGGAAGTTGGAGACTCTGGAGCACTACCTTCCAGCTGATAAAAAAGTACAAAAACAAAAAAGACTCCTCGCACAAAAAACCACCACCAAATGTCAATTCGAGGAGGTTTTTAACTCTAAATCGTCAGTTGGGGAAGATTTTGATGCTGCTCGAGGAGAGAATCTTCCCCAGATTGCAGCCAAAATAGATCCTGGGCGTCCGGGTTCGCGTACAGCAGAAAACATCCACCGGAAGTCACTGGCATAGCTGAATGACATGTTGATAAACGCAAAATCTTGTGGGAGCATGCGGCCGGCTAGGAAATCTAGTGGCGCTAGTGAATGGCCCTGGAAATCTCGTAGGAGATCGCGAGCACCTGGCAAGTCGCTCCCACGTGCACGAAATTGCATTTAGAGCATGCAGACCAAAAAAAAAAACTCAGCTCCATTGCCGAATGCAGAGTTTAACGGTAACTCCGCATTCTCTGTGGAACGCGGAGTTGCCGAATTCCGCAAACTCTGCGAACAGAGCAGAGTTTAATGCCCGGGCTTAATCATAATTAATATTAAAAGCAGAAGTTTATTCATTTCTTTAGCTTCTCCTAAACTTGAAAACCTGAGTTAACCAAAACAGTACCTAAATTGCATTTTAGTTTTCTTCTTAGGATCAACATTCAGACCTGTATACTGAAAATAGCTTTTGGGGGCCAGTCAGTGTAGGACCCTGCCAACACAATACTTTAAATGCAGGGTTAATTCCTGGTAAATAAAGGTTATTTTGACTGGTTTTCCTGCAGATTTAAAAGCTGCAGCACCAAGGCTGCATATGTAGGTCTTAAGCCATGTTTTCATGTCTAGTGGATGGCACAACCTGCATATGCTTTGTGTTGACTACCACTTTGAGCAGCACATACTGGCTTGGTGCCAACATTCCACAGAAAACAAGTCTATCACAATTTAAAAAACTTCAATTCAATCACTGTGCAGGTGTTTGTTGTACAAGATATGTACACTCAAAGTCCTTGTGTGTCATTCACATGATCAACCCATTTTCCCTTTGTACTGTGCAACAGCAGTACATAAGTGCAAATGTCACAACTTTGAAATGTCCAAATAAAGATGATATGGTGAAGGTAGAGGATGTGGTGCAGCGGCCAGAGCAGCTGACTTGGGTGCTGGGGATCCGGGTTTGCGTCGCGGTGATGGCTCAACATCCTGTGATTCTGGGCAAATGACTTAAGGCCTGATTATAATGTTGGTTGGACTTGCCTCCGACCGACACCACTTGAGTGGATGAACCGCCCAGTCACAGGTCAGCGGTTCCGCACCCGAATTACAATGCGACTGCATTTAGGAGTCAAAGGCAAATGGGCAGTTGCCAGAGCATCACAACATTTTTGTAGATCCTGTAAGACAACACAGTGGTTATCTGCATCAAAAGTTGTGGCTGCAGCCACAACGTCTAGATCATCAAGGTCTGGAACATACATCTTGATGCCAAAGAGCATTTCATACGGGGTCCGTCCACCCAAAGATCTTTCAGGGAGGTTCTTAAACACTTGTTGAACCCCATAAAGATGACAACCAACCTCATCCCGTACCTAATACCCTCGCTGTTAAAGATTGATTTAAGTCACGGTTCATCCGCTCCACAACAGAATTGCCCTCAGTCCTATATGGAGATGAGAAATGCACCTGCACTCCCATGGACGTCATTGTATCACAGTACGCCTTAGAGGCGAGAGCCGGACCCTGGTCTGAATGGAAAGCGCCATTAGCATAAGTTCCGACAAAGACCTGCAAATCCTTAATAACAGTGCGAGCATCCGCTGAGCATTGCCATTAGACCCAAAGGAACCTAGAGCAAGAATCCACTGCAACCAAAATATATTTGGATGTGTTGTCTGAAACACGGAGACCGCAATGATCAAGATAAACACAGCCAAAGTGCTGACTGGAAATATGTAGGTGTGTCTCTGGTGGATGGGACACTGTAGACCTTTTAATTTATTAACAAGCATTGCAACATAGGACATAACGGCGAGCTTGCTGGTATAAGCCTCGCCACCAATAACGTTACTGTAAGAGTGAAACAGTGACAGCAACTCCTGCATGCGCAGAAGCTATACCGTCATGAGCGGCCACTATCAAAAAGTGTCTGCGGTCCAGCTTGGGTATTAAGCGGTCACCAACCACAGGGGTATTTGCAAAGGGGACTTTGTCAGCATTTAATTGATAAGTGTATTGAGAAGGAAATCCTTGAGGAAAGGGGGTACAATGCAGAGATGCGGCGATGGCAGCCAGAATATTATCACATCAATTTTACTCATAAAGTGCATAGCAGCGGCTACCTTAATTGTGACTACTGCAGATTTGACTGCTTCCTCAGCCATTGAATTGCCAACTGCGTGCGCTCCAACTCGCTGATGGCTTAACACGTGTATAACATGTCTAAGAGTTAGGCTTTCTTTATGAATAGCCACCTTAACCCATAGCATTTTATACTTTATTGTACTACCTCTAGAATCCCGAAAGGGATTTTGTTTCCAAAAATGCAAATTATCATTAAATGCTTGTATGCAATAAAAAGAATCATACACTACAAGGGTGTGCGACTCAGGATCAGAATGTTTAAGAGCCAAAAGCAAAGCTCTCAATTCGACCAACTGTGCCGCACAGTCACCAAGTGCCTGTGTATGAATCAAAGAGTAGTGGAAAATTCCATCGATCATAGTGCCTACAACAATAGCGCAAGACGCCGAATAAGTCTCCCTAGAACCAATGGCAGGTTGTGCTGAACCGGCAGTGTAAATGACACAGTTGTACTGATCAAGAGGAAGAAGAGAAAGAAGGCAAAGGATGAACATGTTCATATTGAAGAAACTCCTGCGTTTGCAAAGAAAGGTCAAAAACAAAGCTAACATCAATGGATGTTAAACATTTTAGCCCACTGAATCCAATGGGGGTGAAGGACTTTTGAATTAGGAATACTAGCCTTTGTGACTGCCTCTAAGGCAGGCACAGGATAAAAGACAAAGATGCTTTTACCCTGAGCAAATGGCCGTTTTTTAATGATGGCCATTTGCACCGCAGTCAAGATTTTCTCAGCGGAAGAAGAACACATTTCAGCAGGAGTGTATAGATGTGTAAGCGATGGGGACTGTGCCACCTTCATTAATTGTTACATAAGTGAAACCAATAGAACCCAGCAAGATCTGGATGGTCACATTCATGGTATTATGCCTGGTCTGTAGGAACTGCACTGCTAGCAGATCTGACTGCGAATCACATAAGACCGCAGTAAGTTCTGGAAGCCAGGGCGAAGTGGAAAAAGTAGGGTGTATCAAAGAATAAAGAGGTTTAATTTGCTGTGCATAATTAGGAATATATGTTCTACTGAAATTTAAAAACCCAAGCAGAGACTGCAATTTTTTAAGGGTGGAAGGGGGTTGCAATTATGCACAATTCTCCAAGAAATGAGGGGCCAAACCCCTACCCTCATTGGTCAATTCATAACCAAGTAAAAGTACAACAAGGAACCGAATGTGCGACTTTGAAAAATGTAACTTGTAACCAAGTTCAGCGAATCGCGTAATAATGCTGTCAACTCTCGCCAAATGAGGATTAAATACATCATCAGTAAGGTAAATGTCATTGACATAGGACAAAGCTTCAGAATCAATGTCATGTAAAAGGGACACAATGCGTGCCGCAAAGACACCAGGAATATTCGTATACCCCATAGGTAAAAGGGTGCATCGACTCTGGCAACCGATGGCGATAAATGCAGACCAGTCACGGCTCTCAGGAGCCAGGTTGTGACTAAAAAAACGTGAGAAATATCAAGTATAGTCTTGAATTTTTCATGGACGATATTGTTAATCAGGGGGTAAAGTATGTGTTCTGCACCGCAAAAGTGTGTGTATGACTATTCAAATGTCTATTATCTAATACAATGCGATAGGAACTATCAGGTTTCAATATCAGAAAAAGAGGATTATTCATAGGAGAGACCAAGATTGGAAATTATTATTGTGTGATGTGTCTAGGTGCTAGAGCCTGACCAGAAAAGAATAACAAGAGGCATTGTTGTTTGACCCTGTCTACCCTGTGAGAGTGCATTGTGGACAGGTACAAGCGCTACTCAGGGGTCCTGCAAATAAGTACCAGACCAAATGTTGGCGACCAAACATTGGCGACGCCATGTTATAGGGATTCTATGGTGGCACAGAACTATGTTTGAGACCATGGAACCTTTGTAGGCAGGGACTGAGTTATCCTACCACCTTAGTACTCATGAGCCCGGGACCGACTAGCTATAGTGTCTCACTTGCCCTCCTAATCACTCACAGAGGAACAAGTAATTAGACATCTCAGAACACAACACTCCCGACTCTCTCATGAATGGCGGTGGCAGGACCTTTTTGCTCTCCCCCTCGTACTTGTCCACAATAAGATCTGACAGAGACACAAGAAAAGTTTAAAATATTTATTTTAACTATTGTGCTCTAATATGCAGTATATGTGCCACAATAAGTAAGAAGATGCCTAGCACAAATACAATCAGCATAGTAAGTAATCCATTAATCATGAAAGGAGCTGCCATGGTACTAGACTAGGCCTGGCCCCTTCTACAGAAGCAACGTGATCATATATCAGATGGGTGTTTGCAGCGGACCCCGTACCTTAACATGCACAGATGAAAGTTTTACATTTCGATCTCTTCTTTGAATCTCTCTCCAAGTGTGTATTTGCATGTCTGTGCATACATATATGGCAAACAGTATTTCTTTTCAAACAACAGCTGCATTTGTGTATTGTGTCAAGGTGCTAGAGCCTGACAAGAACAGAATAACAAGAGGCATTGTTGTTTGACCTGGCCTACTGAGCTCAGACTAAATCCCAGGAAAGAACAGAGTGCAAAAACAACAACAGGTTCAGTGAAAGTGCAGCGTGGCACGAAGCAAGACACGTTTGTATAGTAACGTGTGCAAAGCAGAGAGCCTCTTGCTACATGCTCAGGCTAACATAAGGGAAAATGACAATAGGCCTGCACGGGAAATACAACACCACAACCACCAGCACACCCACAAGCACCACAACCACCAGAACACCCACAAGCACCACCACAGCCACAAGCACCACAACCACACTAACCACTTCAACAGTTGACTCATCCAAAAGCACACCTACATGCAAAACAACACCACCCAAACGCAAACACACACACTAATCCGAATGCAAAACACCTGAGAAACCACACACATCCAAACATATCTCAGACCCACGTTCAACTGAAAATCATATACCGACAGGTACCACAACCACACCAACCACCTCAACAGCACACTCATCCAAGCCAACACCCACACGCAAAACAACACCAACCAAAACCAAATGCACACACTCACCCAGATCTAAAACACCTGAAAAACCACACATCCAAAATTACAGCAGACCCAGATGCAGCTGCAAAACATACACCAACAGGCACCACAACCACACCAATCACCTTAACAGCACACTCATCCAAACCAACACCGTCACACACAAGCACACCAACATGCAAAACAAAACTCCCACCAAGTACAAATGCACACACATCTGAACAACATACACCTGACAGGAAACAAACACCCAACCATACAGAGCATACACCAGACCCACATTCAACTGCAAAACCAACAGACACATGCATGATACACACTGCAGCTACCTCTACCTCCAAAACCCAATCCACTCCTAACCTCCTACCCGTACTCCTCCACCTAAATTTATGTCTTACCTGGGCATACGAGTGTAAAAATGTTGGGTCTTAGAACCCAGTGAACAGTGCATAGCACCAGCAAGTTTACTAACTTGTAACAGGTTACCTGGGCATACCCCATGTCAAACCAAAACCCACCCCTCCCCAGAAAGATCCTTGAGGTGACTGCTCTATACCCACTAGATGTCCCTTCCTGAGGAGCTTCCCCTTTGGCAGTCTGTTTAGGAGGCATTTTCAGGACAACACTCCAACATCATATCTTTGTGACAATCAGTTTTTTTATTGTTTTATGTTTTGCAACAAAATATATTGATTTGTGTCAGGAACCTGTCTCTATTGCCCCAACCCCTTACACTGAGCTACACTCACATGCCATGAGGCCCACGTTCATAGTATTTAGTTCATGTAAAATACACCTGCAATCCTTACTCATCCAGAATTTCCCTCCCTTTGTACCACCTACAAATGCCCATACTTCTTTGTTTTGTTTATATGCTTCACTGTTTCCTTTTGCCAAAGATACCCATGTTTCAAGAAATCAGCACTCTGTCTCAGATGCATGCTGACTCAGATGGCAGTGACAGCCTTCAGCAAAAAACACTTCTGCTGTGAGCCGCATGAGTCATCACTGAAGCAAAGCACTTAGAACTCTCCTGCTGTGAGCCACATGAGTCATCACTCAAGCCTCCTGCTAAGTGCATGGAAGACCTCCTGCTGAAACCTTGGGCATGGCAGCAGCTTGTATATTTCAACAGCACCCAAGACAAAACAACTTGCTTTGCCTAAAGATTTGTCAGCCTGCCGGTTTCGTGCCTATTGGGAAAGAAGTCAGACCCGGGCTCCCCAGCTGTTAATTACAGCCTTCACAAGAACAACTCTTCCTTCAGAGTCCCCACATGCACAGGGTTCATACAACCCTTCAAGTGTGGACACTTACCTGAAGCCATCATCTGCTTCACTGATCTTCATCATCTCGCTCATCACAGGTACCTACAACAAAGATAAACAGTGCATAGTTACTTTCAATTCTTGCACATTTTTTGCTTGTTTGATAAATAGATATTGGCACTGCGAGGGAGAGCACCTTTTTGACATTTGACTGATGCAAGAGTGAGAGCGCATTTCTCCTGTGAAGAAACAGGACAGTGCGCTATTTCCTTCACAAGAGAACTAAACTACAAATGCAATATTCCTTGTGTTCCCTGGCAACTTGGCAGAAGATCTACGCACATATCCACAAGGGCCTTCTCCCCTTTTATGATAAGACCACTAGCTTGAGCAATTGAAGCAAACAGGTGGGAACGGTCAGGAAGTGGGATTGGTTCCATATCATCATCATCATCAGATAATTTTATTTCGATCACAAAGATCATAAAAGTAAACAGCACAAGAAAGATGAAATACAGAATGTAAAAAAAATTGTTTTAAATGACATAAATACCATAACATAGTTTAAAAACGGGAATAATAAAAGCAGATAAGATATACAATGCATCATACAATACATTTGAAGTGCTTAATCCACAGTGCATGCCAGTATCTGGAGAGACCATAGACCATTTCTCTGAGTTTGTCAGTGGTCAAGATTCTCAACACCTCAAGGTAGTGGCCAGGGCCAACCAATCTACATAGCAGAATTATCAATTTTTTCCTCAAAGATTTCTAGTGTGGACAGAAGAAAAGTAAATGCACAATGGATTCTGGACTGACATCGCATGCAGGGCAAAAATCATCATTAAAAGCATTACAGCGCCACTTTATACAAAACAATTTTGTGGGCAAGGTCTTGTAGTGAAACTGAAAAAATAGTTTGCGCGCCAGAGGGGGGACTATTTCATCAATAGTATCCTCAAAGCGGGTTCCATATCATCTTTGCAAGGCCACTCATCTCTCCAGGTAAAAGACAGCGACCAGTATTGACAGTAGGCAAAGCCCACGATTAAAGCCTTACCCAGATGATATGGACAATCCTGAGGTCACATTGCGGGATATTGCGCATATACTAACTGCAGAATGAAAATCGTGCCATACGTCACAATCTCACCTCCCTACAAAGCCAAGTGAGTAGTCAAGCAGACAATCCCTGGGGGGAGCAAGAGCTAAAGACTCCCCAGATGTAAAACCAGCAACATTTGTAACTAGTAGAGGGGTGGTGCTAGCTGGTCAGGCCACCCCCACTCAAATCTATATAGTTTCCCCGACCCCTGTTACTTTAGCACCACCAGAGAGCTTTTATAGTGATAGTGCTAAATGCTTGATTTTTATTAAACAATGCCATTACCATTTTATGGCTAGTACAACAGCTTTCCCTGACAACGCAGCCCATGTTGCATTTATCTTGTCCTACACGGGAGGAGACGCAGTTTTATGGTCAATACCCTTAGTTGACAGTAGTGACCCCTTGCTGTATGATTTTGAGGAATTCAAGAAAGCTATGCGTCACCTTTTTGCTAAACATGCGTTCATTCAGGCAGCAGATAATTAACTTTTGAACCTTAAACAAGGAACTTCAGTTTTACTGCATTATATCTCCTCCTTTAACCACCAAGTCACAGAAACAACTTCGCCTGAAAACAAACGGGTCTCCATATTTTACCATGGCTTGAGTGAGGAGCTAAAAGATCTAGGGCCACATTCTCAAGAACGGCGATAACATGATCGCCACTTTAGCGGCAGGAAACTGCTGCTAAAGCGGCGATAAGGGGCTTTATCGCCGCTTTAGCGGCAGTTTCCTGCCGCTAAAGCGGCGATAATGTTATCGCTATTCTTGAGAATATGGCCCCTAGTGTCCTAAGTTGCAGAAACACCAGAGTATTGTGGTGAGTTTATTGATCTCATTGTAAAATCGAATCACGGTTTATTAGAAAGGAAAGGAGAAAAGGGAAAACATCTTTCGATGCTAGAATGATCATGGTTAAGACTCGGGCTGAAACAGCATCAGAAACCACAAATGCAGGTTAATCAATGCAAATTGGTGGAGTTAGAGGACCCTTGACTAAAAAGGAAAAGGAGTATCGCCGGAAGTTGAATCAATTTTTATATTGCTGCAAAACCGGTCACTTCATAAAGGAGTGCCCCACTCGTCTGTCTAAACCAAATTCCTCTAAAACAAGTGCTGCCTTATTTCCCATAAAACCTGATGAGGTGATGGGAAATGAAGGAACTCAGTAGGTAGTGAGGTTGACCTACTGGGTGGATCTCTGCAATCAACCTTCAAGACATCTTCTGACCTAGCAATACATCGTCTCAGTTTGCCTCTAACCCTAACCTCCTTGTCAGGGACCATCGGTCAAGTAGAAGCCTTAGTAGATTCCGGAGCCATAGGCAATTTTCTGGACATTAAATATGCAAAATCACTGGGCATTCAATAACTGCGCAAGGGCAACCCTGAGGTAGTCAGAGCTGTCGATGGGAAGGAACTTACTTCTGGAATGTTACGGTTTCAGACTGATCAGCTTGTTATGACATGTCTTGCCCAACATCAGTAAAATATTTGCTTCAATCTAATAGATGCCCCTCAATTCCACCATATTTTAGGTTTGTCCTGGCTTTATTGCCATAACCCAGCCAGAGATTGGAAAGCTAAAACAGTTACCTTGAACTCGTCCCCGCGTTCCAAACATTGTTATCACCCACAGGCGCATCATCAGGAATCTGTTGAAACACCACATACTATACACTTATGGGAATTAAGGCTGCCCCTCACTGAAGGTTTACAGGTGCAATATTCTGATCTAGCTGACGTCTGTGATAAGAAAAGGGCCAACACTCTACCACCACATCGCAGTTTTGACTGCCAAATTGACCTGGTTCCTGGAGCAAAATTGCTGTGTAGTCGTATTTACTCTCTCGCAGAAAAGGAGAATAAACATTATAGACTGTACTTGGACGAATACTCAGAAATTGGCTTTGTCAGACATTCCAAATCCCTGGTCTCCTCTCCTTTGTTCTTCGTCCCAAAATGAGGGGGTGGTGGGCTTAGGATGTAAGGGCAGTTATTTTTGCAAAGTTAGATATTAGGTGAGCATACAATTTAGTGACAGTATGAACTTTGGATGAGTGGAAGACTGCATTTAGAACTAAATTTGGGCTTTTTGAATATCAGGTAATTCCTTTTGGCTTATGTAATGCCTCAGTATCCTTCCAGTTCGTCACAAATAAAGTTTTACGGGAATTCAGTGACATCTGTTGTGTAGTATATATAGAGGACATCCTGATATACTCCATCTCAGAGGAAAAACACACCCAGCAGGTACGTGCCATTCTTCAAACGCTCTGAGTGAATGATTTATATGTCAAAATTGAAAAAAGTGTCTTCCATACCACAGAAGTAGAATTTTTAGGATATGTTATCACCCCCAAAGGCACATGCATGGATCAAAAGAAAATTGCCTTCATACTTAATTGGCCTTCCCCTACTACGGTGAAGGAACCAACGCCAATTCATAGAACAATTCTCCAAGGCCATTACCCCAATCACACACTTGTTACGCAAAAAGGTACCCTTTGTGTGGGACAAACATGCTGAAAAAGCATTCACGACTCTCAAAAAGAAATTCCCCATGGCCCCTAATTTTGCCCACCCAAATCCAGATGATCCATACATTGTAAAAGAGGACGCTTCCCAGACTTCCTTGAGAGGCATCCTATCTCAAAGAAATAGAGAAACTGGACACTTGCATCCCATTGCCTTGTATTCACGTAAATTGTTGCCCGGAGAATGTAATAATTCTATCGCTGACAGAGAGTTATTGGCCATAAAAGCAGCTTTTGAGGAATGGCGACAATACTTGTTGGGAGCCAAACACCCAATAACAATTTACACTCATCACAGAAATCTGCAAGTTCTTCATTCCATCAGAGCCCTCACCCCTAGATAGTAATGCTGGACAATTTTGTTAACGATTATAATTTTGTAATTTCATACTGACCAGGTAAAGACAATGCCAAGGTGGATGTCTTTTCCCGGAAGAAGAGTAAGAATCACATACGCCTGAATATACTCCTTCTTCTATTTTGTCCTTCAATTTCTTTCAAGGGGTCATTATCACAACTGACTTTCTAACCACCTTTCGATCACATATCCAACACAAACCACAGGACAATTGGCCTCAGAAAGTGGAAAATGTAGTAGCCAAAAATGGCCTGTTGATGCATTACCAGTGTTTATTTGTACCTGATGCTGATTTACAAGAACAAGCACTACAATTGTGTCATGATTCAATTCTAGCAAGTCACCCAGGAGCCCCAAACACTTTAGATCAACTCAAACAACAGTTCTGGTGGCCCTCTGTGCTTCTTTGCCTTACTCTGCATCAAAGAGGACTTCCATGAGTGTTGCAGTGGGTGTTCCCATGTCACACCCATGAATGTTGACGCATTCCCAGATTTACAAGGACTTTTAAGCCTTGGAATGAGTCCAAAGCCTACTACTCTCCATGGGAGGCGTGCCAAGGAGAAATAACTTTATTTCTGTTCGTTTTTCCTCTTTCTTTGTGTGCTGCATTCAGTACAACTCCTCCAGTGATTGTTTTTTAACAGGAAGGTGTCCCTTCCGGCACAAAAACAATCATTCCTACAACACAGACACCCTGTGTGCCTGCATTAGCGCAAAGCAGCCAATTGTGCACCAGCTCAGTGGAAGAGGACAGGAATGCACCATATCTCATAGATATGGCGCTTTCCTGTTCTTCTCTTTTGATGCTGGGCAAAAACTAGTAACTAACAGGCACATGCATCAATGTTGGATTTTGCGATTTCTTAATTGCGATTTTTAAGGAATCGCAATTAAGGAATTGCAAAAGCCTATGCATGTAGAAATCGCTTAAAAATAGCGATTTCTAAACATTCCTTAATTGCGACTCGCAAATTGCGAGTCGCAATTAAGGAATACCTCCCATTCATTCCTATGGGCCTAGAGGCCCATAGGAATGAATGGGAAGACATTCTCAATTTGCGATTCTCAATTAGAGAATCGCAAATTGAGAATGCATTTCAAGGGTGCCAGTGTGTCAAAAGGACACCCTGTTGCACCCCTGAAATCTGCATATGAGTACATCTTGCACACACACATGCCCCAAGGGCATGTGTGTGTGTAAATGGAACTTTGAAAAATGCACTTTAGTGCATTTTTCAAACTTCTGTACAAATTACCATGAAGTTCAACTTCATGGTAATTTGCGCCCCTATTAGCGAAATCGCTAATTTTTTTACTTTAATGCATTGCATTTAAGGAATCTCAATTTGCGATTCCTTAAATGCAATCGCACTGTGAGAACTCGCAATTAATTGCGAATTCTCAAATTGCGAGGGCCTTGACCCTTGATGCATCGCAAAAGCTAATTTTGCGCTCGCAAACGGCCGATTTTTGCGAATCGCACCGTTTGCGATCGCAAAAAGCTTTGATGCATGTGCCTGTAAGCCCCTAAGGGGCACATGCATCAAGATGAAAAATTGCGATTCCTTAAAGCGATTTTTTAAGGAATCGGTGTTTAAGAGTCGCAATTCTTTATGCATGTAGGAATTGCAAAAAAATAGTGATTCGCTATTAGGGAATGCATTCCCATTCATTCCAATGGGCCTCGAGGCCCGTAGGAATGAATGGGAAAGCATTTGCAATTTGCGATTACCAAATAGGTAATCACAAATTGCAAATGCAATTTCAAGGGTGCTAGGGGGTCTAAGGCCCCCCTGATGCACCCCCAAAACAGGTTAGTGTGCACATGTGGCGCACACACATGCCCTAAGTGCATGTGTGAGCGCCACATGGCATTTTGAAAAATGCAATTTTGTGCATTTTTCTGAGGATTTGCAAGTTACCATCAACTTGAAGTTGATAGTAATTTGCGAATTCTTAATGCAAAGTTGCATTTTTCAAATGCTTCATGCATTGCATTCATGGAATCCCAAATTGTGACTCCCTAAATGCATTTGCAAAATAGGTAATCGCAAAAATTGCGATTACCTATTTTGCGAATGCATTTTGGTTTAATGCATCGGAAATGCCTTTTTACCGGTCTGCGAATCGGCCCGTTTGCGACCGGTGAAAAGCTTGATGCATGTGCCCCTTAGTCTTTTAAAAAGTCTGCCGAAAATAAATTGGCAACAAAGGCAGACATCACAGTAAATCTGTTCTGGCTCACCCGCTGCTGGAATCTTTGTGCGCCCAGCAAATTCCAAGGGATAATAATAACGGCAAGATAACTCTGGTGGTTAATACACTTGAGGAGAGGGCTGTATTTTGTCTAGTCAGAGTTTTGACTCATAAAGTAGCATAGATGGTTAATGTGACTCCTGCAAAGCCCATTGTGTAATATGCAGATCACTGCTTTTGACACAGAGATCCTTCTGCTACTTGCAGATCATAGGTGTTCTAGTATAGTCCAGTGAGCTATGAACTGACATGAAGGACCTGCATGCAAACTTCAAAGCACAGGTTTAGAGCCTTATTTTTTTCTCACTTTTTCATTATTCTAAGGTTGATAAAAAGGCTCCATTATGTAGTAATAAAGTCTTGTTAATACAGGCAACTCAAACCAGTTCTTCAAATTTTAAACTCTGGCTTTGTGTTTCTCACACTTTTGTACTCTTAACATATGCCTACCAGTAAGGGCGATATGTGACTCTTACACCTTGCAACCATCATTGTCTTACATAACATATCATGTACATAGATTTACAGTCTTGTAGGATTTATTATTTCCGTATAGTGTGTGTGTGTTTCACTGTGTCATGTAATGCTCTAAAAATAAAAGTAAATTAGTGAATGTAATTCAAATCACTGTTTGTGTAAGTCCTCTAAGAAACCCATACATCTGAACCTCTTACAGTGCATGCATATGTCTATACAGGGGGTGAACAGAGTAAAACACCTGCCTCCAAATCATAGTTTCTCTTCAAGTGAAGTGAAAACAGATTGTTGGGCCATTATTTCCCTCCATTGCATTGGTATCCACATGTTCCAGATAGCTCCCAGGCAGAAAGATGCTAGAAAAAAGGAGGGCTTGTGGCCCTTTAAATTAGCCCTTTGTTTTTTGCTCAGATGGAAATGAAAGTGAAAAGCCCATTCATGATCTGGAGGTTGCTGTTCTTAGTGGAAAGAGTCAACTACTGGGGCTGCTGAATGTGTCCCGGTGTCCATCAGTTTCACCAGGACAAATTCAGCATATTTCATTGGGGCATGCCGGATCCGGGATTTGGCTCAGTAGCTGCTGCCAGACTTGGGATATGGCATGATCCCCTGTATTTTCTGCACTGGTAACAACATATTTTGATACTCTGCTTGAAGTTGCCAAAAAGCAGCACAGGTTTGTGGAATTGCAGAATAATGAGGTGATGTATCTTTTTCAGGCTGCACCACCTGCTGTTGCCTTGCAATTACTCCCTCACAAGGTAAAGAGAAGTCAGAGTGGTAGTGTGGGTTGCTTCTCTGCCCTGCACTGCAGGGTCCGGCTGGGACAGAATATAGGGCCGGGCACCAAAATAAAAGTGGCCTCGTTAGTGAATAATTTATCTATAAAAAGTGGTCCACAATTGCAAATAGGGTCATTTTGAACTTGTATTAACATGTTGCAGAGTAGTTTTGCAAGGTATGGGAGACTGCTTGAATTTGTGCTTGCTGCATACAATGTTTGTGGTGATATCAGGGAAATCAACAGTAAAAGCTGGCCCACCAGACTATAAAACATGCCCATAAACCTTCAAGAAACAGGCCTACACACTGACCTATCAGACCAGCTCCTGGGACACTGCCTAATTGCCCTACAGGCCAGTTTGAGCCCGCTGCCCTGCTGCGTATATTAAATAGTTTTTTTTGCCTAATAAAGGGTACTCAGGCAACAGCTGTTTTAATTTGGTGCTGACTGCATGCAACGTGGCAGATAGGAGGGACGATTGCAGGAACAGAGGATAGAAGAAATTACAGCCGATCAGCTGCATGTGGTTATACCATACTAAAACACAGTCCAAGTGTAAAATATGCACAAAGAAGAACTGGGCCCGTATCATGATCAAGGGTGTAGCTACCATTGGTGCAGCAGGTGCAGTGGATGTGGGTCCTAGAGCTCTGAAAAGCTTATTGAACCCTGATAATTGTTGTTTTTAATACCCCCAAAAGCAGTCAAAGGGGCCATTTCCTTGCTTGCACCAGGACCTATAACGTCCTTGCTATGACTGACCATGATGCCACGATGGATTTAGGCCGAGATCTCTGTACTGGGGTGAATGTATGACATTGTTCTGCATTCTGTCCATTAATTGTTGTTTTTGCATTTGTCACCCAGAGTGGGACGGGTATGCCCAGACGTGGGTCCCGTGCTCTCCATGCCACTGGAGTCAAGCTATCCTGGCTGATGAGGGGTGAAACCCCGAAACCGGTCTTAGGATGCTTGTTTCCAGTCCAGGGAGGACCTGGCTTGGCAGTTCGGGCTGGACTGTTCCCATTGGGCACAGGGTCAAGACTGATTTGCATATGGCTGGGTTCAAACTGGAATGGCATGGGGAGCAAAAAAACGATGGATTTAGGCCCAGATCTCTGTACTGGGGTGAATGTATGACATTGTTCTGCATTCTGTCCATTAATTGTTGTTTTTGCATTTTCTGCACTGCGGCAGCGCAGAAGGGGGTCTGAGCTCATCTTTTTAGCATCTTGAGTGCATACATTAACTCGAAATATCTCCAAGTTATGCTCAGCAGAAAACGGCATCATGTATGATAATGCCCTTAACCTTCTATTCCTGAACAGTCAATACCTAGAATCAGGCACCAATTCCTGCAGCTCTTTTTATACAGCTTTACATTTTGGACTCTATACAAAGTCAAAAACTATGTTGTTTCCTTTTATAGGAAGGCTAAACAAAATCTATTTGCACATGCTCCTCCAAGTCCTATTCATGGTAAGAGTAAGAATTTGCAAAGATCTTACTTGAAAAATTCAGATCCTACTCTTTTGTTCTGGGCGTGCTAACTTTAGCAAAGTCACAGAAAGGTGTATTTAATTCTCTCTCACTAGGAATGGCAGAGCTCTAAAATGTGAGTTTGCAACTCTGTGCTCCCTTAGATCAATATCCGACGCGTGAATCGCAGATTTGACTGCTGTGAGTACAGTATATTCGTTTTTTCACTGTGAAATGTTGAAATTACTAATTATCCCATTCCCTGCTGGTCTTGCAGAAATCAGATGCAATCTGCCGAGCTGCAAAATCGCATAATAAAAGGTAGGGGAACCTGATTTCTGTCGCACTTTTACAAGCTGCACAGTCAAACATTACTTTTTTATATGGTAATTGTTTTGTTTTTGGCCAGGTTTCAGCTTTCACATATTACTGTTTTACCTTTTATTTCAAATATAATTATTTCTTTGGGAAAAGGGACTTTCTAATTGTTGAATAAAGCAGGATGCTGCACTGTTATAACTGCTTCAATGAAACACCATATGCTCCTAAAGTGTATGGATTTCTAATGGAATATTGAAGTTTTGAAGCGATGCAATATTCAAGAGCAAAGTATGTTAAAATAGACCAATAAATAATTTCTTCTTTAGTTTCTTCTTTAAACTTTGGCTAATGCTATGGGACAGATTTTAAATGATCATGCAAAAAAGTGGTGGTGTGATGCACTCCATTTTCTACTGTGTTTAGTTTATGTGTTTCTTCAATTTCTGCTTATTAAAGGCGTGCAAAGCTTTTATAAGCGCTTCGCCCTATCGCGCTCGAATCGTAGAACCAAACACGAGGGAATCGCGTGATTCCCTTCCTAAGCTGCACTGCCAATGAATCCAATGAATCAAATTCTTTTATAAACTCCTTAGTTAATCCACTTTTCTCTTCATATTATTCAAATTTTCTCCATTATTCTGTTCAATCCATTTTACTCATTTTCTTATCCATACTCGAGTTTTCACAAAAAACACAGGAGCATCAGATTTTCCTCATGACACGATTTATTTTAAAATAGCCCAATGCATTTCGGGGTGACCCTTCGTTGGGGGCATCTATAGAAAAATTATTAAAAACGACCGTCAGTACATTTACACACATATAAACTCGTTATCTATTTCATAAAACATCTGGATGCTATAACATCCTTTTACATGTTATTCATCTTTTTAAACCCATCTTAAAACTCTGTACTCCGGTTTATGCAGGTGAGCACAGGGCCACAAGCAATTGAGACATTGGACGTATTAATTTGGCATCACTGGCGTAGCAAGGGGGGGGCGGAGGGGGCGGTGCGCCCCGGGCGGCACGAGATTCGGGGGCGGCGGCGGCCGCAAAAATCATCGCCAGCACCCCCCCCCCTCAGTGCGGCGGCAAAAGGCAGGAAGGCAGGGACCGCCACGGGCGGCAGAGTGCCTAGCTACGCCACTGTTTGGCATGTGCAGCGCGGGGATAATGTGGTTGATGTTTTAAAAAGATGTCTCTTTTGCTTGTGGCCCCGTGTTCACCTGCATAAACCGGAGTACAGAGTTTTAAGATGGGTTTAAAAAGATGAATAACATGTAAAAGGATGTTATAGCATTCAGATGTTTTATGAAATAGATAACGAGTTTATATGTGTGTAAATGTACTGACGGTCGTTTTTAATAATTTTTCTATAGATGCCCCCAACGAAGGGTCACCCCGAAATGCATTGGGCTATTTTAAAACAAATCGTGTCATGAGGAAAATCTGATGCTCCTGTGTTTTTTGTGAAAACTCGAGTATGGATAAGAAAATGAGTAAAATGGATTGAACAGAATAATGGAGAAAATTTGAATAATATGAAGAGAAAAGTGGATTAACTAAGGAGTTTATAAAAGAATTTGATTCATTGGATTCATTGGCAGTGCAGCTTAGGAAGGGAATCACGCGATTCCCTCGTGACAGATTTTAAATGAGCACAACACAATGTATGGGAAACATCAATTAAGTCAACCAGTACACTAGTTGTTCATACCTGTTTAACAATCATAGCGCATGCACTGAATGAGGAAGTTCAAGCCATCAGCTGAAATATTTTTGGGGCTTTGATTGGTCAACAATGCAAAATAACTCATGTTATTTTATCACTTTGCTTGCTGGGCTGACCGTCCTTTTTATCTGCAGAGACTAGCGTCTAACTGCATGTCCAACAGACACTTGGGGTCGTGTTACAGACAGTCCCAGGGGGGGGGGGAATGGAGGATGGGGGACTGTGGGCAAAGGGCTTGTGTGCCCATTTTCCACGACACTGGGGCAGTGTTGTATTACCTAAGGGGCCACAGACATTTGTCTAGCACTTTTTCCCTAATACCGATTGGAAAAAGTGCTGTCTTATGCGGGTGTTCCCTCATGTGAATGGGGCAAGGGCTGATTAAAATGGGGGAAAGAATTGCCTCTGTGCCAATGCCCTATTATGGACACAGACGCGGAGGCAAAGATGTTGTCCAGCGGCGCATTGACTGTGTGTCACAAAAAGGTGGTACACCGTCAGAGCCCGCTGATGGCAGACCTCTAAAGGTATAATGGGTTCCCATCAGTGCTTAATCTGAGCCAGTGCTTTCTGGTGCTCAACACAAGCACTTAATTAGTTTCTGGGGCTCGGCACCGGCACCTAATTGTCAACACCATACATAGAACAGTCTACCATGGCGCTGCTCATCTAATTTAGAGATGAGCAGAACAACAGTTGTTTAGGAATACAATATACATTAAAATTGCTAATACCTGCCTCCCTAGTCATTCCTTTAGCTTCAGGGACCTGAAATAATCTGAACTGTAGCATTTACATGCAAGAGAGATGGTTAGTAGTTGTTTTGGCAGCTATGACAAGGGCGATGGGTGGTGCAAGCTGCAGTGGCCTCCTTGTCAGTGCCCTGGCACTTAATATTTTACAAATTAAGCACTGGTTCCCATGGACCACGAGACATCCCCTGCAGGAGAGCGAAGTCATTCACTGCACTGTCCTGCAGGGGGATTTCAGTTCCCTTTTAAAAGGCAGGTGGATGGTGCCTGCAGAGGGAAATATGGGGCAGCTGCTACAACTCTGTCTTTCACTAATGAGCTGCCCCCAGGGCATAACTAGTTTGAGTCTGCCCTGCACAAAGAAATTTCAGTAATAGGGTGCACTCTGGCATTTTTAGCACAGCGCACCAATTTGAAGGTGTGCAGTGGGATAAACAGGTACAATAGGCTCCTATTTTTTATACAGCCCTTGGGATATGCGTCAGTAAACCATGCCTTCCCATGAGCCTTTAGAAAGAACATAACCGGGGGCAGATCTGTGGGAGTTAATGGACCTAGAATTTACTATACAATCTAGCCAGTAAAAGCTCCAGAAGTGAAATGTTATAGCAACAGGAAAAAGGGGTGCTTCTAGGCGTTAAAGTGCGAGCCTAAAAGGGATAAATTCTGCGGTATTTCACATGCCACCTTCTGGGTTAAATATTCCACTAACCCAACTCTGAGCTGTTGACTGCGGTTGGAGAGAAAAAGTCATATCCATTCCAAGGCAGAGTCAGTTACTACAGACTATACCTCGAGCCTGCTGGACAGTATTAGTAAATGCCTAGGTGGGCTTTGGAGCAGTCAAAGAGTATGAAAACTGTTTTCTTCTTTACATCCAAGAACAATAGCAACTTTTTTCTATTACTAGCCAAGATAGTTTTAGTAGCCCTTTCTCATCTAACCCCAGACCGGTGGTTACAAAGGATGGAATTAACTTTGATGTGCTAATTTAGCCCAATCTGTGACTTCCGTTCTCATGATCTTGCTGCATTAGAGAAGGTCAGAAACTGGATAGTACTTGGTGAGGACATTCTGGCCAGTTTTTTAGTAAGGGATTGATGGTGGCATATTTCAGAGGGACTCGTGCAACTCAAGGCAGAAAGGATTCATTGATCATGATGCAAAATCTCTTTGAAGATAAGGAGAATATTGCTTCATGTATACTACTAATCAGGGTTGACAATGTTTATTGGGTGTATCTTTTCTTTGGGAGAACCCTGATGCTTTTTCATTGGTAATATGGGGAATTAGAGGTGGGTTCTTTAGAGGATAATTATGTCCTTCAAGTTTAGTAGATAAGGGATCACAGGCTTCGGTGATTTTTCATTCAAAGTGTAGCAAGAAGCCTTCAGAGTTAATTTGTCAAGTTAGAGGTTTTTCAAGACTTCAGGATTAGTCATCTGTTTCTTGATTTGGAAAGTCTCCCTTGTTTGATTTGTGGCCCGCCTGATTTTTTCTAGTGTGGCAGCCGTATTGGTCTTCTCTATGGCTATGCCATTAGATAAGAGATTATGGGTGGTGCATTTGAGATCACCTAGCTCATCAATAAACCATCTGCTCTTTGATTTGATGCCAGTCCCCTTTTTGGAGAGGTGTCAGTGTGTATGGAGTGGATGAAGTCTTGAGGTTAAAGATTTCAAATAAATCACTCATTCAGAATCACTCTGAGGGGTTGTCTTAACTGTGTTGTAGGTTGTTTCCAGCTCTACTGTGCTTTTGAAGTGCCTAGATGTGAATGTTTGCAAGATCTGATTAGTAAGAAAGTGGGTTGGTACTGAAAATTTTCCAGGTTGATGAATTAAGAAGAATGGTCGGACCGTGATTGTAAGTGTATTGACACATCATTTATATCTATGTTATAATCAAAGGCCAAGTCCACCTTGTGACCAGCTTAATAAGTTGCACTAAGCACTTCCTGAGTGAAGCTTAAGGCCTGCATATTTTAAATAAAGGAAGAAGCTGGTTGATTTTGGTCTGATGACTCACTGACTGAGGTCACCCAATAGAAGTATTTTACTGCATACTGACAAGAGTTGGAGGATCAATATGAGCAATTTCTCCAGGAAGGAAGAGCTGTAGCTTAGGAAACGATGGATAATCACAACAAGGAAGATGCTGTTTGAGTTTGTTGTGCAGCTGATTCGTGGGACCGGGAAGAGACCCTTCCCGGTCGCACAAATTGGCGGGAGGAAACTGTCCCCTAGGATTTGGATGCCGCCTCGAGTGCATACGCTGAGGATAAGGCGCCATTAGCTCACCCGACTATGCAGGGAAGATGCTGACCAGCAGAACTCCCGAAGGGTGCGAATACCTACCAGATGGTTGCATGCTCCTTAACCACCAACTAAATTTGTAATGCGTGGTTAATTCACCTCAATCTTCACTTTTTTGGTCCTGAAGAAAGCCACTTCACCTTTACAGAGGGCATAGTGGCTGAAACATATCTACCAGTTTGAGTCTATGACAGGTTCAATTCTCTTGCCATAGCCCACCTTTTTTTAATCCTGACCTCTAGATGTCCTATCAAAGTTTGTCCTGACATACCAGGGAGTTAGTTTTAATATCACCTTCACATTCTTTCTGAACTCCCTCCATCTGAAGGTTTTAGAATACATCTTGACCATATCATAAAACATCCCTGAGCTCCTCCCTCTCAGTTAGGGGGTTGTAGCCCGCACTGAGATTAGGTTCACAGTGCGAGGAGGTTACCCAATGGTGAAGCATGCCACCTACGGATGGATGAGTGAAACCATCCTTTAAAAGGTATCCCCCACACTCCCTTTTCACTCTAGACCCAGGGGTGCTTTTTTGTTGTGCAATATATCATTAGAGGGGAGTTGCCCCCTGCTGGTCGTTAAATCTCCTCTGGCCTCCTTTGTGTGTACTGTTAGCTGCCATTGCCATTAAAACTGTATCATCTGCATATGATAATAAAGGAACAAATTTATTGCCAATTTTGGGTACATCAAGCTCCCTACCTAGTAAAAAAGCCTCCAGTCCGTTTGTATATATTAAAAACAGGAAGGAGGCTAGGATACAGCTTTGCCGGACTCCCTCTGTTGACACAATCGAATTGCTTTTTTCCCCTTGGGTGCCGTATCTTATAGAGTGTAACCTATGGAGGAGGGATACCAGTGCTTCTTCTATGCCCATACTTTCCATCATAGCCCATAATTTGTCACGATTGATGGTGTCGAAGGCACTAGATAAGTCCATGAAGGCCAGGTGGAAAGAGCCCTTCCTGGCCTTCTCGCACTTATTAACAATTAAGGACAGATTAAGACATTGCTCTGCCGTGCCCGGCCCTCTCCTGAAACCATATTGTGTTATAGATATGACCCTGTGGTAGACGCCCAATCCTCTAATCGGGCAAGGAGGACCCTGCCCAGTTTCTTACTTGTGGCATCAATAAGTAAAATTGGCCCATAACATGCCGGGTCACTTCTATTGCCCTTTTTAAAAACAGGGACCACTATTGCCTCCTTCCAAGACGCGGGAACAGGGCTAATGATAACTGCTGTGAAAACATTTATCAACAGTGGCGCCTACAGATTAGGATTTCTTTTAAATAAGTCAAGGGGCACCCCATCTGGGCCTGGGGCTTTCAGGAAGACCCCCTGTGCTAGGGCCTCCTCGACCTCAGCTACTGTGATGGACGAGCTGAGTTTGGTGGCTGTAATTAGGTCAACCGGAAATCCTTTGGGTTCTCCTCTATCCCCTGGAACTGGATGTTAAAAATACCAGTGAAGTGGGCTTCCCAGGCATCCCCCAGGATCAGCAAGTCCATCTGTTGCACTTCTTCAGTGAATAGAGGGCGGTTAATAACTCACCAGAATTTTTTGGTGTCTTTTGGGATCCTGCTCTTTCCAGATCTTCCCATGCCATTCTCCTCAATTCTGCCTTTCTATTTTCGATCACAATTTTATAATTATGCCTTGCGGCTTTAATTTGGTCTCTTTCATAGAGCGTAGCGGGAAGGGCCCTTTTCAGTTCCTTATGGGCCATAGAGCAAACAGAGTTAAACCACCGGGTCTCTAAGGGTACGCTTTGGCGGACGTTCCTTGTCAGCCTTTTTGCTACGTTTGAGCAAAGTGACTCGAACTCCCGGATAAGGTCGGCTGGGGAAGTATCTAGCTGCAAGCAGCTGACTATTGAATGGTAATTTCCTTTAATAGTATCTTCCCCAAATTTTGGAGGGTTTAGTTGACTCCAATTTAGTCTAACTCCTTTATTCAGGTGATAATGGATCAGATGTTCATCTCCCTCCCCTGCCTGAATCTCTAAATTAAGGGAGACAATGAGGGGATTATGATCACTGGCACAATTAGGCTCCACTATGAAGTTGCGAACGAGGGTAGTGAAATTCTTTGATATTAGCACAAAATCAATCAAACTAGTCCTGCCACTACCAGCGTAGGTAGGACACTGCGATGGGGAGCCACAGACATAATTATTTATGAAACCTAAGTCATTACCTACAAGGATAGAATTTAAGGCTTCACCCTGGGGCGAGTAAGTGAAATGAGTCTGAGGCTGGCCCTCAGAGTCTTCCAGCCCACACACACGTTGGAAACTGTATTTACAGATTGTATAATTGAAGTCTCTGGCCCAGAGGATGCATAAAGGCTGCCACTTCCCAGTAACTTGGGTAATTTCCCTTTGGAGGAACTCTATAACATGACAGTTGTTTTTATCAAAGATGTTTTACTATCATTTCACCAATAATACTTTGACCTTGGCAAAGGTTTGAGATCATGATTAGTTGATACCAGGGTGATTAACATATACAGTTGACTTTTACAGACCCATATTTAACCGATATAAACATCACTATCCCTCCATTGGCCCTTCCTGCAGGGGATGGAATTGCAGGAACACAGAAGAATCGATACCCATCTATGAAAATGTCATCTCTGGACCAAGCTCCCTGGAGACATATGATGTTGAAGCCTTTAATGTACCCTAGCCAGTCCTCGTTCTTAAGTTTAGAGTGGATTCCTGCAATATTCCATGATATAACTTTAAAGGGTGGGGTGGAATTTCCCTGGTTTTCTGTCCCCCAGGTTATGTTAACAGGTACGTGAAGTGTATTGGGAGCTGGGTGCACAAGCCCTTCAGCAACGAAGGACCAAATCCTTCACGTGTGGCTATCTCTGGGTTGTTGCGCAGCTGTATCAACCCTCCTACCCCAGCTGCCTGGCTAGAGTGATCTTGTAGTCAATTGATATCAGTTAGACCTGAAACAATTTCAAAGTGGTTCGGGTGGGTGAATGGCAGTGGCTGCATGTAATAGTGGGTTTTGGTTACTATGCAGGGTAACCTTTGACTAAAGCTGTTTCCGCTGTAAGGTGGGTAGAAAAAAACCTAGCGGAAAGGCCCTTATGGGGTCATTCTCTCCAAGTACTTCCTTGAGGTGCGTCAAAAGAGAACGCACACACCTAGGGTCCCTGAAGTTGAGAACCACACAATCCCCCTCCATAGATTTCGCTGTGCGGCCCAACCAGCTCACCCGCCTGGCTATATTGATGTTATCAAACAAGCTAGTCTGGGGTGCTGTTTTGCTATGGCACAAGTGGGCTTATTTATTGATAAGACTGGCAGTTTTCTTGATGGCCGGGAGGGAGAGGGGGGACTCCCGTTAGTATCAGTGTATAGGGGGTGCAGTCTGGTGGTAAATGTAATATGTCTTTTCCCCCTACCCGCTTAAGACAGGATATGCTGAGTCCTTGAGGCTCGGGTTTGCATGTTGGCGACTGCCCCCATTCATCAGATCGTGCCCAAGATAATTGGTAACCCCTTGTCCCACTTTTTGATTTTTCCTAGGGGGTACTGTTTCCCAGGGGATCTGGTCAGTGGGTTTACGGGGGGAACCTTGCGAAGGGCCTTATTCGTGCTTGGAATTTGGGGAATAATCCTATCATAGGTTGCAGCGTCTGTATTGCTGGGGTGTGTAACCTCATCCCTCCGTATGGTATGTGTTATTGTCTTATGTAAATCCCGTACCATAAGGGTAAGCTGCTCTTCTATGCGTCCTAGGCGGTCCAGGATGGGAGCCAGCGCCTCTGATACCAATTTACTGAATTTGTTAAGAGGAATGTCTACTCTCTCTAATGTAGCTCCTCTTCCCACACCCCTCATTGTCCTATTTGCACTGCCTGTTGAGGGGTCATGCCTGGTTCTTTTAATCATGGGAGAATGACCCTTTGATTTAAGTCCTACCTCAACCGCCTCTAATATTTTCCTCTTCCCCCTTTTTGCTTGTGGAGGTCTAATCTCCTCCGAGGTAATGTTAAAATCATGCGCATTTCTTTAATCATTAGCAAGGGCTCCATCTTTGTTGATGATCCTCACCACAGGAGAGAATGGTACTGGAATCCTGGGCTCAATGTCAGTAACAAAAAGGTTTGTATCAGCATCTGCAGTGGCCGGGGGGAGTAGAGCTGGGGTGGGGGCTAGTGAGAGTCTCCGCTCGGTTAACTCAATTTCCTTACTAATTGCCCCCACAGCTTTTTGAAGGAAGCCATCCAGGGTGATACCAGTGGAATTTGGAGCTGGCATGGTTTTTTGTCTTCCAATGATTTAGTCAGCCTGAACTACTAATAAGATAAGGCCAACCAGAGCACCACAGCAAGGTACAGCATTGATAAGATGAGGGTTGCTACCTCTGGTTACGCCGCTTATTGCCCCACAATGCTGAGATGAGTCACCGAAATCAAAGACCCAATAGGGTATGCCCAGCCCAGCCTTGAACGTCTGCGGACGGGCGCAGATGGGCCTGCCCGTGGCCCGTGATTTGCCTGGGCGCTGCCCGCATGCATCCCGTGCTGTGGGAGATTGCCGTGAATTTCACCGGCAAGGAGGCCCCTCCCACTGAAGTGCAGGTGAGTGGTAGGCTGGGGGACCAAGTCCCACCCCAGCTGAGGAAATGGCAGCGTCGTTGTGGGCAGGCAGAGCCCGATCAGTCCTTCCTGCGCTGGGGGAGATTGTCGCGAGTTTTACTGGCAAGGAGGCCCCTCCCACTAAATTGCAGGTGAATGGTAGGCTGGGGGACCAAGTCCCACCCCAGCTGAGGAAATGGCAGCGTTGTTGCAGGCAGGCAGAGCCCGATCAGTCCATTGACAGTATAGTATCCTAATATATTGTATGGTTGAGTATAAGTTTTCCTTTACAGAAATGTACTAAAAATTGCAAATAGGTTTATGTCTTATGAAAAACTGGATATATTTTTTAGGTTCCTCAAATTTGCATATGTTTATTGATGTGGTGGTGATGCAATAATCTGCGTAATAAATTAATTCTCAGGGTATTGCTATCCTCCCACACACCCCACAGGACACTCTTTTTTTATACGTTTTCTAAAGCGGAAACCTGATGGGAGAACTTCCTTTGTGTTTAAGAGTCTATTTGCTACACAGCAAATACCATTTCTGATGCTTTAACAAGATCTATAAGTCTGTAGCTATAGTAAAAAGGCTAGTGTATGCGGTATGCAGGAAAATTAGCGGTATACCTTTTACTATGCAAATAAACTTGTATCCATAAGAACAGAGCATATGATAGTATTTTCACCAAGGCTGTATGCATAGTACAAGACAACCAACTACAATATAACTTATAGCAGAAAGGGGTCTTATTGCTCTGTCCTAAGGTCTATAGACATATTACGAGGAGTACTGTCTGGTATGCTGCAGATAGCACTAGTGAGAACAGTGATGTTTAGGGGATAAAAGGTCCAGGCAACAAATCTAAGCTTTGAAGAGCAGCTCTGCTCATTTTATGAGTAGAATATCCTCACAGAGCTGCTGACTACTTCTTTTTACTCAACTGATGTTTGGGCGCCTCATCAACCAAGCAGTGTTTAGGAGACATTTCTGATACTAATGCTCCAGAGCCTGGCAGTCTCATTAATTTGTATCTTGAATTAATGTTGGAGTCAGTGGATTGGTCCTCCACCTAGAAAGCAATCTTTGGTTCAGCAGGAATGCATGGCATGCAATATAGCTCCCAATCCAGAACAACTCTTTGATCCTAATCATGCGATGTGAGGGAGGAAAATATAGCCCAATGTTCAACACAGAAAAAATATAGAAAACAATACCAAAACAGCAACATACTTCGGGGTTAGTATTTACAGGCCATATAGATATTTCCACATCTAAGCTGTAATATATTTCTAGTTCAATTCATACTCCAGTGGGTTGAAAGTTTCCTGGATAGAAGTTTAAAACATTTAGAATCTGGTGACTCATAATTCAAGTGGTTGCAGGTTTAGCTCAAAGCTGCTCAACATCCATTTTAAAAATGATGAATAGTTTAGAGGATCGTCAAAGTCACTGCAGGTGAAGAGGTTCACATCATGCAACACTGTATCTTGAGGTCAGTGCTCCTTCTAGACCTCAGGCTTAATATCTAACTGCTAACGCCAAGTTATTGATGGGAAATCTCTGTCTGGGTGAATGAGCCTTTCAGTGGCCTTGAATTGAAGCTGGCTCAATGTCAGGAATTTTAAAACAGTAACTACCTCAAAGTGTACAAACATATGTATGTATATGTATTTCTGTAGCACAATTCTAACTACACAGCAATTGACTGGTGTACAAACATATTGGTAGAGGGAAAGTGTACAAAGATGTAGAAAAGAGAGGAGATGACAGCTAGGCATAGTGAATACCACCTGACGTCCATTATCTGAAGGCTTAAATCAGGATGAAATACTGCTGAAAGTGGGAGAGAATGAAGTTAGCCTGAACCGGAAGGAGAGCAAGATCTAAATTCTAGGCGCAAATGACATGAAAGTTTAGTATTATGCCTTCTCTTTCCAGAATTGTGGTGCACCACCCCAGTTGAGATGGCTGCTGTGAATGTTATGTCAGAAATGGAGGGGTACTCACAATGGATGCTGATATCAATTAAAATGTTTGAAAGTACAGAGCAGTTTTACCAGAACCCAGTCCATTTGTGGTCCGTAAAGACGGTTTTTCTCTGGTCAGCTTTACATCTTGGTAAACAAACTGTGTAGTTTTCACACCAGGCCCTCTTGAAGCAGGCTCCTTTAGCAGGCAGTTTTCCTAACAGAAACAGTTCCTGAAAACTGAGTGGACATTGTCAATAAATAGACTGTCCTTCTCTTGGGAAAGAGATTCAATTAAAGGGGAAATCTCATTGTAGTAGTCAGTTAGGCTTTTCTTCTTCTGTTTCCTATGCGTCTTCCACATTGCCAGTAAAACAAGGAGCAGTCTTAAACTGTGAAACGTACATACCATTGGAGTGTCACTCCAGTAAGTCTGTAGAAAAGTCTCCGATACCCATCACCTGTGGTGTTTACATTAGTGTATCAAGGTTTCTGTCCATGGTGGCACTGAAATTACCCAAACGTCCTCTGCTTTCACCAATGAAACATGGCTAGGTTTAAGGCACAGTTTGCATCTATTCTAGCACTACTTCAAAGGCTAATCCTGAAATAATAGTCAACCTCAAATAACGTTAACATAGCGTCAAAAACATCTTGATACCTCATCCCCTTCTTCGCGCAACAATTCTCACTTTGCACCAAGCTTTCACCCCAGTGCCCCATACCATTCCTCATTCTCTCCCCCTTTCACTCACTGACCTCCTTCCATTCCCAATGTTTCTCTCAGTTCCCCTACCAAACATCCTCTAATGAAGCCTACTTGTCCTGTTCCAAGAATCCCACACACCGTCTTCCTTCACCTGTGCTCCCCTGCTAACCCCTGACATCCCCCCAAGGGGTGGATACTCCTGCATCTGACTCACCACTCACCCCTCCCATCTACCACAGACGCCCCTGCAACCTCTCCTATTATGGCAATTGCTGTTGAGTAACAGCCCCCACCGCTCCCCCAAATTGTGTAGGGTGGGTGGCCCTTTCTTATTACCCTCCCTTCCAGTGGTGCGCTGAGTCAGGAAGAGGCAGCCCTGCCCCTCCTCACTCCCTAAATACTAATCCTAACTCCTGACCCTTCCCCCTAAGCCTACCTTTTCCATGTCCTAGCCCACTTTCACAAATAGCCCAAGGGGGAGACTGGCTGCACCTCTGGCTCCCCCCGGGGCTCTTCATCATTAAATAAGTGTACGCCAGGCCACCATGAAGCATAAAAAGCCATTTTATTAGGATAGCTTTGCAAAACAGCTAGTCAATCTCAAACTATATTAACAAAATGTCAAAAGATCTTGATACTTCATCCCCTTATTCGCTCAACAATTCTCACCTAGCACTAAGCCTTCACCCCAATGCCCCATATCTTTCCTCATTCTTTCCCCCTTTCACTCACTAACCTCCTTACATTCCCCAATCTGCCTCTCAGTTCCCCTACCAAACATCCTCTAATGAAGCCTCATTGTCCTGTTCAAAGAATCCTGTACACCGTCTCCCTTTGCGTGGGCTCCCCTGGTCTCCCCCAAGGGTTGGATATACCTGCATCTGATTCTCCACCCCCCCCAACTACCACCATCCAGGAAAACCCCGTAGGGCATTTTACTTCCCCCGCTGCTTTACCGAAATCTTCATTGGTACACTCCTTTAAACAAAATCATCTCATTCCACAGTTTACTGATCACATCCTTCATTTCTATCATATAATATGCATTTCCAAACTTTGAAAGGTACACCCCATCATTCCTGAATAAGAACTGCTCCTCCTCCTTGATGCCCCGATGCGCTATCACCTTAGTGTCGATAGACATGCAAAATACCCTCATCGCCATGATGAGCTTCCTCCTAGCCTTGTCAATGGCTGCATATTTAATCGATTCTCTCCGCTGCCGCCTAGGCACAAACTCAGTCCAGACCAAACATGTTCCCAAACAATTTCTCTTGATCAAATGCAGGTCCTGCTCCATGTGTAGTAGTAATGTAAGCCCTGACAACTGTACCAAATCATTTTCCCTCAGGTGTGCCAGGAGCATGTGTGGGTAATACCTCTGAGGTACCAGCTTTGCTAGAAATGACAACAAATTCCCCCAGCGCATCCCACTCCTACCCCACCCTAGCCATACCTGAAACTTCCTCCACTCAGTTACCAGGCATGCCTCCACACTGCACCCCTTCTGTAGCCACACCCACTTGCCCCTCCCTGCCTGGTCTGCCTTGGATCTTCTCATCCATATCCTCAATTGGCCCTGCTCCAAATGAATCTCACTATGCAAAACCCTCAACTCACCTGCAGACCCCAGCAATTCAGACACCCTGAACATGCCAAAGAACATCCACATCTAAAATTAGCCTCTTCAAACCTGTGAACAATCTGGCAAAACAGCAATGATGTCTTGCAATAAATCAAATGTTATTGCCTCCTGGAACCTGGACCCTCCCTCTCTCCTTAACCCACCGTTTCAGCACCTTCACCAAAATCTCACCCCTCGCAGTCAAATTGTCACAGAGCCCTGTGACAGTCCTGCTGCCCCCATCTGCCTACAAATAGGAAATCATCAAGATAATGTAACACAGTGTGCCCACTCCAATTCATGAACACCCACTGCAGAAAGGTACTGAAAGCTTCAAACAAAGCACATGAGATGGCACATCCCATTGACAACACTGTGCCCACATAGATGGCACCTCCAAATTGCATGCCCAATAACAGAAAGTCCCCAGGATGTATGGGTAACAACCAAAAAGCAGATTTGATATTGCATTTTGTGAGCTCCTTCCCTCTGAAACACAGCCTCACCAAACGTATCGCATCATTCACTGACGCGTACACCACTCTTGTGTCATCCTTGGTAATAAAATTGTTCACCGAGGCTCCCTCCGGTCACGACAAGTTGTCCATCATCCTGAACTTCCCTTCCCTCTTCTTGGTCACCACCCCCAGTGGGGAGATTATCAAGTCCTCTAGGGGCCAGTCATAGGAAGGGCCTACAATCCTCTCTTCCTCAAATGACTTTCACAATTTCCCTGCCACCAACTCTGGTGTTTCCTTCGCTGATTGTAGGTTTTCTGCCCACCTTCATCCCCTAGGGCTCTGGTAACCCACCTAAAAAACCTCTTGCAAACCCCATTCCAGCTTCAATGCCACTTCCCTGTCCGGGTAGACGGCGAGCCATGGGAGCAGAGTATCAGACTCTTTTTATTTGAATCTGTTTTTTTTTTTTTCCAATTAACAATACAGACATAGTATCCAACATAGTTTGTAGTAGCCATTAAGCTGCATTCTTATCAGACAATAAGCCCAGGTTTGGGTACACTCAAGGCAGGTATATATCTCCAACTATGGTCATCTTGTGTCCCCTCTTTCTTTATGTATGCTGTTTGTGCTGCGTTGTAGGAGCCCACTATGTTTGTCTTCTGTTTCACACCTTGTTCGTGTCAGTCCGGTGAGTATTTACTATGTAGTAGTCTGTTAACTGGGGAGGCGGTTAATAAGGAAACAGGACAACTTAAAACATAACAGGTATTTGCGTACTAAACTGGAGCCCGTCCCAGTTCCCCATCTTAAAGAAGAGCCCCCACTGCCCATTGCTTTCAGTAGAGTTTTATGTGTGCCCTGAGTCCCACTGCTGGGGTGCGTGTTTTCATGAGCCAGCTGTCATCTCAGTGTTTTGCTATCTTCTGGGCACTCCCTCCTCCCCTGCCATCTGCTGCGGGTGTTTGCCCACCCCTGGGGATGATGAATCTGTCTCTGCGTTATTCATATTTTGTAGCTTGCCCAGTATCGCATCTCAATTTGCAGTGAGTGGAGTTTTGCGTAGACCTAGCTTGTCTTCTCGATGCAGCGCCAGGCTTTGGGAGCAGAGCATCAGTCTTAATTGGTGTGGGAGCCATTTGGCCCAACCTGACCTTGGTGTCCCCGCCCTCTGGATACCTGCCACTGTTCCGCAAGGCTGGCCAGGGTGAAGCACTGCGTAATAGGGTGCCTCCCCCCACATTTTGAAAACTCATGCTTGAACTTGTATGGTTGTTGTTAGACCTGACATCTTTTGGTGTGGTTTGTCTAGTCTTTTTACCTCTGACCTCCTGTTTATTGATTGTGTGCTGGATTTAGTTTTTTCTGGCTGGAGGACTCTGGGCACTTTACCACTGCTGATCAGTGCTGAAGTGCAAGTGTTCCCTTTTTAAAATGTAATGGTAATTGGTTTCTCCATGATTGGCATATTTGATTTACTAGTAGGTCCCTAGTACCCAGCCCAGTGAATGCCCAGGGCCTGTAAATCAAATGTTACTAGTGGACCTGCAGCACTGATTGTGCCTCCCACATGAGTAGCCCTTCAATCATGTCTCAGCCTGTCACTGCAGTGTCTGTTTGTGCAGTTATAAATTGCCATTTTTTTCCAGGCTCAAACCTTCACTTTTATTACATGTAAGGCACCCCTAATGTAGGCCCTAAGGAGCCCCATAGGCAGCGTGCAGTGTACTTAAAAGATAGGACATGTAATGTTCTGTTTTACGTGTCCTGGTAGTGAAATACTGCTTATTTCATTTTTCCACTACAGCAAGGCCTATCTCTCCTATAGGTTAGCATTGGAGCTGCCTTGTAACATCTTACAAGTGTTTCTTCCAATTGGGAGCTGATAGAAAATTGGAGTTTGGTGTCTCTGGACTCACAATTTAAAAATACATCTATAGTGAATAAATCATAGCCACAAGCTTCTCTTCATGATGCTAAGTAGTTTAATATCAAGAGACAGGAGCCACCTCACTGTTTCTCAGACAAGCAGAGTTGAAATCATACACTCCAACCACTCAAGCCAGAATCTTGACCATGTCATTAGAATGTTAAAATGTCACAGCAGTCTCATCCTAGCTGAGACTGCCTAATAATATGACATATCTCTCTTCTTTACATTCTTCAGTTAACCATAAAATATGATTACTATAGGATGGAATAGAAAACAAGATAAGAGAAAACTGAACTACAACCCACCCTGGGTAGGGTAAAGAATCACAAGACCAGATACCAATCAAACAGAAAGTATGCATGGGTTGGGTTGGGAAATACAATGTAGGACACAAACACACTCACCATGTACAATATACCCCTTTTTGATGCATTTATAAATGATACAGAATAATCTCAATGTAACAAATAAGAAAAACAACTTAAAGCTAAATGACCAAAAAGGCTATACAAATCTACTAATTTCCTTGAAAACACTGTTGACGATGCATTACTCACACATGTAATCCCTCAAATATTCTCTTTTGTCTTACTTCCCTTTCTCTTTGTAATGAGACTTGTGATTCACACTCACCCTCCCCTGAGAAAACGTTTGTGTTGCATTGAGTGCCCTTAACATTTTTATCTCTCATGAATGACCATGGGGGATTTGACACATCTGTATCCTTAGAAACGTCTTGAATTTCCCCTACGCTTCTGATACAGGGGAAACAGCGTTTACAATGCTGCCATTACATCGCGTTACTTTTACAACGCAGTCGTTACAACGACCGCGTTGTTAGAACGCAATACCTTTACATCGCAAGTCATTAGATCGACCTGCTGTAGGGGGTGCTCTAACCTAAGGGATAGTAAAATGTACTATTCCAACACCTTCCCTTATGTTGCGCAGGCTGGAGTTGGAATAGTAAATTATACTATTCCTAAGTCCAGCGCGCCCCCTACAGCAAGTCGATCTAATTACTTGCGATGTAAAGGTATCGCGTTCTAACAACGCGGTCATTGTAACGACCGCGTTGTAATAGAACGCGATGTAATAGCATGCGTTGTGACATGCTATATTCAATACAGAGCTACCCTCCTAAGCTTCCAAGTTTGAACATTTACTAACTTGACCCAATTCTCACCATTACCCTTGACTTTGTATGGACCTCTAGACTTGGATAGTCCTTTATTCACCCCATCTGATTTGACTTTCACCCAATTTACCCTCCTGGATAAATCTTGTACCACCCCTTAAACTACTAGGCACCTTCTTATCATGTCCCTCCTACAACTATGTTGGAGCTAATTTGGTGCCTGGTTGTCTGCCACGCATCTGTTCAAAAGGGTTTTTACCCATTCCAGCATGTACTCTTGTGCAATAGGCCCATAGAATTCCTCGGATAGTCCTCCATACTGGTATACCTGCAGATAAAGCCAACTGCATTGTCCCCTTCACTAATTTGTTTATCGTCTTACACAATCCATTACACAATGAGGGACAAGCATGTCTCAAACCTAGTATTTTGAAAAATTGGTCCATTTCCTTTGATGATAGTTGAGTACCATTATCGGTGAGGACCACAGTAGCAATACCTTTCCTCCTAAAGACCTCACTCGAGACATTAATCGTCAGACTCAGTGGTAATGGACCTCATAAATACTACTTCCTCCCACCTTGGACATGCATCCACCAAAACAGCTGCAAATCTTTCTTGGTCTTGAAAACCACTGAATGGGCCTATAAAGTTCAGACAAACTTTCTCCCAAGTAACATCAGCTGCCACAACATGTTGAAGTCGATCTACTTTACCTAAACCCACACTTTACCACCAAAACCTCTCCTTTACTCTCCTTCCAGTTAAAGTTCAGCCCAACTGTCCTTCATGAGCCAAACCAATTAATCTATCCTTGATGGACTCTAGTGGCACACATTTTTCACCCCCTCAAAACTACCCACTCACCCTTACTCACCATTGAGTTAATGGCACTGGACCCATAGTAGGCACCTCGTTTCTTACCACATTAACATACTCAACGTCACCCTGCATGGGTTCTATTTCTGACCCCAATTAACCTAGCCCTGATGGAATCTGGTGGCACAAATCTTTCACCCCCTCAACACTACCCACTCACTCTTGCTCACCTTTGAGGTTGTGGCACTGGACCCATAGTAAATGCCTTGTTTCTTACCACATTAACATACTCAAGGTCACCCTGCATGGTTTCTATTTACAACCCCTTCTCCTGTTGGAGATTTTTCATCTCCCTCATACACTTCTCCAATTCCTCCACCACTTTAGCTATGACAATGCTTCTTTTAACATAGGATTGCTTGCAGCCCACAACCTTTCTTGAGCTTTCTTGCTGCTGCTCTGTACAATCAACTGGGGCCAGATGTACGACCCTACCAATTTGCCAGTTGCAGATTGTGTCGTATTGCGACTCGCAATTTGCGACTCGCAAAACCGGAATGACCAACAGTGTCTCAGACACTGCGATTCCTAATGGGGTCGCAAATTGCCTGCCTCATTAATATTCATGAGTCAGGTGCAATTTGCGACCCCATTAGGAATGGCTAGCACTCCCAGGGATGGTGGCCTGCTGGGGTCAGCAGACCACCATGTCTGTGACTGCTTTTAAATAAAGCAGATTTTTTTTTTTAAATGCAGCTCATTTTCCTTAAAGGAAAAAGGGATGCATTTAAAAAAGAAAAATGAAACGTTTCTGTTTCATTTTTAAGAGTAGGCAGTGGGCCATGGAACCACTGCCTCCTCTTAAAAAATATTTTTGCTGCCAGTCACAAAAGGGAAGGGGTCCCCTGGCGACCCCTTCCGGTTTGCGAGTTTCTTACAACCTACTTGAAGTAGGTGATAAACTGCGAGTGTTTTGCGACTGCAATTGCGGTCGCAAAACAATCGTACATTGAAGTGCGACTCGCAAACCCTATTTTGCAAGTCGGTAATAGGTTACCGACACACAAAATAGGGTTTGTACATGGGGCAGACCAATTTTGCGTTCGCAAACAGGCTGATTACCCGTTTGCGACTGCAAAAAACGGTCGTACATCTAGCCCCTGGTCCCTTATCATTTTGCCTGTCATGTGTCTAAATGACACTTTGCGGACAGCTTACATAATCTGGACATAAACTCATCTATTGTTTCTGTACAGTGTTGTGGCTGTATGTAAATCTTATGCCTGCTCATTGCAATATTCTCTTGTTTTGCAAATCTGGTGCATAGCTTTAAGATTGCATCCTTGTATACATCTTCCTTTTCCTCCCCTGTGGCCGGTAGATATTTTAATGTGTGTTGTCCCTCTTTGCAAAGTAACCCTAGCAACAACGCTTTCTTTCTCAGAGCTGGAAATCTGTTAACATCCAATGCCATCAAATAATTCTTAAAGCAGTCAATCCAATTCTCCCATTCAATGGGTGGATCCCCCGTTGACATAAGGAAGGGAGGTGGATCTGTAATTCTGTTAGATACATTCATCTTATCTGCAAATATTACATAATCAGTAAGCAATCAGCTCTCTTTCTGTAGTATAATCACTCAAAATTTGAAGGCAAGGCTTTAGTAGGCAAACACTCTAAGCTGTTGTTTGATAACTGTTTATCATTGGTTATGAAGGTTCAAAATATATACTTAGGATCAGACACCTCTTTCCACCAGCAAATGTCAGTAATAAACAATGCCACTTCCTACATTAATCAACCCTGAAAGCACTCAAAATGCAGGTGTGCCAATCCCAGTATGAATAACTTACAATACCTGCCGATATTCCAACAGCAGTGAAAGCACTAAAAAAATAAAAAATCAGGTGTGCCCATCACCATGCAGCCCATAGGTTAAAGCACTAAAATGCAGACTAGCCCCATACCATGTAATCCATAACCATGTGTGGAAAAAGAACTTGCTGTTTCTGTCAAATTTCCCAAAGCGGCAAAAATACTTACATTTCAAGTGTGCTCATTACCGTGTCTCTGCCAAACACAATGCCGATTCTCCTGATGGTGCGCTTCTGTGAGGTGACATCTCTGACCTCCAGCACTTACACTCTTCACAGATATTCCAGCAGACTGTAACGCTGAAAATGCATCCAGATAATCCCCTCACTAAAGATGGCCGCCATAACGTTGTGCAGCATCAATTTCTAGGGTAGATAGAGCTTGTTCTTGTAGTGTACCATCACTCGAGCATCTTACAAGCACAATGTGATTGAGATAGCTACTTATCCATAGAACTCCTTAACACCATATGGAAAATGCTACTGCATACACTGGTACCAATTTATAATCCTGTCATAAGGTGTGGTATGTGTAGGAAGGTAGGATCTTTCTGCATAGTTACCCCTACTTTTTGCCTGGTGCTGTGCTGGGATCCTGCTAATCAGGACCTCAGTCTATCTGCTTTCTCCCTAAACTGTTATGTTATGTATTTTGGTATACTCCCAATTGGATACTGGGGTACCCTTGTCAGTCCTAGTATGTGGTACCCATGTACCCAGGGCATAGGTACCCCAGAGGCCTCCCATGGGCTGAAGCATGTATTATGCCACCCATGAGAGGCCATGCAAAATGGAACCTACAGGCCTGCCATTGCAGTCTGTGTAAGTTGGTGCATGTACCACTTACTTAAGATATAGGTTTACTATATCTAAGGGTCACTGCACTTAAAACCTAGACGTCACCCCTCTAGCAGGCCTTAACAATCCTGAAGGCAGGGTGCTTGGTTCTAAGTGAGAGGGTGCCACTGCATAAGCAGGACACCCCTGCAGCCTACGGAGTCCATTCTCCCAGGTTGTCAGTGCATCAGCCATTTACGACTTATAGAGTGGCATTTTGCGACCGCATGATGACCAACTGTAAAACGGCTGAAAGTAACCCTATCATGTTTGGTGTCAAACATTGTGGAATCATAACCCCACACCAGTAACCGGTGTGGGAGGTATGATTCCAACCCTCAGAAGCGAGCTTCGCTGGGTCCCTGGTGTTCCCGGTACCAGTTTTCTAGTCCCGGGCAGCACAAAATGGTTGCCCCTGACCAGAGACACATTTCTGCCCTCCTGCTGCTGAGCCAAGCTCTAGCAGGGGAAGGCAGAACAATAGGCATCCTGTCACAGGGAGGTGTGACCACTTCCCAGACAAGATTTAGTGCATTAGGGCTGGGTGGGTGGGCTTGCCAGCGACCGAAAGTCTGCATGAGGGGCACATTTGGTGTCCCTGTGCATAGTCCAGTTCAAACCAGTCCTGGGAACCATTGGCTCCTGCTCTGGCACAAAACTGGACAAAGGACATGGGAGTAACATCCCCACTGTCCATACCCTCCCCTGGGAGGGTCCCCCAAATCTGTCTAACCCTCTCCCGTGGGTACAAAAGGGCTTACCTGGCTGTATGACCCTAGATTCGACGTGGACAAGATTCTGAACCAGAAACCACTGAACTTCGACCGTCTGGACACTCTGGACTTCGCTTGGGCCCCACTTCATCTCCCTCTCAGTCTGAAGCATTGTCTGTGCCCATGCACCATACAGGATCCATGCAGGACCTGTGGAGCTTCAAGGACAACCGAAGATATCTCCCTTGGAGTGAAGGAGTCACTCCCCTGCATTCACAGGCACCACAACACTGCTGTCCGGTCTGCTGACCCTGAGCTTCTACGGACTCCGAAGGCTTCAGCAACACAGTAGGTGGGTTTCTGCATCCCTCGAGGTCCGAGCTGCCCTCTCACCAAGTTTGAGGCCAGAATCCCTCGTGGGGGCTGCAATACCCTGCGCACTGCATACATATGCAAGTGCATATGCTTGTTGGCATTTTCCAAACAAGTGCATTGGGCTCCGAGTAGCCCCAACCTCTGGCACCATTTCCTACCAAGAACTCCAGCGTCCTCGCACCGAGTGCTCCATGGGCTGCGGTTTGGTGAAATCGCTCAAGGTCCTCTCGTGACTCCTGTGCCTCCGGCCTGTGGGTCCACTTGAGGGTCAACTTTGCTTTTCTTGGGCTCCCCTGGTTGCTCCAGGCCTGACCTGACTCCCCTTGCTATGATGAGTCTCCTGGACCTTACTGGTCCAAACCGTACACATCCTTGACCTTCTGCGTGGGTTGCCGTTGCCAAGGCTTGTTGGTGCTCCCGCCAGACACCGACCCCTCAGCACTCGACATCCTTTGTGGGATAGCTCGTATCCGGCTCCTGGTCATCCTCGACGACTCCTGGTCCCCGTGGCTGCAGAGTCAAGAACTCCATCAATATACCTGAAGCACCCGACATCAGTGGGCATTCGTCTACCGAGCCCCTGGTCACTCCTGAGTGACCCAGACTCTGTCCCCTCTGCTTTCAGGTACTCTTCAACAAGAATCCACCTTCGGATTCCAACAGACACTTTTCTTCCTTCCAGCAGCGGCTCTTCTTCTAAGTCCTCCATTGGGTTCGACGGCAGTTTCCAACGCCACTTCAGACCTATGCACCCGGCTCTTCTGGGATAGGTAACTCGGGTTCCTCAGTATCCACAGGTAGGGTGGCTCTCCAACCTCCTAACTTCCACGGGGTTTCTTCGAAGTCCACTGGGAAGAGTCCTTAATCTCTAAAACTTCAACCGCGACTTTCCAATAGAATTGTACGGAGCACGCTGTCGTGTTCCCACACTGCACCCATCCTCGTGGGGTACTTACTCACCTTTGGTGGTTCCTTGGGGTCCCAGCGATTCTACAACCTCTCGACACTGTCTTGATCGAGTCGTGGTTCTTATTCCACCACTTTAGTATATGGTTTGGTACCCACCTAGGGCCCACTGTGTATTAGTGTTATTTACTGTCATTTATGTGCTTAAGTATTGTGTGCTTTGTGATTATCTCTGTGTAGGAGATACTGTGTCGTACTAGAGAGTGTTATATTAAGAAATACATATTTTTATAACTACTATGGGGTTCTCCTTTCATTTAACCAATACTTTAAGATTGCATTCTGGTAAAACAAGCTGCTTAACATTCCTTCAAGACTAAACCTGGAGGCTGCTCTCCACCGCTTCCACTTGGATAGCTTTCTAAGGTTATCTTTAGGCTTTTCTGTTTTCAGTTTCTATTTTTGGTAAATTCTGGTGTTTTTTTTTTAGTGTTTTCAATACCTTAAAAAAACCGTGGTTATCAGTGGTTACACATTTTTGCGCAATTAAAAACAACATAAACAGTGTTTTTCAGGTGTTTATGGAATGTTTTACTTTTATTATTGTTTGCTTTCTGCACGGATAGTGCATTTGTATAGACAGTGTGCGTACAGGGTATATGAGGTCCAAATACATTTTTACAAACCAAACCTATTGTAGTACACCATACAATACTTCTTTAGTGAGTCTTCGGTCATGGATGCTCGCTCTTTCCTTCCCATGTAAACGTTTATCTGTGAAAAGGCCCTCTCAACATTGGCACTTGAGACGGGCAATGCTAAAACAGCCAGTACATAATTTGCTAACTCTGGCCACTGACATAGCTTTCCGTTCCAATACTGGTGCACCTGAAGATTGTCATTCTCGGGGACAGGTCCTGCAGGATGTGCGTTACACTGGGCGCATATGCCCTCAGTTATTGAACCAGTCAAAACTGAAGCAGTACTTTTCAAAGTCTGGAGAAAATTCCCCTTCATGGAAGGGATCTAGAACTTGTGCAGTGTACCTCAGTGAGGCTTCATTGACATGAAATGCCATGGTTGGTGAAGGGACATTTCTATGCATCATTGCAAGTCATTTCTCATACACTGTAAAATAAACTTTCTGAAGATTATAAAGATGCTTTCAGCATACCATTTAGCAAGTGGAAAGGATCTCTTATAAGGAAGCACTTCAGCTCAGGTATAGATTTTGACAAGTCATCACACACCTTTTTCTTATACGTAGCTGAATTACTGCAAATACAAACAATATCACTCCAATCTTTGTTGAACTTTGTAAGAACTTTTTTCAGCAGCATTCCAAGTGACACTGCGTTGCATGTTTTCCAAATGTCTGTGTCATGTTTTCACCACTATCTCAGATGCTTGGTAACAGCACTCTTTTCACATATAACTGGCACTTCACTTTGCATTAAATGTTTAAAGCCTGGGTGTTTGGCAGTTCACTTACTATCAATACTGACTTGCTAGAAAAGGGGCTGATGTATCAAAGGGTTTCACCCATTCTCCGTCTGTGGGTAAATGTGATGGTACATATTGGGAAAGATTCTTATGAAACCAGTCATTTTACCTGTCAGTGAAAGAATCAAACGTAGCCACAATATCAGATATGATTTAGATATTTTCTGATTCTCTACAGTTTATAAAATAATTAAATAAGAGCTAAAACATGCTTCTAGACCCTGCATCTTTAGACCAGAGACCATAAAACTGAAAAAAGGAAGAAGAAACAATTTTTAGTGACATCCCTAAACAACAAAAATCAAGCAGAATAATGTTAGCCCAGTCTTTCTTGCTGCTGCCTTATATAACAAAGTTATATTGTATTGGTCCCTTCAGGAAGAAATACAAATGATTGTTTCACTCACCTTTTCCTTTCTTTGAATGGCATTTAGCTTGTGGTAGCGAAGGTGTTTTTTCAGTGTTTTTATGTTTACACTGGTGAGGGCTATTTTCTTTTCGGTAGGGTTTTATCAGTTATTATAGGTTTAAACCTAAACAGGATAGCCTAGTTATCTTTTACCTCTTAAATCACCATAAGAGTTGTTTGGACTGGTGCAATGTGCCCACTTTATTTAGTGGACAGCATATACCAGCCCAACTTCTCACAGTATGCATTGATGTAGGTTCATAAAGGTGGATCGCTGTCACTGCACCAGCACCCGGCACCACAAATCGTCTCCAAAAATTTAGTAAATAAATCGTAGCCACATGCTTCTCTTCTTTCTGCTAAGTAGTTTAACATCAAGAGTCAGGAGTCACTTCGCTGTGTCTCAGCCAGGTGCAGTTACAATAATACACTCCAACAGCTCAAGCTAGAATCTTGACCATGTCATTAGAATGTTAATATGTCACAGCAGTCTCAGCCTAGCTGAGACTGCCTAATAATATGACATCATCTTTTAGTGAAGTTGATCTTAAAATTGCAGTTCTGAAAATGCCACTTTTAGAAAGTTGGAATTTCCTACTTTAACCATTCTGTGCCTCTGCCTGTCTCTGAATACAAGTCTGGGTCAGGGTGACAGTTGGGATCTTGTACATTCACTCTAGACAGTCACACAAAGGAAGCTGAAGTGTACCCTGCTGAACCTGGTTGCCCATCACCAGGCTGATGGGTCTTCCTGAGCTAGAGTGGTGGGAGGAGATGACACTAACAACTGAATAGGGCTGTACCTGTCGTCACACAAATAAGTTTCAACTCCCTGTAGTGTGTCTGGGGCCAGGCAAGGATGGACAGGGTCTTGTGCATCTCAATAACCTTTCTTTTAAGTTTGCCTACTTGAAAGGCTGAATTGAGTCTAAGTACTGGACCTCTGACACCATATACTCGGAACACTCCTGCCAGGAAGAAGAGCTATGTTGCTTCAGCAGGGATTGCCACTTTGCTGTTTGCTTTGCTGTGCTGGCCTGCTGCTTGCTGCTTCTGTCATAGGAGTTAAAGGACTGGACTTTGCTTTCTACATCCTACTTTCAGAGGTTCTCCAAGGACTTGATCTGAGATTGCCACCTGTTAAGAAGTCTCATGGCCATCAAAGACTTCACCTGCGAGCACCTTGGCTCCTCTGCTCTGAGCCCTGACTTTCTAAGTGGTGCCAAATACAGCCTCTGGGTCCTTGGGAGTGAGTTCCGGTGCATTGACTCTCAGCATCATTCAGAACTGCTGCATCATCGCAAAACTCAGCGCAATGCCACTGCCGGCACTGAAGCGTGGTCCCCACCGACCGCAACAACCACTGATTTCAACGCAGGCTCTGACTTTTCTACAGCACAAAATCACAAAGTCTGTGACGCACAGGTCTATCTCTGACATGGCGCCTGCTTCACTGATGTGAAATTGACGCCGTGCAACTTGACTTTCAATGCATCACTGACTGTCTCTGGGTGCTGCTATCATCAATGACACAGCACTGCATTAATGAACCGAGGTATCATGCCCCCAAACTACGCATCACCTCCCTTGCACTGTGCATAGTCACCAGGCGTTAGTGGCTCAACGACTCTGCACCAGCTTAAAGAACTGATGCATCACTGCCTACAGCGACGCATCACCTCCTCTGCAAAACACACTGCACCTGAGCACCAACGTGCCACCTACCTGCATAGCATCAAGGACCAAAGCATCACCTGCCTTTTTGATGCCTCACCTTCCCTGCACCATTTATCGCCTTTTATTTTGAATGAATCTAAGGTACTTTGTCCTGGTCAAGCGCAACCAGTGATTTCTAAAGAAATATAACTTTATTTACCTATGAAAATTCAGACTCTGAGTTGCGTATGTTGGATTTTTGTCATTTTTGTCTTGTTTTAATTAGATATGTATTGGCTATTTTTCTAAACTGATGTGGAGTCCTTTTGTGGTGTTTTCACTGTGTTACTGTGTGTGTGTACAAATACTTTGCTCATTGCCTCTGAGATAAGCCTGACTGCTCTTGACAAGCTACCAAGGGGGTGAGCACAGGTTATTCTGAGGGTGTAACTTACTTACCCTTATTAGACTGAGGGTCCCTACTTGGACAGGGTGCAAACCACTGGCAACTAGAGACCCAATTCTAACAGTTGTCTGCAGTAAAACCTTTGTTGACATTCCACTCAACAGCCCCTGTTGAGTAGGTCTTGGCTGAAAGGGCCAGTACATGACTGGAAGGCCACTGGCCGTATGAGTAGTACCCATTAGCTGCGTCAATGACATCCACTGCAGCCATTACTCAGGATCCACTTCCCTCCATGGCTTTTCTGGGTTAATATTGACTCGGGCCCTGAACTCCTCATTGTAACTCAGCCATGTCTAGCCCCTAAAATGCATTTTTACCTTCCTAATAACATCCATATATTTGAATAGCACAATTGCCCTGTCTGAATGCTTATTGCATTAAATGCTGGCTTATATTAACAAGCATTTGAAATGCAATCGGTCTCGCCTTTGGGGCCTTATAAGTGTTTAGCTATGCAGCACAATATCCTGGATGTTTTGCCACCAGGGATTGAATAGCTATACAATTACTAGACACTGGGTGATGCTGTGTAATTTACAACTTCAATTAATATTTAAGAAAAAAAGTTATTTTTTTTGTGAAAAAGTAAAACGGAGATCAGCTCCGGATGGGAGGAAACATTCCCATTCTCATCTTTGGCCCTTGATTAAGATAAATGTGCACCTAACAAACTGCAAAATTACTGGTGCTGTTTTATGCAGTGGTCACAGATCGAGCTAATAAGGTAAACAGAGCTGTTTTTTACCCTCAAACCCTATAAGCAAGATGAATACAAGAAAAACATTTGTAATTTTGGATCAATGCAGAGAAACTGGCCTTTTTGAAGTTGTAAGCCATTATACAGATTCAGGCTTATGTTGTTTTGTGTGGAGTGGCTTTAATTGTTGAAGAGTGCGCCAGACATTCTTTCAAAGAAACAGAAGGAAATGCAATTAATATCACTGGAGTCGCAAGATTGTTTTTAACAGAACTGTCAGCACTGTTTAGCTTTAGAAGCATTGGAGAGTGCAGAGCAGAACTTTGGTAATAAGACCTTGGCTCAGTGGGTCACCTAGAAACTCATAATGCAGTGATTAAGCCAGCCTGGATGGGAAATGTGTCATGGAACTTGCCGCTTCTGTCAGTTGGGAGATGTCTCAGTGGGGGAGTTTTCCCCTGGAGTCACGGAATGATGCTGTCCTGGTTCGCTTGTTGCTGCCAGCTCTGGGGTAGGGAAAAGGGTGTCTGCAACCAGTCGGGCATTCAGTGCTGCTGATGAACATGGAGGGAGGGGGCTGGGTGAGGGTCGTGATAAGCGGCTCTTCCCGGCGCAGCGAGGAATTATTTGACAAGCTCAGCATGGTGTTGTAATTAAACATGAAAGATTCCATGGAGGCGCGCGGCCTCAAACACAAGTGGAATTATAAGGGGCGTGAGACGGGGAAAAGGTAATAAGAAAGTGGGAGAGGAATTATAGCGAAACGAATGAGGCAGGGACAAGAGATGTGGAAACTGAAATTCACAGAAAATGAGTAGGAAGAGATGGAAAGGCAGAATTGTTGATTTGGCGAGTAAAGGTAGCAGAATCAAGCAGACAGGGATAAAGAAAGGTGGGGTATAAACTGTGGGGTGATGGGGAGAGGTTGAAGAGGAGAGGTGGAAGGGAGAGGGTGTTTGGAGAGTGGGTAAATTTGGCGATGGTATGGGTGGGAAAGGAGAGAGAGATGGAAAGAGAATGAGATTGGGGACTACGAGGGCACGGATGGATGGGTGGGTGGAGATGGAGGATGAACGGAGATGAGATGGAGCTCGAGGGAGACTATACATAGAGAAGGAGCAGTGGGGTTGCGATGTGTGCTGAGAGAAGGGACAGAGACACAGAATGGAGCAGGAAAAGAAAAGTGGATTACTTTCTAATTGGCAGGCGCAAGCACTACAACATGACACTGGCAGTTTTAAATAAAAAAGACTTTGCTTGCTACTTTGAGTGGTACAGAAAAAGAAAACTGTGGAACGGGGGAGAGAGCGATAGGGAGTGGCGGTTGTGAGGAATCGCAGACGGCGTTTTGGTAAAACCATACGGGGATAAGTGTTGCTTGTGAAACGGACTAACAGCACAGAATACTTTAAACATACAGATATTACTTGCCACATAAAGCCGGCCCTCTATCAGCTGCGTATACCCGTGACATAGAAGCTGCCTTCAGAAGAGTGCTGAACAAGTCGACGATAACAATGGAATACAACACACTGACCCTGAGCTCTGACTCGCGCTCCACTCCTGCTGGTAATGCTACTGAAGCGGCTGGCGAGGCGCCTTGCACAGCGTGTTTGTGTGCAGCACACGGTTCCTCCGGCCAGGCTGCAGTAAATGTGGTCCTGGCTCTATGTGCGCCCTTTTTGCAGTGCATTGTTGTAACTTTGAGGCAGCTGCTTATACTATGCCTGCCTTTGTTGGAGCTGCAGGAAGGGCGCTCTGGAGAAGCCGAAAGCTATTGAAACTTTGGAGGGAGAACTAGCTTCGGTGGGAGGGGACCCTGAATGCTGGAGCCTGGACTTCACCAGGAAGTGGTGGTCTGCTTTCCTGGCCGGTGTTTTGGCTCTGGAGCGAATGAGTCTGGGGGAGGGGAGGAGCGCACAAGGGGAGGCTGAAGGAGCGGTGAGAGTGGAAACCTGCATCTAGTCCCTACTACCTTCCCGTTCCGTGATAACGGAGTGTGGGCGGGGTCTCGGCATCAGCTCTCCCCACTGAAAATGAAAACTGAATGCCGTAAGTCCACTCCGAAGAAAACAAGACCATGTCCAGATGCGCAAAACCTCAGAAAAGAATCATGTATTTATGTGCGGTATATAAAATTCGCTCCGTTGATAAAGAAATAGACATATGGCTGCTTCTGGACTTATGCGAAGGGCAGAAGAGAACACGGGAACTCGAGGAGCTCGTTTAAGTGAGGCTGCGAGAATGAACGGGTCTGGTTAAGGACGCGTGCAGTGTGCTCATCAGCCCTGTGCGTGTAAAGCTGCCTGTGAAGGAGCGTAGCACATGGCCGTAGAGCTTAGTTAGCCGCACACCAGGGTGGCAGTATTTTTCGCTCTTTGTTGTCGCCACAGACCAGATAGGGGTGGGTGCGGGGTTAGTTGTAGTCACGTGCGGGAGGCAGTTTGGTGACGTAAGGCGGGCACTCCTGGCTACGGCATAACGAGGGAGGCGGGTGGGCGCCTCAGTGTAAACACGATCTCTGCTCTCGTTTCCAGCTCATTGTGACACAGTGCTGTGTTCCGTGAATCAGAGTGGGGGGGCGGGAGAGAAGGCACAGACAGCGGGAGGGTGACACGGGCCAAAGTAGTGCTCAGAAAACACACAGTAAAGGGGCCAATAGCCGTGAAAGGAGACATGGCCGTCATAAGGAGGGACTAGCAGCCTGTAAACCAATCGGAAGGCAGCATTTAGAAAGGACAAAGCCACAAGCCAATGAAAAAGTGGGCGGGGGAGTGGGCGGGGCTTCCCTCACCTATAGTGTATACTGCATGCCTCGCAAAGCGATGGCAGCACATTCGTGCTGCAACGCTAGGCGAGACCTAAAAAGGGCAACATCCAGTTTTCCATGTTAATGGGAACCATGGGTTGCCTTGCCAACTCCCACTCTCGCTCCTTAGACCCCTCCTTAGCCTGGATGGCCCTGTGTAATAACTAGAAAACATACACATACTCATGTTTCCAAATCCTGTTCTTCATCTTATCAGATATGTGTGACCTCAGGGGCATTGCCAATCCCACATAAGGGATTCACTTTTTATGCACCTCCTCCTCCTTGCTCCCTCCCCCTGTGCCATCTGTCTCTGTCTTGTCCCCCGACTAGCTCCCTTGCATATATTTGTCCCTGTCACTCACCACTACCTTGGGTGCAGACCACACCTGCCACGTCTCGTTCTCCCCGCTCCCCCAATTATAGCATTCCCAACCCCCACCGACTTGCAAGCTTTGAAACTTGACCCCCATTCTTTAGGTTCCCACACCAACCACCATTCTTTATTACCTGAAGGCAGTTCTCTAACTTCCCATCTGTACTGGCGACGCCCGCTGCCTGAAGCAGACTGCATTCCAACTGTGCCTCCCCTGTCTGCTCTTGTCTTCTGAAAGACTGTACATTGCATCACCTCACACCTATCATCCTTCCGTGTCCCTTGCACCCCCATTTCCTTGTTATTTTGCAGTTCTCCTTCCTCCCATGCATCACTGCCTTCATCATAATCCAGCACCAGCTCATCCTCTCCTGTGTCAACATCACATCCATCCCCTCTCTCATTCTCATCACACCTTCTCCCAGGCATCTCACGGTCCAGCATATATTACCACTCAATGTGTGTCCTTTGGCACCGTGCCCGCAGCATGGGGGGGCACTGCAGACCCCCCACTTCTATAGGCAAACATCCAGGGTCCATCATGACCTCTATTGGCATCACCAACTGACTGACACCCTCACCTGATGGCATTGCCATTCCAGCACCCTCCAGGCTGCACCAATCTGTCAGGCTCCCTGCACCACTGGCCCATCGAGCCGCACCAGCTCCATATGTCTCTGACACCCTTTGATTCCCACGGGCACCCATATCCAATGACCCCCCTGGACCGTTCAGGTCTGTCCCAGGATCCTCCTTTTGCCCTTTTCATTGTGTGCCGTTGTGCCTGCGTTGCTTCCCTCTCCCTACATAATTGCTACCATCTCTCTTCTGTATCCCGCAATAGTTGGCTCTGTGCTTTGATTTTGGCCTCTAAATCTACCCCTTGCCACTGAGACCACTGCCCTTACCCCAGCCCCGCTGGCCTCTGTGATGTCTCACCCCCAGGGGCAGACACCGGGAGCTGTTTTGCTGCCCCCAATCCCTCTGCAACTTGGGGTCTGTGCAGGGAATACTCCCTCTTCTTCTTTTTGACAGATTGGCCGGGACGGGCCCCTCTGACTGTCCCAACCCCACATTCACCTGTCTGTTGGACAGGTCAAGGGGCATACCACCCTTGATGCTGCCTCCACCATCACATTGTCATTTAAGTTTAAGCGCCTACAGGCATGCTCTCCTCCCCACCTGTGTATGCCCAATCCCATTGTCATGGGCCCTGAGAAAGCCCTGCTTCCGTTGACATTTCTGCAGATGCCGGGAGGCTGTGTCTCCTTCCCGGCTGCCTTCATTTTCACCACCGCTGGAGACGTGCCTGCACGCCACTCCGCCCCTCCTTGTTTTGGCCTCCCACGTGGAGGCGAGCATGCTGTGACCACAGCTGGCACTCCACCTGACGCGGCCTGCATCGGGCAGCTCATGCCTACCCAGACCCAGTGGAGGCTGCCACAATAAAGAGGTGGTGGGGAGCGTGGAGGCGGCGTGGGGGAGAGCGGGAGGGTTAGTGCATGTGGGGTGGTTTAATGATAAAGATAATAAAAAATAAACACCTGAGCTGCCGCAGGCCTCCCGCATCGCGCCTCATCCTTCCTGGTCCCAGCAAGCACTGGGGTCACGTCACAGACTCCCTGCAATCCCTGCACTGCTCTGATACTATGAGTGCAGCGCAGGGATTGGCTTGAGCAGGCTGGGAAAATGCCCCGCTCAGACCAGGGAGCCTGTGGGGTTTCTTCACCCTGGCTGTTCAATGCAGCCGGGCTGGAGAAACCTAAGTTTGCATGTGTGTTTTGGCCGGCCAAACACATATGCAGTGGGGCAACGCTCCTCCGCCATTGCAGAGGAACTGCCGCTACCCAGACCTTGTCTAAGAAGCCAGGCCTGAGGTGATCGCATGCCCTGCAGCACCGAGAGTGTGCAGGGCCTCCTGCACTACCTTACTCTCTGCCATTCCTAGTAACTGTGATAGAGCTGCTGCCTTTTCTTATTACTCTCCCTCCCTGTGGTACATGGAGTCAGGATGAGGCAGCACGCCCCTCCTGACCCCTTAAATACTAATACTAGATCTGCACTTTGCCAGAGTCCCCCAGATAGGGAAGGCTAGAGCGGGTGGCTGTTCTTTTAGGGCAAGGGCCCCTGCTCTGTGTAATTCCCTACCCCTTCCTATCCGTAGCACCCCTGACCACCTGACCTTCAGACGGATGGTAAAGACCTGGTTTTTCTCCAACTATTAACTCCCTGGTACTCCTCACTCTACGTTCAACTGCAGCGCTGGGACGCCCCGTTGCTGGGGCAGCCATGCGCTTTACAAATAATTTAACATAACATAACATTTAACATCCGAACTCCTCCCCTTCCCCCTAAGAATACCTATCCCCCCATCCTGACCCACTTTTACGAATATCCCCGGGGGACACTGGCTGCACTTGTCGCTCCCCCCCTTAACCCGCCCACCTCATGCCCTTCATTCTGAGTAAGTGATTTGAAGATGCAACCTTTGCAAACAAGAGCTTGCATACGGATTAGAATTCTAGGATTAAATTTATGAAATGTCTTAGGGAAAAGATAGCTTAAAAAAAGATAAAACATCTAAATTTCGGTGCGATAAAAAGCAAAATGAAAAATTTACTGCACGCTTTTATTGGTGTTTGCTAGGGGCTGTAAATCAGAGTTGTGCCTATATTAATTTTTTTAAATCATTCTTCTAATACTACTACAACACCAGATTCTCAAGGTACAGCCCCAGCCCCAGCCCCCAATAACTAGCCCAACCTTCAGGCTGGTTAGACTGTCATTATAACTAGCAAGATAAGCACGTTTTCTTGACTCTACAAGAAATTCCACCTGCCAACGAAAAGTGTATACTTTTCTATAAAGAAATGTATTTAGCAGCAAGTAAATGTGACTTTTGAAACCCAGGCATTATTCGAATTTGCGAGGATTGTATAATTAACCTCGCATTACTAGTGTTGGTAACAATATCCCATGCTACCCCTGCAGGGAGAGAGGAGGGGCTTAAGGGCTAGTAATGCACAGAATGCATGCTACGTAGAAAGACAGAGGAAGGAGAGTGGGTGCCTGTTTGAAATGGATAAGGGAATGTATTATTTTCTTTCATACAAATTCTACGTATGTTGTGTAGAGTTGTGGTTTGCTAACGTTCATTTATAATAGCACAGAAGGAAGCGAGGCCATTATTACAAAAGATGTAATCTGCATCTGGCAACAAATGCTTCATTTTTTTCTCCAAGCAAGCACAATGTGGTCTATCTCATTAATCCAGTCAAAGATCGAAAGATTTTTGGGGCATTCCATAATCTGTTTATTTCTTCTCTTGCCAAAACAAAAGAAATGCGCTTGCCTTTTTTTCTTATGCAGCATCTTTTAATGGGATTTTCAGAGACCTGCAACAGAGATACTCTGAAACAGCATAGTACATGATAGATTCATTTGGTGAGAGAATATTATGTAAAAAAGGGTGGCCTCTGACACGGTGTAAATAATTTGCTCTATGTTGTGGCATAACATTTCGAGGAACTGGAGAAGGGGCTTTTCTTTAAACCATGCAAGAAAGGACCGATGTTTTTTAAGGTAGTACTGAGGTGGGAAGGCTAACAGCAGACAAATGTGAGACTTCAGTACAAGAGGGACCATATACTTTAGTTGAAACAATGTTATTATATATTTAATCTGGGAAATAACAAACCACAATCCTTAGTGAATGAGTGGATTAATTAATGAATCAATCAAACAATCAATGAATTAGTATGCTTATATAGCACGTTTATCATAATCTTTCTGTCGGTGTGGTACCTCTTATAGTCATGAGAACATGCAAAAATCCCTTCTCATTTAACAGGCCTTAGTAAGAGGGTCGGTCTTTAGTGACTGCCTACATTTCTGCCTAATTCTCCGTGGCACTAACAATTTTGTAGCTATTGTCCTGGGAGAGGTTGGATTCACTTGTACATTCTTAGTTACTACTATTGAGGCCGTTCTATGCCAATACACAGTATTAGCTCAGTAAACTACAAATGGTGAATTTCAGAGGTTTTTTGTTTTTTTAAATTTAGGGTTTACCTTATTTCAACAGCTAACTCATATGTCACTTTAACCACACACACATACACATATGCGCACACATACACATACGCACACACACACACACGCACACACACACACACACACACACATATATAACCTACTGGTGACCGCCAGTAGGTAGTTATAGTTAGGACCTAGTTTCCATAGGAAAAGCATTTTTTGACTTGCCTATAACTTTGGCGTCCTTTGACCAATCTTCATGAAAATTTCCCAGAAAAGTGTCAATGAAGGTTCTGTGTGTCATGGAAAGTTTGGAGGTGATTCATGCAGTGGGGACTGAGAAATAGGGGCTCGAATAAAGGGTGCATTTGTAATGTTATTTCCTATAGGAATGTGTTGTCGAACCTACAACCCGAACCACTATACGGAATTACACCAAATTTGGCAGAAAGGTAGATGTTGTTACGCATATTGTGCTTTTTTATATTCGGTGCAAATCTGTCCAGTAGTTTTTGAGAAATTTAAGCTGAAAATTATAGATATATCTCTGGCCACGGATATTTCGCGGCGCTTTCGTAATTAACAGTAGTGCTCTGATTGGCTGAACGCAACCTGTACAGAAAGTTTTGGCTGCCATTTTATCGTCTAGGAATGGTTTCCGGGGCTGAAACTTTGCGTGAATGCTAACATAAAGGGTTAGGGTGTTTGAGAAATGGGTGTGTTAGTGCCACAAGTTATGTGTCCAAAATTAATGTTTTTAATCACACGTGATATTCACGATGATACTGCAACTGCCAGCGCAGTCCCCCATATACCGTGGCGACTAACACAGTGTATCCACAAATATTGGTGAAAATATAAAAAAATATATCAGTGAAACATTAACATGAGATATTGAGATTCTGATAAATGCTTTTATAGGGTTATTTAGATAGTGAGTTATCTGGTGTGATGTTAGAACTAATTATATTGTTATAGTTTTTGAATGTGGTGATGGCTATTGAATTCTTGCTTTTGCTTTCTGCTTTTGTGCCGTATCCATGGGGATCGCGATTACCGACCTCAATGCAATCTCCGGCTTCCCCGTAAAAATTTAAAATAGGTTTTAGAGATGGTTATTCTAGAAATACACTAGAAAAGCATGAGTTTTACGTGTACAGGAATAAACCCTAGTGTGTTAAATACTGTAATATGTGTGCATATATGGGTTTTCACATTTTGGAAAAGGCACGATTGTCGCGTTTTAGCGGTGTCGGTGCGACTTCCCGAATAACCGCGAAAACGGAAAATAGGTCTCAAAGATGGATTTTAAAGCAACTTAGTACCAAAACATGAGTTTAAACATGTTTTTAAAGAAGCATGTATATAGTAATATGTGTAGAGTAATGTTTAGAATGCATTTTTTCACAAATTTTTTGGGATGTGCTGGTGGCTGCTGAATGGCTGCTTTTGTTTTCCATTCTCGCGACGTATCGGCGACCATCACGGCGTCATCACAAAGATTCCCAAAAACTAAAAAAAGGATCTTTTTAAAGAAAATTAACAATATTTCGGGTACTAGGGTGGCTCTGACAAGAGTCTTTGTGTTGATTGTGTGTATATGACAGTTACACATAGGACCAGAAGCAGAGTTTCTGGTTACTTATAAACTCCATGTTGCCTTCATCTGTAAAGTGCACTCCATCATTTGTATAAATTCCATGCATGTCAAAGCGAAGATTGTTTTTATAGATACAGCCCATGCGATGGTCTCTGAGGAATTCAGAAACAGTTTTATTAACATGTTTCCTGGCTGTGTCAATCTGTGAACAGAATTTATTTGATCACTTCCATTTCTGTCTCTGGCATATATTAGAGTACACCAAGACAGTGTGAGGAAAAAGCAACATCAGTTCTGCAAAGGTATCTTTCATTAGGATTTCATTGCAAGACCGGAGGCTACCATTATGCATAATCTTTTATTGCCACTCCTGCCAGCAGCACTTTTAAAGAACTTTCCAAACATGTAACAATCCAGAACTGGAATTTTAATAAATATTAAAAGTCTCTAGCATGGAACTCTCTTCCTCTTTTAAGTGCTGCTCCTGATCAGATAAGTACCTTTCGTTATATTGGTCTATGGTACATTTGTAATGTGAGAGTATTTGAGATAGGTTGGAGGCTTCTAATTTTCAAGAGCAGTGGGTTTTTAAATGGGACGCGCGCAGACAACTTGCTGCTGCTGATGTTTTTAGCTCTTCATTTATTGCCTCACTATTTTTAATATACCAATCTGTTTTTATCTCGTTTTTTTAGTGTTGTACAGTGTTGTGTGTTGGGTACTTTTGCTGCTCTTACCCTGCCTTCTTGCATTTTGCACATTTCATTGGAGTTGTCCCCTTTCCTCCACTTCTCTCGGGAGACTGTCTCTCTCGTGGTGCTTCATTCTCATTTCGCCAGCGCCCGTTCCACCGCGGGTGTTCCCGTTTGTTGTGGAGGGCGCCGGCGTACATTTCAGCCTCTTCCGGTCTCTGGGGGGGTGGAGCCAAGGCTGTTAGCACTCTAGCTCTGCTCCTCTACTTAACCAGCATGGCAGGCTCGTCGCGCAGCGGACGCGCGCAGACAACTTGCTGCTGCTGATGTTTTTAGCTCTTCATTTACTGCCTCATTACTTTTAAAATACCAATCTGTTTTTATCTCGTTTTTAGTGTTGTACAGTGTTTTGTGTTGGTACTTTGGGCTGCTCTTACCCTGCCTTCTTGCATTTTGCACATTTCTCTGGAGTTGTCCCCTTCCTCCTCTTCTCTCGGGAGACTGTCTCTCTCGTGGTGCTTTTTTCTCACTTCGCCAGCGCCCGTTCCACCGCGGGTGTTCCCGTTTGTTGTGGAGGGCGCCGGCGTACATTTTAGCTTCTTCCGGTCTCTGGGGGGTGGAGCCAAGGCTGTTAGCACTCTAGCTCTGCTCCTCTACTTAACCAGCATGGCAGGCTCGTCGCGCAGCGGACGCGCGCAGACAACTTGCTGCTGCTGATGTTTTTAGCTCTTCATTTACTGCCTCATTACTTTTAAAATACCAATCTGTTTTTATCTCGTTTTTAGTGTTGTACAGTGTTTTGTGTTGGTACTTTGGGCTGCTCTTACCCTGCCTTCTTGCATTTTGCACATTTCTCTGGAGTTGTCCCCTTCCTCCTCTTCTCTCGGGAGACTGTCTCTCTCGTGGTGCTTTTTTTCTTACTTCGCCAGCGCCCCGTTCCACCGCGGGTGTTCCCGTTTGTTGTGGAGGGTGCCGGCGTACATTTTAGCTTCTTCCGGTCTCTGGGGGGGGTGGAGCCAAGGCTGTTAGCACTCTAGCTCTGCTCCTCTACTTAACCAGCATGGCAGGCTCGTCGCGCAGCAGACGCGCGCAGCGGGCGCGCCGCCGGCGCGCCAAAGGCGCGCCAAAGGTAAGCCCGTCTGCGCCCGTCCGCGCTAAGATCGCGCCTTGCGCAGGAGATGCTGTCCTGTCCATTGCTGGTCAACGGGAACGGATTTGCCTTTCCCGTGAGTCATTGTTGGCTCTGCGGGCAGCCTGGGCTCCTTGCCATCACTCCCTGGACCCGGATATTTTAGCTAAAATGCGAATATTGGTTTGTACAGAATGTAATGTCCCTTTTAAACAGGCTTTTAACACTCCCTCGAATAATAAAAGTACTAGCACCAGTTCTATAGTACAGACTGTACAGGGCTTTCTCATTAATGCCAGATCTCTGATTAAAAATAAGGTTGCCTTTAGAGACTTTGTATCAGCCAGGAAACCTACATGGGTTTTCATCACCGAAACTTGGGCTACGGACGCCTCTGGCCCTGACTTAGTAGATGCTATTCCTACTGGTTATACCCTGGCTAGAATGGACAGGGTAGATCGGCGGGGAGGGGGTGTGGGCATTTTATATAGAGAAACCCTGATCTGTCGCACTCAGGCTCTGTCCGCTCCTCCTGATCTCTACCAGGCCTTCTATTTTTCTCTTAATCTTCATTCCACGGAAAGTTTTTCTGGCATCCTCTGTTATAGGCCACCTGGATCTAGGGCTGCCTTTAGTCAGGATTTTAGTAGGCTCTTGGAGCCCTACTGTGAAAGATCTAATTTCACTCTCCTGGGGGATTTTAATTTTCACTTTGATAACCTCGACTGCAGGGATGCCCTGGGTCTTTTGGACACCCTTAATGGATGTGGTTTTTCTCAGCTGGTCAAGAAGCCTACCCATTTAGCGGGACACATACTTGATGGGGTCTTTTCGAATGACCCACGTGTAACGGTGGGGGAACCTATCCCCTAGCCTGGTCTGATCATTTTGCTGTCCCTTTTGACCTACATTTTATGTCTCCGACGCTGATTATCTCTGGTGATATGAACTTAGATGAGAGGAGGAATCTTAGCCTCATAAGTAATGAGTCTCTCTCAAAATTTTTTAACAATCTTGTGTTCACTAAGTTCAATGATGCTAATTTGGCAGCGGTAGAATTATCGCAACATCTGCTAACTGCTATGGATACTTTTGCACCTCTCAGTAAATACTATTCAGCAAGGAAAAAACCCTCTGCCCCTTGGTTTACGGAGAGGCTCAGAATGATGAGTCAGGGCTGCCGCAGACAGGAGAGGCAATGGCGCCTAGATCTAAACCCGCTGAATAGGACACTACATAAGCAAGGCCTCAAAGAATATAAAATTGCTGTCATGGAAGAAAAGAGATTATATTTCTCTAAAACCACTGACTCCATGAGATCCTCTAGAGATCTCTTCAAGGTAATAAAGTCTCTTACCTCTCCCCCTGCCTTTGACCCTTCAATTTTTTCACAGGAGCGCTGTGATAAAATATCTGATTTTTTCCACACTAAGATTGCAAATATCTATTCCCTGCTTGAAGCCTCCAACCCCTCACCGGTGGCTTCTGTTCGATCCACCTTTCACTCTATTGGTGCTGTACCTACTGAAGGGTCGCCCAGTTTGTTCACTTTTCCTAATATGTCTTATGAGGTGACCGATCGGATCCTTGAAGGGGTTAAATCTGGCTCCCTCTGGATCCTTGCCCCCTCAAGGTGCTTAAACTTGGTCGTGAAGCTATTGTCCCTCATTTGACGGATGTTTTCAATACTGCCATCTCAGAGGGGCTATTTCCCACTTTGTGGAAGACGGCTGTAGTGAAGCCTCTCTTGAAGAAACCTTCTCTGGATCCTGATGAATTGAAGAACTATCGCCCTATCTCCCTGCTTCCTGTTCCAGCTAAGATTTTTGAAACATATCTCAATTCCCATCTCAGTACCTATCTTAAGGATTTCCATTTACTGGATGGCTCGCAACATGGATTCAGAGGCCTTCATAGTACAGAGACTGCTTTGACAGCTGTATTTGACAATATTCGAGTTCAAGTGGATGCAGGTCATACCACCCTCCTTATTCTACTGGATCTCACCGCAGCCTTTGACACCCTGTCTCCCTGTAGACTGATTGATCGTCTCAGAGAGATAGGTGTTGGGGGTACTGCTTTGGGGCTTCTTGCTTCCTTTCTTAGCGAGCGGGCACAGATGGTTAAGCTTGGCCGTTTTTACTCATCCCCCAAACCTCTGTTGTGTGGTGTTCCTCAGGGCTCCTCCCTGAGCCCTACTCTTTTTAATATCTATGTTGCCCCTCTTGCGAAGGTTGTGAGATCTTTTGGGCTGGAAGTATTGTCCTATGCGGACGACACCCAAATTATGGTGTCTATCTCGCATAACATAAAGGACTCGGCCCTTAATTTTAGGAACTGTATGCAGGCAGTATCCTCCTGGATGGCGGAGAATTTTTAAAATTGAATGGAGAGAAGACGGAGGTCTTAGTCTTTGGGAGTAAGCAGGAGGTATGGTCCAGAGACTGGTGGCCGGATGCCCTTGGCGTCTGCCCCTCTCCGGTCTCCCATGGCAAAAACCTGGGGGTAATCGTGGATAACTCACTGTCCTTGAACCTTCAGGTTAGTAGGACAATTTCCACGTGCTTTGGGATCATCAGGATCCTACGGAAAATCTCCCACTATCTCTCCTTCGATGCACGTAAGCAGGTTGTCATTGCACTGGTTATATCCAGATTGGATTATTGCAATGCACTTTATCTGGGCATTAACAAGGGCCTGATACGACGTCTGCAGATGGTGCAGAATGCCGCTGCCAGGCTGGTGATGAATTTGTCTAAATATGATTCAGTCTCAGATGCCATTAGATTGCTGCATTGGCTGCCTGTGGACCGTAGGATCCTTTTCAAGACCCTGTGCATGACTCACAATGCTTATTATGGGTCAGGCCCTGAAGCGATTAAGTCCATTTTCCATCATTATGTTCCCAACAGGCGGCTCCGCTCTGCAGATAAGAATCTGCTTATGGTACAGAGATTTAAGAAGGTCACATGGGGTGGTCGAGCTTTCTCCGCTGCTGCTGCTAAACTGTGGAACTCCCTCCCGGAACATCTCTCAAGTCAGGTGTCCTATTCTCTTTTCCGTAGGGCCTTAAAGACTTGGTTTTTCTCTCAGACCTCGGTATGAGCATGTCTTTCTGTCTGCATCCTTAGGTTCGTTTACAGCGCCTTGACGCCCTTGGGCTTAGTTCGCGCTTTACAAGTTTTATATTCATTCATTCATTCATTCAATGCTATTTGTGGTGTTTCAAGGTACATGTTGATAGTTGTAAAGAAGATTATTCAAGCTTCGTATTTGTGTTTATTTAGGAAAAGGTTTAGCTTAAGACTTTTGTTTATTTAAATGGCGTACAGGAGTAAGGATTGCATTATTTCTAATAATTTATGGCGGATTCGGGATGATCACTTACCGTTGGCAGAGCGCGTGAAGCAGCGCAAGCCTGAAAGAGTACAGCTCGATTGAGGGCTCGTGCCTCAGTCCGATGTCCGATAGTGTGTCAGTTTATTTTTTTTTTAAAACTGCACACGATCGAAGGATGAGTGAAGTAGGCAAATGATTGGCTTGCCGTGATCTCACGAGAACACAGCGGCCATCTTGTCTTGGGAAACTTTAAATAAGTTAAAACGGGAAACGCAATGACGTATATTGGAAAGGGCAGAGTGTGCCATTGCTAGGCAGTTGTCCAACATTGGAAAAGAGCAGTTAAACTGAAAAAACAATCGAGTAGTTGGACATAGGAGATTTGAGGGAAGAATATTTTATTAATGAGGAAAAAATGTGTTTGGCTTGGTCATGTTGGCAAGAATTTTAGGAGGAAAGAAAATAGATAAAATGAGCACTGCAGAGAGTGGTGTTCAGGCACAGGTAGCTGAAGGAAGAGTTAGTGAAGATAGTTTGAGGAGACTAATTCAGAGCGAGGTAAAAAGCATCTGTAAGAGAGGTAGTGGAGATTGTTTTAGTGAGAAAAAAGGTTTGTAGATCTGAAGAAGATTTTTGGTCCTGTTCAGATGAAGAGCATAATGGGACACAAAAAGGACATGGAAAGAAACTAAAGAAAACAAAACATATGGATAAAAGAAGCAAGGATGGATTTAAATCCATCACAAGAGTTGGTGTCCGTAGTGGCACTCAGAGAAAAGGTGCCCTTAGCAGCACACAGATTTTATCAGATGATGATGATTTAATGGAAACTGAAGACACAGTTTTAGAAGGGTCAGGGAAGGTCTATGATGAGTTCATTTTTGATGTGGACCAGGATGACGATTTGAATGAGGATTTTAAATCTGATGCAGCATCGTGTTCTAAGACGGAAATTAAAGATCCTTTACGAGAGGAGATGTTTAGTCCTTATGACTTAAGGCACCCAAGAAGTGCAGATTGGTGGCCATTGGACCATGTTTGCAAGTTTATTAAGAAATGGATTAGGAAATCTCTTGAGAGGGAGGTAAGAAATGTGTTGAGTGCTCGAGGCCACAGATAGAAAACAAGGTTTGTTATACTCCTAACCTTGACCCTGAAATGATTACATATTTGTTCAAGATGGGCAGGGATCCTCGCAAGGGTCTGGAGTGATCTTTAAAACAATGCCAAGACTAGCTTTTGGATATATTGGATCCACTATCGAAAATAATGGATATGGCGGAGGAAGCCGATTAGAATGGGGAGCAGGTTGATGTGGAACTTTTACGTGGTTGGAGCCAAAGGGCGATGGTGTTTCTTGGGAATGTAAATTCAGGATTATTAGCAGAGCGCAGAAAGTCGGTACTGATGAAATTAAATCCTAAGTCGGGTGAGATGGCAGACAAGGAGGCAAGCAGTGATGTGAAAGGTTTGTTTTTTGGAGAAGGAATGGTGAAAAGTTTGGGCAAACATGTGGCCACTTATACCGCTCTAGATAAAGCTCAAAATAATATAAGAAAAGTGTTTGGATGAATTTTTGGAAGGGCCAGCAGACGGGTACCTTATGCTGGCCGGGTGTTTCAAAGGTCCCAATACAATTTCTTGTACAGAGCAACAGGAAGAGGTTTCCAGGGTTCCTCTGGATTCTTTCCCCATCGAGGATGTTTCAGCAGAACAAGGAGTAGTAGTCGGGAAAGAGGTCAGTCGCCTTTGAGCTCAAGCGGTGAGTATGGAGATTACTTTTGGTTCTTCCCTAGAAAGAGTAGGAGGGTGTTTACGTTTGTTTCTAGACAAGTGGAAAAAGGTGACAAGAGATCCGTGGGTTCTAAATACGGTCCAGGGGTTCGAAATAGAATTTGTGGAAAGACCAGTTCACGGAAAAGAACTGAAAGAGATAAGTTTAACTCTGGAGCAAATAAGTATAGTGGACATAAAAATAGATGCAATGTTGCAGAAAGGTGCAGTACGTCTGGTAGAGGAAGATCAAAGGGGCTATGTAAGCACTTTATTTCTGGTAGTGAAAAAGGACACAGATTGGAGACCTGTAATGAATCAGTCTTTGGTTTACAGACATTTCAAGATGGAGGGAATCCATCTATTAAGGGACATTTTACAGACAAGTGATTGGATGGTAAAATTGGATTTGAGGGATGCTTTTTTTATGGTTCCAATGAGGGAGGAAAGTCAGAGATTTCTGCAGTTCAAATGGGAGAGCAGGTTATAACAGTTTCTGTGTCTTCCTTTTGGTGATGAGAGTGGTTGTAGCCTTTTTGAGGGATAGAGGATTCTGTTTGATTGTCTATTCAGACGACATTTTGAATATGTCTCAGGATGTGAAAGAATTGATTGTGCAGTTGAAAGAGTCAGTCCAACTTTTAGAAAGGAGAAATCAATTTTGGTTGCAGAATATGGAATTTTCGGGTTTTAAAATAGATACAATAGGAGAAGTTTTGTTGTTACCAGAGAAGAAGGGAAGCATGATAAAGAAGGAAGTTGTACGAGTATTGCGGAATGAAGTGTTATCCTCGAGAGATTTGGAAATAATTTTAGGCTAGTTTTCTTCTTTGATTCAAGCGATTTTTCCAGTGCCTTTGCACTATTGGGCACTACAGAGAGTGAAAGCAGATGCCTTGAGAAGAGGTTTATGGTATGGAGACAAAATAAGTTTGAACATGGAAGCGAAGGAGGAATTGAGTTGGTGGATGCACAGCCTGGATGCATGGAATGGAAGGGCCATTTTTGGTTGTGTGCCAGATTTTGTATTAGAGACAGATGCCAGTGGATCTGGTTGGGGAGCACGTTTGGGAAAGAAGGAGATAGGTGGTGCTTGGTCAAACATTGAGAGGGGCATGCACATAAATTGTCTGGAATTGACGGCAGGTTTGTATGCGTTGAGGAGTTTCAGGAAGGAGGTACAGGGACAAACTGTATTGATGAAGATGGACAATAAATCTTCAGTGTCTTCCATAAACAGATTAGGTGGTTGCAGATCCAAGGGTCTTTCAGATATTGCAAAAGATTTGTGAATGTTCTGTCTGGAGCACAAGATATCTTTAAGAGCAGAGTGCCCCCCTGGGATGCATGAATGTGGTGGCAGATTGGAACTCAAGACATTTGAGAGATTACAGTGATTGGAGGCTGAACCGAGAATATTTCTCGAGGATAGATCGGCTCTTTGGCCCACTAGGGATGGATCTGTTTGCAACAAGATTAACGTTCCAATTTCAAAGGTATTTCAGTTGGTAACCAGATCCAGGTGTGGAGGCAATAGGTGGAGAGAGATGAGGGGGTATGCTTTTTCTCCTTTTGCAATGATCCAGAGGGTACTTTTGAAGGTGAGGAAGGAGAGATGTCAGTTGGTTCTGGTATCTCCATTCTGGGTGTATCAAGTGTGGTTTCCAGCAGTTTTGGAATTGACATGCGAGGTACCATTGTTGATACCAGCAAAAGAAGGTCTGTTGTCCAATGAGGAAGGAGAAGAGCATCCTTTGGTGCTGAACAAAGTCTTGAACCTTCTTCTCTGGAAGGTGTCAGGAGATCTGGAGCATTCAAAGGCCTTTCGCAGGGGCTGCAGAGTTGCTCAAGGAGTCATGGGTACCAGGAACTAGGAGAGGATATAAAGGTGTTTGGAAGTTTTGGGCTGGTTGGTGCATGGAGAGGGATCTGTATCCCATGGAGGCGTCTGTAGTGGAGATTGTAAATTTTCTAGTGTAGTGTAGTTCCTATTTCCCTAATAGGCTCTGCGCATTGGAATAATATAACCTATAGGTTTGACATAGGACTAAGGTCGGTATGTCCCTATCAATTATATTAAACTTAATTACCTGTGCCAGCTAGCTCAGAGGCCACTAGAAACTCCTTGAGAACAAGAAGGGAGTAGTTTCTGGCAACCGAAAAACATGACAACTTTGTTTCCCTTTAGAAGCGGAACATGTCTCAGAATCGTGGAAACAATAGATAACAGTTTCACTCATTCAATCGTGCATGCTTAGTTTCTACAGAGTTACACAGAAAGGAAAGACGGGCGTTTCAATAAAAGGTTTTATTGAACAGTCTTGTTCTCGTGTAAGAGATGTGTGCTGTTATGATCACAAGACAGTATGCAAGATAAATAATGTACAGCGTAAGCAGTAGAAATAAATAATACTGCGCTAGCTTTATCTTTTAGCATATATTCACGTACATAAATAACATGAGCTAAGAATGCGGGTACTCATTCGATGCATCTCTAAGCTAGTTCTACCCCAATGTACCTAACCTAGTCGAGGTGTAGGGAAGAGTAGAAGTAGGTGGAGTATTCTCTAGTATGGTAGATTAAGAGTATGTTAAGTCTAGTATGCCAAGACTAGTATGCCAAGAGTCCCTCTAGGATCTAGTCAGCTCCATACCTTGAGAATGAGAGAGGTGGGAATCTCCTGCCGGATCTGAAACTCTAACACCCTGCGAAGGGAGTCAGAACACTGGAAGCTGGATTCGTCTGCGTGCAGGAATGACAGCGTCTTCTCAGTGCGTCAGGCCGGGATACGGGCTCCTCTGAAGTCGAGGTCTCCTCTAACTTGCTTGGGCAAGGGAAGGTATATTTATACCTGGTAGGTGTCGTGGAATGTTAGCATTGACGTGAAGTCGGACAGAGGAAGAGGTCAGGAATGAACCCTTAAGGTATAACGGTTCATACATAATAGATGAGTTCTTGGAGAAATCAATAGTCCTGTGCTAGGGGAACTCCTGAAGCTTAAGGGTGTGGTTTCTAAGAACTCGTTGTGACGTTAGGGTGGACGGATGTCGGTGACCATGCCTGTATTTGGAGTGCACGGTTAATGCCTAAATAAGGACTGGGATTCTATGCCTATATAAGGGAAAGGCAAATTGTGCCTATATAAGGACATGATTCAGGAAAACCTATATACGGACCCCGAAAGCGGAATACAACACCCACTCCATCTTCGAGTGAACAATAATACTAAATGCTAAACATTTAAATGCTAAACATAAAATTGAGTACCACATATTACTAAAAACATTTCTAAAAGTATTTTAAAAGAAGCTTAAAACTGTTGAAATGCCATAGGTACTGTACATTTAAAGCATTGTTTTCATTCTAAGCATATAACGGAAGTGGAATGCAACGTGAATGAAACAGTAATATATACATATGATGAAATGGTCGATAAGTTTTTACAATCAAAGCCATTTGCATATCATGGAATTAAATTAAATGTTAGACAAGTAAGGTGACAATGTGTCCCTGGAAGTATTCAGAGAAGTCCGTTTTATAAGACTAGTTCTACTGTAAGCAGATTGTTCATTTGCCATGTCATTTCAATTTTTTTTTTAAAAAGTTCAATTCTGGGAGAGGTTCCAAGTTTGAAAAATAGGAAGGCCAAATTTCATTGTTGCCCTGGTACACTGTGAGCCAAATCAAAGTCAGTGTATGGGTCTGGTGTAAACATTAGATCATCTATTTCCGTAGCCAAAATATCGTCCACCGAAGTTGGCGACATTTGGAACACCTCGTTCAGAAGGTTAATTGTACAGAGATGGGAAACATTGCCTTCAGCAGAAGATGCAACGTTCGCGTCCGTTGTTACCTGTGTGCCCGTTGATCCATCTCGTACCTCAGCAGCAGCCGGAAGCGTCAGTGAGATCTCAATGAATGCCGCCATCAGGATTGGAAGCCTCTGGGGACAACACACAGCATGGGCCGTTATCGGGTCCAACAGAGTATCGATATCCGTTGGCATGACTGATGGGAGTGTTAGACAGATGTCTAGCACGCATTCTTCACCGCAAAACAGGCAGCGTAGAACAGGTAAGATGCAATCTTGCCAGATTGGTCTGAAGGACAGGAACCACGTTGTATTAAGTTCCCGTAGACGAGGCATGCCCAAAAGCTGTACTATTCGCTCACGGCATTTCCGTTCAAGGAGGGCTCTCTCCACATCGCTCGGAGTGATGTTGGCGAAGAGGCTTGCCATAGCGTAGTAGGAGGAATAGAAACAGAATTCCTGCAACAAGTGCTAGAATTAACGGCACACCACCAAACACCGAATGTGCGAAGTTTGGGATGATTCCGAGGACAGCCTGGAAAGGTGCTAATAGTCCGGAACAGATGGTCTTAAATACATGTACAATTCCGCTGGTATCTGACATATTAAAGATACGTCCTATCATTTCTATGAAATGTATAGGGCAGTTTGTACGAATTAAAGCTTGTATCTCAGCCGAAGTTCTTGCAATTTGTAGATCATAGGTTTCTTTGGCCGAGGTCAAAGGCACTGATTGTTGTATAAGCATGGCTTTCATTCTGCTTAAAGTATCAAAACATATAAAAGAGACATTCAATGAAGGCCATAGAGGCGACTCCCTGACTGTGTCTATTGGGGCAAACAATACTTGCATACATCAAGTGACCCTGGAGTTGACCGTTACTAGATATGGGATGCCAGGCAACATGCCACAGCAACTCTGATCATTCAACATGAGGTAACTCCCATTAGAAAGTTGTCCAAACGTTGGATTAATCACAGCAGCTGGTGTACCCTGCTGGTGGCAGGACAAGTTTGCCACAGAACCATTACAAGCCCCGTTTAAAAAAATGTCCTGACAAATCAGTGAACCGCTTAGAGTACTTTCACAGTGTGTACCGCTTAGAAACACTTCACGATCCCCACTCCAACATCTATAGGTGTAAGGTAAATTCCAGGATGTCTTAATGTATTCTTTACCCAACCTTTCATATTTGCCTGCTTGCATCTGTTTAAGGCAATACTGAAACTGGAAAGTAGTCACAGGTAGACTAATTTTGCCATGAGTAAGCCATTCTGTAGCTAGTTTTTCTGCCACTGTGAATGGTAATATTTCAACTTTCTCAATGCTCAGTACTGTATACTTTGCTCCCCTTTGTGCCAGTTCGATATGTTTATCAGTTAGATTGTATTCTGCAAACAGAGCCGATGTGTTGATAAAACGCCAAGGCACATAGCCCGCACGCAAGGATTGCAGCGTCCAGCTTAATAACATAATAGAAAGTAACTGAGACTGGCCTTGCTGTAACATGGCTAAATCTTGTTCCAGTATGTCGATAGCAGAGGATACAATACTGTCCAATGAATAAATTCTGGAGGACAAAGTTGTTAACCCATTGTCGACCACAGAGAGAGTTTTCTCTAAATTAATACGATCAAGTTCACGTATTCGTTCTGCGGCCTCCATCTGTGACACCTTCCATGCTTCATTGTAAGCAGCATAAATGCCGGCATATATGAAACATTTTTGACGCGGTTTTCTTGGTCCCAGCAAGAATTCCCTAAGGTCTGCGTCTTCTTTAAGTAAAGATAAGTGTTGTTTCACATCCTTAAGTGTAGATTTTTGCAGCCAATCGAGGCATAATTTTCCTACACTGTATGTTGTTACTACCCCCGGATGCTGTCTTTGGACATATCGTGGGTCTGGCCTATGAATAGTAAACCCCTGTGTTTTATTCAGGAATCTCTCTTGAGAGTTGTTTGTGTCTGTGGGCCAGATCAAACATTTTCTCCAATCAGGATTTGTTCTGTTGAGTTGTAGTATTGTGTCAACTGTAACCCCTGCCTGTGTATTGTTATCACTTGCAGGTGTTGGTACAGAAGGTGCTTTCATGTCTTTAATCTTGGCTAACCCAAGGCAAGACGTTTGTTGGACCGTGTCATTCAAAAACATTATTTGCTGAGGGACGATACAGGCTCTAAATAAAGCTTCTATCCCCTGCACTTGCCAATCTTTAGTATCCCAGACAGATTTTGTGTCTATTGTGTCTTTCCATAAGTCGAAATCCTGTCTAGACAGTTGGGCAATAAATGCTGCAGAGTAAATCTGTTTTGTATTTGTTAACATCATTTTCAGTCCGGTTTTGTTTACATTTCTATAGTAAAATGTTTCTGGATCAGCTGTATTGTATCCTGAAAAATATGGAAACTTCTTAGCAAATGTTTTTGAACTACCTTTTGGTGGTGTAGGACAATGCTCCCATTGGTTAAACATAAACACATTTCTAGGTGTTGCAGATTTATGCAAAAAATGATGATCATAGTGGTTATAGCAATACAGCTGTTCATAGTCTGATGAACCCTCTAAATATTCATTATTAGAAAATGCAGCAGATTTTTCTAGGTCAAACATCATATTATTTACAGTTTCAAAGTCCCAATCTTCAGAAAAGGTACTGGATGAAACAAAATCACTTAGTGAGATCTTAAATAAATGTGGAATGTTCAAATGTTCCGTCGGGCCAAAAATATCAAAATCAGTTTTGTCCCACACTATACCATCCTGTATAGGAACGGCTGTGATGTTCACTGCAGACAAGTCTCTTGTTTCACGATGGGATGATTTGTGAGGTTTCAAAAGTAAGTTCACTTCTTTTCTTTCAATGTCCAAATGGATGTATCTCCCATTTATAAGCACGCTCATAGTCATAACCAAAGCTAGCCAAAGCAGGAAGAAAAAATATTCCAGAAATAACCCAAAGTTCAATCCATGGTGAAACTAGATAAGTCTTTTTCAAAAAATGTAAAAAGTCTGTCGACGTCTCAGGCTCACTTGGATCCTCGGAAAACGTATCAAAGTTAATGAAGTAGCCAGAAGTAGTTCTGTCAATTGCTGGAATTGCATCAGGATTTGTAGAAATCGCTGGAACCAGTTGATCACTTGTTACATTGGTGTAGACAGGTGTATTTGGAAGAACTGTTACTTGTGTTTCAAGAGGGATGAGTTCCATAGCATTGTTGCTCAGTCCTTCATCTGTTACTGCTGAAGTCTCGATGGTTATCAGTCTTTCAGTCTGAACCTCTTGGATAGTAGCGAGAGGAGTGTGTCTGCTACTAGGTCGGAGTCCACGAGGCCTACTATTTAGTATTGGCCACATACCGTGGTTTGATGAGGTCGATGGACACAAATCTTTTCTCCTTTCTTCCAGCAAGGGGCGGCAGAAGTACTGTTCTTGTTCCGTGTATGGCTAGGACAGGTACTGGTTGTCTGTAAGAAGGTCCAAATTTCTTCTTGTTTGCAATTTTCTCTCTGACTAGATCCCCAACTTTTGGAATCCAGACAGGCCTTGCTGGGACCGCCGGTTTTTCCCCAGTGGTGGTTGGCTGCAGGAATACGTTGCTTTGTTTCGTTCTTAGTTCGTTTAAGTCCTGTAAAACAGCCAAACGATCTTTGATATCAAAGGGTTTATTTTCCACCACTGTGCCACTGCTTTCCAGATCGGGCACCCACATTCTTGTCCCAAATAGGACCTCATATGGAGTGACCTCCCCCCTAGAGAACTTCTTGGCAAGTTGTTTAATGAGCGTTGGACCCCATATAGATGTCTGACCCACCCATCACCCGAACCTAATACCCTAGCTGTTATAGACTGCTTTATGTCCCGGTTTTTCCTTTCCACAACAGAATTTCCCTCAGGATGAAATGGAGAGTAGTACCGCAATGCAACGCCCAGAATGTCCATGGCGTCTTTGTAAGCCCGAGAGCTAAACGCAGGGCCCTGGTCAGAATGTAGCGTGCCTATTGCATATGTGCCGATAAAGACTCGCAAATCTTTTATAACAGTTCGAGCGTCAGCCGAGCGCTGAGGCCATATCCATAGGAACCTAGAGCAAGAATCCACTGCGACCATGATATATTTATAGTTACCGTCCCTTTGCAAGGGACCGCAGTGGTCCAGGTAAAAACAAGCTAATGGTTTGTCTGAAATTAACAGGGGTGTCTGGGCAGGACGTTTCACTGTGGGGACTTTCATCTGTTGGCAAATTTCACATTCCAGAACATAGTTCTTGGTCTGTTTCCTAATGCCAGGCCATCAATATCTTTGTGTTAGTAAAGATACTGTTGCAGAAATGCCTGCATGGGCAGAGGCTATCCCTTCATGTGCTGCTAGGATTAGTCCTAATCTGCGTTCCTTGTTTGGAATTACCCTATCCCCCACTCCAGGGATTCGAGCAAAAGGAACGTTGTTCACATCAATTACATATGAGTACTTGAGTGGAAACTTTTTTGGTAACGCTGCACCACTGCCTTTGCTTGTAGCATTGACAGCCAACATTATCTCACTGTCTATTTTTGTTTTTGAACAAGTGATCGCAGCTACGGATGCCGTCTGAACAGCCCCCTTTGCGGCTTCTTCAGCCAATGAATTCCCTGCAACGTGAACGCCATCACGTTGATGACTCAGTGTATGGATCACGTGAGCCTTTGGTAGTTCGCTTTTAACTGAACTACTTGTTCCCAAAGCGTTTTATGCTTTATTGTGCCACCTTTTGCATCTTTGAACCCGTTTTCAAGCCAAGTTTGTATGTATTCATTATACGACTGCACACAGTAGAAAGAATCGCACACTATGAGTGTGGGGAATTCTCGATCTGTACTTTCAAGTGCAAGTTTGAATGCTTGTAGTTTAGCTCGCTGAGCTGTGCAATCTCCTAGAGACTGGGTTTTTGTGACCATAGGTCTGAAGTTGCCATCGTGCATGCGACCTTTAACGATTGCGCACGCTGCACTGTAAGCTTGCTTACTCCCTGTTGAGGGTTGTGCGGATCCGTCAGTGTAAATTATGAATTCGTACTGATCGAGAGGCAGAATCTCAGTAGGCAGAGGACATTCATGTTCATATTGCAGGAACGCTTGTGTTTTTAAATCGGGATCAAAAACATATTCAACATCTGTTGCAGCAAGAGAATTAACCCATTGTATCCATCTAGGATGTAATGCTTTAGCATTTGGAATGCTCGCTTTTGTTACCGCCTCTAAGGCCGGTACTGGGGTTACGACAATAATGCGTTTCCCTTGGGCTAGAGCTCTTTCTTTTGCTACAGCGGTTTGAACTGCTGTCAGAATTTTTTCTGTTGAAGTGAAGCGCATTTCTGCTTGTGTATACAAGTGTGATTTGTATGCAATTGGTACTTTTTCACCCTCATTAAATGTTAAGTAGGTGAATCCGCATTGACCCGAAATTATTCGGATCACTAAATTGTGTTGACTTACGCGTGTTTGTAAGTGATTTGTTGCTAACATGTTAGCCTGGAGTGAACACAAGATTTCTGTGTGTTCTTGTGTCCAATTTTTTATTGAAAAATCAGGTTTGATTAATGCGTAGAGAGGTTTAACCCTTTCTGCGTAATTTAGAATGTAAGTTCTTCCAAAATTTAGGAAACCCAGGATGGACTGTACATTTTTCAGCGTTTTAGGAGGTTGGAACAGCGCACACCTTTCTAAAAAGTTGGCTGCCGAGCTCTTGCCTTCACTTGAAAGCTCATATCCTAGAAACAGAACATTGAGATGGGCAATTCTGGACTTTTTGAAGTTGAATTTGTAGCCCTCAGAGGCGAAGCCCAGTATAATGGTGCTCACCCTGTTCAAGTGTTTGTCCAGGTCATCGTCTGTCAGATAGATGTCATCGACATATGACAATGCCTCATTATCATAAATTTGTAGTAACTCCGTTACTCTCTCTGAGAATAACCCCGGGCTGTTCTTGAACCCTTGTGGGAGTCGACAAAATTGACGCTGGGTCCCCATTATTGAGAAAGCTGTTAAGTACCTGCTTCCAGGTGCTATGTTTTGACAAAAGAAACCATTTGAGATATCCAATGTGGTTTTGTATTTTTTACGCACAATGTTATTCGTTAATGCTGTACTATGTGCATTTTGCACTGCAAATGTTTTTGAACAAGTGTTTAAGTGTCTGTAATCCAAAACTAGACGATATGTATTGTCTGGTTTGGAGACAGGAAACAAAGGATTGTTCATTGAAGAGGTGCATGTTTCAATCACCCCTGGTATTCAAGTTGATCTAAGATCTCCCTGACCTGTTTTTTAGCTTCTTGCTTTATTGGGTACTGCCTTTGTGCAGTAGGTTCATTTTTCAGATGTATTTTATGGTGAGGTGAATCCTCATCCCATCCTACATGATGTTTGTATAATGCTGGGGCCTGGGCAACTGCCCATTTCCTGGCATAAGTATATTTTAGATGAATTGGAATATGGTTAGAGAAGGCAGGCATAATAATGTCCTCGCCAGGTGGGCACTCCCTGACAAATTGTGGTGGCCAGTCTTTTTCTGCTAGAAGTATGTCATAGCCCCTTGAAAGTTTTTCCCAAAAGAGTGCTTTCACCTGTCTAGGTATGTCTCCCTCCGTCCGGAGTGTTATTTCATATAACTTTTGTGGAGTACTAACCCTGGTGTCTCCAGTCTCAACTGTAATGTACTCATTCAAGTCCACTATCTCCAGAAGTTCCTTCAGGTTCTGGCAAGCTATTGTGACTTCTGCTGCACTGTCCAGCATTGTCTCCGTTCTTGAGTTGTGTTCTCAGTATCCTCGGCATGTCTGATCTTCAGACCTGCTACCTTCTTCTTTGAGAATTGAGGTTTTGATTTACTTTTCGGAACGTGTTTGTCGTCTTTCGATTTCACGCGTTCTTCTCTATGTTCTGACCGTCCTCTTCTTTCCGATGTCTGTGACGAGATCTGAAAGGTACGAGAGGAACGTGTATCAGAATTTTGATACCTGTCAGGCTTTTTCAAATTATCCCTATTCCTGAGGTTATACCTCCTTTCAGAGGGCTCCTTTTGAGGAGACCTACCTCGGGATTGAGAACGTTTCTCTGAATTATGTTTATTAGTTTCCCACTTCTTTTTAGAAGATGTAGGAGTTTGTTTAATAGAGTCCTTCTCAGGACTTTCAGATAGTTTCGGCTTCACTGGTCTTCCACCCAAACTATCTCTGCCTAATTCTGCATAAGATTGTTCTATTATTCTGGGTAGCTCAGTTTGATGTTCTGTAACATCGAATTCCCTTAATCGTTGGCGGATCGCCACTGCTGCTGCCTCCCTTTAATATTAGATAATATTATTGTTGAGACCTGGTCGAAATTTTTCAGTAATTTCATACCTAAATTTAGAGCAGGCTCTGCCCCGTAGTCGTTTTGAATTTGTTTCAGGACATCTGGTATTACTGCAATTGATGGAATACCATGTGTTTTGGTATAGATGGCAGCAAAGACTGAGCCCCAAGTGGTGCAGTCTTCCAGTTGTGGTGTGATCCCCATCGGTAAACAGATTGTTAGGATTCTGTGTTTCTCATACAGCTAGTATTTGGAAATACTGCTTCGATTTGAGTAATTTTTTGAGGTATCCAAAATGGAATTTGCTCATGTTTTGTGGGCATTTTACCCATGACTGCGTATAGAGTCTGTGGTGTAATGTTTAGTGTATTCCCCGGTTGAGGAGTTTGATTTCGAAGTGTCAATGGTGGTTGGACGGTAAAAGTCTGCATGACATATTGGACTAATTGTCTGTAGATTTTTATTAACTCTTGTATTTGAGTAAGTAGTTCCTCATCTGACATTATATCGAGTTCAGGATGAGGTGTGTAGCCGGCTAGGATCGGCCAAGTTGCTCCTGGTCTACCTAGTGGACCGAGCCTGGTAATGTTTCTGTGATGTTTTAGGGCGCCTTTAAACCAGAGCTGATGCTCCTGGTATGTTAGTGGAATTTCAATATCCTCGAAAGGAATGTATTCCTCTGGTGGATCATCTTCTTTGTAGAAGTAAAACAGTCTTGTTACTGAATTTGATTCAGGAAATATGACCCATGAACAGAATACCTCTGTCTGAAAGGATTCGTGTGCCTCTATCACGAAAACTGCTCTACCTCCTCTTGGGGGTAGGCCATGTTTTATAAGTTTTAGAGTGATGGCTCTTCTTAAGTTTGGATTGATGTCTATGACACCCTCCTCGGTTTCAATAAAACCTGTGATGTTATAAGCTGTTAAAGCTGGTTGACCCGCAACGTCACCGTTGTCGGAGTCAGGCATTTTTTTATTTTTTATTTTATTATTTTTTATTGAGAGTTCATAGACATTGCAAACATACAATTATATTGTATATAAATACGTATTCCAAAATATTGAGGAGAGAAGATGACAACATTAGTCAAAAGTACAAGCTAATAAAAATGTATAGATACTTATTTCAAAGTATTCAACAGTACAAACATAATATTCCTGTAATGCAGAAAAAGATCAAAATTAAGTGCAAAGTGCTAGATCATAAAAATTACATACCTATAAGTTCTATCTTTTAAAACCAAATACTACAAAAGTACAAGAAAGATCACCCTAAGATAAAATGCAATGTAGGATATCAGAATTAATACACACCTATCTGATCCAACCAATTATACCAACTGCAATGTATTATCCTATCGTTCAAACATACTCCAATATTTCTCATACTTTCTTATGGCTCCTGATCTTATAGCATATTTCCTTTCTAATTCTTGTATTTTAGATAATTTTGCTCTCCATGCATTAAAGTTAGGTACTTTCTCTGATTTCCAGAGTTGCAGGATTAAAGATCTGACTATTGATGCAGCAATAAACAAAGACCCCTCGTGCAAAGAAATAGCAGGAGAACAGCCCAAAACTGCAATAGATTCATCGAATGAGATGAGAGGGTCTATTGTGGTTCGAAGATATTTCTCGATCTCCTCCCACAAACTCTGAATTTTTGGGCACTTCCAGATGATATGTGCCCAGGTACCTTTCTCAGGGCAACTGGAAGCATTTGTCCTCTATATGGGGGTATATATTGTGAAGAAAGGAGGGTGTTCTATATATCAACCATTTCGAATAATATTGCATGCGTTTAAAATTTGCCCCTCTGAATATAACAGTGTTAAGCTTATTAAGCCTATTCCAAGTAGGTTTAAAAATCTGTATATCTTCCCTTTTCTTCCATCTGTCTCTAATTTTTTCATATAGTGAGAAATAATTATTTTCCTCAAAGATTTTAATCCAAATACTAATCTTCCGACTAATGGGGCAGTTAAGTGCTTCGTTAATGCTAATTTTATTGCGCAGGTTTTCCATATCTAATTTTTCCAGTATAAGATTTAGTCTAATAAAAGACCACTTTAAGATTGTGTTAGAATGTTGAAGTCCTGTTTCAATCTCCGCCCAGGTTTTCCAGCAATTCCCCTTGATAAAATCCTGGATCTGGACGTAACCATTTTCTTCCCACAACCTTAGTATACTATTCTCCAAAATGCCTATATCCCCCATATATATATTCGAGAGCCTGGTGGAATTATTGATTCTTGGAATATCATAGTGTGTTAAAAGCTGAGTTTTTTGTTTAAAAAACCATTGTGGGTATTATAACGTACTTTCTTAGGGTATTTAGTAACTCTTGTAGGATCGATAATATTATATTCCCTTAAGATCTTTTTCATAAAACAATTATCTGCCTCTTGGGGATCTAAAAAGAAAAATCTAGAACTATGATGTGCAAATGTCGCATAATAGTAATTTCGAATATTCGGAAGAGATAATCCCCCTTCTGATACAGGATATGTTAAAGTGCTAAGTGCCAGTCTTGGTACCTTATTTGCCCATAGAAAAGAGGAGAACATACTATCTATTTTTTTAAAAGAAGAAGTCTGTATTGCACAAGGAACTGCACTGAAGAGAAAGTTAAACAGTGGAAGAATAGACATTCGAATTAGCGCAACCCGTCCTATTATTGATAGTGGGAGCTGGTTCCATCGTGATAACTGTGAGTTCACCTTTTTCATCAGTGGAATATAATTTAAGGAAAAAAGGTCTTCTACTTTCTCCGTTACCTGAATCCCTAAATATCTCTTGGGGTGGGTGTTGTATATGTGTCTGAACTCGGGTGATAAAGAATTCACACCACAATTGCATAATATAATTTCTGTTTTGGCCTTATTGATTTTATAACCACCTATTTCTTCGAAGTCTGCAAATACCCTCATAACTTCCACCTGGGTGTCTATATTTGAGTCCAGAAAAAGAGCAATGTCATCAGCATAGAGTTTTATATTCGTCATGCCTTGAACTGGGACTGTACAGGCTCTTTTTTCCCTGATTGCAATTGCCAGTGGCTCTATAAATAAAGCAAATAAAATCGGGGAGAGGGGACAGCCTTGTCTAGTGCCTCTACTTATTTGACATGACCCGATATTCACAGAGTTGATTAAAATTTGCGCATGGGAATTCATATACAGTTGCTTTAATAAAAATATAAACTCAATTGGGAAGCCAAACTTTTCTAAGATCGTGAAAAGACAGTTGCAAGAAACCAGATCAAATGCTTTTTCAGCATCTAAAAACCAGATCTGTGCCTCAACTTTATTAGTATTAAAAAAATCCAAGGCCTCTAATAAAGAATTTGTGTTAGTATAGAGGTGTCTCCCTGCTACAAAGCCACACTGATCCATCCCAATAAGTGAGCCCACCATCTTATTTAATCTATTGGCTAAAAGTTTAGTGAAAATGTTATAGTCAGTATTTAACAGACTTATTGGCCTATAAGAATTCACATTTTCGCTATCTTTGTCTTTTTTTAAAATACTGACCACTACCGCAGTACGGAAAGATGCTGGCGGATCACCCCTTGTAATAAATAATTCGCAAGTCTTAAAAATTCGGGGCAGAGTATTGTAGCGAATGTTTTAAAAAATTCTGCGGGAATACCATCTTCTCCAGTCGCTTTGCAATTTGGCAGGGAGCTAATGACTACATCTAGTTCTTCCTTAGTGAATTCAATAAGTAACAGCTCTTTAAAATTATCTCCCAAAATTGGGATTGGCAATTGCTGTAGGAATTCATTAATTAATTCTAAGGGGGCCTGGTGAGATGCCTGATAAACATCTTTATAATGTTTAAGAAAACCTCACCTATTAATGATGTGGTCATTACACGCGTTTTAGTTACGTTATCCTGAATGCATGCGACTCTATTACGGACTTGCTTCTCCTTTGCTTGCCAGGCTAATAGTCTTCCCGTATACTCACTATTTTCATAGCTTGACTGAAGGTATAATCTACTTGCCGTATCACCTAATTCATAGTAAAATTCCCTCATTCTCGTTTTTGCATTCAATACTTCTTGTCTAGTATCAGGGGTCCTATTTCTAAAATAAGCTTGATTTGCCTGGGCCAGCCTGTTTTCTATCGCCACTCTCTCCTCCTTTCTAGCCTTCTGTTTTGGTATCTCTTTTGAAGTAACTATGCCTCTCAATGTTGCCTTAAATGCATCCCATATTACATTGATTGGAGCAGAATCCTTATTTATATTAAAAAAGAAGACAATCTCATTTTCTATTTCTGCACACCATTGTTTCTCAGCTAAATTAAGTCTATTGAAATACCACCTTCTTGATACTTCTTTATCTGACTTTCCCAGAATAATTTCAAGCTTAATAAGGGCATGATCTGAAAAGGGATTTACTATATGCTCATATTTACTAATTTCAAGATTGTGAGAGATTAGGAAAAAGTCTAGCCTAGATGCTGAGTCATCTTTGCCGAGTAACAAGAATACTCGCGTTTAACCGGATTGTTAAAACGCCAGCTATCCAGAATATCTAGATCTGACTTACAACTCAGCAAAGCAATGGCAACTTGTGGTTTATTTTGTCTTCGATCTTTTTTGGTTGAATCAACCGCGAGATTTTGCAAAAAATTTAAATCACCTCCCCATATAATCTGACCCGGTATACCAGAAAGTGCTTGCTTTAGTTGTAAAATAGGGAGCGGGTCGTCGATGACTGGTGCGTAAATTGTGGCAAATATGAGGTTTGTCTGATTTATTTTCCCATGCACAAATGTCCATCAAATGTCCATCTACCATTCATATCTGAATGTGATGCTTCTACATGAAATTGGACATGTTTGCCTATAAAAATACTCACACCTCTCTGAGCTGCCCCCAACACAGATGAGGTGTAGAAACCTGCCCAGTTTCTAAACATTTTGCTAGCATTTGATAAGGCACGAAAATGTGTCTCTTGTATAAAGATCGCATCTGGGCGGTAGCCCTTTAGCCAGCTCGCTATTGCACAAGTTTTACGTCTATTGTTTAGACCATTGGCATTTAAAGACAATATCGACAATTTATTCCTATTCATATATAAAATATCTTTCTAAAATACAGCTTTACAAAATACACCAAATACACCAATTGCGCATATGAGCCATAGCTTTCAATTTGACTCTTTTTTCCCTAATAAAAAGAGTGACTGACTATTTTACGCGCTGAAGTAGAAGCCCTATCTATTATGCAAACTGCACAAATATTAGACCAATAAGCTGTCGTACATATGATACCAATTGTACAAAATATGCATTAAAATACAAATCAGAGAACTACTGGACAGAAAGACTGCAATATCGATTACATCAAATATATATAAAATATAAAATCTAATAAAATACGATCATGCAGCCACTGAACCAGTACACTACAGTGCAGGTAGAATGAAAACAATAGAGATAATATCAATTGTGCAAGATATACAGTAAAATGCAGATTGCCCAACTTTTAAACCTGTACAATACAATACCAATTATGACCATTGCGCAAAGTATGCATTAAAGTGCAAATTGCGCAGCTGTTAAACCGGTATAATACAGTACCAATTATGACCATTGTGCAAAATATGCATTAAAGTGCGTTAAAGTGCAAAGTTCCATGTGCGATATATATGCAATGTATAATTTCTATTATGCGGTACCATGACTTACTCCTAGCCCTTAAAGTACTCATTACGTAATCTCCTCTTCTTGGATTCATTCAAACAAATATTTCCATCTATGAGCTCTCTTTTTCTAACTGCTTCACCCCGCCACCACCCCCACCCCCTCCCTTCCCTCAAAGGAGAGAAACCCCAGTGTCCCCACTTCCCTCTCCTTTTCTCTTCTTCCTTTCGGATGCCATTGAGTTGCATCCTTTAGCGTCACCTAATTAGCCTCGCCGCCGCCCCTGTCTTCATACATTTTCATGATGAACAACATTTCAACAATTCCCCATATTTCTTTCTCTCATAGATAGGCAACATTTTAAACTATATAATCCTTTTTCTTTTAAACCATACTCAATTGTTCCAATAAAGTCTGAGCATCCGAAGTTTCTGTAAAGATATAAAATGTACCCTTAGCCAAGACTTACAGTTTGAACTATTGGACGATAGATGCTTGAGCTCCTTTAGCTTTGAAAGAGTAAATAAAATCCTTTCGTCTGTATGCAGAGGCTGCAGACATGTCGGAAAAGATTTTAAAATTTTGACTCTCAGCAGTAGAGAATGATTTCTTGGCAATTGCAGTTCTTATGATTTTATCCTTGATTCTATAATCTGAGAGATTCAGTAAAATTGTCCGTGGATACTTAGCATTCAAGTTCTTTTGTGCTGGAACTCTATGTGCTCTGGTAATTGTAAGGTCCCCTTGGAGATCTGGAATTGCTAATTTCAGGAGTGATTCAGACCACTTCACCATATCAGATCTTTCTATTCCCTCAGGTATTCCAATCAAGCGCAGATTGGAACGTCTATTATAGTTCTCAAGGTCCTGAAGTTTTATTTCCATTTGACACTTGTTTTTTTTTAAACTTGAAGCTCCTTTTGCAGATCTACAGAGTTATCCTCCAGTACTGAGACAAGAGTCTCGACTTCTGCGATTCTTTTGGAACATTTAATAAACTTTCCTCAAGTTTTGACAGCCTTTCATGTAAATACAAAATTTTAAGTGCTTGAGCGATTTTTAAGTCTCTTAATTCTTGTAATATAGTCGCAAGCATTTTTTTAATTGAAAAGTTTCTTTTGGTCTTACAACTTCCTCATCTGATATTGCTACGTCCTCTTGGTCTGATTCAGATGATGACTCGGAGACTGGTGAGTCAGACCTATTTTGAATAACTTTTACCCCTTCTTGATTTGTCTTTGAAAACGTTTGATCAATTTGGCCAATTTGGTCATTCCGATCCATTTGCTCAATTTGCTCAATTTGCTTAGTCTCCTTAATTTGTTCAGTTTGGTCGGTTTGATCCTCTTGATCTCCTTGATCACCTTGATTACCTTGATTGCCTTGATCCACTTGCAAAAAATAGGAGTTGGAAGTCGATGCTTGCATACTTAGCACTGGAAGTGTCTGACCAGGTTGAGAGTGTAGAATATGCTGTTCTATCTGTTCTATCTGTTCCGTCTGATTTAACTCCTCAGACTACTCTCATTAGGTTGTAAAAAACTTTGTGGCTTTCTCTGTGGGAGAAGTTGTTTACTAAAAAGAGGATACTGCTTAAAGCTAAGCAAATTATCGCCTTCTTTTTTCAATTTCTCTCCTTTTTGCCCCCTAGAAAGGGGGTCTGGGTCCGATCCATCCTCCAAGTTCTGGGACTGCTTAACCTGCATTTTGTTTTTTGAAAAATGAAGAACAACTTTCAAGGAAACAAAAAGATATGGGGCCTGATTCACAGAACTAACTTACGTCAAATTCCTAAACTTACAACAATTTTGGTATTCACAGAATGAACTTACACATTTGGGTATTCACAGAATGAACTTACACATTTGGGTATTCACAGAATGAATTTACACATTTGGGTATTCACAGAATGAACTTACAACAATTTTAGTATTCACAGAATGAACTTACACATTTGGGTATTCACAGAATGAACTTACAACAATTTTGGTATTCACAGAATGAACTTACACATTTGGGTATTCACAGAATGAACTTACAACAATTTTGGTATTCACAGAATTAACTTACTCATTTTGGTATTCACAGAAGGCACTTACTCATCAATGAGTAAGTGCCTTCTGTGAATACTAAAATGTGTAAGTTACACAAAATGTGTAAGTTACACCAAATGAGTAAGTTACACAAAATGTGTAAGTTACACAAAATGTGTAAGTTACACAAAATGTGTAAGTGTCTTCTGTGAATACCAAAATGAGTAAGTTTATTCTGTGAATACCAAAATGAGTAAGTTTATTCTGTGAATACCAAAATGAGTAAGTTTATTCTGTGAATACCAAAATGAGTAAGTTCATTCTGTGAATACCAAAATGGTAGTAAGTTTAGGATTTTGTCGTAAGTTAGTTCTGTGAATCGGGCCCATAGTGCATAATATTTTGGAACACTGTATCCTTCAACGTTGAACAAACCAAACAACTAATATATAGGGTGCTTCCCTATTTAGTTATGGCGGATATTTAACCCTACCCACTCCGGACGTCTTATGGAGTATGTGAGTAGGGGTCTCTGAGAAAAGCACGAATGAGTTACTCAGTATCTAGCGTTAAATTACTGCCTTACCAAACCGTTGGGCGCCATGTAGTGTAGTTCCTATTTCCCTAATAGGCTCTGCGCATTGGAATAATATAACCTATAGGTTTGACATAGGACTAAGGTCGGTATGTCCCTATCGATTATATTAAACTTAATTACCTGTGCCAGCTAGCTCAGAGGCCACTAGAAACTCCTTGAGAACAAGAAGGGAGTAGTTTCTGGCAACCGAAAAACATGACAACTTTGTTTCCCTTTAGAAGCGGAACATGTCTCAGAATCGTGGAAACAATAGATAACAGTTTCACTCATTCAATCGTGCATGCTTAGTTTCTACAGAGTTACACAGAAAGGAAAGACAGGCGTTTCAATAAAAGGTTTTATTGAACAGTCTTGTTTCTCGTGTAAGAGATGTGTGCTGTTATGATCACAAGACAGTATGCAAGATAAATAATGTACAGCGTAAGCAGTAGAAATAAATAATACTGCGCTAGCATTATCTTTTAGCATATACTAACGTACATAAATAACATGAGCTAAGAATGCGGGTACTCATTCGATGCGTCTCTAAGCCAGTTCTACCCCAATGTACCTAACCTAGTCGAGGTGTAGGGAAGAGTAGAAGTAGGTGGAGTATTCTCTAGTATGGTAGATTAAGAGTATGTTAAGTCTAGTATGCCAAGACTAGTATGCCAAGAGTCCCTCTAGGATCTAGTCAGCTCCATACCTTGAGAATGAGAGAGGTGGGAGTATCCTGCCGGATCTGAAACTCTAACACCCTGCGAAGGGAGTCAGAACACTGGAAGCTGGATTCGTCTGCGTGCAGGAATGACAGCGTCTTCTCAGTGCGTCAGGCCTGGATACGGGCTCCTCTGAAGTCGAGGTCCCCTCTAACTTGCTTGGGCAAGGGAAGGTATATTTATACCTGGTAGGTGTCGTGGAATGTTAGCATTGACGTGAAGTCGGACAGAGGAAGACGTCAGGAATGAACCCTTAAGGTATAACGGTTCATACATAATAGATGAGTTCTTGGAGAAATCAATAGTCCTGTGCTAGGGGAACTCCCGAAGCTTAAGGGTGTGGTTTCTAAGAACTCGTTGTGACGTTAGGGTGGACGGATGTCGGTGACCATGCCTGTATTTGGAGTGCACGGTTAATGCCTAAATAAGGACTGGGATTCTATGCCTATATAAGGGCAAGACGAATTGTGCCTATATAAGTACATGATTCAGGAAAACCTATATACGGACCCCTAAAGCGGAATACAACACTAGTAGAGAATTTTGAAAAGGGATTGAGATATAGGACGATAAACTGTTATAGGTCAACTATTTCTGCAGGTCATGCTTTTGTTGGTGGTAATCTGTAAACAAAAATGGTTCTGTCGGGAAAGACAATCGCTTTGCTCAATGCATACAATACGATCTGAACTTTCAATTTTTCAGATGTGAATCATAATTTGCATTCAAAGGACACACCAAAGAACCAACAGTTTTAGTAAAGTTAAAGTTATTTACTCAATTTTTTCTGATTATACACAATAATGAAGGCTGTCTACAATACATAAACATACGACAATAAACAAGTGACTATAGTGTGGAATAAGTGACTTGTGGTGATACGTGAAAAGTGCTATACATAGTTAACACACATGGATAAACATAAATGGACAAAAAGAAAATACAAATTTGTCATGTCCGTTTCTTAATACATGTATCCCAGACAATAATATTGCTTTTATATGCAAGGTAGGAAACTGGATGGACTATGGGTGACTGTAACGTCGACATTTCGACCCTTGGCGTTTGCGCAGCTGATTAGGGGTCAGGGGCGGGTCTTCATCAGGACAAAAAGGACAAGAAGTGACAGCCGCAAGCGATCCTATTGACAAAAAAGTTGGGCATCCAAGTGGGACCAATTATGTTGAGTAGTCAGTTAAGATGGATGCCAAGGCCCACACCAGAGGGTTGTGGTCTTCAATTATGTAATGTAATTATCTTCACCAGCCGGTTGAAGATGTATTAATTAGTGGGGAAAGAATTGGCCGCCAAGTCAGTAAGAAGTAATGTTTTGGTATGTAGAATCTTAAAGAGCATGAGGCTTAAAAGACCTCCCAAGGCAAGGTATGAAGTCTTGTGCGATGTGGATTTAGTACTGAAGTTGTTCATGGAATGGCCAGCTAACAAATAATTGAGCGACAAGAATATTGCAGTTAAAATAGCAACTCTGTTGTGTTTAGTGTCATACAGGAGAGTATCAGATGTTAAATGTCTAAAAGTAAGTAATAGGGTCTTTGGGTCAGACTTTTTTTTTTTTTTTTTAAATGCGAAAGAGAACAAAAATAATGTCAAGCTCGATTTTTTATCTGAAATTTGAGGAATGTAAAAAGTTATGTGTAATAGAGTTTTTGAAGGTGTGTGAGTGTAGAGTTTTGGAGAAAGGAAGAGATGGGGAACATCAGTTATTGATATCTTTTGTTAAACCATTTAAAGCGGTAAATACAGCAACAAATTCAAGATCGGTGAAATTTACAATGAAGGGGGATGAAGTGAATCAGAGAATCAGGATTTCATTAAAGACACGGAGGCTAACATTATCCCTCCCGCCTCTCCCATGGAGGTTAAAAAACATATATGTATATAATAATAACAAGTAAATAAAGAAATAAAGAAATAGGGGGAGGATAAGAGAGATGGAGAATATTTCAAAGTTTGTAATGTTTAAGGTATTTTTTGTGGATTTTGTTCCCAGGAACAAAGTGTTTAATTTTGTTTTTTGATTACAGATGCTCAGTTGTAAGGTACAGAAGTCTTGGAGGTATACGATGGAGGAGAAAGGATCAATATCTTCGTAGTTTTGCATTTAAAAGAGGAAGAGAGTCCATGCTAGAGAACGGCAATAACATTATCGCCACTTTAGCGGCAGGAAACTGCAGCTAAACTGGCGATAAGGGGCTTTATCGCCGTTCTTGAGAATATGGCCCTTAGTGTTTATTAAAATTCCAGTTCTGGACTGTTACATGTTGGAAAGTTCTTTAAAGGTGCTGCTGGCAGGAGTGGCAATAAAAGATTATGCATAATGTTAGCCTCCATGTCTTTAATGAAATCCTGATTCTCTTGTCATGTAATTCTGAGAATCGTCATTTCCAGCCCTACCCCAGTCAATGTGCTTTGGTCATTGCCACCACAGTGCACAGTCATGAGGTGAGGATCTCGGCAATCCACAATGGATTTAGCCAAAGCCAGAAACTGATGAAACTATAACCCTCTCTAGCCAAACCAAGAAATCTCCAAATTTGGCTAACCCGAGCCCCTGTCAATACCTCTGTTTTATGCAGTTTCTTTAGCCCAATAGACTTAGCTGTGGCCCTCAATCCACACTCTAAGCATCTTGAAGTGAAGGAGCAATAGCAGTCAGGAGAAGGCTGGAGCTGAATGAGGTAGTTTTCCAAATGAAAAGCAGCTCAAATGGTGGTGTATTTCATAAAAAATTATATATTTCCTTGGATGCTGTAAAATATGTCTATATATCTGTTTTATACTTTGTCATTTGTATTCGTGACTACTGATGTCATTGCGACCTCCGGTGTTGCTGTGAAGAAGGAAAATGCATTTTTTGATGCAGTTATTCCCACCTAAGGATTACAAAGGGGAAAGTTAAATTAGTGTCTTACTAAATAGCTACACTGAAACTTTATGTAAAATATGTCTATATATGTATTTTACACTTTGTCAAAAACACCCGGTATTTGCAGTGTGTCCTTGGTAATTGCACTCATTGAATCACACAGGCACTACGTATGCAATCATACAATCACCCATATACTACTCATGCATGTACAGAATGACCCAGACATTACACACTACCTCACAGACCCATACAGCCACTCACAGACCCAGTCACCAACTTATACAGCAATTCACGCACTAACTCTCAAAGTTTACAGGTTACAGTTAGGAAATAAAATTAAAAATACCTTCAAAATTCACTGAAAAACTATAGGTTACAGGGACATTATAATTAGGAATTAGTATTTAAAAAACATAAGCAATTCACTGAAAAAACCAAAGGTTACAAGGACGTTATAGTTAGGCTCAAGCTTCACTCGTACAAAACCAGTGAAATTCAGCGAGCTAACTATAACTTGCGCCCCCACAATGTACTCCTTACGCACTGCTTATGACCTCACATATTTCAACACTCATGACACGGTCAGTGACATTACAGATGATATCACTGATGACATCATCCAGTGACTGTGAGTATTTTTAAAATGTTTATGAGTGTTAAATATATATATAAAGTTGGTGCAGGTAGTGCTGTTATCTCTAGACGTGTGTTTCTGGGTTTAGCCCTTCGTCAGTAGAGAGCAAAAGTAGTAAGGAGCAGAGAAAAGTCATCAGGGGTTGCTGAAATGGTGCACAGTACCTCTCTAAAGGCACAGATAACAGCACTACCTGCACCAACTTTGGTGAAAGACTACAGCAACTTTGACAGTAAGCATACTGCATTTACCAGGATGCAATGAAGTGAACTATGCTGGGATGAGAGGCAGTGTGCTCACTCCCCCCTTGTGTTTAAAAGGCTCCCTTGAGCCAACGACCTAAAGAGCTCTCCTGGGATGCACCTGTGTGCAACTCTCCCATATTTATTCAGTGTTCCTGGGTGAAAAGCAGGGGGCCACCCCTGAACAATGGGATGCAAGGTACCTCCCTCAGGGATGACCACTTCCTCCAAAATGTGGCATATTCTTGTCCCAGATAGCACTATACTTCCACAATCCAAAATGGTCTCTCCTGAAGAGTTAGATGTGGCTAAGCCAACCCACTAATGTGGCTAAGATTCTCTAACGCTCTCCTTCCGGCCCCCTCACTAATCTAAATACTGGAACTCCTGTCTGGCTAGGGTGCAGGATGTGGGGGTGAGGCTGTTTCCTGTCCAAACTGTCATTCCCTCTTTGAAGACCAGTTTGGCCACTCCACCCTCTTACTGCCTTCTTTCTTCTGCAGTTTTAGTTCTCCTCTCACAGGAAATCATTTGTCTCTCTAGTAGGCCACTTCACACCTCATTAAGACAGCTTGGCTCATCCTGGCAGAAGCTGGCCAATCAGAGAAGTGCTGTTGAAAGACTGGATTTAGGTTCACAGAAAATAAAGTTCTATAGCTTCTTTTCTGTAATAGTTATAATAAATCTAACAATGGCAAGTTGTTGGATTTATCATAACTTTTCTTTTAAATCCTTTATTTACATTTGTAGCTCCTTTCCATCAATAGTTATACTTTACTAAGATATTCCCATGTTAGCCTATGGAGCCGATTCATTACAATGGGGGAGAACGTAATTAGCATTTTTCCATCACCAGGGCATATAAAACATCTTTTTAAATGTCCCTGCCTATTGCTACAGGGCACCCTACCCCAGTACCAATTGTAATCAAACCTAATCACCACATACCTTATAATCAGAGCACTGGCTCTGGGTCTGGAAAGCAGAGCCCAGGGCATAGTCAGAGTCAGTTACCACCAGTATCATGCATAAAATGGGGGTGATGGGGGCAGAAAGGATGACTTTCTCACAATAGCATTTTCTTTTTGCTTATATGCACTCATAGAATGGGTGCAGTGGGGCTATGTCTGTGGGGCTTGTCCAAAGGTGAGGGCTGCTCATGGCTGAAGGTCATGCACAGCAGGTATTGGCCATAATCAGAGGGTTAGGCCCAGGGCCTAGCCAGCGCACATGCCCACTGCCCACGCACATGCCCACTGACCAAACACTATTGTATCTTGGATGCAAGGTCTGTGTGACATCAGGCCTTGCAGACTGTCTCCACTGTGTATGTGAAAAGTCTGTGCTTGGTGGGGGGTTTGCTGCTTGTGGAGGGATGGGTGCTGACCATAGCCACAGTCTAAGCCCTATCAACCTTGACTAGTGTATTGCTGAAGATTGTGTGCAGTGGAAGTTTTAGGATTCTGGAGGGGTGAGTGCAGGGCCTTTCCGGAGCCTAGGCACTGAGTCCAAGCCCTCATGCTGAATGTAGGGTATGCCTGGAGGCTATGACTGAGAAGTCTGGAGTGATGCCATCAAATATACGTGAATTCATAAGCAGTGTAAGTCGTAGTCTAATAAACTGTAACTGGCATATTCAGTAGTTCTGCATTTTTTTAAAGCTAGTTTGTGTCTCATTTCAACACCAAACTATAACATCCCTTCAACTGTTAGTTTTTTCAGTGAATTTCTGTGTTCACAGTATAACACCTAACCAAACTATAACATGATTTTAACTCTTATATTTTTAAGTGAATAATATATATATATATATATATATATATATATATATATATATTATATCCACATTAATCCTTCCAGATTACAGAAACCGCACTCACAAAGTGTAGTCTTCTCCAATTAATTTATTTTCCACAAAGTATCCAGTTAGAGGAACAACCGACGCGTTCAGTAAACACAGTTTACTTGATCACGGTTGACATGTTACTTTTGAATCCTCCAATTAATACACTTTTCCAACAACATGTGATCTCTGACATCATCATTTTCGATCAAACCCTCCATGTTGAATTGTGGGATATGTAGTCAAATGTTTAAACTAAAAGTGAGAACATTTATAATTACCCATATTTTTTTAAAAATACCAGAAAATCACCCTATTTGTGTACATTACTTCAACTGATCTTACAAAATTATTCTACGTTTTTTTAATATATATATATATTTTTTTATATAATTTATTCAGTGCCTTTACATACATTTTTATGACTATCTACTATCTACTAAACCATCCTTGAGTCTTGAGCAATTTGTTTGTTAACATATACTTTTACCACTACTTCAAAAAGGGAAACGATTTTATTATAACCTATGTCACCAAGAAGTATATCTTATATTTACAAGTCTCCATGTATGACTACTACCCCCCAGTGGGCTTTTATATTTTACCGACTATTCCCCTTTGGGCAGTTTCTATTGTGATTTCTGACAACTAGTTATTATACGGGGTACACGACCCATTCACCGATGATTATTATTTTAAACAACGAGATATTTATCCCTGTTGACCCAAGGTTATAAGTATTATCACATGTCTGTAAATTATATAAAAATATATATATATATATAAAAAAACGTAGAATAATTTTGTAAGATCAGTTGAAGTAATGTACACAAATAGGGTGATTTTCAGGTATTTTTAAAAAAAATATGGGTAATTATAAATGTTCTCACTTTTAGTTTAAACATTTGACTACATATCCCACAATTCAACATGGAGGGTTTGATCGAAAATGATGATGTCAGAGATCACATGTTGTTGGAAAAGTGTATTAATTGGAGGATTCAAAAGTAACATGTCAACCGTGATCAAGTAAACTGTGTTTACGAAACGCGTCGGTTGTTCCTCTAACTGGATACTTTGTGGAAAATAAATTAATTGGAGAAGACTACACTTTGTGAGTGCGGTTTCTGTAATCTGGAAGGATTAATGTGGATATAATTAATACGGCGGGGCTCTGCCTTGGAACCTGCACCGGATCGAGAGCGCCAGGGGTCCGTACGAACTCGAGCCAGGAGGGAGTAAGATTGCAAGTCGGACCCGGTGACCGCCAGCACAACACAGAAGTTAATAGCTGCAAATCATCGACGTGTCGGAGAAGCGCTGCCCGAACACCAGAAGGTGGAGGTGAGCGGGGAAACTGACAATTTGAGCAGCGGGTGAGAGAAAAAGTAAATAATTAAGTTGCATCTGTGCAAGAAGCTGGTTGTTTTCGTAGACGATAAAAGAATACTGAATCCATGGGCGCAATAAGGTTTGAATGAGCAACGAGCGCGAAAGGGAATACAGTACTATTTTCTTTGAAGTCTATGGACAGAGTTAATAAATCTCTACCAATCGCAGTGTAAAACACAATATGACATTGCAGTAATCCAGGAAATCGAGGAACAAACATGGAAAAACGGGATGCTAAACGAAGTGAGTTGGCAGACTCATTTTTTGATCAAGAAGGAGAAAGACAAAATCCATCAGCAAACAAAACAACGGTAGCCTCCAAAAAATCAGACACGCGGAGTAAATTAAAACAGTGGGAAAAGCTCAGTAAGAAGGAAATAAACAAATGGTGGGAGTTATTGACATTGAAAAAATATCTAGAGGTCCGGAGAGTCCCGAGGGATTGCGCATAGCTATAATGCCAAGTCAACAGGATGCGACAAATGAGTTACTCCAAGAATGGGGGAGTATGTACTCGAATCATCATTGGGCTTAATCAAAATTTTGGTAAAACATATTGAAGTGGCATTGGAAAAAATTAAGGTGGAATTACAAGAATTAGAGAAAGAATTAGCCACATTAGACTTGAACCCCGAAATGAAAAAATTAAAAGAAGATCTGGAAGGATATGTGGATAAACATGAGGAAGTGGTGAAAACGAGAAAACAGGTAAAATTTCAACGCGATAAAGATGACTATTCACAGGGACGCATATTCACATATGCGAGGAAATTTGACATGTTTAAACAGCAAGGACGAATGGATACAGTGACCCCAAGTTCAAGCAGTTTGACATCTCTAACATCGACGGAAGCAAGCGAGGGAGAACAGGAGACAGTGGGAGATTTGGCAAATCGGAATTTTTAGGGGACATGAGATTAGTCCTCCAACAAAGATACTGGGAACAAAATCGCAATTTCCAACAAAACCCAAGAGGAAGGGGGAGGCCGCTTTGGGAATCCAAAAGGCAACACGAAGGGGAAAAAGGAGAAAGTGGCTCAGAAGAGAGAGTAGGTACAAAAACAAGGAGTATGCGCAAACAACAGAAATGATTCCCAGTATGAGGGAGGAAGAAACAATTAACACGATGACAATTGCAAATCTCTCAACACGGATGTTAACGGAAACAGAAACATCTTTATTAAAACGAGGAATCAACTACTGTCCAATCCAACAAATGGACCTCGCTCAAACGAGAATTGAGGTTTATAAATATGTCCGGAAAATCAAGCTTGCAAAAATCTTCGAGGAAAATAAAGAGATGGCCAAACATGCAAATAAAGGAAAAACCAACAAAATGTGATAACATCTGAAACAACATTAACGACCACAAATATGGATGCGTTATTAACATTGGTTAATCTTGATGTAATGGATGAAAGTGAAGTCATCTCAGAAGAAACGGAGTGCCCCCAGAAGGGAGCAGGCTTGAGTGGCAAAAGACCTAAATCTCGTTTTTATCCTCAATTAACTCAAGGAAACAAGATTGACCTCTTCCAAGAGGCAGTGGTTCAAGATCTCTACAAAATCAAGAAAACCAAATTTCGTGACAACTTATCTAAGGAAGAAAGAAAGGCCCTAAAAAGCCTGATGGAGGACAAAATGATAACGATAAAAATGGCTGATAAGGGAGGTAACATCGTGGTCTGGAACACTTGTGATTATGAAGCAGAGGCCCACTCCCAGTTAAAAAATAAGGAATATTATCGGAAGCTAGACAAAAATCCCACTCAGGCATATAAAGAAACCTTGGACATAAAAATACAACAATGGCATTTGAAAAATCTAATTGATGAAGATGAGAAAAATTCTTAACCACCGATCATCCTGTCACAGCGACAATTTACTTCTTACCCAAATTACATAAGAATCCACTCAAACCACCAGGCAGACCAATTGTGTCTGCAAAGGGATCATTATTCGAACCAATTGCCAGTTATATAGATTATTTCTTAATGCCATTTGTATTACATCTGAGTTCTTATATTCAAGACACCACAGATCTGTTGATACATCTACAAGATCTTACCTGGCAGGAAACCTATCAACTGGTAACAATGGACGTAACGTCCCTTTATACAAATATTGAAAATGATATTGGGATGATGGCATGCAGCTTCTTCTTAAAGGAAATAAATATCCAATACAATCAACACAATCAAATGCTAATGGATATGGTTGAAATGTGTTTAAGTCAAAATGTCTTCCTCTTTGGGGAAGAAATATTCCAACAGATCAAAGGATGTGCTATGGGTTTTTCTTTCAGTCCCGGATATGCGTGTCTCACAATGGGATGGTGGGAGCAACAACTGGCGTGGCATCCGAATAATGACCAATACGTAAATAAGACAGCAAAGTGGCTGCGTTACATTGATGATTTGCTAATAGTGTGGGACGTAACAGCAGCAGAATTTGAAGAATATTTCAACATTTTAAATTCAACGAGTGCAAACATCAAATTTACGTATGCTATAAGCAAAGAAAGAGTCATATTTTTGGATACAGAGATTTATGTCCATGATAATAAATTGCATACAACATTACATCGTAAAGCAACATCGACCAATGCAATATTACATGCCGAAAGCTTCCACAAAGCAACAGTCATTGACAACATACCCTATGGAGAGTTCCTTAGGATCCGGCGGATCTGCTCGGAAAACACTGAATGGGAAAAACACAGTATGAATACTGTTAAAAGATTTAAACAACGAGGATATAAATCCCATATAGTGGAAAAAAGCTGGAGAAGAGCAGATCAAACATCAAGAGAAGAAACAATAAAAAGGAAACCCATAGAAAGTTTGCAAACCAAAAAGGATCCAGTAAGATTGATCCTAGATTTTTCAAATGAATCAAAACAAATTGTGAAGATCTTACGAAAGAATTGGAAACTACTGCAATTAGATCAAACTGTAGGAAAAATCATGGGTACCCATCCAAATATCACATTTCGTCGGGCAAAAAATGTAAAAGACAAATTAATTCATAGTCACCACCAAGGAAGTGGGAAAGCGAAAGGGATACAATGGCTAAAAACGAAAGGCTTCTTAAAATGTTATAACTGTAAAGTTTGCCAAATTGCCCAGAACAAAACAGAGGTGAAACTTCCGGATAACACCATGTGGCAGATCAGGGATCTAATAACTTGCAAGAGCCAATTCGTTGTATATGTCGTGGAATGTCCTTGCCCGTTAATGTACATTGGCAGTACGATATGTGAGTTAAAGAAGAGAATATTAGAACACGTCCGTGAGACGATAAATAGAGATCGCAGCAATGCCATCGCCAAACACATGGAAGTGGAGCACAAAGGAGATTGGAAACAATTAACTTTTTATGCTTTGGAGTCGATCCCACTAAATGTAAGAGGAGGAGATCGGGTAAAAAAGTTAAGAAGAAGAGAATCAAGACAGATTCTGAACTTCAGAACACTGATGCCATACGGACTAAATCAAAGTGAGGACTTACATGTCCATCTGTAAGGAGATGAACTGGTTTTTAGTTTGGTAGTTGATGGATGGAAAAGAACTGTAATAAGAACATAAATAATGTGAGAATGTTTGTAAAATAATAATTGTGAGGAAACATCACACATTAACAGATTTTTAAAAAAATCGTCCTTCTAGGAATAATGGTCCCACTTAAATAAGGGAATCCAATCACCAAATAGAGATAGATATGTAAAAAATGACTTAATGATATAGGCCCACTGGGGGCATTAATAAAGACATGTGATAATACTTATAACCTTGGGGCAACAGGGATAAATATCTCGTTGTTTAAAATAATAATCATCGGTGAATGGGTCGTGTACCCCGTATAATAACTAGTTGTCAGAAATCACAATAGAAACTGCCCAAAGGGGAATAGTCGGTAAAATATGAAAGCCCACTGGGGGGCGGTAGTCATACATGGAGACTTGTAAATATAAGATATACTTCTTGGTGACATAGGATATAATAAAATCGTTTCCCTTTTTGAAGTAGTGGTAAAAGTATATGTTAACAAACAAATTGCTCAAGACTCAAGGATGGTTTAGTAGATAGTAGATAGTCATAAAAATGTATGTAAAGGCACTGAATAAATTATATTAAAAAATATATATATATATATAAAAAAACGTAGAATAATTTTGTAAGATCAGTTGAAGTAATGTACACAAATAGGGTGATTTTCAGGTATTTTAAAAAAAAATATGGGTAATTATAAATGTTCTCACTTTTAGTTTAAACATTTGACTACATATCCCACAATTCAACATAGAGGGTTTGATTGAAAATGATGATGTCAGAGATCACATGTTGTTGGAAAAGTGTATTAATTGGAGGATTCAAAAGTAACATGTCAACCGTGATCAAGTAAACTGTGTTTACGAAACGCGTCGGTTGTTCCTCTAACTGGATACTTTGTGGAAAATAAATTAATTGCAGAAGACTACACTTTGTGAGTGCGGTTTCTGTAATCTGGAAGGATTAATGTGGATATAATTAATACGGCGGGGCTCTGCCTTGGAACCTGCACCGGATCGAGAGCGCCAGGGGTCCGTACGAACTCGAGCCAGGAGGGAGTAATATATATATATTAGTCGAAACGCGTCACTAAGTGAGGAAATACATTTTAACTGCCATCGCTATTTGGGTCTGTTTCCCTCTGTTCGCCGCTGCTGTTGCTGCCAGCGCTGCTGTGGAAGTTCGGAGAGTTTTCGGCGGTATATATATATATATATATATATATATATATATATATTATCTACTGGCGGTCGCCAGTAGATAGTTATAGATAGGACCTATTTTCCTTAGGAAATCTGCAACATTCTATTTGAAATAACTCTTGCGTCGGTTGACGAATCTTCGTGAAATTTTCAAACTTTGTGGCCCGCTCCGGTCCGCTCCTATCCTGAAAGTCTTGGGGTGATTCGTCAAGCGGGGGCTGAGAAAAAAGGGGGGTCCCAAAAGGTGTTTTCCCCATTCATTTTCCCATAGGAAACTTTAGCCACGGCTACAGATTTGAACTGCTGAACGGAATTACACCAAATTTGGCAAAGATGTAGTTCTTGGTTCAGAAAGAACCCTTTTGTTAAAAGGTGTAAATCTGCTCAGTAGTTGCTGAGAAAATCAAAAGTAAAAACACATATATATCTATGGCCGCGGAGGGTCCGCGCACCCTCCCGATGACCAGCTGTATGCTAATTGGCTGTCAACACTCCAAACCAGGAAGTGTTAGCAGTCATCTTGTGACTCGGTAGAACCGAGTCACAAGAAAACAGTAAAAACAATCGCGCAAAACGCAAAAAAGGGGGCAGGGTAGAAACACCCTGACCCCCTAGGCCTGCTCAGGGGGTCCTACAAGGACTCCTGCAGTGTCCCGGACTGCTGTTTGCAATCACAGGACTGGAGCCTCGCGGCTCCCGTCCTGTGATTGTAAACTAGCTTAGCTTCATTGAAGCGAGAGCAGGGAAACCTGCTCTCGCTTCAATGAAGCAAGCAGAATTGCTTTCCATAAGGGAGCTGCATGTCAGCAGCTCCCTTATGGAAAAGCAATGCCGGCTCCCGCAGGACGTGGGGAGCCGGCGGGACCGTGCGGGGATTGGGTCCCCAACGAGTGGCCAGGCCCCGGGGGATGGGGTCCCCGGGGCCATTAGTGGCCCGGGAGGGGGGCCACGCGGCCCTCCTCCCCAAAATGTAATTAAAAATTTTTAAAATACAAAGGCCGGCCCCGGGGGATGGGGTCCCCGGGGCCTAAGGAGGCCTGAGGAGGGGGGCAACACAGCCCCCCTCCATGAAAAAAAAAAAAAAGGTGGCAATGACCTGGGGGATGGGGTCCCCGGGCCATAATTGCCCACGGGAGGGGGCCCACGCAATCCCCTTCCCGTTGCTTTTTAAAAAAATAAATAAAAGGGGGTCAGGCCCTGGGGAATGGGGTCCCCAGGGCCCAAAATAATTAAAAAGACACAGCCCCCTTTTAAAAATAAATAAATCCGGCATTGCGCTGGAGGCCACGCCCCCTCCTTGGCAGCACTCTGCAAACACGCCCCCTGGCACGTTTGCAAAGGGGGAACGAATTCCCCTTGAATACTGGGGTCTCTGGGGCTAACTAGCCCACCAGGAACCTCCAGTATGCGCCACAGGGCTGGGTTGCAGAGAGGTGGTCCAGGCCACGCCCTTTTACACCTCTCTGCAACGCAGCTCTGTGGCGCTTACTGGAGGTACCTGGTGGGATAGTTGGACCCCAGCGACCCTCAGGATTCAAGGGGACTTAATCCCCCAACTTAAAACGCGCCACGGGCGCGTTTGCACAGTGGTGAAGGGAGGGGCGGGCTTCAGGTGACATGTGTGCAAACAGGCCCCGTGGCGCATTTTAAGATGGGGAATTAAATCCCCTTCAATCCTGAGGGTCCTGGGGCCAACTAGCCCACCAGGTACGTCCAGAAAGCGCCACAGAGCTGCATTGCAGAGAGGTGCAAAAAGGGGCGTGGCCTCTGAACACCTCTCTGCAACGCAGCTCTCTGGTGCATACTGGAGGTATCTGGTGGGCTAGTTGGCCCCTAGGGACCCTCGGGATTGAGGAGGAATTAATTCTCCAACTTAAAACGCACCACAGGGCGTGTTTGCAGACATGTCACCTCAGGCCCCACCTCCTTCCTTCACCATTGTGCAAATATTCCTCTAAAATCAGCCGAACTACGAATTCCGATTTACTCACCTGTTATCAGGAGAGACCTCAGTGCTGCATCTTTGAGCCCAGTACTGATCCTGAAAAGTAATTTTAACCGTACTTACCAGTAACTTGAATTTCCTTCCATAGGATATCATTGCCTGCTTTTTGCTGAAAAAGTTTCTGTCGATTTTTGAAACATACAAATATTCCTCTAAAATCAGCAGAACTACGAATTCCGATTTACTCACCTGTTATCAGGAGAGACCTCAGTGCTGCATCTTTGAGCCCAGTACTGATCCTGAAAAGTAATTCTAACCGTACTTACCAGTAACTTGAATTTCCTTCCATAGGAATCCATTGTCTGGTTTTCAGCAGAAAAGTTTCAAAGTGTCGATTTTCACAAACTACAAATATTCCTTAAAAATCGCCTGTATGACTTAAACGCATTCTTTCAACTGTTTACAGGAGATGCACAAGTGCTGGATCCAGGATCCACCACTGAGTAAGAAAAAGTAACGATAACATTACTTATCTGGTAAGTGAATTTCCTCCCATAGGATAACATTGGTGATTCTATGTGAAAAAGTTTCTAAGTGTCAACTTTTAAAATACAATAATATTCCTTAAAAATCACTACTGTAACCAAAACGCTTTTACTCAACTGTTTACAGGAGATGTCCCAGGACTGAATCTAGGATCCAGTCCTGTGGTTAGAAAAGTAATCCATAAAGTAACTAATTGCATTTAACAAGAAATTCACATTGAGCTCAATGTTGCATTGTGTTTGAAATTGTGTTGCCCATTGCAACAACTGTAACTACTGTACTTAAAAGTCTATTGCCTATTTGCAAAGTATTTAAACTAAAGTAATTCATTTTGAGAAAGTATATTTTGTAATGTAATGTATAATGTAATTACAATGTAATTTAAAAAATAAAATATCTAAAAATAAATAGTTTAAAAAAATGTAGTAAATCAGTATCAAAAAAATAAATATAACAATTAATACATTTAAAAATTGTCATTTACAAAACCTTTGAAATTCACTGAAAAAAACCATAGGTTTCAGACATGTTATAGTTAGGAATTAACATTTAAAAAACCTTTGAAATTCACTGAAAAAACCATAGGTTTCAGGCACGTTATAGTTAGAAATTAGCATTTAAAAACCTTACAAATTCACTGAAAAACCATAGGTTTTAGGGACAGTTATAGTTAGTTGGACATTGCACTCGTACAAAACCCGTGAAATTCCCCGTTATAGTTAGTTCAGCTAACTATAACTCGCGCCCCCGCAATGCACTGCTGATGACGTCACATGTTACATCACTCATGACATGGTCAGTGACATCACTGATGACATCTCAAATGACATCACTGATGATATTACTGATGACATCATCCACGTGATAATCTGATGCACCTCCTCACACCCTAATATAACCTTTGATACACCCACTCTAAATTACAGACTGCCATTCGCAAAACCATAGACACTCCAACACCAATAACTACATACCCACTCACTGATTCTTAGGTCTACACACACATCCACTCACTCACCCGTACAGTCACTCATACTTATGGTCACTCAGTACAGGACTATCATATGCACTCATACTCCTATATAGACACTCAAACACCGCCACTCATCCATAGAGGTACTCACACACCTAGTCAGTCATGCAAATAATTAAACACTCTGCCATTTACTCACCTATACAGTTATACACACACCAGCTCACTTACTCATACAAATACTAGCACATTCTTACGCTCTTATACAATCAGTAATACAAGCACGCACTCATCCATACAGTCACTCACAATCACACACTCTCGCTTATAGCTATTTATATACTCCAACACACATATATACTGCCTTTCACATATGTAGTTACTCACACATGTACCACTGGGACATACATTCACTCACTAACACTCTTACACACACTTACCCACCCATACAGTCTATCACAGATGCACTCTTGAAACCATCCACCCAGTGAATCACCCACTCACACATCTATGCACAGAGTGGCACACACCCCACCCACACAAACACTCAGGCACCCATACAGATAAAAAAGACAACCAATCAATAACTCATATAGACACTCATGTAGCTATTCACAAACCCATGCAGCCACTTACACAGCAACAGACAGACGGATACAGACATTCACCCAGTTTAGTCACTAACCCATGCATTCAGTAAGATACGTTTAATCACTCACTTATAGAGTTAGTCACGCACCTACTAAATCATCCATACAGACACTTATACACCCACTCATTCTTCAATACGCCTTTCCCTATATATATTAAAAATATTTAAACTTTACAGAAACACACAGTCACTGGATGATGTCATCAGTGATGTCATTTGAGATGTCATCAGTGATGTCATCAGTGATGTCACTGACCATGTCATGAGTCATGTAATATGTGACGTCATCAGCAGTGCATTGCGGGGCGCGAGTTATAGTTAGCTGAACTAACTATAACGGGGAATTTCACGGGTTTTGTACGAGTGCAATGTCCAACTAACTATAACTGTCCCTAAAACCTATGGTTTTTAAGTGAATTTGTAAGGTTTTTTAAATGCTAATTTCTAACTATAACGTGCCTGAAACCTATGGTTTTTTCAGTGAATATATATATATATATATATATCCAAAACACCAAAGCTTGCCGCTTGTGAGGACGCCACTCTCGTTTAGCGGCCTTTGCCGGGTCGCGAGGATGCCCCGCCGCATCGAAGCGGATCCTTGATGCCCGACGGTGTTGGAGCAACAGACAAAGGATCGGAGGGCTCAAGAGTGAGTGATTTGGCATTTGGCAGCAGCCAAGCAAACATCTTTCAGCAACCCACTGGGGTAATAACTTTGAACTATTGTTAAGTATACGGCGGCATCCACTTGGACATTATTAATGTGAGCACTACATCTATCAGAATGCACTGCGCTTTTGAAGCAGTAAGATACGCCCACTGAGGCCATGTTTTAATAAAGCTGAATGGTGCCTCACAAACCGCTGCTGTTGTCTTACTCAGGAGGCTCGTGAAAAAGAACGAAAGTTCGAAACGCTTTGGGCCATCGAAAGCAGGCTTGAGAGAATGTGGCTGAGCTGTGTGTCCTGCACTCACCTTATAGAGCAAACCCAACGAGAGTGGGTCCTCACAAGCGGCAAGCTTTGGTTTTTTGGATTTTAGCGGCCTTTGCCGGGTCGCGAGGATGCCCCGCCGCATCGAAGCGGATCCTTGATGCCCGACGGTGTTGGAGCAACAGACAAAGGATCGGAGGGCTCAAGAGTGAGTGATTTGGCATTTGGCAGCAGCCAAGCAAACATCTTTCAGCAACCCAATGGGGTAATAACTTTGAACTATTGTTAAGTATACGGCGGCATCCACTTGGACATTATTAATGTGAGCACTACATCTATCAGAATGCACTGCGCTTTTGAAGCAGTAAGATACGCCCACTGAGGCCATGTTTTAATAAAGCTGAATGGTGCCTCACAAACCGCTGCTGTTGTCTCACTCAGGAGGCTCGTGAAAAAGAACAAAAGTTCGAAACGCGTTGGGCCATCGAAAGCAGGCTTGAGAGAATGTGGCTGAGCTGTGTGTCCTGCACTCACCTTATAGAGCAAACCCAACGAGAGTGGCGTCCTCACAAGTGGCAAGTTTTGGTTTTTTGGATTTTAGCGGCCTTTGCCGGGTCGCGAGGGTGCCCGCCGCATCGAAGCGGATCCTTGATGCCCGACGGTGTTGGAGCAACAGACAAAGGATCAGAGGGCTCAAGAGTGAGTGATTTGGCAGCAGCCAAGCAAACATCTTTCAGCAACCCACTGGGGTAATAACTTTCAACTATTGTTAAGTATACGGCGGCATCCACTTGGACATTATTAATGTGAGCACTACATCTATCAGAATGCACTGCGCTTTTGAAGCAGTAAGATATGCCCACTGAGGCCATGTTTTAATAAAGCTGAATGGTGCCTCACAAACCGCTGCTGTTGTCTCACTCAGGAGGCTCGTGAAAAGAACAAAAGTTCGAAACGCGTTGGGCCATCGAAAGCAGGCTTGAGAGAATGTGGCTGAGCTGTGTGTCCTGCACTCACCTTATAGAGCAAACCCAACGAGAGTGGCGTCCTCACAAGTGGCAAGTTTTGGTTTTTTGGATTTTAGCGGCCTTTGCCGGGTCGCGAGGGTGCCCGCCGCATCGAAGCGGATCCTTGATGCCCGACGGTGTTGGAGCAACAGACAAAGGATCAGAGGGCTCAAGAGTGAGTGATTTGGCAGCAGCCAAGCAAACATCTTTCAGCAACCCACTGGGGTAATAACTTTCAACTATTGTTAAGTATACGGCGGCATCCACTTGGACATTATTAATGTGAGCACTACATCTATCAGAATGCACTGCGCTTTTGAAGCAGTAAGATATGCCCACTGAGGCCATGTTTTAATAAAGCTGAATGGTGCCTCACAAACTGCTGCTGTTGTCTTACTCAGGAGGCTCGTGAAAAAGAACGAAAGTTCGAAACGCATTGGGCCATCGAAAGCAGGCTTGAGAGAATGTGGCTGAGCTGTGTGTCCTGCACTCACCTTATAGAGCAAACCCAACGAGAGTGGCATCCTCACAAGCGGCAAGCTTTGGTTTTTGGGATTTTAGCAGCCTTTGCCGGGTCGCGAGGATGCCCCGCCGCATCAAAGCGGATCCTTGATGCCCGACGGTGTTGGAGCAACAGACAAAGGATCGGAGGGCTCAAGAGTGAGTGATTTGGCATTTGGCAGCAGCCAAGCAAACATCTTTCAGCAACCCACTGGGGTAATAACTTTGAACTATTGTTAAGTATACGGCGGCATCCACTTGGACATTATTAATGTGAGCACTACATCTATCAGAATGCACTGCGCTTTTGAAGCAGTAAGATACGCCCACTGAGGCCATGTTTTAATAAAGCTGAATGGTGCCTCACAAACCGCTGCTGTTGTCTTACTCAGGAGGCTCGTGAAAAAGAACGAAAGTTCGAAACACGTTGGGCCATCGAAAGCAGGCTTGAGAGAATGTGGCTGAGCTGTGTGTCCTGCACTCACCTTATAGAGCAAACCCAACGAGAGTGGCGTCCTCACAAGCGGCAAGCTTTGGTTTTTTGGATATATATATATGTATATATATTTCTCCTTACTTCGCCAATGAAATTCTCGTGGAATAAAGACGAATGCAGACCCAGAAGTTCGGTGCTGTTGTTTTTTATTTAATGAACGCCCTGCACCTCCGCCATTACGCGTTTCGGCCTGCCAAAGGCCTTGATCACATGACGCGCTATTGGAGTGCTTTCACCTATTTAAAGTGACAGTGCAAAATCACATGACTGGATTACATGGAAGTCATAGATGTGGACAAAGTGTTGGAACTTGGCTTGTTATTACATCTCACGCACAAACCCACTGTATATTACACCACAATTGAGGCATGATATGAAAAAATGTGCAAAGACGCATTTTCAAGTATTCATAAATATATAAATATATAAATATATGAATAAATACTTAAAATAGTCATGAATTCAGCAAAAATACGCTAAAACCAGTTAGATTGACAACCCCAAGGTGACCTATGATTATAAAAACGTAATGCTTCTACATAAAACATGGTCTTTTTAAAACTTGGTTGGTTCATACGTTCAAGCCTATATAACACTGCCAGTTCACTTTAAACATGTCCAAACTTTTCTGAATCCTGCCCAAGTGGGCCATGATATTCATTAACAGTCACATAAAGTGCTAGTGCAAAAAGTGTAAACATTGATAATCAAAAATAAATCACAGCTGTGATTTATAAAGTGCATATGTGAAATAATGTCTGTGAAAGCTAAAAACAATGTCGTCAGCAGCAAGTTTAGAATAAATACATAGTACCGGTTGGATAAATAAAGTGATCAAGTAGAATAGAACTCATTATAGGCATGTGAAAAAATCCTCACTGGAATTGAGACCATTCGGCATGTTACTGTCCAATTCCAGGATGTACCTGCTTTCTAAACTTCTTAATAGAGCTTCCCGGTTACCACCCCTTCTCAGCGGAAGAACAGAATCCACAACAAAATATTTCAAATCCTTTAAATCATTGCCATGGAAATCTTTGAAATGCCTGGCAACCGGGTAAGTCACATCATTGTTGGTAATAGTCCGTATGTGCTGGAGAATTTGTTTGTGGACCTGCAACTTGGTACTTCCCACGTACTGCAGGCCACATGAACACTCCAGCACATACACCGCAAACTCTGTTTTACAAGTCAGTACCTTGGTGATTGTCACTGTATCAGGCTTGAAGGGTGTCACATATGAGGACTTATTGATGCCATACTTACAGGCCTTGCATGAGGTACATTTAAAGAATCCAGTTCTGGCATTAAGCCAAGTTTTAACAAGCCTAACTTCTGGACTACTGCTCACTAATGTGTTATGCATGGAGCGAGCTTTCCTAAAAGTTATATTAGGGGAGTTAGTCAGAGTTCTTCCGAAGATTGGATCATTCTGAATCAATGGCCAATTTTTATTAATGATCTTACGCAGGGTTTTGTTTTGTTTATTGAACGTTAGAATGAGGCTTGTCGGTTGTAGGGGTTGCTCAATTCTTGATGTCCCTAACTCCGTTTTATTAAGTAGGGCAACCGATCTATCGATATTCCGAGTTCTGTTTATGGCATTATTAAGTGTCACTTCTGAGTACCCCCTTGCTCTTAACCTATCCCTGCTTTCATTTTGGGCCTTAGAACAATCCGAATCTGTGCTACAGATCCTACGTATCCGCAGCATTTCCCCATAGGGGATGCTGTGGATTAGATGCTGGGGTTGGTGGCTAGATGCATGTAGCACCAAATTTCCTGCAGTCGGCTTTCTGTGTAATCTAGTTTCCAATTTGTTACATGATATAAATACTTCCACATCTAAGAAACAAATACATTTCTTGCTCATTTGCGCCGTGAATTCCAGATTAAGGTTGTTAATATTGATCTGTTCAATAAAATGTCTGGCTCCACTTTCATTGCCTTTCCAAATTAGGAACAGATCGTCGATATATCTGTACCAACATACAATATGATTCTGAATTGTTGCACCATAGGTTGCCATGAGGACATGCTCCTCCCAGTATCCCATATGTAAACAGGCATAACTGGGTGAAAAGCATGCCCCCATGGCAACTCCTCTTGTCTGTTGGAACACTTGGCTTTGAAACAGAAAGAAATTGTTTTCAAGACATGTCATAATCATAGTACTTAACATTCTGTTATGCATGTATAAATACATGGGCCTGGGGTTCAAATAATGTTCAACAGGTTTGACTCCATCAAGATGGTTTATACTGGTGTATAAGGCTGATACATCAAGGGAAACAAGTATATAATCTTCTTCCCACTTGATCCCTTGGATTTTTCCTAAAAAGTCAAGAGTATCCTGGATGTATGAAGGTAATTTTTTCACGTGCTCCTGCAAGAAGAAATCAACATAGCGGGAAGTATTTTCCATCAGGCTACCACGAGCTGAAATGATTGGTCTGCCCGGTGGTCTGGGCAGCCCTTTGTGTATCTTCGGTATAAAATAAATCACGGGGTGTTCAATTTTTAAAAACTTGAATTCATCAATGCTCAGTAAACCTGCAGATTTCCATGCTAGCAGTTTGCTATAGAATTCACTCCTTGAACCTTTTACAGCCTGCATGGTGCTCATTTTGTAGCAATTTCTATATGTATATATATCCCCAGAGGGGAGCAGGACATCTGACCTCCTGGCCAGAGTCCCTGCTCTCTGCCCCTGCAGCTCTGATGTTGTGCCGCTGCTGCCTACACCTTTCCTGGCAGGTGTCCGAGGCCCGCTGTTGTCTGTCTGCGTGTTTTGCCCATTTACCATCTTTCTGTCTGTCTTTTTATTGTTGCGCCTGGTGTTTGTTTATTTTCTGTGATTCTGCTTTTTTTGCCCCATTTTGCTCACTGTTGTGCCTGTGCCCTTTGTTTTGGCCCTCCGTGCCTGTTTTCACTGCCCTTTTTCTGCCGCTGCTGCACCTGCGGCCCATCCCCCCCTGCCGTTCCCGCCTCCCAGCTCCGCTTCCCTATTTAATGGCGGCCGCTGCTCGGGTGTCTGAGGCCCTCCGTGCCCGTTTTCGCCGCCCTTTTCCTGTTACTGCTGCCCCCAGCACCCCCCAAGCCCTGAGGTGCATCCTCCTCAATGTGCGCTCCCTGCACAGACACACCGTAGAGATCTGGGACCTCCTCAACACCCTTTCACCAGACGTCACCTTCTTCACAGGAACATGGACAAACTCCACCTCCACCCCCGACATCGCCACCGCCATCCCCCACAGATACAAGATCCGGGGGAAGGACCGCCCCAACCGCCCGGGAGGAGGACTTGCCATTGCACACAAGAGCTCCCTCCGACTCACCACTTACAGCACAAGCGACAGCCTGCCCACCACTGAACACCTCTATTTCTAGATCCTGACCAGCCCCAGAATGACCCTATGAGGCACCCTCGCCTACATACCTCCCGGACCTCGAACGCTTTCACCACCACCATCACCACCACGCCATCGCCTCCCTGGACTACATACTCATCGGAGACCTCAACTTCCACCTCAACAACCTCAGCAATCCCATCTCTGGCACCCTGTAATGAAGTGGGTTTCTGTTGCAGTAACCCCCCCACTTTTTGCCAGACCACTGATGCACTTTGACTTGATGTGCCCTGGGTCCCTGCCAATCAGGTTCCCAGGGCCTGTGTTCTTTCCCCAAAACTGTACCCAATTGGCATCTCTGGCCACAGGTCATCCCCTGGTAAATGGTACCACAGGTACCCAGGGCACTGTGACCAGGGAAGACCTCTAAGGGCTGCAGCACTTATTGTGCCACCCTTAGAGGCCCTGTACCTTTACACACACACACACTGCCTTTGCAGGCTGCGTGTTTTGGTGCAGAATGAAGTGAAGAGTCGACATGGCACACACCTCTGTGGGCCATGCCTACAACCCACTGCCCTGGCATAGGTCAGTCACCCCTCTATCTGGGTGAAGGATACCAGTGGTGAGGGTACAGGTGCATGAGCCCTGTACCCCGACCATGTCTAAGTCCATTCTTAGTCTTTGTAAGTGCAGTGCTGCCATTAAGAGTATATGATGCTGGGAGTTTGTCATTATGAACTCCACAGCACCATAATGGCTGCACTGAAAACTGAGAAGTTTGGTATCAAACTTCTCAGCACATTAAACCCACACTGATGCCAGTGTGGGATTTAATGAAAAATGCACACAGAGGGCATCTTTGAGATGCCCCCTGAAAAACAGCCAGCCTCTGGTGGGTTCCCTGACTGGTACACACCAGCCTGCCACCACGAGACATGTTTATGGGCCCCTAGGGTGGGAGCCTAAGCTCCCTGAGCCCAGAAACAAAGCCTTTCCTGGGCAGAGGTGTACACACCTCCCCCAGGCCAGGAAGAGCCATCTGTGGCAGGGGAGTTTCAAAGGCCTGTCAGCCTTTGTAATGCGACCCCCCAGCCTCTCCTGCTATCAGGAGCAGGCCCCCTTCCTGTCTCCCCTCCCTTTCGGCGGGAAAAACTAGCCAGCCCAGGAGGTGTGCCCACCTCTGCCAACTCCACCCCTCAGGTGGGGGAGGCGAGGTGAAGCCCACTCTCCAGTGCTCGCAATCTTGCAGATGGCAGGCACTCCCCAATCAGGACTAGGGGTTGTGCTCACTCCCCCATGTGGGGTGAGCACACCAAGGGTGTAGTCACCCTAAGGTCAGTAGCCCATTGGCTACTGACATCAAGACCCCTAAAACGCCCCCTAAATACAGTATTTAGGGGACAGCCCTGAACCAGGAAGGCAGATCCAGCAGCCACAAGAAAAAGATAAGAAGAAGGACGAGAAGCCGTGCAGAGCTAACAAGAGGACGACGCCCACTGACTTGGCCCCAGCCCTACAGGCCTGTCTCCCTTCGAACCTGCTCCTGCAAAACCCCGGCGTGTCCAGCGGCCAGCAACCTCAAAAACCCCGGAGGACCTGCCTGCATTCACTTTCCAAGCTGTTTGTCCCGTGAACACCGGACGTGTTTGAACTGCAGCTCCTGGTGCCAGCCAGGAACCGCGAATCCAGCCCACTCTGCACCCGCCGAACCCGGCCCGAGCTAGAGTGGAAAAATACCATGAGGAGGTCCCCCCGGTGATCCTGACCCGAGATCCGGTGACCCCTAACCTGCCTCAAGCCTCCAGATGACGCCTGCAGCCTCAATCCAGAGGACCCCCCCTACCGCGACCAGAGCGGGTAAGAAAATCCGACGTCCCAAGGCACCCCTGCACCCGACGCCCCAGGGCCTTGTGTGCCCAACCCAGCGGTGCCTAACCAACCCTCAACATCCCAACTTACCACTCGAAGTGGTGGTCACTCCTGGAAGATCCTCGTCCCTGAGCCTGCAGTGTTTCTTTGTCCCGGAGAATCTCCATTGAAATCAACAGGGCACCCGACCTCAAAACAGCACTCTGCACCGGGCCGCCCTAGTGTCGCTGAGGGTGCCCCTTTGGTGCTAACTTGGTCCCCAACGTGCCCTGAGCTTAACCCTAGGAGCTTTGCTCCCACAACCCCGTGGCCTGCTTGCCAGTAGCCACCAACCGGAGTCCCCCTATCCTCCATAGGATAACATTGGGCCTCAACACTCTGCACCCGGCCGCCCTAGTGCCGCTGAGGGTGCAACAACAGTGCATCACTGACCCTGGGAGACCCCTGAGTCTAACCCCAGAACCCTAACTCAAAAGACCGATTACTTACCTTGAAACCGAAAACCTGTTTTTCCTCATAGGATAACATTGACCCTTTTTCTCCCAAAAAGTTTCTAAGTGTCAACTTTTGAAAACTAAGAATATTCCTTACAAATCGCACAAATAACCTAAACGAATTTTCTCAACTATTTGCAGGAAAGGTCCCAGTGCTGAATCTAGGTATCCAGCACTGAGTAGGAAAAGTAACGTAAAAGTAACTCACCTGTGAATTAAATTTCCTTCCATAGGATAACATTGGTGGTTGTATGTGAAAAAGTTTCTGTGTCAACTTTTGAAATACAAGAATATTATTTAAAAATCGTACATCTAACTAAAACGCATTTTCTCAACTCTTTTCAGGAAATGTCCCAGTGCTGAATCTAGGATCCAGCACTGTGTTAGAAAAAGTAATCCGAAAAGTAATTTACCTGCAATTTACAGGAAAAGCCTATGTATTTCAATGTACTGGTCCAAAAAGTTTCTAAGTGTGGACTTTTGAAATCTGAAAATATTGTCTAAAAATCGTACAAACTACAAAAAGTAATTACTTACCTGTTTTAAGTAAATGTCCCAGTGCTGAATCTAGGAGTCCAGCACTGGATTACAAAAGTAACGCAAAAGTAATTTTACCTGCATATACCTTAAAAAGCCATTCATTTCAATGCACTGCATTTACTAAGTATTGCAACCAACTGCATCCCCTGTAAATCAAATCAAGTACAATCTTCATTGCTTTTTAAAACTGTGTACAACAAGTAACTTATTACTGAAAAGAATTGAATGCTTACCTGTATCAGGCTTGCTTGGTTCTAAAATAAAATAACAGTATATTTTTTATACAAAAACAATTGGCCTAGAGTTCAGTTCTTGAGTGTGTGAATTCATTTGCTGACTGAGTGTGTACATCAAATGCTTAACACTGTCCTCTGATACTGCCTTACTGCTCGACCAAGCTACCACTTTAGAGAGTAAGGTTCTATCTAACTTTAACCTCTGCCAAACCTCTGGAAACCCTTGAACTCTATACACACTGTACCTCACTTTGGTGCAGTATATATAGAGCCAGTTTCTTACACACCCTCCTTGACAATCTCGGACTGAAACAACTCGTCACCACCCCACCCACAAGGCAGGACACACCCTCAACCCCATCTTTGCAGGAGATAACAACATCTACTTCAGACACACCACGCAACCCCCCTGGATGGACCACCACTGCGTACACTTCAACGTCGACAAACCCACCGCCCCCAAACCTGCACCCTGCCCTCCACGGAGAAACTGGAAAATATCACTCAGGAGCAGCTCAACCATACCCTCAACCACGATGCCCCCTCCACCACGACCGACGCCACCCTCTCAGCCAAACAACTGCACAGATGGATCACCAAACTGCGCAGACGAGCTCGCACCCCTCAGCAACCCCGACAGACAGCGCCCCAGAAAGGCCACCTGGTTCATCGCTGACCTCCTAGAATCCTGACGCACCGGCAGACGTCTCGAGAAGAATTGGAGAAACAGCAAATCCTCCGAAGACCGCACCACATACAAGAACTCCATGACAGAATACCACCATCTCATCAGATCCACCAAAAGAACCTTCATCCAGAACAAGATCATCACCAACTCCAGCAACTCAAAAGAACTTTTCAGCATCATCCAGGAATTCACCAAACCCCCCAGCGAATCCACGGACATCACCCCCTCCCAGGATCTCTGCAACAAGCTCGGCTCCTACTTCCACCTGAAAATCAAGGCCCTCTACGACAACTTCAACAAACAGACACCGAACTCCGAAGGACATCGCATCCTGGATGAGCAGCAGCTGCCTGAAACTCAACTCGGAGAAGACAGAGGTCCTTGTCCTCGGACCCTCCCCCTCTGCTTGGGACAACACCTGGTGGCCCACCGCCCTCGGCAGCCCCCCCACCCCTACGGACCACGCCAGAACCTCCGCATCGTACTCGACTCCTCCCACTCCATGACCTGACAGATCAATACCATCACCTCCACCTGCTTCAACACCCTCTGCATCGTCCGGAAGACCTTCAAATCGATTCCCCAGAATCAAGAAAGACCGTCACCCACACACTCATACCCAGGAGACTGGACTACGGAAACACCCTCTACGCTGGGATCAACAAGTATCTGCTTCGCAAACTCCAGACCATACAGAACACCACAGCCAGACTCGTCCTCGACATCCCTCGACACAAACACATCACCCAGCACCTGTGAAACCTCCACTAGCTCCCCATCGAGAGGAGAGTAACTTTCGAGATACTCACCCATGCCTACAAATACCTCCACAACACCGGACCCCAATATCTCAACGAAGGAATCTCCTTCCTCGTACCCAAGAGAAACCTCCGTTCCACTGACCTCACCCTCGCCGAACCCCCGCGCCTCCGCAGAGCAAGAACGGGTGGAAGAACCTTCTCCTACATCGCAGCTAAGACCTGGAACAAGCTCCCAATCAACATCAGACTCGCCCCCACTCTACACATCTTCAGGAAGACCCGCAAGACCTGGCTCTTTGACTGACCAGAGCTGCTCTCCCCCAGTGCCTTGAGTCCCTCAAGACGGGTGAGTAGTGCGCTTCAGAATTCCTGATTGATTGATATATATATATATATATATATTCACTGAAAAAACCACAGGTTTCAGGGACGTTATAGTAAGTTGGATATTTCACTCGTACAAAACAAGAGAAATTTGGCCGTTATAGTTAGTTGAGCTAACTATAACTCGCGCCCCCGCAAAGCACTGCTGATGACATCACTGATGACATCTCAAATGACATCACTGATGACATCACTGATGACATCATCCAGTGACTGCGTGTTTCTGTAAAGTTTAAATATGTTTTATATATATATATATATATATATATTCACTGAAAAAACCATAGGTTTCAGGGGCGTTATAGTTAGTTGGACATTTCACTCGTACAAAACCATAGAAATTCCCCGTTATAGTTAGTTCAGGTAACTATAACTCGCGCGCCCGCAATGCACTGCTGATGACGTCACATATTACATCACTCATGACATGGTCAGTGACATCACTCATGACATCACTGATGACATCTCAAATGACATCACTGATGACATCACTGATGACATCATCCTTGTGATAGAGTGGCAGACCTCCTCTCACCCTAATATAACTTTTGATACACACACTCAAAAATACAAACTAACATTTTCAAAACAATGGACATACCAATACCAGTTACAACACACCTATTCAGTAATTCCAAGATCTACACACACATCCACTCATTCACCAACAGTCCCTATACAGTCACTTATACATGTACTCACTCATCATATGTACTCATATACCTATACATCCTGTTACACCCCGCCACTCATCCATAGAGTTACTCACACACATAGTCACACATGCAAACAAAGTATCAAACATCCATTTACTTGCATACACAGTTATACACACACTACCACACTTACTTCTACAGAAACTTACACATACTTACTCTCTTAAACAATCACTTATAGAAACACCTACTTATTTGTACAGGAACTCTTCCAATCTCTCACTCTCACATATACTCACTTATATACACCAATACTCACATATACTAGTTTAAAACATATGTAGTTACTCATAAAGACACTATTGAGACAGTCATTCACTCACTAACACACCCATACACATACTCATCCACCTATACAGTCCTGCACACATGCTGTCTTCAACACATACAAACAGTGAGTCACTCATTCATGCATCTATGCACTAAGTAATACCCCCACCGAACCATACAGACACTCAGACACTCATACTGATACTCAAAAAACCAACTAATAACCCGTATAGACACTCATGTAGCTACTCACCAACCCATGCAGCCACTTATACACAAAGTGAGAGACTGATACAGATATTTTCATATTTAAACATTACTCACTAACCCATGTATTCACTAAGATACACTTAGTCAGTTATACAATCAATTTTACAAAAAAAAATCATCCATTTAGACACTTATATACCCATTTATTCTTCGATCGACCTTGAGATATACATATATAAAACATATTTAATTTTCAGAAAAACACACATTCACTGGATGATGTCATCAGTGATGTCATCAGTGATGTCATTTGAGATGTCATCAGTGATGTCATGAGTGATGTCACTGACCATGTCATGAGTGATGTAATATGTGACGTCATCAGCAGTGCATTGCGGGCGCACGAGTTATAGTTAGCTGAACTAACTATAACGGGGAATTTCTATGGTTTTGTACGAGTGAAATGTCCAACTAACTATAACGCCCCTGAAACCTATGGTTTTTTCAGTGAATTTCTAAGGTTTTTTAAATGCTAATTTCTAACTATAACGTGCCTGAAACCTATGGTTTTTTCAGTGAATTTCTAAGGTTTTTTAAATGCTAATTTCTAACTATAACGTGCCTTTCAGTGAATATATATATATTTATTATACTATGTATACATGTGAAAATGTCTCGGTCCCCTGTTTGCCTCGGTGGCACAGAGAAAATGGGTGGAACTGACGTCAGCACGCCGACGAGGTCCTCTTATGGCTCCGATGACGTCATACGGTGTCGCGAGCGGAGTCGTGCTCGTTGACGTGGAAGAGCTAGGAAAGAATTTCCGTGGAATGCTGGTGCAGGGGATATTCACCTAAGTGTTCAGGCTAGTCCTTTGGGAGCAACTGTTTATGTTGCCACTCCAGAAACCGAAACCAGTGATCCGAGGGCAGAGGCCCTGCAGATGGCACACGAGGTGGGGTGCCCAGTCGTGTGCACCGGCAGGGCAGCGAAGTGACAAGCACCACAACCCACAAAAAAGGTAACGAGGGCACTGAATAACACAGGATCTTCTCTTTGTATCTGGCAGGAACAACGAAGTTAAAATGCCCTAGTACCAAAATGTAGAATTAGTGCTACAACGGTCTTCAAGAGGACCTGCGATGCCGCTTCTGCCTCCCGTACCCTGGAGGTGGCACATGGGTCACACGGCACGGTCATACTGCGGTGGGACGCACACTCGTTGACCTCTCATGGCACTGCTCCACACTTCAGGGAGGACGCTTTCCATTAGCTATGTTTTCTGATGACATGTCGCGCCGGCCCCGTCCAGCAACAGAACTCCTTTAGATCCAAACAGACTCTTCCACTCTCTCACCGGAAGTGAAACCAGGCCACGTGGACACTTTCACAATACAACAGCCGGGAATGCACTTTTCGGTAAAAAAAACACATTCCTTCCTCCTAATTAATCAAATAAATGTCTCACTGAAGAACAGGGGCCAGCTTCGATCGGTAAACAGCCGTTACAACGACTTTTTTACTTTGTGATACCATTTCAACGCATGCATTACCACGCATGCGTTGTACATCACAAAGTCATTACTACGCATTTTTTTAGAACGCATGGTCATTTACCACGCATGCCTTTACAACGAATTTTGTTGTAAAGGTATGTATGGTAAATGACCATGCCTTCTAAAAAACATGTAGATGATCCATGTTGTTGTAAGGAAACAGAGGCTGTTCCGTTTCCTCACAACGACGTGCACCGCCCCTCAGAGATGACGTGAAGCAGGAACCACAAGGAGAGAGGAACCATGAGGAGTGAGAGGTAAGGGCGATTGAGCATGGGGTGGGGGTTTCTTTTCTAGGGTTTAGGTAGTGCAGTGGTGTTTGAGTGGTGTAGGGGTCGTGCTGGGGGTAGTGTTTTAGGGTTTAGGGTAGTGCAGTGGTGTTTGGGTAGTGTAGGGGTCGTGCTGGGGGTAGTGTTTTAGGGTTTAGGGTAGTGCAGTAGTGTAGGGGGTCGTGCTGGGGGTAGTGTTTTAGGGTTTAGGGTAGTGCAGTAGTGTAGGGGGTTGTGCTGGGGGTAGTGTTTTAGGGTTTAGGGTAGTGCAGTGGTGTATGGGTATTGTAGGGGGTCGTGCTGGGGTAGTGTTTTAGGGTTTAGGGTAGTGCAGTGGTGTTTGTGTAGTGTGGGAGGTCATGCTGGGGGTATATTTAGGGTTTAGTGTAGTGCAGTGGTGTTTGGGTAGTGTAGGGAGTCGTGCTGGGGGTAGTGTTTTAGGGTTTAGGGTAGTGCAGTGGTGTTTGGGTAGTGTAGGGTGTCGTGCAGGGGGTAGTGTTTTAGGGTTTAGGGTAGTGCAGTGGTGTTTGGGTAGTGGAGGGGGTAGTGTTTTAGGGTTTAGGGTAGTGCGCCCAACCAGCCACAATATCCGTGGACAAAGGGGATTCTGACTCTTTGGAACGCTCCGTCAATTGAATAATTTGGGTCAAGGGCCCTACCATGTCCAAGACCTATCAATTCCTTTCTTGGGATCCCTCATATACTTGGAGAAAAAGGTACATAGTTTCTCATCAATTTCAGGCATGTGTGCCACCTTCCCCTTCAGTGAGGGCCTGGGGCATTCTCCCCTCATCCTATTCCTGACCTCCCTTTCAAGGGGTTGATGGATTTTCCCCACCACATACTCTGCCACTTTGGCGTCAGGTGTCCACTCTGCCGACCTAGGATGGTAAATTTGGGTAGGCTCGAACATGTCCGAGTGGACCCCGTCCCCAACCAGGGACTGAGAGGAGTGGGACTCTGGCTGCCAGGGACGCCCCGAGTCCTTATCCTCATTGGAGGAGAAATCGTCCTCCGATACACCCTCTCCCTCTAAGGGAAACCCACCGTCGGGGTCTACAATAGTGGTGACAGTGTCGCAATTTTCTCCGGGCCCCTCCTCCTCCCGGCAGGGTGCATGTTTTAGCGTTCGCGCACTCTTGAGGAAGGTCTCCGTAAGTTTATCAAATCCTTCCAAGTGCCCCGCGTTATGCTTAACGGCCCTTTTATTCCCCATCTGGGAGCTACTAGGACCCGCCACCACCAGATCTGGGTCACTGAACACCCCAGGGATGTTTTTCGCCAGCTTATCAACCTGATCCCTAAGAGGAGCCAGTGCCATAGAAATAGCCAGAGAGAGGGCTTGGTCCACTGCTGGAGGGAGAAGTTGGGGGCCATTCCTCCTCCACTTCCTGGTAGGAGGAGTAAAAATGGTCTTCTGGAGAAGACATGATAGCAGAGGGTGTGCGCACAGAACAAATGCCCTTAAAATCCTTAAGACAGCCCCCTCGCCGGTGCTCCAACAGCTGGGCTTTCCCGAAGCTGTTATAAGAATAGACTGAGGCGCAATACCAATTACCACCACCAGGTGGCGCTGGTCACTAACGTGGCCGTGTGGGGAAATCACCGCGTAGCGGTGTCAAAATTAGGCGAGGGTTGGTCGGGAATCAAGCGGACACCAAACGCGCGTAAAGACCAGCGGGAGCGCTCGACGGAGCTGCCTCGCTCAGACCAGACGCGCCTGACAGGATCTCACCGCGCACAGAGCACACAGCGGGAGAAACTGCGAGGGGGAGAACGCGCTCGGGCAAGAGCCTGCTGCGCAGGGAATATGAAATAATACCAAGGCAATAATGCTAATAACGTGCACAAGAAACCGCTATACAAACAGCAACAACGTCAGATTAAGCCAAGAATGTAAGGAATGCACTTAACTGACGAGCAGTGAAGAAAGAGGAAGCGGAAGGGACGTCACGATATTATGTACGATGGACTGTGATATGATTGGACTATAGTTGCCTTGGAGACTACCCCCTAATGGTTCATGGGTTGTGTAGTCTTTTGTTTAATGATTGTTGTGTTACGTTTTCTTTGAACTGCTATGCAAATAAAGTGAGGAAAGATATGCATAATCCTCGCCTCCGTCCTGCCATAGAATTCATTAAACTTTATTTGATCTGATTTAGAAACATAGATCATAAAAGTGTACATAAAAACAGTAAATCCTCTTTCCTAATACAATGAGAATTAATTAAAACCAGTAGGTAAAAACGGGTGTTACAAAGCCCGGTTCAGAGCAACTTCAGGTTAACAGAATCGTAAAGTTCAATGTTTCGCAAGATCAATCTCATGTACTTCGTGCAAAATACGCAATAAGGGGTCCAAGTAAGATGTAACGCTCCAATACCTGACCAGTTTGCACTATATAAAACTGCAGAAAAACTAAAACTAAAAAGTGTTTTGCACACTTCTGTCATTGGGCTATATGTGGGCTACATCTGGGTGATATTTGTGCTACATTTGGGCTCTTTTTTCTCTGGTGGCCATCTTGGGAGACTTATTTGTTATGAAGTTTCCTAATTTCGTCATTTACTGCAGTCTCCTCAGTAGGAAATGCTTTCAGTTTTTTACTTTGATTCCATCAAGAGGGCATTCAGATGTGTCACACATTTGCCATAAATTCAGAATGTTAGCACTCTAGTTGTTCATTAGATCACTGTAGTAAAGCTACTGCTCACCAGGGAGTTAACTGGAAGTCTACTGCTGGTATTGAAAGTGATTGTTTCAGTCTGCATGTCAGAATTTTCTAATGAAATAGAAGAGGATTTGAGATCTCACTTAAAACATGCCCTAAATTTTCTTTCTGCAGCACTAACCATAATTTCTATGGCAAAATGAACCCCCTCATTTTGTTCCTTTTAAATTAAATGTTTTAAGTGTTACCAGTTTATTCCAATCAAGATGGCTTCAGGTGTGCCATACTTTTGTCATAAGTAAGACTGTTACTGCTCTAGTTGTTCTTTAGAACACTCTGGGAAGCTGCAGTAGAACACAAAGGCATCGGTTACCGAGTCACAAGATGGCTGCCAACACTTCCTGGTTTGGAGCGTTGACAGCCAATCAGAGTGTAGCTCGTGCCCGGGAGGATTCTCGAATCCTCCTCAGTGCTCAGATATCAATATTTTTTTTTTTTAAATTTCTCAGGAACTATTGAACAGATTTACACCATTTAAAAAAAGCACGCTTTGTAGACCAAGACCTACCTTTTTGCCAAATTTGGTGTGATTCCGTTCAGCAGTTCGGGCTGTAGCTTCGTCTAAAGTTTCCTATGTAAATGAACATGGAGAAAACGTGTTTTGGGACCCCCCTTTTTTCTCAGCCCCCGCTTTACGAATCACCCCAAAACTTTCAAGACAGGAGCTGACCGGAGCGCCCCATTAGTTTTGAAAATTTCGTGAAGATTCATAAACCGGCACGAACGATATTGGCAAATCAAAAAACGCGTTTCCTATGGAAACTAGGTCCTAACTATAACTACCTACTGGCGACCGCCAGTAGGTAATATATATACATATATATACATATGTGTGTATGTTACCTACTGCGGTCACCAGTAGGTAGTTATTGTTAGGTTATAGGTAGGACCTAGTTTCCATAGGAAAAGCAATTTTTGACTTAGCTATACCTTTGGCGTCGTTTGACCAATCTTCATGAAACTTTCTCAAAAAAGTGTCAAGGTAGTTTCTGGTTGTCATAAAAAGTTGGGGGGTGATCCATGCAGTAGGGACCGAGAATTTGGGGTGTGAAATAAGGGTGCGTTTGTAATGTTAATTCTCAAAGGAGCCTTTTGTCACACGTACAGCCCGAACTGCTGAGCGGACTTACACCAAATTTGGCAGGGAGGTAGATATTGGTTCAAGGAAGTGCCTTTTGCCTATTTGGTGTAAATCTGTTCAGTAGTTTTTGAGAAATGTAAACCAAAAATTATAGTGCCATCTCTGGTCACAGATATTTTGCGGTGGTTTCGCGATTACTAGCGAATGCACGTCCCAACGGATTGGCTGGATGGAATCTGAACAGAACGTTGTGGCCACCATTTTATTGATCACGAACAATTCCCATGGCTGAAAATTTCTGAAAAAGCTAACATGAGGGGTCAGAGTAGAGGTACTCTGAACCCATGTTTGAGAAATGGGGGTGTTAGTGACACAAGTGATGTGTAAAATGGATTTTTTTAATCGTGTACGATATTCGCGATGATGACGCGACCGCTAGCATGGGCCCCCGTGTACCGTCACGGAGAAGTCGTGACTATCGCAGCGACACCGCGAATATTGGTGAAAATATAAACAAATATATCAGTGAATCATTAATACGCATTGTTACAAAGATATTGAGATTCTGATAGATGTTTTTATAGAGTTATTTATATAGTGAGTTATCTACTGTGATAGTTAGAATTAACTATATAGTTATAATTTTTTAATGTGGTGGTAGCTATTGAAGTCCTGCTTTTGCTATCTCCTTTTGAGATGTAACCGCAGGGATCGCGATCACCTGTGGTGCATCTCGGTTCAGGGCAACTCTCTTCCTTTCATTAATACGGCCGGGCCGGCCCAGCCCTGAGATGGCATCATCGTGAGATAGAGCGGGTCCGCAGCTGATTTATTGGGAAGGCTACATGCGGAACAGGAGGCGGTTGTCAGCACTGGGGAACAACTTCATCAGTAAATGCATTGATGGAAAGAACTTTTGACTATGTGCGATGACAACAACCCACATGGGTTAGGATTTGGACTTCCAGTCCCAGAATGCTTTAGGTGACCTGCTCACCTGAGCGTGATAACAGTTGAATTGGGGACAATACTGGGAGTGATGTTTGTTGTCTGCTTCACAGTTCGCCTTTGAGGAAGGATGTCATTTGAGATGTCATCAGTGATGTCATCAGTGATGTCACTGACCATGTCATGAATGATGTAATATGTGACGTCATCAGCAGTGCATTGTGGGGGCGCGAGTTATAGTTAGCTGAACTAACTATAACAGTGGAATTTCTATGGTTTTGTATGAGTGAACTATAACGTCTCTGAAACCTATGGTTTTTTCAGTGAATTTCTAAGGTTTTTGAAATGTTAATTTCTAACTATAATGTGCCTGAAACCTATGGTTTTTTCAGTGAATTTCAAAGGTTTTTTTAAATGTCAATTTCTAACTATAACGTGCCTGAAACCTATGTTTTTTTCAGTGAATTTCAAAGGTTTTTTAAATACTAATTTCTATCTATAACGTCCCTGAAACGTATGGTTTTTTCAGTGAATTTCATTTTTTTTTAATGCTAACTTCTAATTATAATGTTTATTTAACCTATAGTTTTTCCGACACCCAAGAAGGACACAACACCCACTGCCACAACCCTCAGGACCTCCCCCCCATACCACCCCTCTCCCTACTGTAATTTTTTTTATTTGTTATTTAAACTATATAATGTCTTCTTGTTTTTTAAATATTAAACAGCTACATACAGTATGAAAGGGAGCCCAGCCCAGAGCCACATCTGAAGACCAACACATGTCATAGATCTACTGATCAAGCAGCTCCGACACCCAAGAACGCCACAACACCCACCACCACCCCCAGGCCCCCCCCACCACCGAGGCAGCGCAGAACAAGACAGCGAACTTTCCAAAAATGGCATGGCCCCTCAGCCACACAATAGCTGAATATTGGGACATGTGTGAACAAACTATATGTGAAGGAAGCAATTCACCCATGTTTAACAATGCACACAATGCAAAGTGTAGCGGTGATGTGCTGGACACATCTCAGTATGCAGAACACACACCTCTCCATGTGCACAAATACTACTGGTGCTTGTAGTGTTGTGGACAGTGGACCTAACCATGTTACGTCAAACACTAGGGAAGATCTCAGTCATGTAGCTGTGTCGTCCCCCCCTGTAAGCATAAGCATAACCGGAGTGGGCTGGTCCGACGTACGCCACTTCAGCGTAGGAGTGTGAATAAATAGGTCGGAGCTATGGGCGTGGTTTACTTGTGGGAAGGCCAAAGCGTCTGCCAGTGTGGCGCCCCTCACCCTGCCATGAGGTTGACAACATGACCGCCAGCCTCCTCAGCCGATCGCTGGCTTCTGCCACACAGGCCCCCAGCGGCACAGCACCGCGGACTTATGGCTGTACAAACTACTGCCTTCGTTATACACTGCGGACAGCAAGGCTCAAAATTCAGATCGAGTCGCGATTGCAGATGACGCAGTCCAGTAGGCAAGAGACATTGCTCAAGTCAACAACACATGCCTGTGGGCCCTTCCTCACCGCTGCCTCCTGCCTCCACTGCGGTGAGTAGGGCTCACAATTCAGAGCGACTCGCGATTGCAGATGACGCAGTCCAGTAGGCAACAGACATTGCTACCAGTGCGGCCAGTCCGGACCACGCATCATCGCTGACTGCGCACAGGCTAAGTGCTTCAAGTACCACTAACTCTGTGCAGCTCAAGTCAATGCCACGTGGCTGTGGGCCCTTGATGACCACTGCCTCCGGCCTACAATGCGGTTAGCAGGGCTAACAATTCAAGATTAGTGCCGATTCTAATTGTGTAAGAGAGTATAATCGGTTAAGAAGACTGTATGCTCCCAATCTGTGCAGCTGAAGTCAACGTCACGTGGCTGTGGGCCCTTGCTGACCGCTACCTCTGGCCTACACTGCGGTCATCAGGGCTCACAATTAAAATTAAGTCTTGATTCATTAATTACAGAGTCCAGTAGGCAAGTAACTATCACAGGCCTAAAATCTACATAATATCCTTTTAGTATCCTTGCTTCAAGAACTTTTTTTATATCAGTTATACCTTTAGTACAATCACCAAATTCATCTTCAAGTACAAACGAACACTCATTAGCAGTCTACACTGCGGGCAGCAGAGCTCGCAATTCGAATTTTGGACACGTGGTGCCACTAACCCTGCTCAACACAAGCCGCGACACATGGTGCCACTAACCCTGTTCAACACAAGCCGGCGACACGTGGTGCCACTAACCCTGTTTAACACAAGCCGATCCCACATGTGGAACTGTGTCCTGAGTCCTGAATGGCAGTGATCCCAAGTCCGTGGCAGCGACCACAGCACCAGACTCCCTTCGATCAGTGAGGCATATTTCCATATGCAAGGCCGGCTACAGGTGGTGGCACTAACCCTGTATAACACAAGGCGCGACACGTGGTGCCACTAACCCTGTTCAACACAAGCCGATCCCACATGTGGAACTGTGTCCTGACTCCTGAATGGCAGTGACCCCAACTTCGTGGCAGCGACCACAGCACCAGACTCCCTTCGATTAGTGAGGTGTATTTGCATATGGAAGGCCGGCGACACGTGGTGCCACTGAACCTGAACTACGCAGGCCGGTGGGGCCACCAACCTATGCACGTGGCTGTGGGCCCTTGCTCACCGCTACCTCTGGCCTACACTGTGGTCAGCAGGGCTCACAATTCAGATACAGTCGCGAATGCAGATGACGCAGTCCAGTAGGCAAGAGACGTTGCTCCCAGTGCGGCCCGTCCGCACCAAGCAGCATCACAGGCTCATACATTCTCAATGCTTCTGGTGCCACTAACTGTGCACCTCAACTCATAGCCACGTGGCTATGGGCCCTTGCTGACCGCTACCTCTGGCCTACACTGCGGTCATCAGGGCTCACAATTAAAATTAAGTCTTGATTCATTAATTACAGAGTCCAGTAGCCAAGTAACTATCACAGGCCTAAAACCTACATAATATCCTTTTAGTATCCTTCCTTCAAGAACTTTTTTTATATCAGTTATAGCTTTAGTACAATCACCAAATTCATCTTCAAGTGCAAACGAACACTCATTAGCAGTCTACACTGTGGGCAGCAGAGCTCACAATTCGAATTTTGGACACGTGGTGCCACTAACCCTGTTCAACACAAGCCGCCACATGTGGTGCCACTAACCCTGTTCAACACAAGCCGGCGACACGTGGTGCCACTAACCCTGTTCAACACAAGCCGATCCCACATGTGTAACTGTGTCCTGAGTCCTGAATGGCAGTGACCACAAGTCCATGGCAGCGACCACAGCACCAGACTCCCTTTGATCAGTGAGGCATATTTCCATATGGAAGGCCGGCAACACGTGGTGCCACTAACCCTGTTCAACACAAGCTGATCCCACATGTGTATCTGTGTTCTGAGTCCTGAATGGCAGTGACCCGAAGTCCGTGGCAGCAACCACAGCACCAGACTCCCTTCGATCAGTGAGGCATATTTCCATATGGAATGCCGGCAACACGTGGTGCCACTAACCCTGTTCAACACAAGCCGATCCCACATGTGTAACTGTGTCCTGAGTCCTGAATGGCAGTGACCCCAACTCCGTGAGAGAACCTCAGCAGCAGACTCCCTTCGATTAGTGAGGCGTATTTGCATATTGAAGGCTGGCGACACATGGTGCCACTAACCCTGTTCAACACAAGCCGATCGCACATGTGTAACTGTGTCCTGAGTCCTGAATGGCAGTGACCCCAAGTCCGTGGCAGCGACCACAACACCAGACTCCCTTCGATCAGTGAGGCATATTTCCATATGGAAGGCCGGCAACACGTGGTGCCACTAACCCTGTTCAACACAAGCCGATCCTACATGTGTAACTGTGTCCTGAGTCCTGAATTGCAGTTAACCCAAGACCGTGGCATCAACCACAGCACCAGACACCCTTCGATCTGTGAGGCATATTTCCATATGGAAGGCCGGTGACACATGGTGCCACTAACCCTGTTCAACACAAGCCGATCCCACATGTGTAACTGTGTCCTGAGTCCTGAATGGCAGTGACCCCAACTCAGTGAGAGAACCACAGCAGCAGACTCCCTTCGATTAGAGAGGCATATTTGCATATGGAAGGCCGGCGACACATGGTGCCACTAACCCTGTTCAACACAAGCCAATCCCACATGTGTAACTGTGTCCTGAGTCCTGAATGGCAGTGACCCCAAGTCCATGGCAGCGACCACAGCACCAGACTCCCTTCGATCAGTGAGGCATATTTCCATATGGAAGGCCGGCAACACGTGGTGCCACTAACCCTGTTCAACACAAGCCGATCCCACATGTGTAACTGTGTCCTGAGTCCTGAATGGCAGTGACCCCAACTCCGTGAGAGAACCACAGCAGCAGACTCCCTTCGATTAGTGAGGTGTATTTGCATATGGAAGGCCGGCGACACATGGTGCCACTAACCCTGTTCAACACAAGCCAATCCCACATGTGTAACTGTGTCCTGAGTCCTGAATGGCAGTGACCCCAAGTCTGTGGCAGCGACCACAGCACCACACTCCCTTCGATCAGTGAGGCATATTTCCATATGGAAGGCCGGCAACACGTGGTGCCACTAACCCTGTTCAACACAAGCCGATCCCACATGTGTAACTGTGTCCTGAGTCCTGAATGGCAGTGACCCCAAGTCCGTGGCAGCAACCACAGCACCAGACTCCCTTCGATCAGTGAGGCTTATTTCCATATGGAAGGCCGGCAACACGTGGTGCCACTAACCCTGTTCAACACAAGCCGATCCCACATGTGTAACTGTGTCCTGAGTCCTGAATGGCAGTGACACCAAGTCCATGGCAGCGACCACAGCACCAGACTCCCTTTGATTAGTGACGGGTATTTGCATATGGAAGGCCGGCGACACGTGGTGCAACTGAACCTGAACTACGCAGGCCGGTGGGGCCACCAACCTATGCACGTGGCTGTGGGCCCTTGCTCACCGCTACCTCTGGCCTACACTACGGTCAGCAGGCCTCACAATTCAGATAGAGTCCCGATTGCACATGACGCAGACCAGTAGGCAAGACACATTGCTCCCAGTGCGGCCCGTCTGCACCAAGCATCATCACAGGCTCATACAGTCACAATGCTTCTGGTGCCACTAACTGTGCACCTCAACTCAACACCACGTGGCTATGGGCCCTTGCTGACCGCTACCTCTGGCCTACACTGCGGTCATCAGGGCTCACAATTAAAATTATTTCTTGATTCATTAACTACAGAGTCCAGTAGGCAAGTAACTATCACAGGCCTAAAACCTACATAATATCCTTTTAGTATCCTTTCTTCAAGAATTTTTTTTATATCAGTTATAGCTTTAGTACAATCACCAAATTGATTTTCAAGTGCAAACGAAGACTCATTAGCAGTCTACACTGATGGTAGCAGAGCTCGCAATTCCAACTATGCACACGTGGTGCCAATAACTCTGTTCAACACAAGCCGCGACACGTGGTACCACTAACCCTGTTCAACACAAGCCTGCGACATATGGTATCACTAACCCTGTTCAACGCAAGCCGCGACACGTGGTGCCACTAACCCTGTTCAACCAAGCCGGCAACACGTGGTGCCACTAACCCTGTTCAACACAAGCCAATCCCACATGTGGAACTGTGTCCTGAGTCCTGAATGGCAGTGACCACAAGTCCGTGGCAGCGACCACAGCACCAGACTCCCTTTGTTTAGTGAGGCATATTTCCATATGCAAGCCCGGCGACACGTGGTGCAACTAACCCTGTACAACACGAGGCACGACACGTGGTGCCACTAACCCTGTTCAATACAAGCCGATCCCACATGTGGAACTGTGTCCTGAGTCCTGAATGGCAGTGACCCCAACTTCGTGGCAGCGACCACAGCACCAGACTCCCTTCAGTTTTATTTGTTGTTGTTTTCTTTAAATAAAATGTTTTATATGTAAACCTATACATGACTAAGATTCTTGTTTATCCAACCGCACAGGGACACTTCCGGGCCCAAGAAGGTTGTTGGGGGTATGTTGGTAATGTGGGAAGAGGGTGCGTTACCTGCTGATGTGGGGAGAGGCAGAGTGAAAGGGGTATCTCTCACAGAAAGAACTCCGATATGTTTTCAGAAATGCCTCGGACAGATGCCAGCTGACGGACTGAATCACAAAATGGTTTTTCAATGCTTATGTATTGTGAGTTATGAACAGTTCGCACCCAGGCTCGCAGAGGGACAACTGCGGCCCGTCCGCTCAACTCACACATGCAGTACTACGACCCGTCCGCTCCCAAAGGAACAGCAGCGTAGTACCTCGCAGAGGTACAGGCACAGTAGCGTACTAGCTCGCAAACGTAGAGAGCTGCGAGCCGACAGACTGGCTTCTAACGGCATAGCTGTGAAGTGGTGATGTTGGGCAGACGGAGCGTGAAAGAGTTATCTCGCAGAAACAGAGCTCCGGTATATTAAATTGCCCCCAAGACCTTTCTTTTATATTTTCACTTGATGCGAGAAAGCGCGCTTTCTGGACCAAGACCTTTCTCCCTGCCAAATTTGGCGTAATTCCGTTCAGCAGTTTGACCTGTAGCCTTGTCTAAAGTTTCCTATGGAAAATCCATTGAGAAAACACGTTTTCACCCCCCCCCACATAGCTACCTGTCGCAGGCGTACTCGCTGTTGGTGTGCAGGTCAGTGGTATAGTTGCCAACATGTCACGGCCACTCCCTGAGGGCAGATTTGCACACACACCACACCCATCCGGCACATGCGTCACAGGCCATGTGACCACGCAAATATAATGGATCCACAACGTCTCATCCTTTATTGCCGGTGGTGACTCGATGGCGTACGCTCCACGGGTCGCAATCATAAAGACTCATGAAAAGTTGCGCAGAGGGTTAGTCACACCCTGAGCTCTATGGCCGTCAGGGGCCTACTACCACGTGGCGCGGACTTGAGTTCCACAGGGTTATTGCCACCCGAAGCTGATGTGGCCGTCACGGGCCTACCACCAAGTGGCGCGGACTTGAGTTGCACAGGGTTACTGCCACCCGAAGCTAATGTGGCCGTCAGGGGCCTACCACCACGTGGTGCTGACTTGCGTTGCACAAGGATAGCGGCACCAAAAGCTGATGAGTTTTCCGCCATTGATGACTCAGGACTCAGCGACATGTGTGAGATCTGCCGGGCCGCGGAGAAGCTGATGTGGTCTCTGCCATTCATGACTCAGAACTCAGCGACATCTGTGAGATCTGCCGGGCCGCAGAGCTTTGACGGGCACGTGGCGTGCCCACTGGTAGACACTTCGGTGGCAGCAGGTAATTATTTGGTCATGGATGCGCAGGGGCGGCAGTATCTCTCTCTCTCTCTCTCTCTCTCTCTCTCTCTCTCTCACTTCCCTCTCTTCACTCTCTCTCACTCTCTTCCTTCCTTTTCTTCTCTTTCTCTATCTCCCTTCTCCCTTTCTCACTCCCTTTCTTTCCTTCCCTCTCTTTTTCTCTCTGGCTTTTTTTTCCTTCTCTGTGTCTCACTCCTTTGATATGCGCATTACACACGTCCTTATTTTGTGCTTTATTTTCCAGGCTGTGTCGTCAACATTCATGGTCCCGACAGGAGTCTTCCGCCTTGTTGTTTTGTGTTCAGTTTGTTAAATTTAGTTTATCCTTTATATATACGTTTACGAAAAAATAAAGTTTGATTAAAAATTTAAAAAAAATTTAATAAAGTTTTTGGTTGTTACTTAAGTGCTGTGTTACTCTTTCTCGTTCTTATTACTGTTATTTCGTGGTGTCCACCATGGTGTTACATTTTGGGGCAGTTATCACGGGAATACTGGTGATGTCTGCAGTTTGCACCAGCTTCTGAATAGTGTGTTATATTTATCTCAACTTTAGTTGCATTAAAGTGCTGATAATGAAATGCAGAGTAGGCGTTCCCGTGCAAAAAGACACGAGGTGCACCTTTGCGATTTATTCTAAATACTAAAATCCTGTATTGAATTGCACTGTGGTAGTGGGTGCACTTACAGTGTACACACAAAATCAATCAAGAAATGTCATTGTATTTATATTGATTGGGAATAGTGGGTCAGGTGCTGGATCTTGACGGGATACACTGCCCAGTTCGTTTTTTTTTCTGTACATGAAAAAACCACATCACAACTTTGACAACAACTGCGATGCGAAACAAATTCCGGTCTCACCGTGTGGTTGGAATGCTGCAGGACAATTACAATGGTGTGCCGTAAGAGTGCACGGGATACAACAGTGCACCGTACAAAAGTGTGGGGGCTCGTGGGAGGGAGGAGCAGCTGTTTGGCAACGTAACACACAGTGAACCCGCCCATGTGCCACGTGCTGGGCATCTCATCCATGATGACCAGGGTCGCAGACATCCCACAACACCCACGACCGGCCTTTGTACACATCCTGTATGAATGCAGCTGGAGAACTTACTGTAGGGATGAAAGGTTCTTTGTCTGAACTGTCTTGCAGTAGCACATCTGCTGCTCCGAGAAGGAACTTGCAAGTGGCCAGCCCCCCCTGACAGATATGATAATATTTGCATCCGTCTCCCACACTACGCACTGCCCGATTTGAGAACAACGAGTACACATCCCACACTCAAAAAAGTCCTTCGTCGTAGTTAGCATGCGTGAAATGGCCTTCACACGTACTCCCACCACACCCCTGCCCTGCACCCATTGCACACAGACCCGGCTCATTTCACCAAGCTGTGCCATTTCAACCACAAGACTGGCACACGGCAAGCCAGTGCAGCTACAAGCAGAGCCACTGACGCAATGGCAGAGCATCCCGAACACATGGTCGACTCCATGCACGTCCACCTATACCTTGCACGTCTGCTGCATGTCCTGGGTGCACTGCCTTTGGCAGTACTGCGGATCACTTACCGGTTGTGCTTCCGCATTGCGGTTGTCACCTGCGTTCAACCTGTATTGCAATGTCGCACGTGCCTATCCGAGTGGTGCATGGACGTGTGCCTCTCCAACGAGTGGGTAGCTGACATGGATTACGACAGGTGTCTGCGCCCCCTGTTGGCCCACGACCAGGACTGTCATGGTGATGCCCGTTTATGGCATGCATGGATGTTTGGCATGCATGTTGGGAACTGGGCCTGGGAGATTGCACGTGTCATAGTATGCAGTGAGCAAATTGACCCACTTCCCGATTCTCCTTTGGTGCACATTGGGTACAGTGGTTGGAGTCAGCACATCTGTCCCGGTCAGCTGATGGATTACGTCAACGACATGTCAAATATTGTGGCCAACCATCACTCATTAGAGATAGTGGCTTACGCAGCTGCACTCGCGTTCATGGATGAGTGACAAGGTACCTCCAACCACGACTCGATGTGCCACATTGCACGTGTCCCTCTGCATCATTGCACATTGTACATCTGGTCACATGTCCCAAAACAACAGTGGACATGGCTGCATTGGCGTCGAATCATGTCCGAAGCGCGGACAACCAACGCTGCTTGACACTGACGTGTGTTGGTGATGGACTACCCCGAGGTGAACATGGACGTTTTCCTACGTTCCTTATTCAGCCATGCTGCTGCATTTCTCTGCATATCGTGGCACTACTCTTGGCCGTACTGACATGCACTTTTTTTAATAAAGTTTCCACATTTTCACTTGTCTCCAAATGTGTAGTGTCTTCATTTGTATGCCAATGTGTGTGTCACGGACTCTCTGGCTGCCTGCCATACGTGAATTGCTACCCCATCCGGACTGTGGGTTTGTACTTATGCGTTCTCATGTGCCTGTTTCGTACTGACGCTTTTGGGCGCTTATCCGCCTCAGGCGAGTGCATTTGTGTCCTGTGTTTGATTGTGTGAATCTTTGTGTTTGGACAACATTGTGTTGGATGTTGGTGTACTCTGCTTCCTATGTGTGTGTGCTGCATTGTGTGTGAGATGTCCCTTCATGTGAGCTTTTGTTCACCCTTCTCCCTTTCCGGCAGTGTGGTTTTCACTTCTATGCTTGTTCAGTGGTGTGATGTTGGCGGGTTGTGTGACTTGTGCTCCTTGCTGGTGTGTTTCATTTTGGCCATGGTTTGTCTATAGTTGTGCTGTACTTAATTGTGCATGTGTACCATTGTGGCCATCTTCCCCCGTCTCCCCACTCCCTGCTTCTTCCTCTTCCTGGTGCTGTTGTGTCTGTAATTATGTTGCTCCACACATAAATTCATGTAATGAACAAATTAGAATAGTTCCTTGATTCTTTTAGGTTTCAAAACTTCTCTCTATCGGTTTTTTAAAATTTTTCCATATAAACAGTTTTTTAAATATTCATGGACACATAGAAGTCAGAAGTGCAACGTATTCTATCAACACACTTTCTAGAACATTCTACAGCACGTGCAGGTTAAAAGTTCATCAATTTTTTTAAACCTAACGATATTTTTTTGCAACATTTTCTCGAACATTTAACGGCACGTGCAGGTTAAAAGTTCACGACTGTTTTAAGTTTGAACAGTGCCTTCCAAATGCAAGTAGCAGGTGTGGTTGAGTTGAGCAAATTTTATCCTATGATATGTACTCCACGTTTAAACTGCTTTTTCTTAACCAATCACAAAGATGCTTTTCCACCAAACGAATGTGCACCCTGCTTTTAAAAAACAATGCTTTTCATCTCCCAATCAGGTATTGTTTTGTATGGCAAAAAAAGTAGTTCCCCATCTTTAAACATATCTCTTATTCTACGAACGGACTGCATGAGCTACAGACATCTATCCATTCCTCAAAGCCATACCTTCAAAATGCTAGTGTGGATCGTAGGACATAACTATGTTTTCTGGTGCAAGAGGTATGCAGAACAGAGACGTATTGACTTAGACCTAGGTTTACATAATGTGGACATTAAATGGTTTGGACAAAGAGGATTGAAGTGGCACCGATTGTTGCCTTTGGTTAAAACCTGTTTGCATCTCCAACACCCTGACCTCATGATTGTGCACTGTGGTGGAAACGACATAGGCACATTGACTAGGGTAGTTTGGGATATGCTAATGAAGGACACCTTTCGACAATTGATATTGCTTTTGCCTCAAACTGTCTTTGTATATTCCAATATATGCCAAAGACAGAAGTGGAAATGGTCAAACCAATTTTGTCCTCAGATTGAAAAATCTAGGAAGAATGTCAACAAAGCTGTGTCTGCATACCTCAGAGACCATAAAATGGGGTTGATCTACAACAATAACATACGTTTTCATATGGCTGATATCTACAGAAGTGATGGAGTACACTTCACAGATCAGGAAATCAAGTTTTTCTGAATAACCTGAAGCTGTGCATTCGCACTTATATGTAGCTCCAACTAATAAACACAAGGGCTCTTTTTAGAGCCGCCTAATATTCCCAATATCGGTTCGCAGAGTGACAGCTGCGATCCGGCTAGCACAGGGAGACCTGCGGGCCGTCGAGCAGCCTCGCAGAGGGACACCTGCGGCCCGTGGGCTCAGCTCGCACAGGGAGACCTACGGGCCGTCGGCTCGGCTCGCACAGTGTGAGCTACGGCCATCGGCTCGCAAACGCACACCAGCGTGCTGGCTCGCAGAGGGAGAGCGCCGGTCTAACTCGCAAAGGGACACCAACGGGCCAACCGCCCTGCTAGCAGACACACACCTATCACCTAACGGACTCACTTGGACATGTACAGCTAGGGACACGACGGCTCGCAGACGCACAGCTGCAAGCCGACGGACTGCTACTGTTTTATGCTTTAGGGTAGTACAGTGGTGTTTGGGTAGTGAAGGGGTTGTGCTGGGGGTAGTATTTTAGGGTTTAGGGTAGTGCAGTGGTGTTTGGGTAGGGGGTCGTGCTGGGGGTAGATTTATGGTTTAGGGTAGTGCACTGGTGTTTGGGTAGTGTAGGGGATCGTGCTGGGGTAGTGTTTTTGAGTTTACGACAGTGCAGTGGTGTTTGGGTAGTCTTTGGGTAGTGTAGGGGTCGTGCCGACAGACTGACTCACAGAGCTCCGAGCCAACGGACGGGCTTCTAAAGACATAGCCGCGACCTGGTGATATGAGGTGAGGCAGCCTGAAAGGCATATCTCACACAGACACAGATGCCAGTGTTGCCTCGCAGAGGTAAAACTACGAACCTGATGGCTTCTACACGGAGAGATGCGAGCTGACGGAGTAAATCACAAAATGGCTGCCAACACTTCCTGGTTTCAACCATTCACAGCCAATAAGCCGCAAGTTGCTGCTTGTAACCCCTCAGCCAATCACATGTCAGAATTCTCAAATATCGATATCTGTAAAATTTGATATTTCTCAAAAACTACTGAACGGATTTACACCATTTAAACAAAAGCGTGCTTTCTGGAGCATCACCTTTCTCCCTGCCAAATTTGGCGTAATTCCATTCAGCAGTTTCACCTGTAGTCTTCTGTAAAGTTTCGTATGGAAATTGCATGGAGAAAACACGTTTTAGGACCCTCTTTTTTCTCAGCCCCTCCTACACCATTCACTCCCAAACTTTCAATATAAGAGCTAATCCAAAAAGAGAAACTTTTGGATAATTTCATAAAGATTCGTCAAACGACGCCAAAGTTACAAGCACATACAAGGCTCCAGAAGGGGGCCGCGCAACCCCTCCCAACATAAGTGAAGCCCCGGGGCTGCGCGGACCCCAGCGGCCCCCCGCCACCCCTGCGAGCCCCTGCTATTATTTATTAAGAAATACCCCCGCAACCTAGCCCACCCAAGGGCCTCATTAAAATAAAACGCGAGAACCCGTGACCCCAGCGCGAATTTTTGCTGATTTTTTTTTGTTTTTTTTATTATTTTTTGGGCCCTGGGGGTCCTCCTGGGACCCCCTGAGCAGACCTAGTGGGTCAGGGTTTTTCTACCCTGCCCCCTTCTCTTGTTTTATACCTTTGTTTCTCCATTTTCGGGTGACTCGCTTCTACCGAGCTACAAGATGGCTGCCAACACTTCCTGGTTTGGAGTGCTAGCAGCCAATCACAGTGAAGCTCGCACACGCAACTTAGGCTCCGCCCAGATATCGAAACTATTATTTTTCTAATTTCTCAGCAACTACTGAACGGATTTACACCATTTTTAAAAAGGACGCTTTCTGACCCAAGCACTACCTTTCTACCAAATTTGGAGTAATTCCGTTCAGTAGTTTCGGCTGTAGCTCTGCACAAAGTTTCCTATGGGAAATTGATTTTTGACTCTTATTTTTTGAATTTCTCAAAAACTACTGAACGGATTTACACCATTTAAAAAAAAGGTCGCTCTCTGAACCAAGCTCTACCGTTCTGCCAAATTTGGGGTAATTCCGTTCAGCAGTTCGAGCTGTAGCTCGTCGCAAAATTTCCTATGGAAATTAACATGGAGAAAACGAGTTTTGGGCCCCCTTTTTCTCAGCCCCCGCTTGACGAATCACCCCAAACTTTCAGGATAGGAGCTGACCTGGATGGACTTTTTTGTTGGAGAATTTCTGGAAGATTCGTCAAACGACGCCAAAGTTATTAGCAAATCAAAAAATGATTTTCCTATGGAAACTAGGTTCTAACTATAACTACCTACTGGCAACCGCCAGTAGGTAATATATATATATATATATATATATATATATATATATATATATATATATATATATATATATATATATATATATATATAAAGAAGGTGTTACTTACGTTGTGTGTGGCCCCTCAAGCTCTCGAGCGTCTTCAAATGGAATACGTAGCGGCCTGCTCCGGCCGCGAGGGAGCCCAACTGCAGACAGCAGCAGGTCTGTGTGGCTTTCAATATGTCAGCGCACAAGAGGAACAACCTGTCCGTTTTGGAAGGACATAACCAAGCAGCAAATCCGCCTTGCCTGTAACAGCGACCAACAAGGTACTTTTATTAATTATAAAGGGAAAATACAGAAGCATCGAAACGGAAAATATCATCTATACTACAAAGACCATGATGCACCTAGTGAACACGCCCACTAAAGGCGGGACTTACAATAAAATAGCGAGTGCGATTTTACTTGAGAGCAGCTGTTTCCCCTGATGCCAGGCCAGTGAACAAGGGAACTTAGACCTGAAACGCGTTTGGCGTATTGGCGAAGGACTTGATGCTGGGAGGGCGCTGTTGGTTTTGCTGCTGTCCTTCCAATAAAAGAAGGTGTTGCTTACGTTGTTTGTGGCCCCTCAAGCTCTCGAGCGTCTTCAAATGGAATATATATATATATATATATATATATTCATGTTTGCCCCCATGATTAGAACAAACTAAAACCTCCCAAAAGATTTGAATTGTATTTGCCCACAAATCTACTAAAATTGTCAAGGATTCCCCATTGAAGCACATGGAAACCAGTTTCCCCACACAGGTAAAGACATTTTTGCCAAGAATGGCATGTACACACAAAGGCACACACATTTCCCTGGCCTAAGGAGGGAACATTTGACACCAACATAATTGAGCATACTAAAACACATATAAAAACTAAATATACAGGTCAAAAGAGAGACAAGAGAGAGTCGTTATTAGAATTATGAGCCAACTTTGAAGAGGCCAAGAGAGATGGCTCTACAATGCCAGTAGATAGCAATGCGTTGGCGCCACCCCCACTATATGCAGGAATGGAGGTCCTCACACCAGCCCCCTTGCATTAGGAGTTTCAAATCTGACAATTAAAGAAGCCTAACGAGCCCCTATCCAAAAGAAGGACAGTTAATCCCAAGCACTAGAGAACAAAGAACCAGCTAGCACAGACAACCCAAATTCCTTGAAAAGGTCCACAAAAGCTCGACCCCCGTTTACCACATTCAACACATAGGACCTCAACAGCAAGAAAAACACAAACTTCCACTGGTTCAGGCAAACATAATAGAGTGACAGGGAGGTTTATGGCATTTCTCGATAGCGATACAGCAAGTGAGGGAGACACAGGGATCTACAGTCGCCCGGGGCACCGATGATGAGGGTGAGGCAACAGGATTTGCCCGGGTAGCCGAGGAGATAACAAAAAGAGAGTTTGGAGGCGAAGTCAGGCAAAAAAGAGCAGCACGCAGCTCAGAGCAAACAAGGCAAACCAGACAAGGTGAGAAAGAGAGGCATGACCTCAGGCTAGAGAGAGCACACAACCATGAAGTACACCAAGAAGACAGGGCAGTGCACCCTTCATATGAGGGAAGCTGGAGTAAGTGCAGGGTGCAGAACTGGGAAGAATTGGAAGCAGAAATAAATGAGAGGCTTCTAGTAGAGTTCAGAGCCTTACCGCTCAGTCGACAAAGGAGAGGGGCAGACCATGAAATAAAAGATCAAGGCAGCCTTGTACTAACTCACCCTAGAAGCTGGAACAGTAAAATGGCATCTTTGCATGCACATGAGGGAAGCAGCGATGAGGATGTGCACTGCTCCATACGGGCGCATGACAAAGATAATCTAACCCTGAGGGAGATAGTAGCAAGAGAAGAAGGTGACCTGTTAGCAGACTGGACTGAGGAGAGGAACCAATATGACCAGACCTGGCCTAGGGGAGGATCATTTGAGCCAGAGGACATGGCTATAGTGGAGAATTGCATCAGATATGGAGGAGGAAGTCCCAACTGGAACTTCCCCTACATGCAGCAATGCAACCAAGATACCACAGTGAATTCCTTGCAGAATAACTGGTAACGCTTGGCCATGGGAAGAACGGCTGTGGTCACATTGGCACAGAAGGCGGTGGCACCAATGGGGGTACCGCCACAGAGGTTCAGAAAGGATAAAGGATGTAGCAGAAAGACCAGTTTAAGTAATACATAAAACTCCCAGTGGCAGGACATGATCGCTATTCCTCCTCAGCTCCTAGAAGTAGATAGGCTGCAGGGGCAACAATCCAGTGGATGGGGAACACCCACACTCCCTCACATGCCCTGTCTTAGCAGTCACTCGCCGATCCAAGGAAGAACCCACCATAACAGTGCTAGTAAATAACACACCTTACAGCTTTATGATCGACGCAGGGCAGCAAAGCCATGCCTAAGGGAGGGGACAGTCTCTTTGTCTAAAGACACTATGGTCATGCAGGGGTTTTCGGGTACGGTGACAAGGATCCCATTCACAAAACCCCTAGAACTGGACATAGGAGGTAGTCACGTGAGGGGACAGCTATTATATTATCTCTCATCCCCAACTAATCTACTGGGGCAAGATTTAATGGCCGAGCTAAGCATTCAGTTTTCTGACGACGGGACTATGGCCTGCTCCTCCCCTGGGGTTTCTTCCCTGAGACCTATGTGGTTTAAATGCCCCCACAGCACAGGTAAACAAATGAGGACATCACCTGCCGATCATACTTTCTTTACTAAGGCAGTCTTAAAGGTCATGCAAAAATTCTTAGACCTTTGTCTTTACATTAGGCAGTTTATTTATTTATTTATTTATTAAGGAGTTTTATATAGCGCTGGCCAGACCTGAGGGTATCGGAGCGCTTTACTACAGTTATAATACAGGAATCCCAGAATAAGGCATAGGTATACATGTTGGATTCGGAAGTCCTGGCGTGTAGTGCAACATTGAGGTAGGGCAGTCCTGAGAGCCTCGCAGAGTGCACGTTGTCTTGTGCGGAGCCATTTTCAGGGAGGGGGGTGCGGGGAGGGGCGAAGGGGTGCTAGGAGGAGGTAGATCATGGTGACAAAGTGTCATGGTGCTGCGGAATGCAGGTATGTGCCTTTCAGTGCTGGTTAACTGTTCGGGAAGGCACGGTTGAGGAAGAGGTCTTTTAGGAGTTTTTTTAATTTTACAAAGGACGAGATAGTCCTAATTTCTGCTGGGATGGAGTTCCAGATTTTAGGTGCGTTTCCAGCGAAGGATCGTGCAGCGGTTTTCTGTTTGCGTGTTTTCATAGGAATGAGCAGAAGGGAGTTGGAGCTCCTGAGGTTCCTAGTCTGGCCGGCCTTTTTGAGTTTGGAGGCCAGGTATTCAGGTTTCCCTGTGTGGAGGGCTTTGTGCGTGAGGCAAGCAGTTCTGAAGTTGGCACGCATCTCTATTGGGAGCCATTTTTGTTCTTTGAGTGCGGGTGCAATGTGCTCAAATTTCCTGACTCCGGTGACCATTCTGGCTGCTGCGTTTAGAGTTGTTTTGAGGGGGGCTAGGTGGGATTTCGCTGTACCGGTGAGGATAGCATTTCCATAGTCGAGTCTAGATATCACCAGGGATTGGGTGGCTTGTTTGAGGTCATTGGGCGGGATGAAGGGTTTTATTTTGTTGAGAAGCTTCAGATTGAGGAAGGCACTCTTCGCGGAGTTCTTGATGTGACTGACCATGTCAAGTTTGGGGTCTAGGGTGATTTCTAATGATTTAATGGAGTTGGCCGGGGTGAGATTACAGTTGAGAGCATTGATTGCTTTGAGACCTTGCATGATTTGGGGGTTTTCTTCTTTGTTGGATATGAGGAGGATTTCGGTTTTGTCTTCGTTGAGTTTGATGTGGTTCATGGATAGCCAACATTGGACTTCTTTGAGAGTGCTGTTTAGTCTCTGAATATCTTCAAAGGAAGAGGTTTCCAGATAGATCTGGGTGTCGTCTGCATAGAGGTGAAAGGTGATGTTGGCTTTTTTGAGTATGGAGGTGAGGTGTTCCATATAAATGTTGAACAGTTGAGGGGAGAGCACTGATCCTTGGGGAACACCTCTGTTGACAAGGTGTGGGTCGGACGTGAAGGTTTTGATTTTTATCCTTCGGGAGCGGTTGTGTAAGAAGGAGGAGAACCATTGCATGACCACCTCGTCTGCTCCTACCCTGTCCTGAAGAGCCTTGATGAGTAGATTGTGATCCACCGTGTCAAATTCTGCCGATAGGTCCAAGAGGATGAGTAGGCAGCATTTGTCGGTATCTAGAGATTTGTGAATGTCATCCACGATGTTAAGGATCGTGGTTTCAGTGCTACAGCCTTTTCTGAATCCCGATTGGTGGGGATCTAGAAGGTTGGCGCTGTCCATGTGCTGAGTCAGTTGTGAAAGAACGCACTTTTCAAGGATTTTGGCAAGGAGGGGGAGATTGGAAACAGGTCTGAAGTTGTTCAGATCATTGGTGTCAAGGTCAGGTTTTTTCGGGAGTGGTGTGACTTGGCCGACTTTGAGGCAGTCTGGTATGACGCCGGTTCTCAAGGAGCTGTTTATGATCTTGCACCAGAATGGAGCTATGGGGAGTTTCAGCTTTTTAGTCAATTGAGTGGGTAAAGGATCTAGTGCGTGAGATGCGGGTTTGGAGGTGGAGATCAGTTTGAGAAACTCGGTTTCAGGTATGGGGTTGAAGGATTTCCAGACTTTTATGGGGTGCTTGCGTGTGTTGGCTTCGGTTTCTGGGGGTGGGATTGTACTTGAGGTGTTGGGGTTGACGTCTAGTGAGAGCTCAATAAGTTGGCATGGCATGCTCATCACCCTTAATTGTGGCTATGAAAAGGCAAAAGACTTCAGAGCCAATGAAGTGCAGGAGGGAGAAGAGATTTGTGAGTGTGCAGCATATGCACTCGGTGGGTTCAGTCAGACAGAGGAGGATCCCATCGCAGACAGCAAGACACTGTTCATTGATGGGTCCCCTGTGATAGAACAGGAAAGAGGGTTAAAATGCATGGGGTCAGTGGTCATAACAGCTCAAAGCCACATGCCTTCAGAAATACCACAGATCAAGAGTTTCTCTGATTCAGCTTATACCACCACCTCAGTGCACCTGTACATCGCGAGGTGAGGAATGCTGCTTATGGACCGATTGGCCAGACACACATACTCACCATTCAGCATGCAGCAGAGGTGATACCCATTGAGGAACAGGCCCAAAGAGACACCACAAAACCTGGTTGAACACAAATTGAAAAAGACTGTCCTCAAAGGGGCTGCAATGGCTGCATCCATGCAAATGGCTCCAGTCTCAATAGGGGCTCCCCCGCAAAACCCCAAAGGGTTCCAAATTGGTTATTGCAGTAGAGGGAGGTTGGCAGAAACCAGACCCTATGGAGTGCTACTATTGCAGTAGGCTGGGTCGCCTGCCAGAGAGATGCCAGTTAAAGCCATACTATGAGCAGCAAAAGCAGCAGATATCAAGGAGACATGGCCATCCACCACAAAACCCCCAAATGTTCCTCCTCAACACCAAGCACAGGGGAACCAGAAGGCACCCTAAACTCAGCCTCAGGAAGGTCCACTGTCTGCCACACCACCGCAGCAGGGATCAGGTAATTGGACAAACACGTGGCAGCAGCAACCACAGACAGGGAACTCAGCACAACAGATACCGGGACCACTGCCCCAGCAGGGTGGGATGACATTATGGGGAGGCAGCTCCTTCAAGCAATCGCAGAGCCAAGATGCGCAGTAAGATAAACCCCTAGCATAAAAAGGGATTACCCCAACAACTTAAAACCTAGTGGTTAATAACTGATGCACACCTATCCTCTCTCCCCCTCCAAAAAAAACTGTACCAAACCAAAAATAAACTAATAAGACAGCAGTTGAAATTCAAATTTTAATTTGAGTGACCAAGAGTTGTGTCGACTGGGTATACTCACTAACGTTTGACATCAATGGTGACCCCACGGAAGCATGGAATAATAAGGTTACCTTGGGCACCTTCATGAGCTAAGCCCCACTCTGCTGCTGATCCCCCCGGGCGTGGTGGGCTGGCCACGCCTCGGGAGACAGCAGTCTGACGAGGGCGCGGGGTGTCACACATAAAGTATTTAAAAAGCAGTCACCCAGGTCCCGTAACCAAAGTCAAAAGGGACATGTTCCAATAACCAAGCCGAAGGATCCCCATTCTCAGGCACCATGTCCAGGGCAAATGTTTGCTTCATGGCGTGTAGTCCCAACAGCACCTCCAAAAAGCTAGAAGCCTCCCCCCCCCCAATGGAGGCTCTCTTTCAGTCCCAAAACAATGCTATCCTCGATGGCGTGAACCAGGATTCCTTTGCGCCTGGGATGGTAAAACCCCCAAAAGACTCCACAGAACACCAATAAGGTGAGGGATCAACATGATGTCGAGCCCAGGTCTTCAGTTCCATCCTGGATTTGAGGAGGCAGTCCTGTTTTTTCCATTGTCACCCAGCAGGCATTTGCAAATTTTAGTCCAAAACCTGGATTCTACATTTTTGATGTTACAAGGTGAATAATTAGCTTAGCCAGCCTTCTTCTTGTTTGTGAACTGTCCCGTTTTTTTGCTTTCCAAAGTCAGGTCACCTTGCCACACCCTTCCAAAATTCATTAGGCAACACATGACTATAGCGACCTCTGCCACAAGCTATGGACAGTGGGCCCATCAGTGCGCTGAGTGGGAGTGGGGTGTGTTCTGAGGGAGAGGGGGTGCCCGGGAAGAGGGATCCCGGGGTGGTCTGAAAAAGAGGGAAGTGTCTGGAAAGAGGGAACCCAAATCTCCACTCTGACTCTAAACGAATATAGGGCACCGGATGCATTCACCTCCATACCATGCATTGCGACTAATGGCACTCCAAATCTTGCAGGTTCCGACAAGGAAAAGCAGTTGGCCCTGACCTCTGACACCACAAGGTGGCATGGATGGGAGAAAAGGGGGCACAGAGCAGCCCCTGACCCTCTCCCCCGCATGACAAAAAAAGCAATAGATTATGCTAGATTAAGGGAAATGCCTGAAACTAAGGAAAACCGCCCAAAACTAGCCCAAAAAGAAGGTTTCAGATACCAAGGCGGGGTCAAGATCAGCCAAAGCCTGGAACCAGGAAGACATGAGAGAGGGCCACACCACAGCACACTGCATGTAGGGAGCAGAGAAATGCATAAACATGTGATCCCAGGGCACGTTGCAAACTCCAGCAGCAGTAAACAGCAACACACACCCTCATTACATATTACCATGAACATATAGACTGAAAAACGCAATTCACAACAATGGCGCCCTCATGCATGCACTAGGCAAGAAAGGTTTGTTGAGAACTAGTGATATCCATGATGCTATCCGTCCCTATGCCCATTAGACCACCCTATAAACATATTTTGCACCAATCCAAGCATCCCATTTGGGGTGGTTCAACAGCTTATAAAAAGAGTTGATCCGTCCAGGAAAACCAGTGACCTCCCTTACTCCCCAATATCACTAAAACATGCCCAACAGTGGTCACCTTCCAGTGCCTAACTAGATTGTGACTAGTGGAGTGTGGAGATCACATCCCTAGGGTAAAAATACAAGAACTCTGAAAACCGTTAATCACTGAGCATATGTAATGTTTCTGTGCTAACCATCAAAACTATTTTTTTAAAACCAGGTAACAGAGAAGAGAACAAGAGTGCGCCACTGTGATATGTCATCAACTTTCAGTAACCAAGAAAAAGACAATTTCCGCACTTACGCCAATGGAAGGAGTAAAAACCCACACAGCCTGCTTAACACCTGAGTAGGTGCACTGTTACTTCGTGTTTTCGAACCCTTCCATGGTGATGACATCCATGAACTGAACTTTGCGAACATTTTCCAATTGGGCAAATGAAACACAGCCACCGGAAGAGCACAGATGGCTCAGAAGGGAATCCCACCTCGAGCGACTATATCACGCCAAAAGTTATGTGTATTTCTATGCATATGTACTCTCTGCCTACTATGGGTAAACCCATTCTTGTTTACTCTTGAGGAACTGCCGGGTCAAAAGGGACTCACAAATGGGGAGCTACAGTGCCTGCATAGGGATCTCTTGAATGTCACCTACAATTACACTAATCAGAACACTAGCATCCTGCACACACTACATAGTGCCCTCCTACACAACACTTGGTACCAACACACGACTTCGGTCAGCTCCCAAGCATCAGCCAGGTCATGTTATGCCTGTTCGCTGATCCCACATGTGGTAGGTGCAGATAGGCTTTACCTGTCCGAAGAGGTAGCCCACGAAAAGGTAAAAAGTCTTATTCACCTTTACCTATGTAGGATAAGGGCCAAGATTCAGCCCAATAGGATAGAACCTCACAGGATAGATGTCAACCTGTCCCGATATGATACAAACCCAACAGAGTTATAACTCCTCACTGAACCTAATGATATCCAAACCGAGCTGGACCGAATGCGTAGAAAGGGCACCATAGGGGAAGACACTGTTTGGCCCCAAGACTTTCCAGAGAAGAGATTCTTGGAGGTAGCAAAGCCCCCAACTCAGTGCACAAACATGTCTGCTCCTGCAACCATCTGTGTACCAAGGGTGGCCCATAGCTTATTTGGGGCTGTCTTTTTTATCAACACGTGGTCTCTGTGTAGGGCCATCCAGCTCGAGGATAGAAAGGGGAATGAGTCACATGGGGGAGGCTTGAGTGAGAGTATATCCACCCCATGTCAGGAAATATGGTACACCAAAGTGGGTGGATACACTTGGTCACAAGGGAAAGGGCAACCCCTGATTGTTCAGAAGCTAGCACTGTATTCCTTATGTTTCAAAGGTAAAGGAACGCTTCCTATGGGCTTGTATGCTAACTGCGGCATGATATTGCACATTCAGGATATGCAATTGGGCACCTCCACGCTGATGGATTACTATTGGCAGTATGGCGATTTTGCCTACACTTAGCTCATCCCCGGATGGCGCGGACTCTGTTCCCTAGTAAGCATGCACACCCCAACCCATATCATTTCTGGAGAAGGACTCTCTGATTTGTACCAACACTCATTAAAGAAAAAGACAACTTTGCTGCACCAAACCTGTGACAAAAGATCTGTGGATTATTTTGGCTGGGCTCAGTTCAAAGACATTCTGGAAGAATTCAAACTGTTCACAGACATGCAAGTATCGGCAGGAGGGTCCATACCTTTCTTTACCCTGCAGACTAAAGCTAATGCACACTGGCTTCAGATCACCAGGTGGAATCTGCTTACAATGATGAACAGCACTGAGCTCTGTCTCAATTTGATCTAGGAAGAATTGCAAGCAATCCGCCTCATGATGATGCAGCACCGATATGTATTGGACTTAAAGACCACGATGGAGGGAGGGGTGTGTACCAAGTTCAGTGCGATCTGCTGCACCTTCATCCCAGGGAATGACATATACAACAGAACTCTGACACTTGCCATCCCAGCATCGCGCAGCTTACAAAAAGACATACGAGGAGGGAGGTGCCCCTAAGCAGGAGTGGTTTTCCAATTGGTTCTCCTGGCTCCCATGATGGTTAACCGGATTGTGTAAATCACTGTTGCCAGTTATCATTGTGCTTCTATTCAGTTGGGGATCACCTTCTGTATAAACACCGTCCTCAAATTAGGTGGATGGCAAGTAACTAGAAAGGTTGTCAGTGTCAAAAGCGAGCATGGGGAACAGCAGGAACCTAATAAAATAACAGTGCAAATGCATAAGTTAGATATTGCAGTAGAAGAATCAACTAGAGGGTGGGGAATGTTAACATGGAAAATGATAGGGCTAATATGATCAATCCCACAGATAAGCTCAGCAACATTATGTTCATCAAGGAAGAATGACCCCAATAAAGCACACATGGCCGAGCGGGATACACCTGCTCCTAAAACAGCATAAAGTCAGATGCCACACGAGTTAGGAATGTATAACCAATCATAACACAGTACACCTAGTAATCACGCGCTCCCCATGCCGGACATCTACACATGTATCCCACTGGTCACATTGTGCCCACGCAAGGTCGAAGCCCACCTGTAGTTAACATTTGACCATTCATTTATGACTCCATGGCAGCAACCAACATTCCTCACCATATATGGTGTGCCGGAGAACTTGACAACCTGATGAGAATTGTGTTTAAGAAGGATGCCAACTAAATGTAAATTGAGACAGTCCTCAGACCCTGTACCTGTAACGGTTCTCCTGGTCGTAACGTTTAATTAAACAAACTGCCAAATGCCTCTTGTCTCTTGTTTTTAAGATATTTCATACTCAAGTAACATGGGCATAGGTTTTGTAATTGGAATTGTCCACTCGGGCTTCATTTTCTGTGAGACATGTAATGCAGCAGCACCCAAAAAAAAATATTGAGTATTTCCCTTAATTCCCTTGTTATTTTATTTGAAATAGCATTTTCTGAATTAAATTGTTTTAATTGAATTTAGCTGCCTGGGACTGTTAGGAACTATGCATGATTGATATTATAAATTGAATGAAGGGATTTATGCCTTGTAATTAAATTTTCACACACTGGCATCATTGTGGTGAGACATGGGGCACATTAAGGAAATAGCCTCTATCGGAGTTCCAATTGATCTTTTAGTTTCTTATTTTATTATTCAAATTTTGTATACAAATAGCTTTTTTTAAATGCAATCCAAAATGGCGCTCAGTATCGTGACCAAGGCCATCTTGATGGCCAAAATGCATTGAGCGTGGCCCCTCTCCTCTTTAATGCACATTTTGTCCCCGGGGGATGGGCAACCCAGAGCCTATAATAGCTCAGGGAGGAGGGCAGCGTGCCCTCTCCCCATAATCAGTAAATTGGGCTTCGGGACGGGATCCCTAGGGCTGAAAATTGCTTGGGTAGCAGGGCAGCACACCACCCTCCCCTTATTAAATTGATTGGGCCACTGTGGATGGGGTGGATGGAGTTCACTGGGCTGAAAATGGCTCAGGGAGGGGGGCATGTGCCCTCTCCCATGGAATATACCTGCTCCTGGGGATGGGATCCCCGGGGTTCTAAATGGGCTGTGGAGGGGGGCCCTACTGACACCCCCCTCTCCATATATATTTTATAAAATGGCATTTACCTTTTTTTTCAAAATGTATGGCACTGTGCGAGGGTCCCCGGGGCCTATAAAGGCTCAGGGAGGGGGGCCATGCAGCCCCCCTCCCCTTTTAATTAAATTTTGGCCCCCGGGGATGGGGTCCATGGGGCCTAATAAGACTCAGGGAAGAGGGCAGCGCACCCTCTTCCCTTTATTAATTACTCACCCTCAGGGTATGGGGTTGGCAGGGTCTAATAAGGCTTCCCTTTTATATTAAATTTGGCCCATGGGGATGGGGTCCCTGGGGCCAAAGAAGGCTCTGGGCCCTCACAGAGCCTTCTTGGGCATACCCCTCCCCTTTGTAATTTGATTTGGCCCTGGTGGATGTGGTTCCCGGGGTCTATTAAGGCTCGGGAAGGTGGGAGTGCAGATGGGATGGGGGCCCCAGTGCCCAAGAAGGTTTGGTGTGGGTGATAACCCAGCCCCCTCCCTTTTTTAAATTGTTTTTGTCACCTGGATATGTGGTCCCCAGGTCCTATTAAGGGGAGGTGGGCTGCCAGCCGCCTCTCCTGTTTAATTATATTTGGCCCCAGTGCATAGGGTACGCAGGGCTTGGGGAGTGAGGCCACATGGCCCCCTCACCTTTGTATTGGAATTAGCCCCAGGGATGGACCCGTGCTATTACGCTCTGCATGCCAAAGGCTGTAAGCGGTGTGGTGTCGCAGCATGCTGGAGCTTTAGCCACAGGGCCTGGTGGCAGTCCAAGCCCTGTTGCCATCCCCCTGGTGCGCACAGCCAAAGTCATGGGGTTGGCTGCCTGTGGGGAATTGGAAGCAGCGCCTGGCTGCAAGACAGACCCTACGGCTAACCCTACACCACACACAAGCAAAGGCTGTGTGCGGTGGGGGTTGGCTGCCTCTGGGTGGCTGCCTGCAGGAAGTTGGACTCAGGGCCTTGTTTACAGCCAGGCTCTGGGGCCAACCCCATGCTGCGTGTAACAAAAGCTGTGCGCAGCATGGGGTTGGTTACGTGGGGAGGGCTGGTGGTCAGGCCATGTTGTCAACTTCCGACTGCACGGCCGAGGGCCATGCACAGCATGGGGTTGGCTGCCTGAGGAGGGTTTGTCGGTCAGGTCCTGCAGTCAACCCACACCATGCATGGCCAAAGGCTGTGCGAGGCAGGGGTTTGGCTTTATATATGGTAGATATTACTTCACTCAAAATACTAAGGAGTAGATTTACGAACTTGTCACGCAGTACAGCATAGCAAGTCACCATGGTGCGCTGCACTACATTACAGGGAAAGGGCAGGAATATGCTGTATTTAAGTCATTATGGCCTTTTCCCTGTGCTGGCACCCTTTTAGCAGCCTAGCATCAACGCAGGCACCCATTGGCGCATGGTTGCCTGCGTTGCATGTAGAATTGTTTTTTGTGCAGAAAGGGGAAGCTTCCTGCTCAAAAACAATCCTGAGAGGCATATTCCTCTTTCTATGTGTACTGCAGAATGCATAGAGGAAGAATAAAGATATTTCCTCTCGTTATGCCTCTCCTGGGAAGGAGCATCTTTTTGGTGCATTCCTAGGTATACCAATTCTGATAAATTTGGGAATGCATTAAAGTCCATGGAAGTGATTTACACTGTGTTGGTTTAGTCCAGATTTATAGAGGCAATCAAGGCCACTCAAAGTAGCCTTGCAAGGCTTCATAAATCTCACTTAAAGTTTGTGTTGTGCATGTACCACGTTGCATGGTGAAAACGAGATGCAAACCGAGTGGTAAATATGCTCCAAAGGTTAAAGTAATGTTATTGTTAGGTGTGATAAAAATGTTTTTTTAAAAATTCACTGAAACAACAAAGGTTAAAGTAACATTATAGTTAGGTGAATATATCAGTAAGTATGTTAAAGTTTTGAACTAATCAATGATGTCATTTGAGATGTCATCAGTGATATCATAAATGATGTCATAGAACATGTCATGAGTGATGTAATTTGTGAGGTCCTAATCAGTGCATGGCGGGGGTGCAAGTTATAGCTCTGCTAACTATAACTGGTAAATTTCTGTGCTGCTTTTTTAAGTTCAAAACGGTTAAGTTGTCACTAACCTATTCACCTAACTATAACGTTACTTTAACCTTTGTTTATTTTCAGTGAATTTGTAAGTTTTTTTTACACAAAAATAGAATTTTTTTTCACACCTATCTATAACGTTACTTTAACATTTATTTTTTTACAGTGAATGTATATATATATATTACACATGTATACGTGTGTTGGTGAGCATGTGCTCATGTTTGTGTATGTGTGTGTGTGTGCAAGAATATGACCTTTTTGCATGGTGACTCCCCAACTTTTGATTGATTTTATTGAATTCCTGTGTATGGACTCTGAACACTGGGTCGCTGTTGTCCAACACCCAGTATACGTGCTCAGAACCTTAAAGACATGTAGAATTGGCTAATCCCTGATTGGTAAATTCAACCGAACTATAAGTCCTTGGTATATGGTATTATGTGTACCCGGAACCTGTAAGTTAAATCACACTAGTAGATTGCAGCACTTATTGTGCTACCACAAACGGGTCAAATGAAAAAATGTCTCTAAGCCCAACACTAAATCCTAGCAGTGTAGTTTTAAAACTGCAAATTCGACCTAGGAAAAAAAAAACTTTTACCTGACCAAAATCTTCCTTTTTAATACTTATGTCACCGCTAAGGTAGGCCCTAAATGCCCATATGGCAGGGTACATGGTATTTAAAAAGTAGGACATGTCTTCTTACGTTTTACAAGTCCTGGCAGTGAAAAATCTCCAAAAGGTTTTTTCACTGTGGCAAGACCCGCTCTCCTATGGAAAAGCACTGTGCATAGCTTCAGTTTGGGGATAGCTAAAACCATGGTTCAAGAATCAATAAGAATCTAAAATCAAATCTGATGTTCAAGTTGGATTATAAATTACTATTCTAAAAATGCCACTATTAGAAAGCTGGCATTTTTCAGCAGAAACTTTATAGTAGTCTTTTCAGAGATAATCCCAAACTGTTAACTAGCAGCCTGTGGAGAAGTGTGAATGGCTCTCAGGAAAGGGAACAAAGGGCTTTGGTTGGGTGGGGGTATAACCTCCTCTTGAAAGGATGGCTTGGGGGATGTGCTCACTAAATCTACAAGCTTCAAAGGGGCATTCCCTGTCACAGGTAGATGGTACTCACACCTTGGGCTGGCTCTGTCATTGTCCAAGAAACCAGTGTGGCATCAATCCCAGTGAGGTTGGGGGAACCTGTTTTAGAGCAGGTTTGCAGGGGAGTTTCCCATAGGGGTATGCCCAGAGCTCTGCTAAGGGCAGCAAGGTTCTGACTAACCCTGGGCGTAGAACTCCGCTTGCGGAGTTTGCGGAGTTTTGGCAACTCTGCGTAGAAAGCAGAGTTGCCGAAAAACTCCGCACTCCGCAACGGAGCGGAGGTTTTTTTTGTGTTTGCGTGCACGAAATGTGTTTTTGCACATGCGGGGTGACTTACTGGGTGCCTGCGATCGCCTATGAGATTTCCTGAGCTGTTCGCGAGCGCCAGGAGATTTGCTAGGCGGCCACAAGGTCCCACGAGAGTTTGCAATCGCGAAAACGTAATTCGGGTGCACCATCGGACTTCTGGCGGAAGTTTTGTGAAGAATGCGATCCCGAATGTGCAGAATCTACAGCGACTGCAATCTGGAGGAGGTTCTCTACCCGAGCAGCATCAAAACCTTCTCGAAATGATGATTTGAATTAAAAAAAACTCCTTAAATTTAACCCTGGGCGGAGCAGGCGTAGTGCCTCTACGAGAAGTTCCACAGAGTTGGAAAGCAAATCTGTGGAACTTCGCTATGCTCCGCTTCGCGCCCTCCCACCTACCAAAATAATTAAAATTATTAAAAGGCACTTACCTGCCCCATGGATGCTTCCTCCTGGACATCGCCGCTCTCCTGCCTCCTGCACGTGCGCATGCGCACTCACAAGACATACAATGTAGGGGTTATCAGTGAAGCAGGACAGCGAGGAGGAGGCAGGAGAGTAGCGATGTCCAGGAGGAGGCAGCCACGGGGCAGGTAAGTGCCTTTTAATGAATTTTAATTCATTTGGGAGGGTGGAGGGGCCGGCTAACTACGCTCCGCGAAGGAGTCGTAGTTTTGCCTGAACTCCGTGTTCGCAATGGAACGCGGAGTTGGCAAAACTACATAAACTCCACTGGCGGAGTGTAGTTACCCGCCCGGGGTTACTTAAATTGACATTTGGCTGTACTTTTTTGTGCAAGGAGTACTTTTTCTTTTTTTACTTTTTTTAAGAGGAAGGAAGTGCCCCAGAGTCTCCAACTTCCTGTTCCTGTCCAGCAGTCTCCTCCCAGTGCTTTGTCCATCTCCTGGTCACTTTTCATTTGGATTTGGAGCTGGAAGGATCACTCTTTGTGTCTGCTGCATCATATATCATTGGATTTGAGGACTTTTGAATTTGAGATTTCACAAGTAAGTTGGAAAATTGGTGTTGCTTGTTTGATTGGGGCCATGCACCTAGATTTATTGGTACTTTTCATTGTTTTTTTTTTTTATTTATTGTGGTGGGTGGCCTGTAGTTTCAGTAGGGGCCTAGTTGCTTCTTTGTAAGTACTTTTTCTTCTTTTATAAAGGAAACATGTTGCACAGTTCACTATATTTTCTCCAACTTTTGAAATCAATTTGCAACATTTATTTAATTCACTATGTAGCCCAGTAGTCTACCAATAGGCCTTTCAGCCAGTAGGACCAGAGCTACTCGTGGGTGCATGAAACAACAGTTTCTGTGGTGTCTGTTGAATTTAAACATCATTTAGGGCATGGAGTGCATTGGATTGAAATCCAAAATGTGTTTTTTTCTGGGTATTTCACTTTTTTTCATATGTGTTAAATGCCTTTGTTGGATGTGTGTGGTTGTAACTTGCAAACCTTTTTTTAGCCCTGTGGATTTTTGTTTTTGGCATTGTTGCATTAAAGATGTGCTGTTTAGCATGCCTTCTTTGTTTGGCCAGTGTGGGAGTGTGTTTGTAATAGTGGGCCATCATTTGCCTTCACTGAGCCTTCCCATGTGGCCAGGGGCCATTTTGTAAAGTCTGTGTCCATATAGGCCTGCCTGAGTTCATTGTTTTCACCATGTGGCTGGCGGCCATTTTGTGAAGGCAGCCAGTGTACTTTTTCCATAGGCCCGCATTGTCTGCCTTCCCTTTGTGGGCTTATTGCTTGTTGTTGTGGTCTGGCCATGTGGCTGGCAGCCATTTTGTGAAGGCAGCCAGTGTGCTTTTGCCATAGGCCTGCATTGTCTACCCTTTGTAGGCTTATTATTGCTTGTTGTTGTGGCCTGGCCATGTGGCTGGCGGCCATTTTGTGAAGGGGCAGCCAGTGTGCTTCTGCATTAGGCCTGCATGTCTTCTTTGTGGTGGCCATGCCTTCTTGCTGGTTGTTGTTTTGCATGTAATTTTTTCTTCTTTTATTCAGCAAAAAATGTAGCACAGTCCACTACATTTGCTCCATGTTTTTAATACATTTTCAATATTGATTTGAATTGATTCACTGTGTGGCCTAGTCTACCAATGGGTTTTCCAACCAATAGGCCCAGAGCTACTCATGGGTGTATTTCACTTTTTTTCATGTGTGTTAAATAAATGCCTTTGTTGGATATGTGTGGTTGTAACTTGCAAACCTTTTTTTTAGCCCTGTGAATTTTCGTTTTTGGCATTGTTTCATTAAAAATGTGTTGTTTAGCATGCCTTCTTTGTCTGGCCAGTGTGTGAGTGTGTTTGTAATAGTGGGCCAGCATTTTCCTTGGCTGAGCCTCCCCATGTGGCCAGAGGCCATTTTGTAAAGTCTGTGTCCATATAGGCCTGCTTGAGTTCATTGTATTCCAGGCCTCCTGCTTGTTGTTGTCGTGAGTGACTATGTGGCTGGCGGCCATTTTGTGGTGGCAGTAAGTGTGCTTTTGCCATAGGCCAACAAAAAACAACAATATCTCAATTGGTATCATTAGGGGAGTCAGTTCAATCAGTATGTAAAATACATTACGAGGAAGGAAGAAGGGAGACTCGCAACAATTTTTTTTCAACTGTGCTCATGGCATCATATATTTAGGAGCAAACATAAAAACGATACAGTTGTAACAGCACTGTAGGCATAAAATGCATAGGCAGCCCAATTTGGACTTGGTTCACAAATGATCTCGTGACACATATAAGTGGCGACGCAAGTGACAAAGTGAAAACAGCGAAAGGCGCACGGTGACAAAAATATGAAAATATATACAAGAGACTGTGTGGTTCAGCACAAAATAATTTACAATGATGGCGTGAGGACCGATTGACCAATTTAATTTGAACCACACAGAATTGTGGCGCCGTCAGTTGCGCTGAGGAGTCGACTACGTTTCGATCCTATTGAATCAGGATCATCTTCAGGACGGGGCTGCTGTGAAAGTGGTGCTGAGTAGGACATGGTCCTGTGTCCGCACTGGTATGCTGGAGTCAATCCGGCATGAGTGGCTGGGCAAGGAAGTCCGGGTGAGTGGGAGCCGGTATGAGCCCAAGACCTTTTTTGGAAAAAACTAAAATTGTGCCTGCAGCAGCAGTGTCCGGGGAGCAAGCTGGGAGCAGCACCCCTGCATCATGGACCCACCCCACCAACCTAGGCCCAAGCCCATGTCTGTCACAGAGGCAGCCAGTCTAATCACGACAACGCCGACGAGCAGTGATGTTGAAATTGACTTATCGTTATCGCAAAGTAGTACCCAATCAATGCAGGAAACTCAGATAAGTGGGCAACAACAGCCACAAACATCTCCAATAGTAGTTGTTCCTCCCAAAGTAGGGGCAGTTCAGGAGATCAAGCTTCCTGTTGAGGAAGAAGAGCAATCCACTCTTTTAGAAGATCCATTGTCTTCCAGATCCCCAGCAAGGAAAAGGAGGGTTACTCCATCAACTTCTTCTGCAAGCCCCCCTTCTGATGATCTAAATGCCACTTGGAACCCACCTCAGTCTGAGAGTGAGACACGCCACACGAGTCTAGGGAAAAGGAAGGCTCCAGAAAGCCTTAGAGTTATGGAGGTAGATGTAGAAGAGGAGGATGATGATGAGCCAGTCATCATGGACATTAGCCCCGTGCCAGTGGAGACTGACATTACCCTATCCCAAATTGCTGTGAGGGATGTGGCACAGATAACACCTACACAGATACCACCAACACCACCTACAGCTACCATATTTACACAGTCACGGCAGCGACCTACATCCACCACAACAACCACCTCAGTAGAAGTAGGTATTGCAGAGAGTGAAACGTCATGCCCACCTACCAGTCCATCCAACAATGCAAGTGGCACCAGCAGCGTCAGAAAGTTGACCTCAGTTTGGGACTTCTTTTCGGTTAGCAGGAAGGCGGTGAACATTTGTATATGCTCTATTTGTGGAGAAAGTGTTAGTCGGGTAAGCTTGGTACAAACTATGGTACTGGAGGCCAAACAACCCATCTGAGAAAACAACACTTGATCCAGTTGGAGGAACATCTTAGCAACCAAAAAACTGCAAGTGTTGTTGGTGGAGGGGATGAAGAAGATCTGATCACGGTGGAAGGTGAACAAGAGGGAGACATTTTCTCCGGTACACAAAGCAGCCCTGTCCCCAGCAGAGAAGTGGTACCTCACATATCATCATCAGCAACATCGCAATGGCACAAGACTCAGGCCGAGACACCGAGGGGTTCAATGCAGGAGAATACCGCAACAAAAAAAGTGCACTGAGCCTTGCAATATCTGGTCTCAAGAAGTCACCTGCATCAGTGGCACCAAAAAAGAAAAAAATCCAGGCTACCATTCTCAGCATGTTTAGGTCGGAGGGGCAGTACGAACGCAACCACCCAACGGCACGTTTGTAAAACGCGAAGCTGGCTAAAATGTTAGCCCTGGGCCTCTTTCCTTTCTTTTTTGTGGAAGGGGTGGGTTTTCTTGAATTTGTGGCAGCCATCTACCCGAAATGGAAGATTCCATGCCTGTCCTATTTCGCCAGCTTTGAAGGTTTCAGCACTACATGACGACATGCTAGAATTGCTTGGACAAGCTTTGCAGCAGAGTGCTGTTCACACTATCCACCTGACAGCAGACATGTGGACCAGTTGCCAAGCCACTGATTACATGTGCATCACTGCACACTGGATCTCTTTTGGGGGGATTAGAGAAAAGATATCTGCTGCAGGTGTTGTTGACACTGCTGACATTTTTAATGGCGCTCAGAAGCATGCTACAGTAGGCATGTTCGCCAAGGAGAAATCCCATACTGCTGCAAACATTTTGGAAGACCAAGAGGGCTGAACATTGGTTTTGTTGCCACGGACAATGGCAGTAAAATAGTTAAGGCTATGGCAGATGGTGGCTATTTCAGGGTCCTGTGTTTGGCACACTGCATTGCAAACACAAGGAGATGATGGATGGAGTGCTGAAACTTTTCAGATACTCACCCCCAGTCACAGACCTGGGTTGAATCCATCATTGTTCTTTAGCTCACTTCCCCACCACAGTTCAGACAAAGCTATATGCAAATCAGTCTTGACCCTGTGTCTCATGGGCATGGGAACAGTCCATCCCAAACTGCCAAGCCATGTCTTCCCTGGACAGGAAACAAGCATTCTGGGACCGGTTTCGGGGTAACACCCCTCATCAGCCAGACTAGCTTGAATCCAGTGGCTATGTGAGCAAGGGACACACGTCTGGGCATACCCTGCCAACTTAGGGCGAACAAAGCAACACAAGGAGATGATGGACGGAGCGCTGAAACTTTTCAGACACTCACCCCCAGTCACAGATCTGGGTTGAATCCATCATCGTTCTTTAGCTCACTTCGCTACCCCAGTGAGGGTACCGCATCTATCTGTTGGTGTGTTACACTATCTGCAGATTTCAAAAACAAGCTGCGGCCCTTCAGCAAAGGAAACAGTGCGAAGTAAGAGTAAACCCCCAAAAAAGATCATATGTAAAACTGTAAATAATGTATTTCCCTAACAAATATAAGCTAGAAGGAAACCCACAACATCTGACCCACCCCTCTCCCTAACCCTAACCAATGTCCATAAAGCAAGTCCCAAATTGTTTTCCATAAAAGCAAATGTCCATGAAAAAAACAACAGAACCCCAAATCCCACATTCCCACCCTCTCCCCAACAAGTCCCACCCACCAAAAAAAAGATTAAAGAAGGGGCAAGGGTGAACACTGAGCTCTAGTAGCGGGCTTGCAGGATCTTGCGCTCTAGGGCGTGGAAGCGCTCCTCCACCCTGGCCTCTAGGCGCACCATCCAGAGGATCATGCGGCATTGAACGTTTTTGCACGAACAACAGGGATGGACAGCGGTGTTTGAATTGCATGGGGTGGCTGCAAGACCATGGCACCATACCACCGGAGGCACTGGGGGGCTGGCTGGGGCCCGGGACATTGGGGGCTGCAGCTCTTGCCTCCTCCTCCTCCTCCTCCTCCTCCGCCATAGGCACAAGCCGCAGATATTCATCCCGGATGGCCTCCAGCTTCCGTTGCCGGGTCCTGGCTGCTAACTCCTGCCTGTTGGGTTGGGAAGGAGTAGCTATATCAAGAAAGAAAAAAGACAATTGTAACAAATACTCTTCGCAAAACAGTAACACAAAATTATACACATAAAATTATAGTGGCACAGTAGCACTAGCAGTACATAGTATTTGTGGTATCCTCACTTCCTCGGCCCCTAAGATTTGGATGTGATTAGAGTTTCAGGCATTAGGCACAATGGAGTAGACAAGTATTCTTCTTCTTCTCTCTTTTGTTTAGCAAAATTAATCTTGTAGGCATGCCAGCTCAGTCAGCTTGCACCCTAGACAGACATACTCATGTCGCAGACTCACGTCACGTTACTTTACTACTGTCTGCAGGTGGGGCAGCTGTACTACACAATTATCTATTTTTCTATTATGGCCATACTCTGTTAAATCAATGGCAAATGCCCAATTTCACTTTCACTCTGACTACTACAGCAAGGCAGATGATATGATTACTAATATGAATGATGATATACGTCACAACGTCACGTGATGATGATGTGAGATACTACTAATATTGTTTGATTGTTGTAACCATGCAGCCGATAGGCCATCCATGGCTGACATGGTCGAAATGACATGTGTAGGGAGCGGGAGTGGGCCTCGCAGTCGGAGGGAGGCGATTGATGATGGGTGAGTACATACACAATATATATGTTGTGCTTGCAGACTACTGTGAGCCAAGGGAGTATTCTGAAATACAACCTCCCTTTGAATCAAGAACCTTGAAAAAACCAGTCCTTGTTTATTCTTCTTACCGAGATTTTTCCATTTATCATTGCATTGCTCTTCTAGCATTATTTTTATTCATCACCCTTGGCTTTGCTACTTTGGCACAGTTTAATTTTCTTTTAAATTATCTTCAACCAGTCTCCACCTATGATGATTGAATACCATCCAGGCATCCATCCATCCATCCAAACATGGCTATCATTCTCAATTTCTCAACAAACCTTTCACCAATAACATACATTGGTTATTTAACCACCACCCATGCGTCCTTGCTTGCCTTTGAGATTGACCCATCAAACCCGCCAGAGGATTCCTTTCACCCATACAGTTTCACCCACCCAGGCAGGCATCCTTTCTTTCACCTTTCACCCATCCTTCAACCACCCATGCATCCTATCAGCCACCTATATGCATCCCAAGCCCCCTTCCTTCACCCACGCATCCTTCTCTGCCAGTCATATATTGCATGTCACCCGTCCTTCCTCCTTCCATCCGTCTTTCCCTTATCCATCAACCCATCAAGGTCATCTGACTCTTAGTCTTCTTCATAAAACTTTCTCTGCTGAGTTGAAGATAGAAGATGCCATTAGTTACTGTCTCCCGCTAATGCTAATGCTAAGTAAAGGGTGGCTTCTTTAACTGTTCACAACAACTCAGGGGCCGATTCCGATTCGGGCTGGAAATTTCTCCGACCGAGCCGGACCCAGAGAGATTTCCGACCGAATCGGACCCTAGCAGCCCGACCGAATGAGTACGATGCGCATGTATGCTATCGGACTCGAGTCGGTCGGACTCCCATTGAAGTCAATGGGAGCCGGTCGTACAACGCGTATGCGGGCTCGCATTGACTCAATGGGTGCAAGGCGAACAAGGGCGCCCCCTACAGCGGGTACGCCTCAAAGCGACTCGCGGCGTACATGCACAGGCGACTCGCGCGGCTACACGTACAGGGGGGTCCGACACGGACCCCCAAAGTACGGCTCCGACTGCTTCTTGGAGCCGAACGGCGCGAGTCGGTCGGACTGCTCGTGGCGCGCATCGTACTTGCCCGGTCGGGGAACGTCTCCATTGCGCGGTGCGAGGCGGATCCGTGCGAGTCGGTCGGAGCGGTTGGGACCCGCGAACGAGTCGGTCGGCGAATTCGCACGCGCTCGCATCGTACTCGCTCGGGCGGACGCACGTACGAATCGGTCGGGAAAAAGGGCTCCGAATCTGATCCGGTTCAGCCGAATCCGATTCGGTGCCCTACCGGCCGAGATCGGAATCGGCCCCTTAGTCTCAACATTACAGTGTACACCCTTGCAGCGAGTGTATTGTCAATAATTAAGGAATATGACTTACCACCGCCCGCCACTGCTGCCGGCACACCCCCTGCAGCTGCTGCATCGGCTCCATCCTGACTGGCATCGCCTTCGCCACAGGCCCCGGCACTGGTGGTCGGTACACCTAGAAAATACATTTCACACTTATTAGATGCCATATGCGCCTCCCCCTATTTATTTTTTTCACTAGCAAGATTGGAAATACAATACATACACAACACACATCACTACACTTCGGGTACTAGAGTAGAGTAGACAGTATGTCCTATCAAAAATAATAAAATATTTTGTTGGGCATTTTGTTGGTGGCAATTTTTGAGAAGCCTCTCAAGAAGAGGACAACCTAAAGGACTGGACTCAGTGGCTAGAGCTATTGGTGAATCTGAGTTTTTGAAAGGTAAAGGGTGGCTAACTGGGCGGAAAATAGGACATGAGGTCTCTCTTGGTTGGAAAATATAATGGTGCCGTCCTCCTCCTCATACTTTCTTTCAGCCATGGTGCATGGTAATCAGTTGTTCACCAACAACTGATGCTAATAAAAATAGTACTAGGCCTAGACGAGAAAAAGTAAAATACACCACTTTAGGGTGTCCAACGTGACCATCATTTACTGATTGAGCATGAGAAAGTAAAAGAAAACCTTCTCATCTCAACAAACATGCATAGAATATCTTACTTGGGCATGCAATCTGCACAGCAGAGTAGTAGTACTAGTAGTAGTAAGGACCAATGGGTTCTCTGAGTCTTACAGTACCTCCACTAGGCAGTCCACAAAATATATAAGGGGAGAAGGAAAGCTGACAGAAAAACCAGAAGAAAGCAAGCTACAGACAGACTAATACAGAGTCAGAGGCAGTTTGATTTGATGTAAAAAAAAAAAACAGACACTAGAAATAGAAATAACTACGTTGGTAGATGATGCAGGGATAACAAAAATTTAGAAACAGATAGATCGAAGAGGATTTGGTAAAAAATAAAATTAGGAAACGTAAATAATAGTTCTAAATAAGGTGCGGTAAAAGTTAGGAAAATATATATTAATATTAACAAGTGGAGGACTTACTGGGGCCAGCAGAGCCATCACCAGAGGAGCGCTCCTGCTGGGAGGCACCTCCAGCTCCCGCACCCGCCTCCGCAGACCCCGTCTTCTTTTTGCCCCTGAATGCTGATCATGTAAGACATAATTAAAGAGACAAAAATTGATTGTTAAATAAATATAAAAAAATCGCTCCAGAAGGATTTTTTGACAGGAAACGGCAATTGCAATAACATTGACCTATCCTAAATCAGATCGACTAGTAGTAGACTAGTATCGCGGTCGCGGACCGTCCTAGCTTTATTATTCCACAGTTCCATTCCAGTTCTTGAATCCTAAATCTACTAGTACCTAGTTCGCCTATTCCAAAAACTTTGGAATGAATTGCAAAAAAATTATATTTGCTTCTAGGTTTCGATCTCATTTGCAATCATCTCAACCCCCTTTGATGGGCCAATTCACTAAGTCTGCATTTTTTTAAGTTTTAAAAGAATTTTATTTGATAACAAAAGAAGCTTTGATACAATGATAAAAACATATTTCATAAAGATAAAAAATATCATTTAAACTTATGGGGGAAGGAAAAGAAAGAAGACATAGGTGGACAGAAAGATGGAAAAAAGGGAGGGGGGGGAGGTAGGGTAAGATCCAATTAGGGTATCGTAAGCAAAAGACAATAGATATGCATAAAATATCCTACTACATTAAAATCTATAACCATAGGATAAAAATATTAAAAGCAACATTAGATAGAATTCATGGAGGTTTGGATACTTCCTCAGAGTAGGGGTTATGTGCAGATGGTAACATGGCTGACGCATCTAAGAACTCAGTAACAGGTAACCAAAGCATATCTCGTTTAATAGCAAGTGTGATTGGGTATACATAATCTCTATCTAATCTATGGTTGTAGCAAACTCCATACCACCATGCTTGAAAAGACACAGCAGAAGCGTCTTTCCATGACTTAGTGATTTGCTGAAAAGCAACAGCTATAAGTAAATCAATAATACGAATATCCGTGCTTTGGGAGGACCACATTGCAGAGATGCTACCTAGGAAAATATGGGAGAGTGAAAAAGGAATTTGCGTGTGAAAAATAGAGTTAATTTGGCGCCAGACTCGGGTCCAAAAAGTTTGAATGGTTGGGTACTCAAATAACATATGTTTGAGATCTGCGGAAAGGGCAGTACAGGACCAACATGTAGAGGGGATGGCAGGGTCAATAGTATGCAATTTAACTGGAGTGATGAGAAGTCTATTATAGATAAAAAAACAAAGTTTGAGTAGTATTGGCTGCTCTAGAGGACTTCCTTATTTTAGACCAGATCTTATTCCATTCTGAAATAGGAAAAGATTCCCCCAAATCAGATTCCCAATTACTTTCCACGTGTGATTTATCACGGGTAATAGGGGTGTCCATTAAGTTCTTATAAATTAAAGATGCGGAGGGAGAGTTACATAAAAACTATTTTGTGATAGGAGGTGGAGCGGTGAGTATGTGATCAGATAATAACATGTCATAAGAAGTTTGAGCGACTGCAATCAGCGACATACATTTGGATTCGTATGAAGCGGGAAGCGAAAAGCGGGATTGCATTGTGGAAAAAGGAAGACAAACACCATCTTGAAAAAGTTGATGAGTCCATTTAAGGCCATGAGATAACCAATCTTTCCAGAAAATAAACGTATTATTAATTTTGATATTTTTATTATACCAAATCGGTGAATTTAAGAATTGTGTGCGAGCATCTTGGATCGAAGAAAAGAGTGGATGAAAAATAGTACAAGCTTTTTTGAGAATAGGAAAGGATAGCGAGATAGGAGTATGGGAAAGAGAAACATATTCTTAAAAAGAAAAAGGGTGAAAAGAGCATTTTTCAATATCCACCCACAGAGGGTAAAGCTTAGAGTCAGTAGCATTGTCAGATAGTAGAAAAGATGACTGTTTAAGAAAAAATGCAGTATGATAGGAGTGAAAATCAGGAAAATTGACTGCACCCATGTGATTAGATTTTTTGAGTTTGCAAAGAGACATTCTAGCTGTTTTGTTCTGCCATAAAAATTTCAAGAGAATATTATATATGTTTTTATAAAAGATTTTAGGAATATTAATTGGAATATTGGATGAATAAAACAGTATTACCGGCACCAGCATCATTTTTATAGAGTCGAGTCTACCCCACCAGGACAAAAACAATGGGTGCCAACGTGATGTGAAAGAAGTTAAAAGTGATAGTAATTCTTTAAAGTTTAAAACAACCGTATCTTTAATAGAGGGATTAAACCATAGTCCAAGATATTTAATTTTAACTGGATTCCAGTGAAAGGTAGAAGATGAAAAGTCAGCATGAAAGCAAAATTTGTTTAGCGGAAGAATTTCGCACTTGTCAGCATTTAGTTTATAACCTGAAACAAGAGTGAAATCGTTTAACTCTGAGAGAAATGCTGGCAAGGACGTTTGTGGATTGGAAATAAATAATAGGATGTCATCAGCATAGACTGAGAGCTTTAACTGATTGATACCATAGGAAAACCTGTAATGTTTGTATTCGATCGGATTTTTATTAAAAAAGGTTCTAGGGCAAAGATAAATAAAAGTGGAGAAAGTGGGCAGCCTTGTCGAACTCCTCTTTGAAGAGGAAAAGAAGGAGACACAAGTCCATTAACTAGAATGAAAGACCTAGGAGAGGAATAAAGCAGAGAAACATAATTGATGAATTTTGGGCCAAAACCGAACCAAGCAAGTGTTGAAAAGATAAAGGACCAACTGACCCTATCAAAGGCTTTTTCAGCATCTAATGAAATTGCTGGTAACAATTTTTTATATGATTTGGATTTACTCAAAACGTTAAAAAATAATCGGGTATTATCGGATAAGTGTCTTCCCTTAATGAAACCACATTGTTCTTTGCCAATCAAGTGGGGCAGAAAACAGTCTAAACAAAGGGCAAGAATTTTCGCAAATATTTTATAATCTAGATTTATTAAAGAAATGGGTCTGTAATTTTTACATAGTGTGTGATCTTTGTTATGTTTAGGGAGAAGACAAATTAAAGCATCCTGAAAAGATCCTCCCGATTGCTGAGTAGAGGTAAAGAATGAAAATAATTGGTACAGTTTGGGAATAAGAAGTTGGGAAAAATGTGTGTAAAATTCAATAGTGAAACCATCCGGTCCTGGGGCTTTTCCTTTTTTAATAGACTGAATAGCGGTAAGAATGTCCGAAGGGTGCATATCAGCTTCCAAAGAGGAGAAATCTACATCAGGAGAAGAAGGTGGGGTAATAGAGGATAAATATTGAGTAATATCAGACTGTAGAGAATGAGATTCAGGAGTATAAAGGTTTTGGTAAAAATTAGTCAATTCTAAAAGAATGTCCTCATTCTTATGAACCGTGGTATTGGTTGAAGTTAAAATTGATTCAATTTTGGTGCATTCTTTTTTGATTTTAAGATAATTGACAAGAAGATTACCAGCTTTGTTTTGAGCACTATAATACTTAGCACTAGACTTAAGTAAATATAAATTAGCCGATTCAGTTGAAAGTTTATTAAAAGCAAATTTGGCCTTAATAAGTTCATTCAAATCAAAAGGAGCTTGCGTAGAATAAAAGGAGTGTTCCAACTGTTTAATACGTGAATTAAGTAATTGTATGGTTTGAGAGGAAGAGATCCGCTTCTGGGCAACAAATGAAATAATGAAGTCTCTAGAGGCAGCTTTAAATGTGTCCCAAATAAGTTGAGGGGAAGTATGAGGAGACGTATTTTCTATAAAAAAAAGGTGTCAGCAAATTTCTGAAATGCAGGTGTGAATTTAGGATCCAAGAGAAGGGAATTATTGAATCTCCATCTCCGAGTTCCTTCAATGAGGGGGAGTAAGTCCAGAACTAATGATACAGGGGCATTGTCTGAAATTAAGATAGATCCTATGTCAGAATGGAAAAGATGTTGGGTAAGGGCTTTCGAGATAAATAAGTAATCTATACGTGATTGAGAGGAATGGACCGGAGAAAAACTAGTATAGTCTTGGAGAGTGGGGTGACGGAAAGGGTCCGAGATACTGGACCAAGAAATTATGTTGGTACCAACCACGCAGGGCGCTTAGGTCCAGCAACCAGTTTTTGCTCACTCCTCTCAAGATACATACTGCCAGAAAAGGAGGACGATCTTTCTCCTTTCTTGCCCCAACATCCTGGAACAAAATTCCTATCCATCTGCGAAATGTCCCTGATCACAACTCTTTTCGCAAAAGGCTGAAGACATGGCTTTTTGACATCTGAGCCACTTCACTTCCTTTCAGAGCTGTCTGCTAGCGCCATGAGACTTTCGAGTGATGTGTGCGCTGTACAAATGCCCCTGATTTGATTTGATTTGATAATCTCCAAGCATCCACAAGGGATCTTTGAGTTATGGTAAAAGTAAATTGAGTGTGAATAGGAGAAGGAATAAATTTGGAATTAGAATGTCTATCAATAAAAGGATCAACAACCATATTACAATCTCCACCTAGGATTAGATAGTCATCCGTATATGTCATCAATTTGAATAATATTTGGGGCCAAAAGAGTTTGTCAGGAGTAGTGGGTGCATATAAATTAAGAATAGTCAAAGGGATTTTATTAATGAGTAAGGAAACAGAAACCCATCTACCATCAGAGTCTGTATCTTGATGTATGAGTTGGACATCTAAACGTTTATGACAAAGAATAGCTACACAATTCCGTTTACCAGAACCAGGGGATGCAAAAACATGACCCACCCATTGACGTTGAAGTTTAGCTATCTCTTTACTTGTCACATGAATTTCCTGCAATAAAACAATATCACCTTTCAGCCCAACAATATGTGATAAAACCCATTGTCGTTTTATGGGAGATCCTAGACCTTTAACGTTCCAAGATATAACTTTTAACGACATCTAAAGATATAAACAATTAAAAGAGCTTGATATGAAAAAACTGCAAATTAGCAAAACACAATAATGCAATATGAGTAACTTTCCCCAATAAGAGGGATCCAATAGAGTAAGAGCATAGATAAAAGAGGATATAAGTAGGAAATTAGCAACAAAAGACGGAGTACCAAGTGATAGTGTAAAAGAAAAAAGGGGAGACAAGGAAAAAGAAAGGGAAAGGAGAGAGGAATAGAAAGGAAAAGTTGGAAAATACATAGAAAGATGAAGAAGCGAGCCAGGAAAGAGAAAATATGATAGAGGAAATATTTTGGGAGAAAAAAACATACAGTACAGAGAAAAAATAAGAAAGACAAAAGAACATACCACGAACAAATAATGAACATGAGGGTGGTGGAGCTACATAAGGAAGACGGCACAGTCAGGCGGGAAGCCCCAGGACGGAGACGGGAAAGGGATACACCATCCAGATGGAAAAGGGACCACAAATCGGAAAAACCACGCTAATCTGCACTTGATAGTGAAAAAAGAAAAAGGTCATAAAAGGAACAACAAAGCACCAATAAACAAATTACTTAAAAGTAAAAAGTACATATTAACAAATAACAAGAGGCAGAACAAGGGAACAATAGAAGAGAACAATATAAATAGAATACAGATAATAACAAACGATCAAACAACGAGGAAACAATCAATACTTCAATACTTTACTTTATTCGGTTTCTGTACAAACCATCAAAGTATACAATAAAAAAACTTTTCCTATTTACAATTAAAATATTTAAAACAATTCATTTGGGTATTTAAAAAAGGAAAGATTTAAAAAGACCACCAGAGTAAGAAGAAAAGTGCATTTGATAACTACGAAATACGCCTTTCCCTAAAACCGTACAACATACAAAGCCTCAATGGGACAAAAGGGACAGTTTGTAAAATACACAGCACAGGTAATATACAAATATCATAAACAATTAATATTATTGTACAGTCTGTAATATAAACTTCTGCCGCATTATCCAGAAGGCAAATAAAAAACGACTGACAGCAAAAACTATTGGTTCAGAAATGTCTGCCTCTAAAATTCTATAAGCAATCTGATACTGCCTAACACCTGCATTAAGGCAGATGGGTCTTATCCACCTTCTGCGCAACTCATGATATCCAGGGCAAAAAAATAAAACATGTTCTTCAGATTCAATAGCTGAAGAACAGGCAGAACATGAACCTAATTGTAAACCCACCACCTCCTTGCCCGGGTATTTTAAAAGCAAATTACCATATCTAAATCTGATGTACAAGCTTTTAGCAAGGGGGGGAAAAATCTGATCCAAGAAAGGTTCGAATTGTGGACAGAATTTTATGGCTAAAAACTTGGATGTAAGCTGTCCGCAAGTCGAATTATTCACATAGCGGTCACCCACCACCTCCCAATACCTGCTTTTTAATCTCAGTAAGTCGTCTCCAGTAGCCCTCTCAGGATGCTTCCATAGATCCATCATGTTCATTAACCTGCACCAATCTGCAACATGCCTAAACCATGGTAATTTTACTGCGCCATTGATCCTTATGACCTCCCGAAGAGAATCTCTATAATCAAAAAGTTGAGGGGTGGTCCATAGGCGCAGCCAGTAAGTTAAAGGTTTCAAGGCAGCCAAATCGCCAATTCTCTTCAGCCCAAGATCACAGAAAAGGGGAATTAGAGGAGTCGTAATTGGGACTGAGACAAGAGACCTAGCAAAGATATTTTCACATATCACTAACTTATTGACGGAAGTATAGCCCCAAATCTCCGCTCCGTACAAAGCTCCGCTTTGGGCTTTTGCACGATAGATTTCCAGCGCTGGGGAAAGGGGTTGGGTTACAATCAAATCGTCGATAAACGAGAGACATCCATGTTTTCTTCTCTGCAGTTGTCCAGGAAATGCTGTAGGCGAGCAGGATCTTCATAAGAGGTGGTTTTATTGTTGTAAGTCACTTTCATAAGGCAAGGATGGAACAAGCCATATCTAGCATTCAAATTACGAAAAGCAGGTCACATGTCCACATTTTTTTTCCTTCTGTCAGCTGTCGCTTTGGCATAGTCCTGAGCAAAAAAGAGACTGGAGCCTTGCCAGGAGATGTTCTTTTTCTGTCTGGCAGCATGTAAGACCTTAAGCAAATCGGTGTATTCCAAAAAATATAGAATAACACCTCTTGGTTTGGTTGAGGAGGAAGATGATCGCGGGTTTTGTCCCAAGCGGTGAGCTCTCTGAATATTCAACTTTGGAGTGTCAGGAAAACCCAAAAGACGTGGAAGAAAGGATTGAAAAAAGGAGAGAGGTTCTGAGCCTTCAAGACCTTCCGCAAGACCATAAATGCGTAAATTGTTACGTCGGTTACGATTTTCCAAATTTTCCACTTGCTGCTAGAGGTGAGAAATTTCTAGTTGCATAGAAGGCATTTGATTGGTGATAGCCTGAACAGAATCAACTCGTTTCTCCAAGTGATGAATATTTTGTTCTATATGAGACCATTTGTCTTCGAGACCTTGGAGACGGATGTTAGTTTCCTCCATGTAAGGCTTAAGAGCACGTAATTCTTCAAAAATGAGTTCCATAGAGGTTGGTGTTGGAGACGTGGAAGGAGAAGGTGGGTCTTTCTTGACACGCTTGCCTGACACAGTCGATGAGGGAGGCGCCTTTTTTGATGATGATTTAGAGGCAGTATGAAGCATAGTAGACGACGCACCACCAGAGGCAGAATGACCAGAGTCCAAGTCCTTCATATTTTCCTGTAGGATACTAAAAGGATTATAGTCCTCTAAAACGGAACAGTCAAGAGGAGAACCAGTACTTCGGGTAGAGCGAGCAGTTGCCATGACGAATGCAGCAACAGGAATGCCCTTATGAAGTAAAAGATGCGCTCAGTGAACATTGTTTAGTAGGATCAAAAAGTGCCTCAGGAAACAAGTACTGCGAAAGACTTTGGGTTTTCAACATTAGTCTTCATCAAAGAGCATAAATGATGAAAAATAGGCCAAACATGACTAAAATGAAGAATGCAGCATGAGGAAAAGAATCAGGTGGTGAAAAAACAGGAAACAAAATGGCGGCCGCATTTAATGAGGCACAGCCAAACGGATAGAAAATTATATAAAACGCTCAACCCAGACATAAGTAAACACTGCAATGAGCACAGCAGCAGTCCATAGCAGTCACCAGTGATTATAAATGAAAGTGATAGGGCAAAAAATGCCTAATTATAGAATGCAGCATGAGGGAAGTATCCGGGTGGTGAAAGCATGAAAAAACAAAATGGCAGCCGCAGTTAATGAGGCGCGGCCGAGCGGAACGAAAAAAGCATAAAAACGCTCACCCCGGACTCATGTGGGCACATCAATGGGTGCAGCAGCGGTTCCTGAGTGTCAGCATATAGATTTTATGGCCAGGGAAGAAGGAAAACCACCAGGAGGAGATCCGTCTCCCGGCGCCGTCATGGAGCTCTACGCGGAGGTGGCCATCTTCACAGGCGCCAAAGCCACGCCCCCCACTAAGTCTGCATTTAATCTTCTTCTTAAATGCATAGATGGACGCATGCATATTGCATACACCAAATTGCTTGGTTGCTATGTTCACTCACTACACAAACTACAAAAGGTTCTACTAAGGACTAAGGAGTCAAGGACTGAAGTCACGTGAGAGGACACGTCACGCAGGCTGCTAAATTACCAATTAATACTAAGTAACTAACTAACTAAGGGGCCGATTATGATGGCTCATCACCGCCGGCATCATAATGTGGATGGCGGTGTCTTGCAGACACCGCCACCATATTAATCCCTTTTCCGCCCGGTCGACTGATCGGCCGGGCGGAAAACATGCGGACGGTCTTTCCGTCCGCCGGTGTCCCCTCCGCCATGGTAATATGGCGGGGGGGAATTTGGTGGCGGACGGACGTAAATGGTGGGCGGATCGCCACCGCCATGCGGGCGGTGGCGATCCGCCCGCATCATAATCGGCCCCTAAGTAACTACCACCATCTTAGTGACAGGACAAAGGAAAGGAGTCTCTCTAGTCTGCATTACCTAACTTAAGTTATCTAACCTCTCTTATATAATCAGCCCAGGCGAGCACAAAAATATGCAAACAAGTAAGATTAGTAGTGCAGAGCACTTGTCTAGAAGAATAACAATGACATAACATAAGATTTTTAAACGTAACTTACCTACATGTAAGTAGCAGTATTCTTGCTATTTGGGAAAATATAATATTAGCAATAACATAGAACACACAAGAATAATAATAATTAGCTACTCACCAAGCCCCGTGACCTCAACACCTAGCAGGTCCAGCAGGTCCTGCTCCCGGTCCAGGATGTCGGATCACCGTTGCGTCAGTTGGTTATGGGTGCGCCGGACCTCAGAGCAGCAAACCACTGCCCAGCGCACCCTTGCCCACCCCTGGTGACGCTCCCGGATCCCATTCCCAGACCCAGGCCTGCCGCCTGCTGCTAGAGTAAAGGGGAGGTGGCGCTGCACAAAAAAAACAGGTGGCCTCAGAAAATAAGGCCGGGGCTGCACCCCTTCTGGGTGACGCCTTCCGCAAGGAAGACGGCTCCTCCGGGTCGCACTCTGGGGCATCTTAGTCATGGTTCTGGGGGGTGGGGCGGGGGTCGGAAAAGAAAATGTAGAAAGTAAAAAATTAAGTCAGGAGAAGAAGAAGGGAAGTAAAAAAAAATGCAAGGAATAGAAAAACAGTACAAAAAGCAATAAAAACACACAAAAAGTAGAAAAAACTCAAAATATACACTTAGGAAGAGAGAGGGATAGATAATAAATAAAAAAGATCAGAAAAAAAGTTTTAGGAACAAAGGATTCAAAAGATTTAGGGGCCGATTCCGATCTCGGCCGGTAGGGCTCCGAATCGGATTCGGCTTAACCGGATCCGATTCGGAGCCCTATTTCCCGACCGATTCGTATGCGCGTCCGGGCGAGCGAGTACGATGCGAAATCGCCGACCGACTCGTCCGGGCGTCCCGACCGCTCCGACCGACTCATTCCCGGGTCTAACCGCACCGACCGACTCGCTCGGACTCGACTCGCACCGCGCAATGGAGACGTTCCCCGGCCGGGTAAGTACGATGCGCGCCGCGAGCAGTCCGACTGAGCCGCGCACTCCGGCTCCAAAGAGCAGTCGGAGCCGTACTTTGGGGGTCCGTGTCGGACCCCCCTGTATGCGTAGCCGCGCGAGTCGCACACAGGGGGGACCCATGGGTCCCCCCTACCTGTGCGTGTACGGCGCGAGTCGCTTCGCCGCGTACACGCTGTAGGGGGCGCCCTTGTCCGCCTCGCACCCATTGAGTCAATGGGAGCCCGCGTACGCGTTGTACGACAGGCTCCCATTGACTTCAATGGGAGTCCAACCGAATCGAGTCCGATGGCATACGTGCGCATCGTACTCGTTCGGTCGGGCTGCACGGGTCCGATTCGGTCGGAAATCTCTCCGGGTCCGGCTCGGTCGGAGAGATTTCCGGCCCGAATCGGAATCAGCCCCATAGTGAGGATTCAAAAAACAGGCCCAGAACCATAATAGACAAGAAACACAAGATAGCTGTGCCCATCGGTGACCGGGTGGTGAAGTTCGAATGACATTTCCTCCCGAGCACGCAATCTGCCTTGCCAAATGTCAGAAACGTCTTGCGAACGGGCGGAGCAAGCAACTCCGCCCGCTCGCGGAACACTGCGTAGTGTTGCAGAGTTTTTTTAACGGTTCATGGAGTTCTGCGTAGCACGGCTATAAATATAATATAATAGAGTCATAATATCGATGTTTAAATATCGATATGCCATAATATCGATGTTTAAATATCGATGTGACACAATATCGACCTGCAAGAATATTGTCGACCAGAATATCGACATGCAGGTAAGAAATATCATTTTTGTTAATATCGAAGTTAGTAATAACGTTAGTCAAAATATCGTTGTTAATAATATCAAAATTTATTTTAGTGTTCTGTATTTTAGTATATGTGTTAAAAGTATAGTTTATTTTTCTAATGTATGTTTGAAATTTTTAGAAGTAATTAATTTTATGTTAAGTAATTTTTGCGTATTGTAGTTCCGTAGCGGGTTGTGGGTTTATAGGGGAATAGGGTGGGAAGCAATTTAATTATAATATATTTATTAATACATTTTTAGAAATTATTAATTTTTTAAGAAATTAAATATTGCGTTTTAGTTCCGTAGCGGGTTGTGGGTTTATAGGGGAATAGGGTGGGAAGTAATTTAATTAAAATTAATTAATAATGTTAATTAATTAATATTTTTGTATTCAATAATTTATATTGTTAATTGTGTTAATTAATTTGTTATTAATTAGTTATTAATTATTAATAATTATTTGGTAAATCTATTAATTGTGTTCTTTTTTAGGAGTGGGTTGTGGGTTTATAGGGAAGTAGGGTGGTAAGTAATTTAATTATAATTAATTAATTCATAATTGTATTAATTAATATTTATGTATTTACTATTTTATGTTAATTGTGTTAAATATGTTGTTATTAATTAGTTATTAATTGGATATTAATTATTAATAATTAATTGGTAAATATCTTAATTGTGTTATTTTTTAAGAGCGGGTTGTGGGTTTATAGGGGAGTAGGGTGGGAAGTAATTTAATTATAATTCATTAATTAATCAAAAAAATTAATTACTATTTGTTTTGTGTATTTAATATTTCATATTGTTAATTGTATTAAATAATTTGTTATTTATTAATTATTAATTGGTTATTAATTATTAATTATTAATTGGTAAATTTGTAAATTGTGTCAATTTTTTATGAGTGAGTTGTGTATTTAGAGGGGAGTAGTGTGGCAAGTAATTAAAAATTAATATAATTTTAAATTTTTACAGATATGTATTTATTGTTATTTTATAGGCTTAATAGTATGAATTAATTTATTACTCATTGTTTTGATTTTTTTGTATATTGTTATTAGTCAATTAATTAATTGTTAAGCAAATTATGTTAATTGTGTCATGTTTAACAATAGTGGTGCTGTTATTTATAGGGGTATTTGGTGAGAGGTAAATTATTTTTTATTATTTAAGTATTTGTTAATTAATGTTTATTATTTTACTGGAGTGGGAATAGTAAATTATTCACCTCCGCTATCCAACACTTTCACTATTTTTGCAATTGTTGCAGTGGGAATAGTAATTTTATCCCCTCTGCTATCCAACACTTTCCCTACTGTTGCAGTTGCTGTAGTGGGAATAGTAAATTGTACCCCTCTGCTATCCAACACTTTCCCTACTGTTGCATTCCCTGGAGTGGGAATAGTAAATTATTCCCATCCGCTATCCAACACTTTCCCTACTGTTGCACTTGCTGGAGTGGGAATAGTAAATTATTCCACTCCGCTATCCAACACTTTCCCTACTGTTGCAGTTGCTGGAGTTAGAATAGTAAATTATTCCCCTCCGCTATCAAACACTTTCCCTACTGTTGCACTCCCTGAAGTGGGAATAGTAAATTATTCCCATCCACTATCCCACACTTTCCCTACTGTTGCACTTGCTGGAGTGGGAATAGTAAATTATTCCCCTCCGCTATCCAACACTTTGCCAACTGTTGCACTCGCTGGAGTGGGAATAGTAATTTTATCTCCTCTGCTATCCAACACTTTCCCTACTGTTGCACTCTGTGGAGAAGGAATAGTAAATTATTCCCCTCCGCTATCCAACACTTTCCCTACTGTTGCACTTACTGGAGTGGGAATAGTAAATTATTCCTTTCCGCTATCCAACACTTTCCCTACTGTTGCACTCCTTGGAGTGGGAATAGTAATTTTATGCCCTACGCTATCCAATATTGTCCCTACTCCTTTTAGTTACTGTAGTGTAAAATGTTGTTTTAAAGATAAATAGTTATTTTAATATTTTATTTTATTATATATATAATTTATTTTTATATTTATCTTACAGGTTTATGTATATATATATAGATTTATAATTTTTATTATGTTTGTAATGCTTTACAATTTAATAAAATAATTATTTATTAATATTATTAAGTAAATATATATATACTTGTTTTTATATATGTATGTTTCATTTATTTTTATATTACATTTATTATTTATAATTTTTAACATTTTAAAATTATTCTAACTATGTTTTTATTAATTATATTTATTATTTAATTTAGTTATTATTATTTTTAAGACATTTAAAGAAAACGATATTTTGAACAATGATATTTTAAACAACGATATTTTGGTTTCGATATTTTTGTACTTACCTTTGTAGAGATAGGATGTCGATATTTTGTCCATCGATATTCTTGACACAATATTCTGGTAGGTCGAAATTGTTGTCGTCGATATTATGTCAGTGATCCGCGTACTCCGCCCAGGCTTAGTTCTGACTTGCTGAATTTTGGTGGAAAACTGCACTATATTATTCAGGGAGATTCCCCCACCCACAAGCTAGTGCCATACTTAAAAGTGGCATCCATATCTCTGGTTCCCTACACCTCTGGACCTGTGGAAGAAAGAAGATGGTCTGCACCTGTATTTGAACCTCTAGAGACAGACCCCAAAGTCTGGACCTTCTCCCACCTGTACCAAGGACCAAGAAGAGGACTCCAAAGGTCAGTTGACCATCTACAGGGACACCGAAGCGCACGGCACCCAAATTTTCTGAAGAGCCCAGCTTCCCAGGTCCAACTGGACTTGCCCTGGACCCCGCTAGTGGCTTTCCCTGGGGTGAGTCCTGTCCCGCGAGTGGCATCCCTAAGGTTTCAGGGCCGTCGGATAAGTACCAGATTGTACTCCTTCCCAGCATGCCCATACTTACTTGCTTTTGGGTGGACTTCACTGTGTGTGAGTGTGAGAGCAATGGCAAGATGGCTGACAGTGGTGTCCTGCTGTTGTCTCAGGGTAGAGCCACATCTGTTTGGTACACTGGTCCAACAGACCGCCATG